>OY757317.1:102045453-102670453 GCA_963583905.1 Stenurella melanura
ACAAATGGTCTGAAATTAGTAAACATACATCCATTACTGAAAACGAATTTGTTAGTGCCATTACATTATGTCTAAATTCTACATATTTTACATATAACAACCAATTTTTCTCTCAAATTTTCGGAACTGCTATGGGTTCACCCATATCGGCCACCATTGCAAACTTAGTTATGGAGGAATTAGAATGTCAGATATTAAAATCATTAAATTATAAACCTACTTTTTACAAAAGATATGTATTATCTGTTTACCAAAAAATAATAATAGAATATACTGTTAATAATTTCAATAGTTTTCATCCACGCTTGCAATTCACAACCGAAATTGAAAAAGAAAGGAGCATAAACTTTTTAGATATTACCATTAAATATAATGAATCCGGAATTATTGATACTAACTGGTACACGAAAGAAATTTGGTCGCAAAGATACTTAAATTATAATTCACACACTCCTACCAATTACAAAAAGAGCGTTGTTAATAGTATAACAGATCGAGCCATTCAACTTGCACATCCAAAATATAGACAAAACAACTTGAAAAAAATTAAAAGCGTCCTCGAAACAAACTCCTATCCTAAACATTTTTATGAACCAATAATTAAAAAAAGAATACATAATATCTATAATAAAAATATGAATAAAAAAATTAAAAATAATAACAACTATGTATCCATGCCTCACATACCAAAAGTATCTGAGAATATTTCAACTGTATTAAAAAAACACAATATAACAGTAGCACATAAACCTTATACTACAACAAAAAAATTCTTTACAAAACTAAAACCCGAACTACAACCAAAAGACGAAACTAACGCAATTTGTAAAATAGACTGTAATAATTGTAATAGTACATATATTGGCCAAACAAAACAATACCTGCATAAACGAATATATACACACAAATATAATATAAGAACACTAAATCAAAACTCGACAGCTCTTACCAAACACGCTTTAGACCATAACCATAGCTTTAACTTTGACAATACAAAAAAATTTTTACAAAAGGAACCAAATTATCATCGAAGGACAATGCATGAAATGTTACAAATTAAAAGACATAACAACGCAATAAACAACCGCACTGATATAGAAAATTTAAGTGAAACATATTTTAATTTATTAAATTAACTAAAAAGGGGATATTATTAAACAGCATATATTTTTACATCGTTCCATCAAGTCCGCAAGATAATTTCTTAAAGTATCATATTTCACACTACCAGCCTTTAGAGAAAACCTCATAACTAACATTCATAAATTAAATAAACTGTACCAATAGTGACATAACACAGACCAGAAAGCAGGCAATACTTTTGTTCAGCATTTAGTTGCATTAAAACTTTCAACCGAAATAAACGTAAAATGTTAATATAGTGTAAACAAAAAATGTCTTAAATTGTAAGTAATAAAATTAAATTTGTAAAATCACATAAAATAATCGTACGTTAATATAAATATTGTAGTTTTTCCTCTGATGATGGTTAATAAAACCGAAACGTAAGAAAATATGAGAATTTTCATTTAAAGATGACCGAAAAATCCCAGGATACATCAAGTTAATTTGATATCAACGGTCAAGAAAATACAAATATATTTATATATTAGCAACGATGTATATTTTAATATTTCACATCCTGCCCAACATTGCGCTTAAGGTCAATCGATACTTTATTATTTATTAAATATTAATCGAAGTTACGTACCAAAATTCAGCTCATATGGACTTGATACCGAAAAATTAGCCTTTTTCTCCGAATGTTCGTGGTACAGTATTTGTATCAATGTAAGAGCTATTTGGAAAACAAATGGGAATAGAAGTTACAGCCATCCATTTACTAAACCTATACTTGTATTCTACTTGATATTCATTTTGTGAAAATATTTCAAAAGAGAAAATTTTTACTTATTAACGACCGTAGAATAAACATATAATCAAATGTAAAAAAAATATTCCGCAAGGATGTGTGGAAGAATCCTCAGATTGATATAAAAGTACAAAATGTGTAGGAAACATCAGCTCCAACTACCACAAAATTCAATCCTCTGTCCATAAATAAATCCGTTTGGCATCATAATCTCAATATATGCTATCCAAAATCGATGTGTTAAATAGCTATGTGAACAGTGTGAGACAGTAAATGATCTTGTTCACATGTCCTTTGGCTGTCGAAAAAAGTTGACCTATTTCCAGTTTAATTACAAAAGTAACATGAAATTGGTGGTTCCTTTCAATATTCTCTAATCTACTACTTCTTAGCTCACAGCAAATATATGAAACCATCGTTGCTTTTTGAGAGAAACATATATTAGATTATGGTTTAGCTTTGAGTCCTTATTTTTTACAGTGTGTGATTCCCCCTCATTTCCGCGATCCTTTTTTTTGGCGTGTACTTTGAGTTCTGAAAAACGAGTGATTCTGCCTTTACCATTGGACGAAATACTTCTCTTATGTACTTTTCTAGACAATCTCCAAAGACGTTTATTTAGCGAGCATAGAGTCAATCATAAATAACTATATTTTGTACAGAATTTCATTTCACATCAGTTGCTAGGCAACAAATAGCAATATTACTTTCTTCCCGACTATCTTTTAACAACTGTGAAATTTGAAAATTTAGCCCTCTTTTCGACGATAAATATCATTAGTTTATTTGTGTCATTCTTGGTAACTTATAATTTCATAGTTGTGTCCAATAAATCCATATTAATATGTTGTCATAGAAAAACTATAGCGGCACAAAATTGCTCATTTTGCACTCGTATGAATTACAAACTTTCATACTCGGGTAAAATGCTTTATGCCTGTTGCATAATAGGTATTAGCAATTTAATTTTTGACTGGGATAAGACAGATTTATATATCTGCGACTGACTTGCGATTCATAGCCTAAAAGGGTACGTTCCTTATAAGAAAAATAAATTAAGATCAATAAAGCAAAACATTTAAAATATAACCTACTACTTGTATATAAAGGATATAGAATTAAACTTTGTTCTACCTATATGTACCAATATTCCATTAAAAGACAATTATTAGGAAATATTAAAAGATTTCAGAGATATTTTCATATTAAATGTAAAATTTCTGTCAAATAATATATCTCGCATACCCGCGACCATATTCTTATTCAAAAGTTTCTGCTCGAAATGTTAACTTAAACCAACTAGTGATATTACTCCCAACTTCGCAACCAACTTTTTAACGCGATTCGGAAACTATTTTAGGACTTTTAATGCGGAAAACCAACATTTGCATTTCTTGGAAAATATTATTTCGTTAGTGTTTCACATAAATGCATGCAAATTTTAGGTAAAGTTAAGATGTTACTACATCTGAATAGAATGGCACATTAAATAAGAAAATTTGTTGAAGAAAATTGAACCGTTCGGTTTATTGAAACTTAATGCCTTATATCGATTTTGAGGTCGGATGAAAATCGTTCGATTTTGTTATGTGCTCATTTTACTTCCTAATCCAGGTCGTGGAGTATGGTAATTGTCGGTAATCGTAGGAAAATTTTCAATTTTTTTATCGTTGAAATAGGTTTAAGACATTGACTTGAAACTTGGTATACATATGTATCATGACGAGATCTGGAACTAAAGTATATTTTGTGCCAATTTCGGTAAAGGATTGGGACAAAATTGGAGTAAACAAATTAAAATAAATAATGCAAACTGGTAGGAGTACAGAAATGTTGAATTTGGTGTATATACTAGAAGCAAAGGCCTCAAATTGTTTTAGAATATTTTCCACCCCCGCTCTATTATTACATCAATCTTCTCATCTATCCCCAACAATTACCAGCAGTCCTACAACGTAAACTTTCTTCTTATGTACGAAATGATACATAATATTGATGCATTGACGAACTGCCCGAGGTAAATACTGCCTGTGTTCACCTCTACGAGGTCTTAAATAAAATATTTGATGCGTGTGTATCTAAATATACTCCGGGTAAGAGGAAGTATCCACCATAGTACAACTACACCATTGTAAAGGATATAAAGAAAAAGACAAAGATCTGGAAAATATATAAGAAAAACGAAGATACTCTTGCGTATACCGAATTTAAACGTCTCCGATCAAAGATTAAAACAAATACTGAGCTCGCATATAAAAACTACACAAATAAAACTCAAATTAACATAAAGTCGTGCTGGTCATATATCAATTCTAAAAAAGCAACTAGCACTATCCCAAATACCGTTAAACTGAAAGTTAACAACACGTATGACAATCCACAGGACGCAGCAAATGGATTCTCCGAATACTTTAAGGAATCCTTTTCGACACCGTCCCTAACAAATACATGTAATAATGTAGAAAATGTAGGCACCGCAAATAAATACGTACACTGTGACAGTCTACACATTAGTACAGTACTCCAAGCATTAAAAAAATTGAAACACAAACTGACGAAAGGACCCGATGGGATACCAGCTTCATCATCAGAGACTGTGCTCATGTGTTTGCAGAGCCTCTCACCAAGTTATTTAATCTATCATTAAAGTCTGGTAAATTCCCGGAAGTATGGAAAAACGCGCATGTTACTCCGGTTCACAAAGAAGGTGAAAAGTGTAACATCGAAAACTACCGGCCTATCAACATAATTTGCAACATCGCAAAAGTCTTTCAAATAGCTCAACATGAGATATTGTATACTCACATTGAGGGACAGACTACGATGTATCACATGGCTTTGTACGCGGTAAATCTACTGTAACCAATCTCCATATAACACAATTTATTTCGGAAAATTTAGATGCTAACGTACAAGTTGATGTAATTTACACCGATTTTTCAAAAGCCTTCGATAGACTTGACCACGAGATTTTACTTAGTAAACTTCGCATTGCAGGTCTCTCTCGGCGTCACCTTCGATAACAAACTGACATTTAACAAGCATATTCAAGAAATCGTGCAGTCCTCGTATAATAACCGGGGTTTTATTAGGAATTCTAAAGGTTTTACAGATGTTGATGTATTCTTGTTGCTTTTTAACACCTTCGTAAAATCAAAATTGAAATATGCTTCGCTAATTTGGAATCCTGGGTATATATCCATATAGACTCTCTGGAACATATCCTAAGGCGATTCCTAAAATATACGTCATACCAAATTGACGTAGAGCTCCCGCAATAAAAACTTCTTACTAGGTTTGATATAGATAGTCTTGAAGTCCGTAGAGATAAACAAGCTGTGCTATTTTTATATAAAATAGTTAATGATATGCTAAATTATCCCCCGCTTTTACTAACGTTTTCTGTACCACGTGTTAATCCTAGCCACTTTCTATCTCTCCACGCCTCGAACTAATCTCTCTCCCTCCATTTTGTTTGTAACACCTACAGTCACTTGCAGGACAGATTTTATGTTTTTCACACACAACTGAAAACAATAAAAAATTTGAAACTTTAATATCGTATATGTAATGTAATGCTATCATTTTATGTTTATGATTTTACTGTTATGTAAGTTGTATTTTTCCTATGTTTTATGTAGTATACTATTTGTAATCTCCCATACTGTAATTGGTACCTGTACTGTTGGGTGGTGTGTTTTTAAAATAAAACAAATAAAAAAATAAAGGGATTGATAAAATTAAATTGAGAATTCACTTGAACTTTCGTACACGAATGTATTATGATCACATCTGGAACTAGATCATATTTTTAGATCATACCGTTGAAGTGTTCGGGTTTAAATAGGGGTAAATAGTGGAAAATAAGTAAAGCAAGCTGGTGAAGCTACAGAACTCGCGATTTGGTGGGTGAATATACTAGAAGCCAAGGCCACAGATTTTTTGTAATAATTTTCAACCTGCCTCTAACCCTCCCTCACCACCGCCGCATTTAAAGGCTTAATATAACAAAATTGAGATATCCACTTGAAATTTGGCACACGTGAATATTATAACCACGCCTGGAATTAGATTATATTTTGAGATGATTCCGTGGAGGGGTTGCGGGTTAAATAGAGGTAAATAGAGAAAAATAAGTAAAGCAAGCTGGTAAGAGTATAGAAGCTTGGCATTTGGTGTATATCTTAGTAGCCAAGGTTTCAGAGTTTTTTTTATAACATTCTTCAACCCTTCCACCCCACTCCATTAGTATATTGTATAGTATTATATAGTAAAAAATTGACATATTCACTTGAAATTTGGTACATGTATTTGTTATAACGACGTCTGGAACTTGATTATATTTTGAGATGATTCCGTTGAAGGGGTAAGGGTTGAGTAGGAGTATATAGGGGAAAATAAGTAACGCAAGCTGGTAAGAGTACAGAAATAATTTCAAATAAGAAATACTTTTAGCAAAAAAATCGAATAATAACTGAAATAAAATTAAAAAATACGCTCGAAAAATTGCATTTGAAATAAAGTAAAAATATTGAAAAATTATTTCAACTAATTAGTTAATATAAATTTAATTGATATAGGTCTCAAGTGTTGACATCTTTAATGTAATTTTCACGCGAAACATCTTTTGGTTTATTTATCGTGAATTTTAAAACAAAATAAACTATACTAATTGTTCATATATTGTTCGGCTATTTCCTTCCATAATTCTATTAAAATTCGACTGCTGTAGTTATTTTTATATATTTAGTTGCAAATAGGGATTCACAAACACGGTATCTCCCGTGCTAAAGGCTGTGCGATGTGCGAGGCTCAAGCTGATGATTTGCTCACTCTCATTTAAAACAACGGTTTTATTTAATTTCAGTGTGCGATGTGCTATGTGCGATGTGCGGTGCGATGGGCGATATGTGGTGCGCCGACATGGCCATGCACTTAGTTTACTAAGATATTTTTTAATCTAACACAACAGCAAATGAGTTGTTATCTTTGTTAGGTTAGGGCTAGATAGCACTTTTGTCTATATTTGAATCAAAATATATGTTAAACCGCCACAAAATGATTTACCAACTATTTTCCTAATTTTGTAGTTACTCGAAAGTATTTGAGTACTGAAATTGTTCATAAACCTTCATATCGTTCTCCCAGAGTTATGTTTCCTGTCCTGGAAGTGAATTACATATCATGTTAATGGGCCTTACCTAAGGATTATCTATGAAATATATAAGCCGAGATGAAATCTTGGAAATAAGTCGAGGCAGAGGCGAGATATGGTAAATAGTTTGGAGCCATGCCATGTGGGAGGATCGATGATCATCTTGGACGGACGCCATCATAATTACTTGACTGCACAGATATGCATTTACAGTGAGGTTAAGAATAACGTTTTAGTGATGACTATTTCTGCACAAATTTCAGGGTGAGCCGCAGGCAAGTTCTGGAAGCTTGGGGAGATCTGCAAAACACTGTTCTTCGGTCATGTAACGTACAATATTTCTTTTTCGACCAACGCTGTGATACAAAATTAATACATTATTTTTTAAATAAACAACTAACAAATACAACGACAAACAATACAAGTTAAGTGTATTTATCTATTTGACACTTATCCCAACAATTAACACAAGTTCGTTTCCATAGCAACAAGAAAGCAAAGCCACCTAAACCAAAAATTGGTAGCACTTTTTACCTTCATGGATTGGAAAAAAGAATAACAGGGATCGGAAAAGCTTTTGCCGATCTCTGATGCTCACTTTCCGGCCTAGTCTGAAAAACGTTACCTACTTTCTGCACGAAAATTTCTCCAGAAAGGGTGTATTTTCTGATTGGTCGAATAAAAAGTATATTTGTCATTTATCTAATACACGCAAACATTCTTTTATGTGAAACTAGTAATTGAAAATTACCAATACTGGTAGCTTTATTTATTAATCTTAGGGCCGGTACCATCGGCCTCGCTTAAACGTTAACCGTGTGTCATACCGATTCAGTTACCATGGAAACAATTGTAATTTCAATCATTTGGCAGACGGTTAGAGTTTAACGGAGGTTGAAAGTAACAACCCTTAGAAAAATAACTGTACCCACAGATTAAAATAAACAGGAAAAGATCCGTTATATCATGCATCAAGAGACCCTCCCAAATTTTACGGCGAATGGATTTCGGTGAAATTGACTGAAACTGCAATAAGTGTTAGATGTTAACGTTCTGATCAAACGTGTCAACGGTTACAATCCTTAACCCTTGCTTTATTCTAATAATACCATTAGCCCACGGAAATTAGACAAAAAACGGAGGAAGTCTGGACAAAATTAGTAAAAATCTAAATTTTTGCACAGACGTTCTTCAAGGTATCCCAAACCCAAATTCACAAAAATCACAAAAATCCCAGCATGGCTACCCAAGATTTTGAAGGTCAAATTTTTTTGCAAATATCCCATGAGGTCAAAGTGAGAGTTGTAGAGAATTAAATTATGTGAATTTTGTCTTTTTTATTTTTTCCCAAACCTCCCACAACGTTTCGAGATATTCAAGGTAAAACTTTCAAAAACATGGTTTTTCGCAAATTTGTTGCGCCAAAAAAAACAGACAATTACCCACCAGATTGGTATTTTGCATTTTCCCCCAAAACCTCACCCTTTTCGAGATATTCAAGGTCGAAAATTAAAAAACGAATATCTTGCAAATATCTCGCTTCCTATGCATCGTACGTACAGGAAGTCAATGTGAAAGTTATAGAAAATTGAATCATCTACAAGATTGATCTCTTGCATTTTCCCCCAAACTTTCACCCTTGGCGACATATTCCAGGTTAAATTTCCAAAGGAAACGGGTTTCTGCGAATATCTCGCTCCCTATGCACCCGGACGTCCATGAAGTCAACGTGAAAGATGCAGAGAATTCAATTATCTATAAGATTGATCTTTTGCGTCTTTTCCCAAAATCTCGCCCTTTTCGAGACATTCAAGGACAAAGTTTCAAAAAACCGGTTTTCCGAGAATAG
The DNA here is from genome assembly GCA_963583905.1 of Stenurella melanura. NCBI lineage: Eukaryota > Metazoa > Arthropoda > Insecta > Coleoptera > Cerambycidae > Stenurella > Stenurella melanura. The sequence continues at coordinate 102,054,331 of OY757317.1, forward strand.
CTCGCTCTCTATGCATTGAACCACGACGAAGTCTACATACAAGCAGTAGAGAACTTGCATATCTGCAGGAATGGTAAATTTATAGTTACCACACCACCCACGAGGTAGAACGCATGGCTTTTTTTACATGGTTTCCCCTATACATGTAATCCTAATCCATGAAAATTGCGTCGATTATTACATAAGGTGCTCTATATACATTAATTCTACTCTGACTCATACTCAACTTCATCGAGTTCCAACTCATTCTGTGAACTATCATCATCGCTAACATTATAATCATGACTATCATAAGAATCAGAATCCTCATCATCATTGCTAATTTCATTGTCATTAGTTGTTACAATGTCTGAACATTCAAAATCCTCTATTTCAGTAGTAATATCTTCCAGTTCAAATATTTACTTTTGGCTATTTATGCACGATATCCCTGGTGCAAGCTTCGAAGCATTCAAGTCCGATTTTTCTGCAACCAAACCTTGCGTTGCAATTGTTTCGGCTATTGCAGGAGATTTGGTTTAGTACATTATCTGGTGTTGGTGGGAGTACATCAACCGTCTCCATACCCGCAAGCGGTTTTGTACAAATGAAACAATTTCCATGCATATTGATTGAAACTCAAAATGCACCTGTCAAAGTCGCAACAAAGCACACTGGACAGATGAATTACGAGGGGAATATTCTCGATAATAATAATGCTTCATGGACGGCCGGGTGCATAGGAAGCGAAATATTCGCGGAAACCCGTTTTCTTTGGAAATTTGACCTTGAATATCTCGCCAAGGGTGAAGTTATAGGAAAAAATGCAAAACATCAATTTTGTAAATAGTTCAATTCTAAACAACTTTCACATTGACTTCATTTACGTCCGATGCATAGGAAGCGAGACATTTGCAAAAAATCGGTTTTTTAAACTTCCACCTTGAATCTCGAAAAGGGCGAGGTTTTAGGGAAATATACAAAATAACAATCTTGTGGATAATTGAATTCTCTACAACTTTTATGATAACTTTATTGCTCTCTGAATTTTTTTGGAGTGAGAAAATCGCGAAAGACCATGTTTTTCAAAGTTTGACTATGCATATCTCGAAACGCTGTGGGAGGTTTGGGAAAAATAAGAAAGGTAACTTATAGATAATTTAATTATCTACAACTTTCACTTTGGCCTCATGGGCACCCGATGGTAGGACGCGATATATTTACAAGAAACTTTGACCTTCAAAATCTTGGGTAGCCATGCTGGGATTTTTGTGGATTTGGGTTTGGGACACCTCAAAGAACGTCTGTGCAAAAATTCAGATTTTTACTAATTTAGTCTATGTCAAATTCCAATTTCCGTGGGCTACATACCATAAAATAGGACAGGATATTTGTTAACAGCATAGTTGAATACTACCTATTGAGATTGGGCGATATCCGACATATGGGGCGATCTCCAGAGATCATGTTTTATATAAAGTGTGTTTATTATAATTTTAGAGTAAAGTTTTATTATGGTGCAATGCAGGTTTTCACGGCCGTTGTCGAATGAAGTAATTTCTTCCGGGTTTTGCCGCGGTCGTCGAACTTGACTTGACGTTTCGCTGATCATGCTGTCAGTTTCTTCAGAAGGGTTCCAAAGACTGAAGTTGTTGAGTTCGGCTCCTCGTTATATACCTGGGCGCTGCTACGCTTGGTTGCACATTCGTCGTGCTCCGTTGATCGTGACCGATTACATTACTGGTACTTGGCAAAGCTAGTCTCCATGTATTGCTTAGTCGATACCCATCTTCTCTGTTGAAATTGTTCTTATTCTTCATAATTTCCAGTGATTCCCTAATAATTCTTGGGTAATAACGTGCACTTCTGTCCAATATTCTAACGTTCTCGTATTTGATCTTATGGTTCTCATTATGATGAACATGTTCTGCTACAGCCGACTTATCTGTGTATCCAATTCTAGTATATCTCTGATGTTCCTTGATTCTGCACTGGATACTTCGCCCTGTTTGTCCGATGTAACTTTTTCCGCATATACAGTCCAACTGGTAAACACCTTCCGTCAACAGTTTAGGGATGGGGTCCTTGTTTGAGGGAAGCAACTGTTGTATTTTCTTCACTGTTCGAAAACGTACACCTATTTTCTTTTTTGATAGAATTCTTCTTAGCCTATCCGTGACTCCGGCGACGAATGGTAAGCACGCATATGTTGTAGGTTGTTTCCTTTCTTCAGTTATTGTTCTTATCTGTCTATTAATAATTCGTTGCATATCTCTTTGCTTGTAACCATTCTTTTCTAGTGCAAAGAGATATGCAACGAATTATTAATAGACAGATAAGAACAATAACTGAAGAAAAGGAACAACCTACAACATATGCGTGCTTACCATTCGTCGCCGGAGTCACGGATAGGCTAAGAAGAATTCTATCAAAAAAGAAAATAGGTGTACGTTTTCGAACAGTGAAGAAAATACAACAGTTGCTTCCCTCAAACAAGGACCCCATCCCTAAACTGTTGACGAAAGGTGTTTACCAGTTGGACTGTATATGCGGAAAAAGTTACATCGGACAAACAGGGCGAAGTATCCAGTGCAGCCGACTTATCTGTGTATCCGAGTCTAGTATATCTCTGATGTTCCTTAAGTCGGCTGTAGCAGAACATGTTCATCATAATGAGAACCATAAGATCCAATACGAGAACGTTACAATATTGGACAGAAGTGCACGTTATTACCCAAGAATTATTAGGGAATCACTGGAAATTATGAAAAATAAGAACAATTTCTACAGAGAAGATGGGTATCGACTAAGCAATACATGGAGACTAGCTTTGCCAAGTACCAGTAATGTAATCGGTCACGATCAACGGAGCACGACGAATGTGCAACCAAGCGTAGCAGCGCCCAGGTATATAGCGAGGAGCCGAACTCAACAACTTCAGTCTTTGGAACCCTTCTGAAGAAGCTGACAGCATGATCAGCGAAACGTCATGTCAAGTTCGACGACCGCGCAAAACCCGGAAGAAATTACTTCAAAGTGTTACTATGGTTTTTGAATAAACATCAAAAAGTATAAAGATGTACGAAATATCGGGACTATATATAATATTTAGGGTGTATCTCAGGTTCAAAAGAACCTTACATAGATTAAGAAACTTTACAAAACCTCGATATAATATTTTAAAGTTATATCGACATATTTGTTAAGCAACGTAAAGTTCTATCCAACCTGAGAGACACCCTGTATATTATACAGTCTCGATATTTGGTATATCATAATATTTTTTATGCTCGTCCCTACTTGAGACTGAAGATGGTACACTAATTAGTACATACATTTTAAGTAACGAATAACCGAAATACCCTAAGAGGCATTCCGTGAAAGTTTTTGCCAAATTTTATTCAAGTTGATTAAAGCCCACTTTCAAACACTCGTTGTGATTCCTGTGTCCCTACGAAAATGCTGCGTTCTCCTTTGTTTGTTATTTTATTTTACATCGAATCTACCGCACTGTGCGTTGAATTAACAAAATATATTGTTATGTAAGCAAAATATAGTAATTAAATAAGTGGATTCTTATTTAGTGATTTGTTGTTACTGCCACGATAGGAAGGAACAGACCGCCAAATTCTTGAATTTTTAATGTTTCATTGCGGATATTATTTACTTTAAAATAATTTTTCTGTAAAAAATATTGTCAGGAAAATAACTAACTACTTATCTCACAAAGTTTGTTTCTGTTTCAGAGTGTGATCAGACGTTCGTGAGCAGACCGGGAGGTCCTCTAAACGGTACTTTCAACGCTCCACACTTTGAAAATCCCCGAGGTCATTCGAGGACCTGCGTCTACACCTTTTTAGCAGGGCCTGGTCAACGGGTGCAGATCAGCTTCATCACTTTCAATCTTCGGGGTTCACCACCGGAGTAAGTCTATTGCCAGATTTTATCTCACAGATGCCTAGAATTAATTTTTATTGAATGTAACTCATACAATTTGGTACTTTTGATAACTTCAGGTTGTCAGTAGATTAATCATCATTACCCCTCCCCCCAGAATTGCATCTTTACAGTTACCATATACATATCAGAGATAATTATAATTCTATTTACTTACATAACCAAAAATAATCCCTAAGATGTAAAATATTAGATGAGACAACTAAAATGTAGCATCTATTTATGATATTAGGAAAACATAATCTATAGATTAAATAGACTATTATGGTTGTCGCATGAAGATGAAACGTACAATATTTATGGATTATAAAAATATGACAAATTCTTTCTATAGTTAGTTCTCACAACTAGAGTCGTAACTTAGTACAGGCAATGAAGGCAAAATGTTGTAAAAACCTCGCAAAAATTAATAAAAGAATCATCTCTGGGATTTAAGTAGTTAATAACCTGTAGAATGGAATGATGCATTCTTTGCACTTCCAAATTCCGGGAAAATTCAAAAAAATTTGGAAATTTGATTCTCGTTTTTTTTGCTCTAGCGGCTAAAATAATAAAAATACAGAAAACAGATTTCAACAAATTTTATAGCTCGTCTCTTTCTCTACAAAATAGGTCTTTACCAATTTTTGTCTTACTTAAACCGTTTAGGAGATAAATCCAGTTTTCCACTTATAGTTTTGAGCCGCTCCGACCGGACATATCGATCGATAATAAGATAATAATTATTACTATTCAAAGCCGCTAAAAAATGAAAGCAACGTAAAATGTAGAGAAAAGTCTCAGCTTTAATGTGGAACTAACCACAAAATTCATACAAATTTTTATCATAGAGAAAATAGTGTTAGAAGATGACTTAGTAAACTTTATAGAGATAATTTATTCACATCTTTGAGTTTTATGCATCCTGTCTATTTTTCCCGTAACAATGGGTCCTTTTTCACTGCATGGATTCGATTCCACGCACTCTATCTATATTTCGTGAAAATTTCATTGAAGAATGTTAAGAAACAAATAAGTTGTATGTGGTTTCCTGTATAATTGTGCATTTTCTGAACGTGTATGAATAATGTAGAGAAATTCAAAAAGTACTGCGCGCATTTAAAAAACTCTAAAGTTATTTGAAAGAATATGTTTTATTGTACTTATAATCCAAAAATTAAGACTGTGTTATTATTATTACTTAAGATATAGCGAGCTGAACTCCAAAATTTGGAGGGGATTGATCGATGAGAAATATACCCTCTACTTTGATCGCAAGGCATATTTTTCCAACAAAAGTAATTGCAATAAAATATTAATTGGATTAATATATTATTATATAAGAATATATATGCAAAATGAATTATCATTCTAACGACTCCCGGCAAAGATATGAATAAATCTGTGGATCAATTGTACAAAGTTCACTAAGCCATCTTCTGACACTTTCTCTCCCTGATAATTTTTTTTATGAATTTTGTGATTAGTTCCACATTAAAGCTGAGACTTTTCTCTACATTTTATGTCATTTTCATTATTTTTAGGGGCTCTGAATAGTGAGAATTATCGATCGAGGAGCCCGGTCGTATGAAACTCCTGGAGAATTCTCATTTTGCGTGCATTTCGAAGCGGCTTAAAACTATAAGTGGAAAACTCGATTTATCTTCTGAACGGCTTAAGTAAGAAAAAAAATCGTAAATACTTTTTTTGTAGAGAAAAAGACGAGCTACTACTTTTGTTGGGAACTCCTTGCTCTATTTTCATTATTTTGGCCGCTAGAGCAAAAGAACCGAAAATTAAAAAGTTTTCCAAATTTTTTTGAATTTTCCCGGAACTTGGAAGTGCAAAGAATGCATCATCTCATTCTCCAGGTTATTACCTACTTAAATCCTAGAGATGATCCTTTTATTAATTTTTGTTACTCTAAATTGTTAATTTGCCTTTACTAAATGTATTTGTACTAAAATAATATATTGAATGAATTCAACCTAAATTCTGTCTCGGTTCGACGAACTCTGACTTATTAACCAATGGAACGAACTATTTAGGATAGCCCCTTTGCCATTATTCATATGATTTCTCCAATTAGCAGCAGTTCATTATTTATTCAATTTCTAATAAACCTTCAGTTGGGTCATATCTTTCTTAAACCTTGTTACAACTGAACATTTCGTTTGTCCAACATAGTTCGGCTTACAGTTCTTACATCTATTTAAGATCTAGGACCTGGGTCAATCGGGATTCATATGGAATTTTCAGAAGGTTTTTTTAAATCTGTGTTTCCTAATCAATTTACCAACTAAATTTACAGTGTCCATTGACGTTAGTTTTATCCTTAATTAAAGATTTCTCTTTTTCAAATCTGTGTTCATTCAAAGGGAAACTTAACAGATGATGAATCAATTGGGGCCAGCTCTTGGGCTGGGAAGAATGGTGTTAGTCATTAGAGATAAACCTAATGGTGGTGTCTTTTTGTATATATGGGATTCCAACTTAATTTCCCTATTTATAATTATTAATGTATTTAATAATAGTTGTTCGTTGGTTTTTATTTAGTATGTAAAGAATGACCCCTAAAATAATCCATTTTGAGATTCTCAAATGTGAACTCGAATTTGGTAATAAATGATAGTTTACCATGAGACAATAATACTCTGAAAGTTTCAAATTGGGTATACCTTTCATTGCCGAGATATGAGAGGCTGAAGTTGCCTTTATGCACCACTAAAGGAAGACCCAAAGCACAACCAATTTTTTAAATAATTAATTCCACTGATTTAATCTATAAAATTAATCATGAAGGTAAAATTTGATTTCTTCGAATGTTTGTTCATTGTTTCGGAATGTAATAATCTTATGAACCTTGCAGTACCTTAAGGATTTACTTGAATAGAATCATGTTAACCAAGAAGTAGTTAAGGAAGTCTTACTAAAGTTTGCATCAGACAAAATTGCCTCAAATTCAATTATTTGTTTTTCAAGCAATATGAGCTTTGTAGCTGATTTAACTGTGCAAAAATTAAGGTGTCTTGATTTCGTCGGCCTGTGTCTTTGTTATCTGATAATAAAAGAAAGTTGTTCTTGTAAACCATTGTGTAAAACTTTCAGATGCAAACTGACGAAATACTTGTACCTTTTTGTAAATCCTAAATATTGTACTGCTTCTATGGAATTTACACGACGACCATACTCAACAGTCAGTCTAATACATGTCTCCTTAAAGATAACTTATGTGTACCAAATTCTTTGCAACAATAATACTAATAATACAAATCCTTCAAGAAGTGTGACCTTAGATTTCAAATTAATTTTTAGCTCTATATCAGAGAAAAATTATTATTATTGTCACTATGAACTAACAAACTAATTTATTACAGAGTACTAACCAAAGCACCGTTTAAAAAAATATTCATCTAATTAAAATTTACTTTCCATTTCAGTATATTGTAAGTATAGAAGATTTTCCTCTGCAAAAATTACCAAATTGTATGATGAATTAGATGAATGAAAATTGAATGGAAAAATCGGAATTGTTTAAGTGAAATTGACGGTCTAGGCTGAACTGTAGGCTGTACTGTAAACTGACTAAGAAAGCTTTTTTGTATTATCCGTAGATTGTGTACCAGATCACAATGTTAGTCCAGGACGGTATTTACAATAATTCCCTCACAATACGCGTTATCATAAAAATGCATTTTTAAACAGATTGGCCAAAAGTAGGATTTTTGACATTTGATGCTAAGCAACAAGTAACACCATTTTTTTTTATTATCGACTGGGTAATCGTATATTATAACACATTAAAGGTAAAGGCAAAATTTCAATTTGTCCTACCCGTATCTGTGTAGGTGGTTCAATTTGGACGCTCACCGTGTATATATTTGCAAAACTAAGAAGAATCCTTAAGCAATAGATTCGTTTGGAAATAGGATTGTTCGTGAAAACTGAAAGTGAAAAAACCCTGTATGATTGCAAAAACTACATTTTGTTCACTGGTTTCTATTACTTACAATATTACAACTCGGGTCAATTTAACGATTTTGGGTAAACCCACTAATAAACAAAATTAAGCACAATTTAAAAAAAAAATACTTTTAACCCCTACTTTCAATCGCGATTTACTTTAGGGATAATGAGTCTTATGTAAATAATGCTTCTTACAAACTTCAAAGCCTACTTATTTCCCTATATTTTGTATATTTTATCACTGCACGACAAAAATCGAATAAGATAATGCTACCGAAAAATTTCTTTTGTGAAATAATTCGGGTTGGGTTCATATCATCGGAAAAAGAAATGCATTGAACTTTTTCCAGAATTAAAATCTTGAATAGTTTCCTTCAGTTTTGTTCCTATTGCTATATTGTGCATCAGAAGTTGGGTAAGTTACGGCAAAAATTGACAGATAAATTTTCTATATTCTACTTTTAGTTAATAATAAGCTTATCATTTGATGGGTTGTATTACTGAAAACAATATATTTTTTACAAAAATGTAACACAAAAGGACCTCTCATTTCTTGGTAAATCTTTGTTGAAAGGTTCATGACGATGCTGTGGTAGGCAAGTCAGATCGAGAAGAAGAGGATTAAAAGAATTTATATCAATGCTCTTAGCATTGGAATATCTGTAAGACAGGTCATTTTGTCAAAAATTAAAAATGAATAATCCTTAAAAATTTTCCTTTGATATTCAAACAATCTCTTACAGTATAAATGAACTGACATTAACATTAAATGTTATGGTTTTTTAAAATCTGGAGTGTAATCGTATCAAGTTATAAAAAAAATCGACTACCTCAATTTTTAGCCTTATCGGCACCCCTTCTTTGTCCTTAAAAAACCTATCTAAAATACTCATGCAGTTCTCTGATTGGCCGCAATATTTTAAAGTAATTTAATAACATTATACACGTTTTTAAATATGCACTTTTTACTATAACTTGGCCAATTTTTGTCGTAAGGTGTGAACGAAATTATAGAAAATCAAATAAGCTGTCGATATTGTATTAAGCATTTTTTTAGGTAGCATCCATAGGGTTTAAGTAACTCGCGTTTGAAAATATGTGTTGAAAAAAGTGTGTATAAAAGACATGTTTTAAACCTTTGTGAATTTTTGTAAAAAGCTTTAAATTATGTTATGCATCGTTAATTGTAACGTATTTCATCAGATTTGACTTATAAAGGATTTGCTAGTGGGTAGAAGCCTTAATTCGCTTTAGATAATATACCTAAGTTAAAGTAGTTCATCTACTTTCTAAGGAAAAGTCGATGGCAAGCCTCTAATGAAGAACTGTGTTTTATTGTTGTACCAAAATATATTGATATTGGCCGATATAATATGATTATACGGCATATTACGTATGAATCGGTGATGCACATGATCAACTCTGAAAATAAAATATGAGCAGTATAGCAGGTGTTAACGCAAATCCGCATAAATCATATACAACAGTGAATGTGTTAAATAATAATGAACAAATAAAACGTTTAAAATTATAAATCTCTTCTGGTGTGCCTAGAAACAATTAGGAGTTGATCCTGAGAAATTTCAGTAGAAGTTTGTCTGAGGGAAAATATGTAGAATATACTTAGAACAGATATTGTCTAAAGGTTATTTGTGGCATTAGCTTATTTTTTTTTCCTTCTCCAAGTCTTTGGGACTTCCTGCCACATGTATGTTTTCTTTTTAAGTGGTGCTCGGGGAATCTACAAAATATCACAATTAACCAGTATGTTACTGGTAAATAACCTCTACGCCTGTGACTTTTACGTCAAAGGATCAGTTAAAGGTTGCTACAAAGTATAAAAACTTGAAATTAAATATTTCGCCGACGTTTCGGAAATCTATTCAGTTTCCTTTTTCAAGGCTTTTTTTAACATTCTCTTTTTGCTGTTTATGATAAATACATAGTTCTAAGAATTTTGCGCCTTGAAAAAGGATACAGAATAGATTTCCGAAACGTCCGCGAAATATTTAATTTCAAGTTTTTATGCTTATTTGTGTTGTTTATTAAAAAAAAAGAGCAATCTTTAACTGATCCTTTGACGTAAAAGTCACAGGTGCAGAGGTTATTTACCAGTAACATACTGGTTAATTGTGATATTTTGTAGATTGCCCGAGCACCGCTTAAAAAGAAAACATACATGTGGCAGGAAGTCCCAAATAATTGAATAAGGAAAAAAAATACTTAGAACAAAATTCAGATTTTGAAATTCAATTCTTATTACTGCTGGTCTCTTACAATTTTATATTTTTGATGTATTTTTCTAACCCCAAGATATAACTACTAAAAAATTTAAAAAAAGACTCGATAGAATAAAAATAAATCCTCAAATCCAAATGAAGAAAGTATCAGGAGAAAATGTTTCAACTGAATCTGATTCACACATCCAAAGATATACTGCTATACATTTTGAACCTTGGGCAAAGTCAGGAGGCATGAAATTTGTTACAATTGAAATTCCGTCATCGTTTTTTAATCCATTTGTGCAAATATCTCCGATCCTATTGGCCGTATTACGAAAGTAATAAATGGAAATTGTTCGCAATAAATCTTGAACACACTGTATTGCCGCATTTCTCGCCTACACTCTCGTATCCTCCTCAGCTTCAAACTGTTAGTTATGCAATCAAGAAAATTGATTATGTTTTTTATAAAAAAATATTCATTTTTAGTAGTTAATTTATTTAAGTAGTCAAAATATTTTCACATTTTCACAAATACACTAATGTTACAACATCAGTTATCAAAATTTAACAGACACAACTTAGTTAACTTCCGTTTTACCTGGGCGGTATAGTATACAGTATGTCTCAGTTTTCATGATCCTCATATCACAGCGCCTTATTAACAATGCGATTTTATTAAAATTTGGGTGGAAGGTACTTACCCATCAGGAGATAAAATATTTAAAAATACACCAGTGGCGTTCGTCCTTATGAAGAAAAATGAATCTAATTTTCCAAAAAAAAAAATATGTTAGGCACCGTTTTAACTGTAAATTAATCTCATAATCTTATTCGTTATCAAAAACTCATTATTACCGAATTTCAGTAAGACGAATGAAGAGTTAATAAGCTGAAGGAAGACAGGTCTTTCATTTAGAATTAATCACGTGACGTCAGTCAGTTTACTTAAGAGTCTAAATAAAAAATAATTAGGTGTTTTCACAAATTTTGAATTCACTTTCACTGCGAGGATAATGCTTTATTATAGTTAAAAACACTTGAATTTTGAGAAACAGTCGAATAATACCTTAAATTAAGCCATTTTAATTTTGTATTGAAATGTTTTCGCCAAAAACACTACATCAATTCACTACGTACTCCTGACACCATCAGTTATATTGTCAGCGTCATTTTGTGTTATAAACACGTTATTTTGCAGATAAATTTCCTAAAGTAGCTTTTACAAATCCCGTATTAGGTAGGCGTTACTTATTTAATCACATGTAAAACGTAAATAAAGTGAATATAATGTTGTGTTTAATAATTTTTAAACTAACATAACCGATGACGTCACCGCGTGTTTTGCGTACTCGTTCAATTACTAAAACTTTATGATATTTATTTGTTGAAATTTTAATTTAATGGACGATAGAATGCTGTTTAAATATCAATAAGTGCTTAGTATAACAAGTACTTCATTTTAATAATATCAAAAAAGCAAATTTGCACATAGTGAAAACACCTAATTTGGAAACAAAATAAAGTTCAATTTTAAAATTTAACATTCTTAAAGTAATAATAAGCACCATAGGTGCACCTTTAACGAAATTTAATCTATTTTCAATTTCTTATATTTTCAAAAATCATAATGATCATTTTCAGTGGGATCAAATTTCTATAACATCTACCTTTGAAATATAAGTTAGTCATGATAATTAATGACCAAGCGGCGATTTAGTTATAATAATAATAATATCTCCAGTGGAAATTCATAACAAATCTATCTAAGTGTTATTATTTATTAAATTTTTCTTTAATTAAATTCGTTTAAAATTAGGGTTTCTTTGTTTGATTAAGACTGTTAAGTAAACTGATTGAAGTCACGTGATCAATTATAAATGGGAAGCCTGGCTTCCTCCAGCTTAATTAACTTTTCTTTACGTCCGAAAATAAAGTTATGTAATAATTGGTACGTTAAAAATGGGAGATTTTACTTTTTTATTACGTAATCACCAAGTACACTATCCTATCGAAGTTCGGTATTAGTGAGTTTTTGATAACAACGAATAAGATTATAAGATCGTTGTTTGATAGTTAAAACTTTGCCTAATGTATTTTTTTAGATACATTTTTCTTCATAAGGACGAACCGGTGGATTTTTAAATGTTTTACCTTGAAACAATCTGCAGATGAATATCTTCCACCCATTTTTCTTTAAATCACATTGTTAATAAGGGGTCTGTGATATGGGAGTCAAGAAAAATAAGACATACTGTGCATAATACATTTATCGAGCCGGTTTTTCACATAACTATAACTTTTCTCAATTCTTGAGGAGTATTTTTTGAACGCTTGTTGAATGTGGTTTTCCCCAAAAACTTGTATATAGGTTAAGTTTGAAATTCGGAACATGTCAATCTTTCTAATTAAATGTTTCGATTAACCAAAGCCCACTGTTTTTTCAATGTTTGTAATTTTTAACCCTCTCAATAGGCCGTGATCGATGAAGTAATTTTTTTTAGGCAACAAACAACAAATTTTGTTGATTGCATCAAGAGACCATAAATGTGTTTCTTTGGCTCCTCGTGAAATTATATCTAGCGTAGAGTAAAATTTTTTTTAGCTTTCTGCATTTTAAAATGTTTGTTTAAATATTTATATTTTTGATTATTTTTTACAAAACTGAAAGTTTAACATGGCTGAAAAATGTAAAACATAATTGAACAGTATACCTTTGGGTCAAAATATGCAATTGTTTTAATCAACTTTTTTAAAAGGAAGAGGTTCTCAATTTGACCCATATGCAAGCTTTTTTGTATTTGTTCAATTATTACTCTGAATTGGCTTACAAGTATCTTCAGAAAACTAGAGTTTAAAAAATTATTGCTCTACAACTTAATAGCGTAATTTTATGGTGCCGCAAAATTTTAAACATTTTATGTGTTTTGACCTTTTAAACAGATATTATTACTTGCAGTTTATGTACTGGTTAACATCCGTAAAGAACATATTTTCCTTAAATTTTAACAAAATCGACAAACTACACAGGCATACAAGAACATTTTTTTTCTAATCTTTTGACCAGACCACTCTACTCATGTATTTTGAATCCAAATATGGCATCAGAACTGTGCCTACACCCGCCAGTTTTTTGATGGTTCAAGAAAAGTCTAAAAATGGGTCAAAATGTCAAGTTTCTGAGAATTTGTCAAAGTACAAAAAAAAAATGCCCAGCAACCGGGTAACTGTAAATAAGCTACTTTTGACACTCAAAAACCCCATCAAATATGTCCAAACTTATCCAGTTAACGGAGTGAAACTGATTTTTTCTACAAAGTATACGTGGAGGGGATTTTTTTTACCGGTTTATAGGTAATACCGGTAAAAAAATCCCCTCCACGTATACTATATAGAAAAAAATCTGTTTCACTCCGTTAACTGGATAAGTTTGACATATTTGATGGGGTTTTTCGATCTACTACTGGGATTAAATCAGTTTCAGTTACGAATGAACTTAGAAAAGTCATTTTCTCAAAAACGAATCACTGATTGGAGCTTTAAAATAAGGCATGAATCAACAATTTATGTTGCCATTCGCAATTCCCATGGGGGCAGATCGAACAGAAAGACTTGAATATCTATTATACCTCAAAAGTTGCTTAATCAAAATCAAATTCGACAAGTTCTAGAGGTTTACAAAAAATGTATAATTCCATTATAAATTATTTGATGTTGAGACCCTGTTTATATTTGAAACGCCAATTCGTGACAATAGAAATTTTCACCAACTCATATAGACCGTAGTTAATGCATGAGTACATTAATAATAATAATCGTTTATTATTTCAACAATAATTAGCTTCTATAATGAAACACCATCAATAAATTTGAAAGTGCCTTAGATTATTATAAAATAATCAATCATGGACTGTATATTAATTAGTATTGGCTTGGTTGTAAATTCATTAAAAGATTATTAGTTTGTTAATGGAACATTCAACCTCCGTGCGATTCCTGTCTAATTTGGGGAATGTATTATTCAATAAATAATTATTACTGGTTGATTTGATTACAAAATTATGTGTAGTTAAAATCTTAACGGTTCAGAATTTATCTAGTCGTGGTGGACGTTTTGTGGCAAATACACAATTCTAGTTCGCTTTACTTTGCCGTATGGCACATCTAATAGTATCACGTGATATGCCGTTGGCTGTTAGACGTTAGATCTCACCAAGCCCAATCTTTTGGCAGATCATCTTCACTTAGTGTCATTTTGTTTTCTCTGAACTATCAACCTTCCATATTGTACTCTCTCTGGTTGATGTGAGAGAGGATACGATGCTGGATATTCGCTTTGTTGAACGTATTTCTTGGAGAACCAAACTGTTAGTGTGATTGGTTTCCTAAAGAATTTCTAACAAACATCTTCAGACCCACATTTTTATAACATCAAGCCGCAGTATCTCAGCCTGGCATGATGTCAATATTGGCAACTATATTTTCCGCCGAATCTCCTATTTTTAAATGCAGTATTGCTCGGTCTACAATAATTATAATTTTCACAACTTTTCCATTAATATTTTTTATTGCATTAAAACATTTTTAGATAATCAAATTAAATTGAAAATTAAATGATTTTGCTATTTGTAATATACTGATGTTAGCTCCTCCCATGTTCATAACCATTTGATAATATTTTTGCATGCTTTCTGGTAAATTATCAAATATGGCTTGATGATTTGATTACACAATAGTGGTCATATCCTGCTCAGCTACTAGACACTTTCTGAATTTGTTTTGTATTGGTGATTATCCAATTCTTTGTAGCATATTCTGTACATGCTCTATTGGGTTAAAATCAGCGAAATGTAGAATGTCGACATAACCAACCAACCACTTTGAGCTTACCTTAGCATGTTGGATTTTTCTGTCCTTATTTTTGGACCTATCTGCTTCCTCATTATGTGACACCCATCTAACCGTGACCACTTAATGATGTCCTGGTTTTCAGATCGTACATGGAGTTCCTGGTTGAACCTTATTCTATGTATGTTCATTAGCTGAATTAAACATCAGTCAAAGAAATTGTTTCTAGACCGTTTTGACCTATATTATATGTGTACGTCTCACAGTTATCTCAGCATAGTTCAGATGATCCTTTATATACTTTTTTCTGGATACCAGTGATAGGATATTTTATTTCAGCTTTTCAAGTCCATAGTATCATTTGTTTGCTACAAGAAATCTCATTTTCACTCCGGTTCTCATGACATTTTGTTAACAAGGAACCAATGTACTCAAACACATTTACCTTGTTAAATATATGGATGTGTAGAGCAGTCCTGTTATCGAGGCTGTCGCGTCCTTCTCAGATCACTATGTATTTATTTTATTTTTCATTTTTAACTAAATCCCTAATTATAGTTTCTTAGAGTAAGAACATAGTGAAGTATCACCTTTAGAACATACGTAGTTTTACCGGTTGAGACAGCGTTGGATGTGATTGGTACTTTTTTAATAGTCGTCAAGGTTTAAGTCGAAGCTATGCTCCATTATGTTTTTCTCTTTCAGAATTCTACTACTCTCCGAGGAGTCAATAATATCAACATCATAAGCATAATGTACCTGACTAAATAAATTTATTACCTGCCTTATTTTGGTGACTGGTGTTTTAACCTTTTTTTTTGAAATTGAAATTCTTAAGAAACAATTGTGTTGGGTTATAGTTATTTGTGGCGTTCCAGTAGTAAACCTTACCATATGCAACCGCGTAATTCTAAACCTCGAACTAAGTTTAGAAATTACATTTCCAGTTCATGATGATTTATTCTGCAACTTATATATGCCTAACCATATGATTCCAAAAATAGTATCTTGTTGTTCTAAATTGAAAGTAGAAATTCATCAACTTGACAAAGTTGCAATAATGATATTGACAGCAGTCAAATGACACATGACCTATACGTACTTTACAATTTTTAGAAGAAAATAGTTCCTTCGAAGTTTTTGATTAAGGCAGGCACACAAAATAAAACGCTCTGTACATTTGATCAGATCCTGTTATTCTTATGTTTTTGGACCTGCTGAATCCGATGCTGTCATCAGAATTGCTCCATCACAACAGGATTTTCCCCTAACCTCAAGAAATAACTTAAAGTCAGTGAAAATTTTAATTAGGGGGGTTAGGGGAAAATCCTGACATGATGGGGCAAACCGACCCCGGGAACGTGATCAGTGGGTCAAAAAAACAGGGAGGTAGGGCGGTCTACTCGAATGTACAGTCTTTTTTTTGGGTAGCTGTGTGATTAAAACTAGTTAGAAAATAAATTAAAGCAAAATCAGCTGACAAATTAGACAAAAAAGTGTCAATTGACAGCTGCCAAATTGACATTTGACTTATATTCGCGTGGATTCGATATTTTATCGTATGAAGTTAGTTAGTATATTATATCAAAAATTATTGCATTTAACTTAAAATAATAAAAAATATATTTTTTTTAAATTCGGACTTCGAGAATTTGTTGGAATTTCAGTAAGCTTTAATTTGAAAGAAAATTTTTGTTTACGTCAAGATTTGTGCTCTCTAGCCATTTAAAAAAAAAACACTCGATTTAAGTAAAAGTAAACATTTTTAAGCTAGTGTTGGGAGGATGAATTTAAATGGTTTAATTTATTTACTTGCGCTTGTTTACATTTAAGAATTGTATTGTATTCCTTTGATTATTATCAAAATTGTATCAGTTGGCCACAGACATACTATGCAGCGGGTTGTGCATTTGACCAATGAACTAACGCTATAGGTATAACACTTACTGGATAAAAAAATTTGCGGGTGTCCGCTCTTGATTTTACCAACGATTTTATACTACACATTTTATTTTTGTAATAATACCTGCACTGTTGTGCCATGGCTAAAAGCGAAAGCTGGACCGGATTAAATGTATTTCCATCGGGTTTTCACTTTTTGCTCGATATCCCCTCGTTAAACATATAATCCTGGACTAACATATGCATCATTGTATTCTGTGATTGTGATATAGAGTCGCCAGTTTGTAAAATAGGTCGAATTGTTGGTGTTAATATTATATTATCATGTACGGTATGGTAAATGAGAGTTTGAATGATTATCGAAATGGCAATCCTCTGTTTTACGACTATCGAGCATTATCGAATTTAAATCGAGGGTGAATGGTTTATCAATTGTTGTTGATTTTGTTTATGAATATTTTATTCGGGCTGGACATTAATTCGGAAGTTTGTATTGAATTTTGCGTGGAATTCGACACCAGCAGTGGTATTATATTCAACGGAATGTCGCGCTTTCATTTTTATGTACAAGTCACGAACAATTTACATTAAAGTTATCTGTAATGTTTTTTATTGTTAAATTGACCTCATTGGTCACCATATTGATGCGATGCTGTGTGGATGAAAATATGTTCATATCTAAATACCATCCAATTTTATCAGGTTAATAGAGGTTAAAAGATATACCAGTAAGTGGTGGACTAATTAGACGCTTTGTTTCCAAATAAATCATCAGTCTAAGCTTAAATCTTTTGAGACATATTTTAATTGTATTCCTTTTTCAAAGTTTACGTACTACAGCACTTGTTCCATTTTGGATATTCTTGGAAAAGGGCATTTTTTTTGTTTCAAACATATTTTCATTTAATAATGATATCTAAAAGAGAACTCAGATAATCTACAGAATAGTATACTTATCCAGTATATTGCTGAAAGAATGACATCTACTACATAAAACTTCATCAAAATACATTATATTTATATTTTTATTCTAATTCATACCATTTCTCAAAAAGCACCTTCTGACTATTCCTTTGGTGCAAAAGTCACAAACGTAGAAGTAATTTATCATTAATATACTCGATAATTATATTAAAAAGTCAATATAAAGTGAAAAGTGTATCAAAATCCATATAAAGATAATTAAATCGTGGATTAAACGCTGTAGTTTGAATAAATAAAACACGTTACTACTTCTTCTTGCCACTACATATTCGCAAAATCTGTGAATAATTTTGACTTACGACTTGTTTTAATGATAAGTTCTACCATTTATAACACAAGCTCGTACAAAAAAAAGAGGTTTGTTTCTGGGACTCCATGGAATAATCCCTATTTATTTCGACGCGTTGAACACGAATTCGGTGATCGTTTAGCTCCATCAGAAACCAGTTTCTGGTAAATCGCGAAAGTAACCTAAGATCTTCAGTTTCTCCTCAGGTTATTTTGATGATTAACTACATATTGATGGGGATAAAGTTAAACTGATACCGAATATATGTAGGGTTACCCAATGGAGTCTAAGACACAGACCACTTTGTATTGTGTTGGCCTGTGAAAGAAAAGTGGTCTGTTTCTGAGACTCCATTGGATAATTCTAAAATTCAATTTTTTATGTTGTTTTCGAGATTTACTAATAATTGGTGGGTGACGAAGCTTGCCGGAATGGAGTCCCAGAAACACACAACTTTTACTTTGTGTGCCTGTATAATTATTGTAAACTTTTTGCCTAAAATTTCCAGGATTATTTATCAATAGTTTTTTGCTTACTTCTAAATTGGTCTACTTTGATTCACTTTTTGAAGGTCACTTTGTAAATTAAAACCGCACTCACAGATTTTGTAAACACATGGAGTTAAAAAACATAGTAGTGTATTTCATGTATTTTTACAAGATGATAAACTACCACAGAGTAACAGTTCCATGATCTAATTAGAGCTCTTTTACCCCTAAATCGATATCATGAGGTGTTACTAATTACATCGGCATAATTTTTGTAGCATCACAATTTATTTTATTGAGATCTATTCTACAATAAACGTATCGATCAACAATATACAGAATATAAATGTTTTTTTTGTCGGGACCCTTGACATCAATTGAACATGATGTGTACTCTGGGATTTTTCAATCAATTTGTATAAAAATTATTATATTTTCTTACGTTTAGATTTATTACCCACCGTTAAAGAGCGATAATATATACAGGAGACAGGGATTTCTTTACAGATGCCTTTATAACCTTGCATGTGTATAACTTAATACAATAATAATAATAATTATAAGTAATGCATAACCAATGTTATAAAAGCATAGTTATATTAAATGTATTATAATAGTTCTCTGACGATGGCTAATAGACCGAAACGTAAAAAAATATTATTTTTATTCAAATTGGCCGAAGAATCACAGAGCTTTTTCAATCACTAATATATTCTTTGCCTAAATGGTCTGACCCAGAGGCTTGCCATTTGAGTCTGCTTGTGCCAGAGTGACCGATTTTTAACTTAGATGATCGTTGCACGTGCGGATTGCCCATGGCGTGGCACGTGCCGTTTTGACTTGACTTGACGTGTTCTTGTGTTGCCGTTGCTGCCTGCACAGTGGAGCTGCCGTCGGAGACCTCCCGTCGTGAGTACCTCTAAACAAACCTCTCAACCACTCGTTAGTTCCATGTTCTCTTTTTCCTGGTGCTTCTACGCTCATTCTGTCTCTCACTTAGGGTCATTAGATCAAATTGCAAATTAATATAGAAGGACTAAGGGGATAGTTGGAAACAACTTCTTTTGAATTCCTTTAGAAAGTTAAAATAGAAATACTGATCTTATGGAAGTGTTCGTGCTCGTTAAATTTACTGATATTTTGATATGTTATACTTCATGTGATGGTGATTGAATGTCTCAATGGGCATAAACCTCTGCTATGGCTAGTTTCGTCATTATAGTCATCCGAAGATCAAATTATTGCACTATATGAAATTTTTTATGAAGTTTTACTTAAACGTTATTTAAAAATGTAATATTAAGATAACAAGAGAATGGACAAAATATTTAAAATAAATAATAATAATAATTGAGTAATATAATTAATAATAGTTGTGCAGCCGAAATACCTATTCTTAATCATAGACTTCTATAGACATATAGTAATAATATTATTAACTTTAATATAAATATAAATATACTAATAATAATATTAATAATGAGTATCACACCAGACATCGATTAGGGTACAATTTTTTCTCTCTTTTCTTACTTTAAAATATGTAAAATTTACGTAGTTTATTTGTGAGTCTCACCTCCATGAAGAAAAATTATACAAAACATATCTCCAGTCCATTGTCTTTCCAATTATTACTAATAATTTTGGTTAAAAGAAGACAGATAATAATGTTACATTAAGTTCCTATATTTATATTTTCTTAATAAGATCTAGTGACTCTAACACCCTTATTAACCAGCAGAGGCGTACTTACGTAACCATTAACAGTAAACGTATTGTAAATACCTCTGCTTTTCCCTATCTCTTTTCTTTGACAATTTGTTTACAGGGGCATGCGGAAAAGTAACTATTTGTAGAACGTACGCCCCTGTGCTGTAAAAATAGGTTGCCAACGCAATCATTCGACTAGGTACATTTATTTTAATTATGGCAACGTTGCAATTTTAAGTAATTTATTTTAGTCCGATGGTATTCCCTTTTTAACTAAATTTTCAGTTTTTAAGTTATTTATGAAATTTCAAGTGCTAGTATTTTGTATTCGAAACAGTATTAAAGTTCGTATTAAGGGGGATTCCCATTAGACGAGCTGATAAATCGTATTTTTTGGGAATTTAATTGGGACAACTATTAGAAAAACCATTTTCAGACTTAGGAGATATATTTATTATGCATTAAAGCAACTGCATTCAAATATTTTACGTGGATATAATGAGAATTGTGGCTTTGGTGCCCCTTGATGTGAGATGCACCTCCCAAAATTTCTTGGTTGATTTCCGACCCAATTTGTTCTCTCCAGATCATCTAAAACAAAAAAATCTAATTTCTTTTACTTCTTGTGAATATAGGTATGGCATGAACTACGGAGAACTTATTATGTATGTACCTATTTCATTTTTCGTACTTTATGAGAAATACAGTTGCGTTCTTGACAAATGTGCCAAATTTACCGGCTTAATAGTTCTTGAGATATCACGTAGACGTGATATCTCAAGAACTATTAAGCCGATTGCTCTGTAAGTTGCCACATTTATCGAAAACACAACTGTCTTTCTCATGAACTACGGAAAATGAAATATAGCCAAAACTTTTTTTTATCATAAAAAATGTGAAGAGAAAAAAGTAAGTTTTTTTTCATACATCGCAGTGTCCTCATTTTTCAAAAGACATTCTCCGTAGTTCATGCCATCCCTATATACACAAGGAGTAAAAAGAAATTTGATTTTTTTGTATTAGATGATCCGGAGAGAAGGGTGTTGTGTCAGCCAGCAACCGAGAAATTTTGGAAGGCGTCTCACTTCAAGCGGCACCAAAGCCACAATTCTCATTATAACCACATAAAAATGTGAATACAGTTGATTTAATGTAGAGTAAATGTAACTCCAAAGTTTGAAAATGATTTGTCTAATAGTTTTCCGAATAAGAATTCCCGAAAGACGCGATTTATCAGCTCGTTTAATGGGAATTCCCTCTTAAACGCTGTTAAAGTTCAGCAAAAATAGGTATTCTTTAGCTTGATTTGTATCCATTTGAAAATAAAATTTTGATATAACAGGATATTGACTATGTCGAAAAAAAAAACAGGAGTAAAAGGAAGTAATTCGTTAAAGGTATTTTATTGTTTCATATGTTCAATTGTACCCAAAAATCGATAAATCCACAAAGTGCTGTTAAATTTAGGCTTGGATTTTTGAGAACTGAGTAAATTTGTCCACTTTTAAGTTCTTTAACTGTTACCCAAAAACTATGCATTTTTGGTATTTACAAATTTACACATAATACAATGTTTTGTAGAAAATCAAATTTCCTATCGAAATGGCACTTTATGGTCAAAAATAAAAAAAATTTCAAGAAAATCAGTCAAAAAAAAGTATTTAAGAAAAATGAGAACTTTCAATTTTTTGATTTTTTTAAAATTTTTATGTAAGTACTTATAACTTTTTTCTGGGTGGATTTAGGTATAGGCATTGGTTCACGAAAAAGAAAGCTGACGTAATTTCCATCAAAATGGTGACAGACAAAAGTATTTTTGACAAAAATTGGCTGAAATACAATCGTTCAAAATTACCTACTTTTTACGATTTTACCACGTTTTTACCTCTATACCATGTTATTTTTAATTTTTACACACAAAAATTATTTTTATTCAATACAAAAATTATTTTTAGTTTATCAATAATAATGATACAGGTATATGTTTAAAATTAGGATATTCATTTGATCTTAGACAGAAAAAAAATTTAATGTTGTACTAATTTATAGCTGTTTTAAAGATACTTGTTTTGAAAATTACATATCTATTACTTGTTTATTATTTGTTCGCACGTATTATTTATTAATTCACATTATGTAATTAGCAAGTTCTTAAAGTAAAAGTATTTGTTCAAAGTTTTGATATTTAGATTATCTTTAGTATGAAAATATCAATTTCGCATCTGAACTCAGCGTAATTTCTTTGTATGGCATTAAGACCAACAGTTTAAAGTAGCTGTTGTCTACAAGTTTTTCAAAGATCATGGAAGAGCATAAAATTTTCTCTAGCCCATTTGACACCAACTAAACAGTCCAGTTTAAGCACGTTCCACCAAATTCAACAGTCGAAAGGAAATAGTTTAAATCCTTTTGAGTGAGGTTGGAAAAAATCTAAAAATGGATTGATGCCAATTAGCACAACCAGACCTCATGCACCGCAGACTTTACTGGAGCAAGTGGCTTACGGGTGCATAAAAGGTTGTCATGGAAATTGCGGCTGCAAAGAATGTATGGGCTTAAATTGTGAAAACGTCTGATGTGCCAGAAGTTAAGGAAGAATATGTCGAAAACGATGTTCAAGAAAATGTTGATATTCAGTTCGAAAACATTATGGAATAAATGTAATAGATACGTAATTTTCAAAAAACGTATCTTTAAAACAGCTATAAATTAGTACAACAATAATTTTCTTTATGTCTAAGATCATATGAATATAAAAATATTAAATAAATACCTTTATCATTATCATTGATAAACCGATAGTAATTTTTGTATTGAATAAAAATTATTTTTGCGTGTAAAAATTAAAAATAATATAAAGGTAAAAAGTGGTAAAATCGTAAAAAAGTAGGTAACTTTGAACGACTGTATCTAAGCCAATTTTTATAAAAAATGTTTTTATCGGTCACCATTTTGACGGGAATTACGTCAGCTTTCTTTTTTGTGAACCAATGCCTATACCTAAATCCACGCAGAAAAAATTTATACACAAAATTAAAAACGAAACAAATAAATTCTTCTGTTTTTTTCTAAATAGTTATTTTTTTCTTATTTTGTTGAAAAAGAAGTTTCTTGACTTTATAAAGTGCTATTTCGATAGAAAATTTGATTCTCTACAAAAATTATAATGTGTATATACTAAAAATGTATAGTTTTTGGGTTATAGTTAAAAAACTAAAAAGTGGACCAATTTACTCCGTACTCAAAAATCGAAGCCTAAATTTAATAGCACTTTGTGAATTTATCATTTTTCGAGTACAATTGAACACATGAAACAATAAAATGCCTTTAACTAATTAGTTCCTTATTCAATTACATAGTCAATATCCTATAATTTCACATTACCATAATAAAATTATGCGACGTTGCCAAGGTACTTCTCAACATTCCCATCTCTTCCTTTTCTGCCTTGTTGGTTTTGCTTGTACTTATCCGCTTGCATGTATAAACAATGAAAGAGCAAATTTGAAAATAAGTTGATTTGTACCATTTTTTAAAAATCTGCTTAATATTTCTTCTTTATTGTTTATAATTAAATGTTGCATGTTGAACACCACTTATTTAATTCTATACATATTTATTAATATATACATATATTGTTAACTAAACGAAATATTTCTGTCAAGTTTCCTCTATGGATCTTTATTCACATAAGGATAGTAACCGAATCGCAAATCAAAGAAATGCAAGTCCGGGCGCTAAGTGTAAGAATCGCATCTTACCACACGCAATAGTTTCGATTGCAACAATCACTAGCCGAAAGATTTATACCTAATTAAAGGAACGCTCGTGCTAGCCGTTCCAGACCACTTGCAGACTGCAGATTCGAGTTGCTGGCTCTCATCAAAGCAAGGTGGGTCCACAACGACTGGCCCGAGAGCTTCATCTCCATCAACATTTCGAAGTCATAAGACTACGAAATGAAAGAATGGAGGGAGGCTTCATCTAACTGTGGATATTCTCAGCAATCAAAACCATAGCCTGACATGGGCGCATTAGTTCAAAAGTATGCTTCTAGAGGGCGGAATGTTTACTTTTAAGAATTCTAAAAACCAGTAGGCGTATTCTTTGGATAATAATAAGTAACTTTTGGCTCTTGGAGTTATCTCTAAAATACTTCCTTCGCCCTAAACCAATTAATGAAGTTTTATGAATTCTTTTTTCTATTTTTTTTCCGAGAGAAGGAAGCACTTTAGAAACATAAGATGCTTATTTTGTTCAAAAAATGTGTCAGAATTTCTTCAGAATTTCTTGGCAATATTTAAGTGGTTCTTTGCCTCTCTCTCGAAAAGACCGAGGTCACTAAGCGGAGGCAACTGCGGTGCGCCAAGCGATGGACTGCCGTACAATAAGCTTCATTTATGTAAAACATAATTCCGATATCACTAATGGTTAGCGAGATATAACAAAAAGACTGAATTGACACAACATTTTTTCAAAATGGCGGCTTGGACGCAGTAGAGAAAGATGGGAACTTCCATTATGTCCAATAGTACACCTGAATAAACGCCTCTGCCAAGTTTCAAAACATTATCAGTTTTCCCCCCTCTAATTTTCCCTATTTGACTTGTATGTAACTTGTATATTACCTTTCTCGTAATCCAATATTAATCACGGCATGTAGCCTGCCAAGTAGTTGTTGAGATAGATATATGTTTTACACTTATCTGTGGCAAGTCTGTAACTGTTAAAAAAGTTACTGGTAATATATTAGTTTTCTTTCTATGTAACGAGGATGCAATTACAATTAGTAGAATTGTAGATTTTCTTCTGGGATCTAATTCTTGGTTAACACCTCACTCTGGTCTATAATAAATAGAGGTTATGGTTTGATTACGACCCATTTAACCAAATTTAAAAAGGATTTCTCAGTTTCATTGTTTGTTTTTCGAACTTCCATGTTATCAGAGACGTATGTGGCCTTATAAAACCGAAACTATTAGTTCTATTTGAATATGTCTTTCACTAATGTTGGGGTATAATCTAGAAAAGGTAAAAGGTAATATCATCACTACCACAAAGTAAAGCGATAGACAGGAAAGAGAACTAAACACTTTAATAACACGTCCGATTAACCCCGGATCCTCCGCCATTTATTTAACAAATTGTTTTCAAGGGAATCTTTAAGAAAAAAGGTTTCTTGTGCAACTGTCATTAAAAATGATATTTTTTGTGGCATTCGTCAGCATGATAAGGAAGCGTATTAAAAGAAAATTTGTAACACTAATGCTAAAAAAGCAGTAAAAGTGATAATAATATTTTCGGAAGTGCAAACTGTAATTGTCAATAATAGAAAATTATACAGTGTGGGGCAGTAGTGAGTCTACGCTCGATATCTCGAGTTCTATGATAGCTAGAAATTAAACAAAAATGCAAGTAAACTAGATAAAAAAGTCTTTAACTCGAAATTATTTTCGAACATACAGGCCGAGCCAAGACGAAAATACAGGACCAAGTGCCTTTTTTTAATGGAATGCTATGTATATCAGTACATTTTTTTAAGTCTATTTCTAGGCTCTATTCATTTCTATATTAGCATTGAATATCTCCCAACCACTTGAATGTAATGAATTTCTTTGTTGTCGCAGTCGCAATTATGGGATTAAAGAAAAACTTATGTGAATGCCGGTTACGAGATATCTAATTAATGTTTTTGAAACATTTTTCCTATCACTGTACAGGGTAGCCAAAAATTATTTTTCAATTAAGAACTTTTTAAATTGAATTTTCTCAAATTTTTCAAATGGAACACCCTGTATATTGTTCAACGTTGTGATTTAGAAAAGAAAAACTAACATTTTTGTAAGTACTTCCCTATGGCTAATTGCAACCAATTTCGCTTTATTGAGAAATAATTACAAAATTCAAAAAGATACTTAAAAAAGAGGTTTCTTCAAATAAAAACTTTTAATAAATGTTACACATGTTACCCATTTTGATTGATTGACACGTCTCTATGCACTTTTGAAATTAGGTTCCCACTATTCCTAAAACTGCCGGTGTGATAGATCTAAAGGCAGTTATTATTATTTCCTTCATATTTTGTACTGTTGTTGGTGTGTCTCCATAAAAGATCTCCTTCCCCATAAAAAGAAATCAATTATTGTAAGATCTGGGGATATAGTAGGCCATTTAGTGGGTCCATTTCTTCCAATCCATTGATGAGGGTAGGTATTATTTAAGTGGTCTCTAACAGCATTTAATTAATGTGGTGGAGCACAATCTTGCTGAAACCACATCCTATTTCGAATTCTTTCAGGGAGATTTACCAATAATTGTGGCAAACGGTTTTCCGAAAAATGAAGATAAACAGCTCCAGTCAATATATCATCAAAGAAATGTGGCCCTATTACATGTTCTCCAATAATTCTACCCCAAACGTTTATAGACCATCTGTGTTGGTTATCAACTTGCATAAGAAGTGAGGATTTTCCGAAGCATAATAATGGAAATTGTGCCTATTAACAAATCCGTTTTTATGAAAAGTTGCTTCATCAGTGAATAAAACATTATTGAAGAAGTTGACATCATCTTGCATTTTACCTCTGGCCCAATTGCAAAATTGTAGGCGCTTTTGAAAGTCGTCATCAGATAATCCGTGGTGCATTTGAATATGATATGCATGCAACTTATTTGTTTTTAAGATTCTACCCTCAAACCGTCTACTTATTCCTACTAATGAGCCAAGTTTCAAAACATTATCAGTTTTTCCCCCTCTAATTTTCCCTAATTGACCTGTACGTAACTTGTATATTACCTTTCTCGTAATCCAATATTAATCACGGCATGTAGCCTGCCAAGTAGTTGTTGAGATAGATATATGTTTTACACTTATCTGTGGTAAGTCTGTAACCGTTAAAAAAGTTACTGGTAATATATTAGTTTTCTTTCTATGTAACGAGGATGCAATTACAATTAGTAGAATTGTAGATTTTCTTCTGGGATCTAATTCTTGGTTAACACCTCACTCTGGCCTATAATAAATAGGGGTTATGGTTTGATTACGACCCATTTAATCAAATTTAAAAAGGATTTCTCAGTTTCATTGTTTGTTTTTCGAACTTCCATGTTATCAGAGACGTATGTGGCCTTATAAAACCGAAACTATTAGTTCTATTTGAATATGTCTTTCACTAATGTTGGGGTATAATCTAGAAAAGGTAAAAGGTAATATCATCACTACCACAAAGTAAAGCGGTAGACAGGAAAGAGAACTAAACATTTTAATAACACGTCTGATTAACATCGGATCCTCCGCCATTTATTTAACAAATGGTTTTCAAGGGAATCTTTAAGAAAAAAGGATTCTTGTGCAACTGTCATTAAAAATGATATTTTTTGTGGCATTCGTCAGCATTATAAGGAAGCGTATTAAAAGAAAATTTTTAACAATTTTTAATGCTGAAAAAGCAGTAATAGTAATAATAATATTTTCAGAAGTGCAAACTGTAATTGTCAATAATAAACAATTATATATGAACATTAATGTTAATATATTTAACAACATAGGCGATGCTTCTTTAAAAATTATAAATTTACTAACTAATAAGAAATGTCAAACTGTTATATCAATCTATCTATTAAGTTATCAAATACAAGTAGTTGCAAAGAACAGAAAATTGTATGATGTATGTGTTAGGAATCAATTTACTGTGTTCGTGGTTTTGCTCAACTTGCCTAGCTCGTTTTGCAATCTTTTCCACTTACAAAATAAAACCGCATTATTAACACGCACATCATAAATAACTATGATTTGTAAGTCGAATAGATTTTGAGTAAAATGAAGTGAAAGTGCGCCTTGCTTTCTCGAAGTTACTCTTGCGCGGGCAGCTAAAACATCAAAAGTTACATATGACTCAGCTTTTTTTATAAAAATACAGTATAGTTAAGTTATAGAATTTATTCCAGTCAAACTTTCCACATTATGTAAAGTTACACATAATCATCAAATACTTGCAAGGAAATTTATTTTCTGTTGAAACAGCTAATGACTCCACACGAGCAGAAAATAGTTGTAGTAAATTTATAATAATACTTTTTACTTCATATCTGAAGATATAATATCAATGAAGTACGCACGTGCAAACAAGAAGCATAATAATTTGATAATAATTCTAGAAGCTTTAAAAGGAAATTAAGTAAATAAAATTAACTATAATAATTACGAGGAACTCGAATTGACGCGTCAAAACAAGTTTAGTTTTATTCAAAGGAAGATCGAAGACCATTGAATCCTATGAAATAGGTCACCGATTATCTGAATATAAATAATATGTACACCATTAAGGTTCATTAAGCGAATCTTAAGATGTATTAACACTGAATTAGTCTTTCCGTTCCACCTAATTATTAGTATTTCATTTCTTGGAAAGAACATACATTGAGAATATTTTTTATTTATCTATGTATCTAATGAATTAATGTATTTGATAACTAGTAATATAAAAGAAGTAAATATTTCACATGACTATTTCTTACTTCATTTAGAAAAACCCATAATAATAAACGAACTAGAACAGTATGAAATTAGAAAATAAAACCTTAGATAAAAATAGGCTTAATAAAATCAATTCGAGTAGGCGTCGAATTGAAACTTTAAGTAAACTTGAATAAAAAAGTGTAACTTTTAGAAAGATATAAGAATTATGGAAATAAAATTAATAACAATGAAGACGTAACAAAACGAATATTATTCCAACAAGACAATAGAAAACAAAAATAATACAGGCCCACAAAAAAGTGATCGGTACCCGGGACCCGACATAGTAATCCCTATATATTTCGACGTGCTGAACACGGATCTGATGTCCGTTTATCTCCATCACCCACCAATTTTTTGTAAATCTCGAGAATAACCTAAGAAAATCAGGTTTCTTAGCTTTGTTCGCACTTTGCAAAGAATTGGTTGCTGATGGAGCTAAACGGACATCAGATCTATGTTCAACACGTCGAAATACATAGGGATTACTATGCGGGATCCCTGGTACCGTCCACTTTTCTATTTGTGGGTCTGTGTAATAAATATCCCATTTACGTGATATAAACTGCATAATGAAACTAAGTAGGGTGTAAGTTTTTAAACAGTTTACTTTTGGAAGACAATGTAGAATACTTCACATTTTTAATGAAGTACAACTAAAGTTGCAAATTAACATCTCTCACCCGCCACTCGAATGCGCTAAAAGTACAATTGTACCCACCACCGCTTTGCAATGCTTTCCAACACGTAGAATAATGAGTGTACTTTTACGAACTCGGCTGGTAACATCTGAACGTGTTGAATGGTAGGTACAATGCATGTTACAACTTGGTATGTTGACTTGGGATTGTTAGTGTTCACTTGTTTGCTTTACCGAGGAATTATATTTTATGCAATAAATCACGTAATTGGACGTTTACCGCATTGTGAGCTTCTTGAGCGAAAATAATCGTAGATTTGTTAAATGTGCTATTGTCCTTGGTCTCGACGATATTTTAAACTAAACTTTTCATTAAAATCATTGACCCTTGGGATAGTGAAAAAAAATGTAAATTAGAAACTCACCTCTTTATACGGGGTGCTTCAAAAAGTGAACAACACCAAAAAGAACTGCTTTTTGGAGCAAATGTAGATATATCTGCCTATTTCGATACGAAAATGCAGCAACGTCAAGCATGGTTAGTATTTGGAAGGGTGATCCAGTGTGGGGAAATACAGCGTTCTCGCTCCATCTTCTATCGGCAATGCACCATATCGAATTAGGTAAAACCATAGGTAAAAATTAAATACTAGTTGCACTCTAAACGTGCATTTGAAACAGATAATCAACATTTATTAACATCAAAGTTAGCGTTATTCGCGAACATGTATTTATATGGATTAAATCATATTTAACTGGTAAATTACAACATACAAAATATGTAAATAGTGAACCTAGTGAAATAGACAATAACTTCGGTATACCGCAAGGATCAATGCTTGGACCGTTATTATTTGTGTTGTTTATAAATACCAGGAAAATCTATAAAAATGGCAGTGTACATTTATTTGCAGATGACACTAATTTACTTGTATGGTGAGAATGTAAATGAGGTTATTAATATTATTAATCAAGATTAAAAAGATATACTTGTTTGGCTATGTGATAACAACAAACACGAATAAATGTAAATATATGAGTTTGGACCGAAAACATATATGAAGTCACCTGCAAGTGGAAGACAATACTGTATTAAATGACAAATGAATAGAAAAAGTTTCCTTAGATATGCATGCGTAGAAGGTATGTAAACTTAGGCGGGGGTTACATAGCGGATATGTCATCCTTCGAAGGGGATGAAAAACAATCGATCCCTGGTCTGTTAAATGTTAGGCAAGGAAAAAAGTCCTTACTCTTCGATGAGGAAGAGGTCGGCAAGATCTCCAGGTTGGGGGTGGCTCGTCTCCTAGCGTCGATGATAGGCCTCGGTAGCGGAAGTGGGCCGACGTTAAATAAGTGAGAAATGAACTACTATTTTGTAATAAGTTGCAATAATGAAAAGTAAATTTAAATTAAAAGAAATAAATCTAATGACTCCTTGAAAATAATGTATAACAGTTATGTTATACCTTCAGTCCTGAATGAAAACCATTAACTATTAGTGTTCTTCAGCCCACGATACAGGAACATTAATTGTTCTTTTGTTCGTCATCTATAAGAGTCAATGCCTAATATGTCCACTATTTTCCACATTAACTTAATGACATACAGTTTTAATTTAGCGAGCCCTGAAGAAGATAAATTTATCGAAACGTCGACAAGTTAAAAAACAAATTCTGTAATTTTATTATTAGTGCCTGGGCCAGCAATGAAATGGACTTCATGATTATAACCCTTTTAAAACCTATTCGGGGGGGTTCCTTTTGACGAGTCTACCACGAATATTCATATCGCCCTATATGAAAGCGGCGCTTTAACCCTTACGCACTCCTCAAACACGTCATTTTTCAGCCTTTAGGGTTTGTGATAAGAACCCGTTTGTTTTTTATTTTAATGAGAAGATTATATATAAAAACCCCTATACGGAAGCTATTGCCCAACAAAAAAAGTGACGCGTTCGCCCAGTCCGACACCCGAAACATGTCAATTTTGAGCCTTATGGTTTCGTGACTATAACCCTTACTATTTTTGGCACAAAGTTTAAAAATTGAATGTAAAACATCGTGGTAAACTCGTCCGACAAAAAAAGTGACGCGTTCGCCCAGTCCGACACCCGAAACATGTCAATTTTGAGCCTTATGGATTCGTGACTATAACCCTTACCATTTTTGGCACAAAGTTTAAAAATTGAATGTAAAACATCGTGGTAAACTCGTCCGACAAAAAAATGACGCGTTCGCCCAGTCCGACACCCGAAACATGTCAATTTTGAGCCTTATGGTTTCGTAAGGGTTGTACCCTTACCATTTTTAGCACGATTTTTAAAAATTGTATGTAAAATACCATGGTAAACTTGTCCGACAAAAAAAGTGACGCAAAATCTAGAAAAACTGGAAAAAATACATTTTTTTATGCAAAAATGTTTTTTAATGCGTTTTATGATAATCTTTACTTTAAGATCATAGGAGATTCTAAATTAACGATCAGTTTTTATTCAAATTATGAGAATTGATTAATCAATGTCCTAAAAGTAGTCAGTTAAATTCTTGTGGCCCAAGCGTGTGCTTGATTTGAGTTATAAGTATGTCTATTTTTACGTGTTTGACACGGTCTTAAATGGAATTTAACGGAGGGAAAAATCGAGATTTTTTCATGTTTAATTAAACATATCTTAGTAATTAATGCTCAGTTTTTATTTAAATTTGATAAATGAGTAACGAATAAACAACTTTCTATGCGAAAAATTGTACTAGCATGTTTCTGAAGGTAGAAATCAAAGAAGTAATGTCATAATTTAGAATAATTTAGATGAATTAATATTCATTAATTAAATAATTATCTCTTTATATTTCTTTAACAAATTCAACTATTTGATAATAAGTACTTTTCAAGCTATATACTTGTACCCGTAATTTATTTTTTCTATACTAATAAAATAATGACAATATAGCTTCTTCATGCGAATTTAAAATTCCGCGGCACGGAGTAGTATATTAATACTACGGAGTAGTATACTAATACTACTCCGTGTTCTGCGGTGATCTTTCTTCCAAGAAAGTCGTTCTACAGCGCATGTACAAATAAAGGAAGGGGAGTAAAAAAGATGGAAGGGCATCAGCTGCTCCATTTCATTAGTATATTATATACATCAGTTTTGCTCCATATTATTTCACGTGGTCGTAATTTCGTTTTTACAGTATTTATTGAAGGGTAGAAAACAGTTATTATTTTGCAAATTATTTTGCACTTGTTCAGTAAAGAGTGAGATAGTAAGATCTTATGTAACATTTAATTACAAAACTTTTATCTCTTTTGAACTTTTCACTAAAACTAGAAAAAAATAGTCAAAAAGTCATTTTTTTCGGAATTTTACACAAAATTAATCACCAAAAATTTAGCTAAACTTTTTCAGGCTGCGAATTCCTCAGTTACTGTTCTTTATGTTATTCTTAGGGATTTTTCACAAAAAAATTACGTGCCCTTCATAACAGCCAACTGAACACAGATGCTTCCTAGTCTATAATTATTCTGAAAAAAAGCACCACTAATAAAACATCTTTTTTGCATTTTTCTTGTCGGACCGTCCATATTTTTGTCGGACATAGATATAAATGATTTAAAAAAGTTTTAATCAATCACGTGGTGCTTTTGTCCGACAGGTTATAGTCACGAAACCATAAGGCTCAAAATTGACATGTTTCGGGTGTCGTATTGGGCGAACGCGTCACTTTGTTTGTCGGACAATAGCTTCCGTATAGGGGTTTTTATATATAATCTTCTCATTAAAATCAAAAACAAACGGGTTCTTATCAGAAACCCTAAAGGCTGAAAAATGACGTGTTTGAGGGGTGCGTAGGGGTTAAAGCGCCGCTTCCATATAGGGCGATATGAATATTCGTGGTAGACTCGTCAAAAGGAACCCCCCGAATAGGTTTTAAAAGGGTTATAATCATGAAGTCCATTTCATTGCTGGCCCAGGCAATA
This sequence comes from Stenurella melanura, assembly GCA_963583905.1. NCBI lineage: Eukaryota > Metazoa > Arthropoda > Insecta > Coleoptera > Cerambycidae > Stenurella > Stenurella melanura. Next base: position 102,087,797 of record OY757317.1, read on the forward strand.
AATCTATACCACCAACTAGAAATTACATAATTGAATAATTATTAGTTTCAATTAAATATGTAGTGAAATGTATTCAGCACAAGATATATTTTTAAAATACTGTCTCTTTAGCACCCTCCAGTCAATTTCAAATAAAATAATTTAATTCGTAAATCATTGTGTCTAGAGTACACAGTTTTCAGAAAAACCTCAGAAAATCGTTTAATGTATCACAGTAATTATAATTGAATTTCAACTCAGCCAAGCCTGTCTGGATTCCAGACATCGTCACACCCATACATTTTTTTCTGCTAGTAAAAATGTAATTAAAATAATTTGTTTGCCCTATCGTGGGTAGTAATGACATGATAAATATCTGAAATTGCGTAGGCAAAATCCGACGCAAATTTCCTGGAAATTTGATAGCTATAAAGAAGAGAAACCGCTGGTTTGTGGAATCATCTCTTGCGAATCCCACACTGCACGTTGCATGCTCCATAAACCGCCTACTGCGAATTCAAGAGAGCGCTAAATCCGTGGCAACCGGCTTGTTGGAAAAGCCGTCATTACCAAATTTTAATGGAAATTTGAAATTTCTCAATAAATAGTGAAGTTGATTTATCAATTATGTTATCATCGGGATAAAATAGGTTTTCAGTTATAATTTGAAATAATTGAACCTTATGAGTACACACCTTAAACCAATACACGAACTGTTAACTAGTAGTAATTAATGGATGAATAAAATAGTAAGAATCAAGAGATTATGCTGTCCCAAATGACAGAAAGAGATGCAGAAGTTATGTTAGTCGTCTGAAATAAATAGTGGACGTAATAGTTGTAAAACTGACTCTAAAACATGGGTTTTCGATGTTTTCTAGTTAAATGTCTGCAAATCTATACAACTTATGACGGATAGTTATAAAAGCAGTTTTGTAGAGTACAAAACTTTCTACAGAAGTCTTCTTTATAAAGTCAGGTCAGGCAAAAATGAAGAGTCACAAATTTGGGAAAAAGAAATACAATTTTTTTCACAATTAGCGATTTTTAAATAAATAGAAAGACATACTAAAGTATACAATAAATATCGAAATTTTGCGTCGAATATAAATTGTGAAATCGGCTTTAAAATTTTTTATTAAAATCAATGTAATTATGCCTCTTATTTTTTACTTCTCATGCTTGTAATTCTTGTAAGAAGAAAGTTGTTAGTATGGATTCTCATTTACCGAGTGTGTCTCATTTTTACCCAAAATACGGATAAGGATGAGACGCGGTTACTTTCTTTCTTCCGCTTTAATGACGTGATATTTACCAAATTCATAACTTTTGTCATAATACTTGTTGATTTTGCTATAAGACAAGTATTTTAATCTATATTTAACATTAAATAAAGTGCGACAATTTTTTTTTAAATGTCTCATTTTTATCCGAACTAAGCCTAGTCATTATAATCAAATGCACAGTTTTTGTGATACGTGTTAACAAAATTACAGTTTATTTGAGTTAGTGAACTTGCGAAATTTTTCTTTAATTTTCCAAAATAATTGCCTTAAACATATCAATAATTACAGCTTGTTAGTAATATGATTTTTTTAAATTTTCATTCTATGATCAATGGCCTCAGGAAAATCCTAAACTTTTTAAAAATCACCAACTACTTATTTTAACACACTTCAAGACCTTTAATTTGTATCACATGTATTGTTAATGTCAGGTTTATTATTTTTTAAATTTATCTCGATTTATAAATATTCGAGTGCCATTAAGCAGTCATACTTTTAAAACTATTCATGGCACAAAAATAAAAAATAAAAAAAGCATTTGTCATTTTATTATCTTCTTTTTTGCACCATACCATTGTTTCGAGTGCCATTAAGCAGTCATACTTTTAAAACTATTCATGGCACAAAAATAAAAAATAAAAAAAAAGCATTTGTCATTTTATTATCTTCTTTTTTGCACCATACCATTGTTTCGTTAAATGCTATAGCTACTCTTTAAGTCATTGTGATAAACATTCTAGAGGTATAAAAATTAACACTAATGCAAATCAGACTATTCGATTCGTTAACTTGGAAAATATCAATTTTCGTGAAAAATTATATATTTTTTAAATTTCTTTGGGTGTCAGAGCCAGTGGTAAATTTTTTATTTATTTGTCTAACCCACCAGAAGGGGTGAAAATAATAATAAATATTTGGAGTTTTTTTACATTAATTTACGTAGTCTTAAAAAGATACTGCAAAATGAATCATGGAAATTCATACGTTAGTAGTATATGTGACGTTAGCGAGAATTTTAAGATAAAGATTGACTCCACCAAAGTTTTTTGAGATATCTGAAATCATGAAAAAGTACCCATCATGTTAATGCTTTAAGTAATGTACAATGGTTATCAAATACATTTTTTTCACTTTGGTTATCTATTTAATAATAAACTGTACAATAAAAAACCTTGAATAGGCTCTTTTTGCAATTTAATTTTGTTTATAATAATAGCTTTTGTATTAAGGTAATATACTTAGACTTTCTTTGGGCACTTCAGTGCACCATATCGAATTGGGTAAAACGATAAGTAAAAATCAAATAATGGTTGCACTTTCTTTAGACTCTAAACGTGCATTTAAAACAGTGAATCAACATTGATTAAATGAAATGGATTAAATCATATTTAAGTGGAAAAGTTAACATACAGAATATGTAAATAGTGAACTTAGCGAAATAGGCACTGACTTCGGTATACCTCAAGGACCAATGCTTGGACCTTTATTATTTATGCTGTTTATTAATAATGGGGAAATCTATAAAAGCGGCAATTTACAAGGTTATCCATTGTATCATTTTGACCCTCCTCCTTTATTTCTGTTATTATTGGCGATAAATAAAAAGTTGCTTGCATAAGTATAAGTGTATAAGTGTGTCGTGATCACTTGCAAAAAATTTAGCTGTCAATTCCTTATCAAAAATGAAGGTGGGTTCTTCATGCAAAATTTTTCAAAATAAGCCTTTCCTACACTGTGGAGTGTGCAAAAACCGATTTTTAATTTTATCTGAAAATTGTTTATAAGCTACAAATGATCATACTACTGTCAAATTATCGTTTGACACCAGCCTATTTAGTGTTTTGACTAATGTAATACTGCTTGTCGCTTTTGATTGATCACTTAAGCAGATGTAATTTATAGTCTTTTTTCTCAAAAACGGTCGATTTTACGAAATATTTTCAAGAAGTAAAAAAGTTTCTAAATGAATCATAATGCTTAGTTTATTTTCTTAATTGAAAGAAAAATAGCAGACAGAAGGATATTTATAAAATTATAGAAAAGTAGTTAATACCACCCTTTTGTAGGCTAGATGGATGACATAATTTCGTTAGATGCCTCTTCATTAGTAACCGGGATGCGCCAAATTTCTTCTTTTTCCAGTTACGTTATTCTTAGATAGAAATTAAAAACCATTTTCTTGCACACCCCTTAAGGAGCGTGGGTAAGGACGATACTATGACAACATTTTTACTGTTTGATATTTCGTATTATCATTTGATCAAAACGAGTTACGCAGAAGCAGCATGGCATCTTAATGGTTTGCAAAAGGAAATAAAATATTGCGGAAAATATATCAGTTATATTAAAAAAGAATTCAAAGTATTCATAAATAGGCTAGATAATATTAGCTTAGGATACAGAGTTGTAATTATTTTATTGTTATTGTTGTAAGTACAGATTTAAAGTCGGCTAGTAAAGAGATAATGCAGTTTTCTATATATTTTCATTATTGAATTCTAGCCTTTTTAGCTAATAAAAAATCATTATTATTTAAATGGGCGAGAAACTCTCTATCGTGAAGGTTTGTTGATATTTTTCGATAATTTCTAGTGTTTTTTTTTAATTGCACGTCAAATTTGACTCCTTATGCAGAATAGTTGAAATTCTGCAGTTTTCTCAATTTATTGTAAATTTATCGATCAGTTTTTCGACACCTTTTGTCAAGAAAAAAACATTGAATATCGATCAGAAAATCTCAGTTACAGATTTCGCCTCTCACGGTATACAAATTTCACTAACCTCACTTCCATTAGTCTTAATGGAAAGTGCTTGGCTGCAAAATAATTGGGTGTGCGGTGGAAATTGAAAATTGAATATCGCTTTTGATTGAATATTGATTGGAAGTTGAATATATGCTTCTTTGTTGTACGACCTCTCTGTAAATGCGATTTGGCAACGAATGTGAGCCAGACAAGTTTTTTCCATTTCCTGTTTGTAATTTTCGTCGGCTACTACCCACCGAAATTATAAAGAGAAGTTGCCTTTATTTGAACAATGCACAGTGTGAGCTGAAAAAAATTAAGAAGCGATCGTTAATCAATCTAAAGTAAAACTAAAAGGAAAACTGCCGAAAATGCCTTTAATTTTTAGAGTTGATGTACAATACGTCCAAATATTATAAATCTACACAAAGTTCGCCGGCCTCTGAAACACAAGGTCAAAGGTTACTGAACCGAAGTAATTTTTTTCAAGTTTTTTCTAAACCAATTAATTTCCTTCTCAGATATAGTAACGAGGCTTAGGAATCTCAAATACAGCTTTGGAATAATCCAGTTGCTACTGCATACCAGGTGTTTAAATGCTCCAGACTATATAACTTTAACAACTCCCAATATTTTATTTAGACATTGTACGTAATCTAGAAAAGTAAATTCGTTGTTAAATTATATTGCTTATTGGTGGGGGGGGGGGGGGGGGCTTATCGTATTTTTTACCACACGTATTCTCTTCTAAAAATGGTGTTCGTGGAATTCACAAAACAATACAAGTAACCACTATATTACTGAAATAAACCTCTATAGTTGCGGCTTTTGCGACAAAAGACAGTTAGATAATGTTTTTGGCAAGCAGTATGAATTCCTATCTTTAAAAATACGAAAACAGTGTATTTTGTTGACGCCTCGGAAACCGAATAGCTTTAATTTCTCAAAGCTTTATTAGAGTATATTTTCTCTGTATTGTATATTGAAAGTACAGCTTTAAGAATATGCTTGTTATATTCAATACCCATAGATAGTTACTACCATAGAACTGTTGATACAGCTGATAGTTTTGTTTGAAACAATGTTAAATTTCTTCTTCGTAATAATTAGATTGTACAAACATCTACGCAATAATTCGACACGCATTATCTTCATTCCACGAAATATTGCTATCAACCTTTTTTGTTAAAACTTTGAAAAAGTTTGACTATTTTAATGAGTCCAATTCATATAAAGATAACAATTTAACTTAGTTGGATTACAGAAATATTACAATATGGCTAAAGTTAACAAACTCTGGTAAGGAACTTTTTTTATGTACTTAACCCTAACAATTTTAACATCAACTTCTAAAACCCCACTATGAGCTGTTTAATACATGAATTACTTACTTTATAAATTTTTGCATGCTATAAATTGGAATGTGCTTTCCTGTTGTGTTATTGGAATGGCTTTTGTTGTTAATTGTAAAATGTCCCAGTTTCATTTAGTAACTTAACAAAAACGAAAAGATCTGAAATGTTACCGAGATTTTCAAACAAATTGGTTACATTTGGGATCACTGACCTGGTTATAAGCCGAGGTTCGTTGTATTTAACTGCGATAAAGTTTAGCTTTCATCAAAATATTCATACATACAGGGTGGTTGGCAAAGCGATGCCAACCCTCAACAGGGAGGTTTAGTAGATTATTTGGTATCTATTTGATCTAACACTTATGTGCAAGATGCTACTGATTTTACTTAATTGTCAATTGTGTACTTTTTTTTAATTTCCACTGTTCATCATTTATGTGAGTATAATACTTACGTGAATTACTTAGTTTAACTTTTGATATTCTGAAATATATTTTTACATTTTCTTACTTTTTATTGGATATTTTGCCCCAAAAAATATTTAAAAATTTTAATGAAAAAACCTCTGCGCCAAACGGATCAGGCAGAGGTTGGTTCTTGAATACTTGACTGTCAAAAAGTCTCACACCTAAAAATATATAAACTAGAACAATGTTATAAACTGAAAACTGAAAATGAAAGCTATAGGCATTTAACGTTTCGGAAGAGAATCTACTTACTTACAGTGGCAAAATACCCAATAAAAAGTAAGGAAATCTGAATATGCCGCAAATAAACAATTACAGACAATATTTTTACATTATTTTAAATAAATAAACTTTCAACAAAAATAAAATAAAAGTGTTTGTTGGCTAGAGAAAAAAATTACAATACATTTATTGAGAAAAATAATAATGATAGCTTTAACCATCGAATTTAAAAAAGAAATACCAGTTACTAAAAGAAGACAAAACTTTCTCGATCGGCAATAATTTTTCATTTAAATTTTATTCGTGTTCGTATTTGTAGCGCATCTCGCTCTATGCTTATTATCAGTTGGCTATGAATTTTGTCAATATGGAGAAAGTCTTCCATGCCACCTTACACTAAAAGTCCATTGGCGTCAAATCTTGGAACCTTGAGGGCCACTAGAGCGTGCGCGACAGTCACAGATTAAAGTCTAGCGACATGTAATGAATATAGTCACCACGAATCACTCGCAGAAAATGAGTAAAACTATCCGAAATGACGTGTCTAAATACGTACAGAGAACCTCGGGGTGGCTATGTGCGATCCCGCTGTTCACGCAGCTGACTCTTTTTATTATTTGCTAGCTAGACATAAAACAAACAAATGGTTCAGCGCTGGAACTGCGATCGTGGTCGAGGGATGAATGTGTTTTTGTTGACAAAAAAATAATTTTAATTGAATTAAAAATTATTATTACCGGTTGATATTCTTATGTCCCTTTTTAGTAACTGGTTAACCTTGATAGTAGGTATGATAATGCCACATAAAGAGAATAAAATAGGGAACTTTTCAAAGTAATTGTAACACCTGAACTATGTTTTAAAAATATTATATTAGACATTGAAAGGCGACGCCTTAAAGTTCCTTTACTGTTGTTCCTCTATAAATGATTTATTTTCCTAACCAACAGAAATTGTGTTGTTGTTTAAAGTTATTTATTTCGGATAGCGAAAAAAATTTCAGACTATCAACAGTTGAACTAAATGCATAATACTTTGCAAAATAGACATTTTAGACAAAAACCAGGTAATCGGCTTCATAAAATAAATCATAGAATTTTCCATATAAGTATCTTTGGTGATACAAATGCCAAATGACCTTCAATACCTCCCTGTCCATGTTCGGTATCGCTTCATCAAGCACCCTGTTTAGAGAACTTATATCCAGGTCTCCATAGAAAGTATTCACAAGATGTTTTAATTATAAACTAAAGCAAATAACGAATTTTTGTTTGTGTAGCTGCATCCACGAATATATGGATGTGTATTCAGAGGTGCTGCAACCGGATCCATCAGAACTAGTGAACACCCCCTTCGGAGGTAGATATTGCGGGCCTATACCCCCAAGGACGCGTGTCTCTCTCTACAGGGCTTTGGCGCTTTCCTATCATAGCGACAAGAACTCCTCGACGAGCGACATCTTCTTTGGAAAATATCAATTCATTAATGACTGTAAGTTTTATTTATTAAGATAGTATGCTTAGCAAATGCGTGTGGAAATTTTGAGGCACTATTCATAAAATACTGATTTCTAGGGGATTTTTAAAATGTTTATTTTACATTCATGAGTACGGTTCAAGGTTGTAAAGCTGTTTATATGTTTATGTGGGTATGTTAAAATTCTACCGACACTGTAGAAAGTACACTTGAATGTGACGTACTTACATTTTTGTCCATGTTGTGTGCTTTTGCATAGTTTTAGGATGTTCATAGTGAAGAAGTGGCATATTTTTAGGGTTCCATACCTCGAACTGAAAAAACAGAGCCCCTGTAGAATCACTTCATTGTTCGTCCGTCTGTCTGTCTGTCTGTAAAACCTAAAGGGTACTGTCTGTTGACCTAAAGTCCCGAACGGCATAAAGGAAGATTTTGTAGCCACAAGTAAAGGAAAAAATTCGAAAATCATTAATTTTTAATCCCATTTGGAATTATTACGTGACAAACTTAATTTTGCGTTTTCTTTCATTATTTCACTCTATCAAGTCCCATTTCCTCAGGAACGGCTAGAGATATCGAGTTGAAATTAATGCCAAATATTAAAGTCTACAGCCTTATCCTGTAAAAAATTCAAGTGTTTAATTCAATGCAATAAAATGATACGGCCTTTCAAAGTGTATTTTCATTCTGACATACTGACTCATTGACTGACACATCAAAACCTATTAGGTACTTCCCGTTGACCTCGAATCTTGAAATTTGGCACGAGGGAAGGTCCATAGCACAAGTAAGGGAAAAAGTCAGAACATTATTATTTTCTAATTCTATGTGGAATTATTACTTGACAACATTAAGTTGGACGTTACTTTTATACAGCGTACATGAAAGGAACCGCAAAATTAAATCACCCTAATAACGGTACGAAACCCTCAGGGCGCGAGCCTTACTCGCGCTTGAATAGAAGGAATTAATTCTCATTTTGTACTTATGGCGAAGGCGCGGGTTATAATTACCTACTTTTTTTTCACCCTTTATCACCCGTTTTGGATTCACCATGTTGAATCTTTACCTTTTGGTACCAGCCACTATCAACTGCTCCGAAAATACCTGACCATTTAACTTTAACGCGAGCATTCGCCATAATGACAAAATGAGAATTAATTGCTTCCATTGGAGAATTAAAAAAAAGGTAAAAAAAATTACATTTTGATATGCTTTTTATCCCTGTTGGGATGCTTCAGTATATTTTCAGCAGAGAGTCGTAAGATGACTCAATATTTTTGACATGTTTCATTTTTCTTTTTGCATTGAGTGAAGTAAAGGCTAACTACATTTTGAAACACAGAAAGGGCATCGGTTTTATTTTTATTTAGTAAATGAAAATCGATCTGGACACCTATAGATATAACTCGTGTATAACTAAAATAGGGACTTTTTGGAGAAGGCACGATATCAAAATCTATTTCATAGTAAAACCTGTTTTGTTTTGCGTCCGTATTTCTTTTACAATGGGTACAGTGCAACAATTGAAATTTATTTATAATAATTAGTTTTTCTACTTAATAATGTTGGAATTGTTTTAGCTACAATAACTGAAGCTTAAAGCCTACTTCGCGCCACCCCAAAAATGTAACCATTACTTAACAAAGTAAGGAAATGAATGATGATATTTTAAACATAACATTACATTATTTTTTTGCACCTATATCGCACGGAGAATTTATCAATTTGTAATATTTTTTAAAATAATTCTATGGAATGCATCTTCGTACATAACTCGTTTATTTTCAATTTTTCGAATAAACTCTATTTCAGATTTTCTGTCCAAAGAGGTCAGTGCATTATACTGGTTATAGAAGTTGATCGACGAAATGCTTAATTTTCGATTTTTATTAGGAAACTACTCGGTATTGGTAGAATTTATAAAAAAAAAAAAAGTTCTCCAGGATATATAGATTCACTTTTGTTTTGTCAAATTTCTCACAAATGTCGCCTAATAGATCTAATCGAGCCTTACAATCGCCATTTTGGAAATTAAAAAGAGGACGTTCGATTTGGGAGTTATTAATTGCCTTGGAAAATCATACTCGGCCCTGGAAAATATACTTGTGGTCAACGGATTCGGGCCGCCAGCAATAGGCTTCAATTGTGGCCGTGTACCTTTGATCCCACCAAGCCTCATCGAAATCGATTAATATTCTAGACAGTTATCGTGCTTCCTAGCCAGATTTCGAGAAAACCAATATTTTGCAAAGAAATTCAATTTTCATTTATTTTTCGACAGTTTCTGGTATACTCGTTTGTAGAGCATTGCCAGAGGCACCATTTCTTTTTTGAAATATCTCGATCGGACTACCCGTTACCGAGTTATTCAATTTTTCCCGAGAAACTCGAAAAGTCTATATCGACTACTTCCGGTTTCCGAATGGAGCCGATCTTCCGGCGTTAAGGTTTTCTAAAGGCCTCCTATTAACCACTCAAGTTTCATTGAAATCCGAGAACGGATTAGGTAGCTGGACATGACAGACAGACAGACAGACAGTTAGACAGACAAACAGACAGACCGACAGACCGACTGACCGACGGACGGAATTTTCTTATGTCGCCCTCGGGTCGATAGATATGAGTTTCATATCGATCCGACGTTGTCTTCTGGTTTCGATGGTGCACCGAAAAAATGCAAAACCTATGCTATATTTTTTTTCAAAATGTAGTAACAAGAATGTGATAGAACGTGGCATAACCGACTTACTCTTTACTCTGAACCGTTAAATACTACGCAAAAGCATACAACATGGAAAGAACTGAACAGGCGAAAAGAAATATATATACAGGGTTATTCACCTAAAGCGAGCATTAGACGTTTCTTGGAATCTGTTCAGTTTAGAAATTTTAAAACTGGTCTAAGGGGGTTTTTGGATATGGCAGATCTGAGGAAAATATTTTCATGAATGTGTTACTTCAGCCCACACTGAATGTATCGCCTAACTTTGTTATTTTAAATGAAACACCCTGTATTTTATTATATATTTGAATTCTTCATAAAATCTTAGCTTGGGTTTATGTACCATAACATATCCATATCTTCTATCTTGTAACCTATTAAGAAATTTTCTATGATTTAACTAAAAGTGGTCTTATGTTTTCACAATTTTATACAGGGTATTTTAATTTCACAGTCGAATATTATTTTAGTTCAAACGTCAAATTGTCAATTTTTTCAAATATGCTTTCACATAATTTAATAAAGTATTAAGTTTTGCATCAATTGATATTGGCATTCCCTATGTCTATCTCTCTTGTTTTTTTTTAATAAGGACGAAATTGTAAAATGTACAACAAAGTCAGCATTGCCTGTTAGTAGCCAATACAAGTCATACTTAACTTGTTTTCTTTTTTTTTATCATAACCAATGAAAGTTTTAGAACACTAGGATTTATAACACGATGTTCTCATGATTTTAATGACAGTAATACGCTGAAACTACTTTATCAGTCTTTTGTTCGATCAAAATTAGAATATTCGTCAATTATTTGGTCTCCTCATTACAACCTACATATACAAAATATAGAGAGAATTCAGAGACGTTTCTTAAAGACTTTAAGTTACAAGGAGGACGGTGTCTATCCTGCTATTGGTTTTCCTCAGACTGCACTTTTAAACAGATTTTCGCTTTCGAGTTTGGAGACTCGCCGAACTATTTCACAACAAATATTTCTTTTTAAAGTAATACATAATATAACAGATTGTAGTGCTATCTTAAGTTTACTAAATTTTCGAACACCTAGACCAGGTTCCAGATAAAACACTTTATTTTATCTGCCGACCCCCAGGACTAACGTACAGAAATTTTCACCATTGTACAAAATGTGTGAGAACCATAATAGTCTTCAAGGCCAGTTTGATATATTCCACTGCAATGTAGCTGAGATAAAGAGATTAACTGTATAAATTAAAACACGTTACCATATTTTTATTTACTTATATTCTTTTAATATTTTTTAATATATTTTATATGTACTTATCATCTCCTGCCCTGTAATTGGAATGCTCTGTTGGGCAGTGTATTGTTAAATAAATAAATAAATAAATAAATAGATAATTGATTTGTTTATTATCAAGATAATAACATCAAAGACAAGAGATCATTTTATATTAGATTTATAACAAATACCTTGGAACAAAATTTACAAAATTAATGCACACATTGAATATAAATAATGAACACAATATATTCTGGAATTTATGGCTTATAGTGGCTCGGGGGATTTTGTATTTGCTGAAATGCAGCCCGTACTTTCTTCTTCAGATCTTCTTTGGTAGTAGCCGGGATGGATAAACAATATTTTTGATGTTACCCCAAGTTAAGGTCTAAGGGGGCCAAATCAGGGGACCTTGCTGGCCATCTCCAAGATCCTCGATAGGCAAACCACTCATCTTCCAACGATGCTACTAATTCGCCATACACTTCCCATGTGTTATGTGGACCGCAACCATCCATTTGATAATACATAAAATCATAAATATTTAGGGGCAAATTATTAATAAAAGTAACAACTATTATTCGCAAAGTTTCCACGTATTTATTGCTATTTAAAGTTCTCCTCGTAGATATGATACTTAAATTTGTTATCTACTAATAAGCAGAAAACGCTAAAACTAAATATTTCCTGGAATTTTGATTCTCCCACCGCCTGAGAATTTTGCTATGTCCAGTGATGTACATTTCGTATGTTAAAAATTTCTTTTTTGACAAAAGTAGCTTCGTTAGTTCAAATAATTCTTTTAAAAAAATCACGATTCTCTTGAAGACATACGATCACATGCTTACAGAAATCAGTTCTAAATGAACAAACATTACGTTGCTGTACTATCGCTACTACTCAGCAACACTAACACGTTGCTTATGTTGTTAAAAACAAAACATTCTGAAATTTTTCATTGCCTACTAGGTATGTAGGTGCTGATTGTATGTCTACATTTTACAAAAATTCGTCCATAATAAAAAAATCTGACAGACAGATATAGGAAATGCTAATATCAATCGATGAAGAATCGAACACTTGACCAAATTCTCTGAAAATATACAGGGGGTTCCATTTGAAAGAACTGACTTTTGGAAGTTTGATCTAAAACAATGTTCGACTGCGAAAATAAAGTATCCTGTATGTTATTTTGAAAAAACTTTTATTTAGATTACAAGGTAATTGTATGAGCTTGACAAGAAAGTCTCTAAATCGGTTACATGATAGAAGATATCGATTTCTTTTTTTGTTTTGTTTTTTTTTTTGGAAGGTTAGGAACCGCTAAAAATGTACAAAAATATTAATTATATCAAAAACTGGTAGATTTAAGAGTATGCTATGGTACATAAATCCAAGCTAAAATTGAGGAATCCAATATGAAATAAAATAACAAAGTTAGGTAACACATCCGGCGTAATCGGAAGTAACACATGCATGGAAATATTTCCGTTAGATCCGCCATATCCAGAAACCTCTTCATACTAATTTTCAAATTTCTAAACTTGGCAGATCCCAAGAAACATTTAATACCCGTTTTCTGTAAATAACCCTGTACATAAATTGTTACTTCCATTAGCCTTTTTTTCTTCTAATTTGCGTAGACTATAACAAAAAAGCATATATTTTTTTAATTATCAAGCATTCTTTATTTCATCCGAGTGATTTTGCTCCTTAACACCCAACACGCCATCACTGAACCACAGCTTTCATCTAATTTCTGCCCTATTGCGTACACACTCCCAATTTATCATTGACTCAAGTCTTGACTTATTGTTCTTTTGTACACAACATTCCACTGACCGCTAACAAATTTCCCCATCGCTATTCTATTTCCCACTATTTTCCCGGAGTGAGAACTATTAATCACAAGATGAATATATCAAAGTTTCCTGCATAAGAAAATTCTTTGTTCTCTTTATCCGCGCGTTGGGCCCGGAGATAATTAGTCGAGCTGTGTCAATCGTATTTATCCCGTACTGACTCTAATGTCGTTTGCCGGGCCTTCGTCAGGTTTTAGATGTAGCAAACAATGTCGTGGTAGTGTAGGTTCATACTTGGCAGGCCTTTACCCGTTCTGTATGAGACTAGAAAATAAGTACAGCAGGGATATCAAAGCCTCAACTCAATAATTTGCTTTCGAGGTTACATAGCCGTTTTTTTCTTTTGACGTATAAAAAGTTCCCATGGAAAAGCTTGCTGTTGACATAAACAGTGCCATAGTAGTACTAGAAACAATAAGAATAGGAGCATTTTTTATAGATAGATATATTTTTATGATCAGATACAAAATGTGTATGTCCTCTCCTTTATAATGGAGTAAAACTAATATTTCTAGGGAACTGCCTTAATACAACAACCTTTTTGCTGCAAAATATTGTAAACAAGTGCGGTAAAAAGTTTTGGATTAAATCCATGTGGTGGAAAGCTTCTGTTTAAAGAAAAGAATATACAAAATCGTCTTTTTCCTTAGATACGTCAAGTTTTAAGAGGTTGCTAATAATTCGACGCACTCCTTTAAAAACGTGATAGTAGAAGCACTTTATAGTCGAGGAAATAAAGCATGAAAAAGGCCTAAACACCAATATAAGACCCCGCCCCACCTGATTTTTATGTGAGACGGTGCAAAATGTTCCTATAGATCTATAGAATAAAGTCATGGTCATAGGAACTGGTGCCTATATTGGAAATGGTAACACCATACATAAAACATAAACTTATTCCACCTAACCACCTAACCATCCCATGAAAGATTGAAATCATTATAGGAAAAGAATGAAAACATTATATTTGTCGTCAAATCAAACCTGAATTTGTGAAAAAATTCATTAATCGGTACAAAATAAAAATAAAAATTCGGCGTGCCCAGGAGTTGACAAACAGCGCTATAGCACGGAAGAAATAGTTGAACAGGCAAGACGGTACGGATAGAGCAAATTTTGTAGCATCGAGCCGGCATTGTTGGACCGAGAGTTAACGACGCATTACTTACATAGTGATTTTAATGATTTCAAGTTAATTTTGTGGTATTCTGTGGAAAAGAACGGGGGAATACCCCCGCACCTCACTTTTCTTTATCTGCGATGCTAATACTGCCTGCGGCGCTAATAATTATTAACAATTAGATATCAGAATAAATTAAAGAAATCACGCGAAAGAATGAATTTATTTTATGCAAAATAAAAACCTACTGACCTAACCTAAAGAAATCATAGAAAAGAATTTGTGAAAAAGTGTACTAATCGTCACAAAATTAAAGAAAAAAAATCCAACAGGCATAGGAGTTTCAACCCGGGACCTTTCGCACGGGAAGCGAGAACATTACCTATGCGCTAACCGTACGGCTGATGATGAACATTGGGGCAAGGAATAAATAGTGAGACAAATGATATCACGCTTCTGCTGACCGACTCATTTCCCACATAGTAACAGACTCTCGCTCAGTATTACATCTGACCTTGATACTTTCATGTCGACGACCATGGAAAAGTAACTTTTGTCGTATACGCTATACACGAACATTAATATTTCCAATGTTAAAATGTCAAGAGTCAAAGAAAGCTTAGAATTGCTTATAATATAAAGTCCACCTATTTTAATTCATAATAGTCGATTAAGAATACTAGTTTTTAGAAATATGGAACTTTTTTTCTCTTTCAAACGCCTATATCTCGAGAAGGGTGAGGTTAGGTCAAACATGTCAAGAGTCGAAAAATGTTTAAAGTTATCTACAATACAAATTGCAAATATTTTAGTTCATAATAAACGCCCATAAATAATCGTAAATACTAGTTTTTTGAAAAAAAAGCTTAATTATACTTATATATAATATATTACATATAAAGTCCACGTGTTTCAATCCATAATAAATGTTCAAAAATAATCTTAAATACTAGTTCTTTGAAAAAAAAAAACCTAAATATATCTTGTTTTAACCGCTTATGTCTCAAGAAGAGTGAGGTTAAGTGAAAAATGTCAAGGGTCAAAAATTGATTAGAATTGTCCAAAATATGAAATCCAGTGATTCTCTTTCAACTTAAAAAAAATTGGTGACCGGAAATAGCGAACTTCTGTCCAGTCTACGACTGGAAATCGAAAAGCACCAGTTCCCACGTCCCAGACTTTGTTCTATACATCTTTAGGAACATTTTGCACCGTCTTACATAAAAATCAGGTAGGGCAGAGTCTCATGTTGGGATTAAATTCTTCATTTCCTCGACTATTACTACACTACCCTAGTAGCACAACATATTGGACCAAGATATGAATATTGGTCCTATATAGGACCAATATTCATATATTGGTCCTATATGGATTATATATTGGCATCATTCAAAAGTGATTAGTGTCAGGGATATTGAAATTGTGTGTTTTCAGAAGAATGCTTCCTGCGGTGATATCGTGAATTAAAAAAATAATCGTTATTATTTCCGAAATCTTTTGTTCCAGTCATGTACTTTAAAGGTGATTTATCATAATTAAATCAACACAAGCTAACCATTATACTGCTCTTTTATATAATTGTTACACATTCTATAGGATAGTCTTCGAGGTTTTTTTGTAAATAATATTAGTTTTAGATATTTTTGGTTTAATTACAAAACATAACAATTTTTTTTATTCCTAACTTTTTTATTTATTGATCGATTTTGTTAAAACATAATAGAGTTCTTCCTCTAGCTAACACTAACTTACTGTGCAAATTTCAATACAATCGGACTTTTCGTTCTTAAGTAATCGTGCTTACAACGAACGTGACGGACGGACAGACAGATGGACAGACAGGCGGACAGACCAACGGACGGACAGTTTGAAAGTTGTTCAGAATTCGATCACTAACACAATGATATGAAATTTTTTTTCTCTACGAGCAATATTACCGGTTTTAGAAATGTGCCGATCGAATGCAATATACTCTTCGTTTTGCATTTGCGAAGAGTATAATAACAACAATAATCTAAGGTTATCATTTAGCAATGCAATTTTAAAACAATTGATGACAACTTATACAATAACGCACATATTTTAACGAAGCTTTAGAATAATATGCCCCTTGTAGAGCTAAATCATCAAGCCACGTTTCAAGTTAAGATGTTTATAAAAACGTCTAAAAACAACTGCGAAGTCGAAAATTGAATCGTCGATTGTTTAGGTGCATCATATCGAACAAAACCATTTTTTTTAAATTCAGAAAATGTTTTTTATCGGTGATATTAACAAAAATAAATCTATATTTTTTTAACTGATTTTTACTGAGTTTCGTACACACTCACCATTTTCTATCAAATAAACTTCAATAAAGGCCTCAGTAATAACTTTGGTTTTCATGGCTTACTTAGGTCCGTATTGAATAGTATTTGTCAGATCTGGGAAGTAGTATACTTATTACAAAATTGATCTACACAATAAAATATCATAGTAGCAATGAATGACGATTCAGAGACGACAGAATTTTCGATATAATCGACAATATTCTTCGGGTCAAAAATACTGGGAGCGGTATTGTCCCTACCCTTCGGTATATTTCGTACAGAAAATACTATGCCTTCATCTTTTACCAGAGTTGAAGCTAGCGACATGACATGGCGCACGTAGTTACCAATCTTCGGGTAAGAGAGTGCATTAGATCTTAACTTTTCCGAGTACAGTCTTGAAGATTGAGATCCGGAAGTGGACAAAGCATCTACCAGCTTGGGAAGATCAAGTTCCTTACCACAGTGCCTGACGGGGTTCAGAGCTCCTCTCTTCCAATTGACAGGTATCATAATGTCCGAATCAATTGCGAAGTCGTATTCCACGAAGGCAAAATATAAGAGTTGGGACCTTATCTTGCTGGCCCGATTCTTCCACACCTCTTGACAGCTAACATTGCGTCACTACGTAATTCTAAGGCCTAGTTTGCATTCAGCGATCTTGAATTCACTTTGGACCTGAAATTCGTGTTCAGTTTTCTCGAATACTGGAGAAGCCGTGCCTTATCCCGGGATCTGAACGCTGTCACGAGTGTTGACAGATGATTGACAGCTGTCATGACGTGATAATTCAATGTCATCCTGGAATTCGTTCTCGGCGTACCCCAAAACTTAAGGACCCTGACCCTTTATCGAATTTCCAATAATTCCAAGACTTCTGACAGCTGATTGACAGCTGTCATGTTGTTAACAATAAATTCTAACCCCGAATTTCTGATCAGCGACCTCGAAAACCCCCACACACGTTCTCTGGTATCGGTGTTTGTATTTGAATATTTCTCTCAACTCCCACCCCCACATCCCTGTGGGGATGGGAGGTGGGAGAGAGGCTGTAGAATTAAAACGTTTCGTCAGATTTTTTTTGCTCTTATCGGATTTAGCGCATAAGATATAATTTTTCTTTATTGTAGACCTATATTATTTTTAGTCGAAAAAATTGTTTTTTGACGGCCTCTACTTCAAACACCTTTGAACCAACTACGATGTAATCTTGTACAAAGTGGTTTCTAAAGGTGCTGATTAAGGAAATATTTTTTTCTAAAAAAATTGCTAACACTTTTTCGAGCACTTCTTATTTAAATCGACCCCAGTTTTTCATCTTAGAATCGGATGCCTCTGACTAAAATCAAATATGGTTACCTCTAAATACTCACTTTATAGCCAAAATTTCAAAATATTCTGATATCAAAAGAGCGAGATATGAGAGTGGGACACAATATATAGTAATTTATATAGGAACAAATATTAAAATAAATATTTTATTTTTCAGCGGAGTACGAAGTTGGCACGCCGTTAGCTGGGGGTCCTTGTAATTTTTTGGTAAAGGGATCCGTCAAGCCAACGGGGGTCATAGTAACACCAACATACCCCGGCGCATATCCAAAGGCACTATATTGTACCTACCAGTTCCTCGGAACCCCAGGGGAAAGGATTAGATTAGAGTTTAGGGATTTCGATCTATTTTTTGGAGGACCACAGTAAGTACAATTCATGAATTACTATCTTAGTTATTTACAAATTAAATAAATAATATTAAATTACAACCTATAAACTGTACAATTTTCCTACACATTAAAAAAGTTTATTTTCAATCAAGAACATTTTGTTTGTACAGGATGTTTCATAAGGAAACGGATATGCTTTAGTGGCAGATAGAGAACACCAAAACTAATCATAATTATTCATAGAAAAAGCTAGTTGGGCCCTCGTTGCTGATATACAGGGTGTTTTACGTATTTATGCCAAAATTTCTTTTGGTTGTTATTTTGTAAAGAAATGAAAAAATTGTATTTGGCACATATAATACACTAGTCATCTTGAATAACAAACAAATAGATCCTGGTCTGGACTCGAAAAAAAATGGTTTCATTACTTTTTTTGCCAAACTTTTACCGAATTAGAAACAAATTTCAATAAATAATACAATAATACAATATGAGACTTTAGAAAATATCGATGATTGATACCCGCAAAAAATACTTCCACTATTAAATTAGGCATTTACTTTTATTTTTTCATTAATAATTATTATGTTTTAATCACCAATTTTTATGAATGGGGTAAAATAAATAAAACAAATAACGTTGCAGGCCACCGAACCAATTTAATTCCTTTCACTGATTAAAAACCAGTAAAACAACAACATAATGTACTTATTAACAACAACAATAATGGTAACCAGCAACTTCCATAAAAACAACGTAAATAGCAAAATACCACCAAGCCACCAGCAAAATAATTATTACACGAAAAACAAAAAAATGCAGATATTTAGACATTGTCATAAAACGCATTTACAAATTAGAATCAAAATTAAAATGTATGTTCAAAATGACCTCCCTCAGCTTCAGTACATTTTCTGGTACCATTCACGGAATCTCCAATTGACCTTCTTATCAGATCTGGATTGTTTCTAATTTCGTCACATCAATCAACAATCCTTGGAGTTCACCCTGTCATTAATGTCCACATTGCAGACCTGACTTTTTAAGTGATCCCATAAAAAATAGTCAACAGGGCTGAAATCCGGAGACCTTGCCGGACATCCATAAGGACCTCTACGACCAATCCATCTGTTTGGATATGTATCAATTAAATGATTTCTAATTTGGTTGAGAAACGCGGTAGGGCTCCATCATGCTGTAAGAACATACCTCGGATATTTACATTTTCTAAAAGATTCGGTAACGTATGTTTTAAAAAATTAAGATAAACGTTACCAGTTAGTGTACGTCCAGAAGTGTGGTCCTAATAAGAGACCAAACGTTGATAAGTAAACAATGCCTTTAGCCGTTAAAAATCAATTAGTTGTCCCTATTGATCATAGTAGCCTTACTTCAAAATGACAACTATTAAAAAACTTATAAACAAATGATACGACGCTACTATGATCAATGGTGACAGCTTCAAACAATGACTTTAAACGTTAATCAATTAGTAGTCCCTATTGATGAAACGTTTTATGACAATAACTGCATTTTTTTGATTTTTGTGCAATTGTTATGTTGACAGTTTGTTACTATGTGTATTTTTGATATGCAGCTTTGTTGCTACCGTTCTTGTTATTGTTAATAGATATGGTATGTTGCTGTTTTAGTTCTTAATAAATGAGATGAATGAAATGAATTCTTGATTTATTATCCTATTTATTTTACCCCCTCCGAAAAATTGGTAATAAAAATATAATAATTATGGCTGAAAAAAAGTAAACGCCTAATATAATAAAGGAAGCATTCTTTGCGCGCATCATTCATCTATATTTTCTAAAGTCTCATATTGCATTATTTAGTAGAATTTATTTCAAATGGGGCAAAAGTGTGGCAATAAAATTGATGAAGCCACTTTGTTCAGTTTTCTATGTACTTTTCGAATTTAAAATTGATATAAAAAAACAAGGTAATGATTTCTTGAAGAACAACCTGGACTTTTTTGTGTGTGATATAAATACTTATTCAGGATCACTAGTGAATTATACGAGCCAAATCTGAACTATTGTTTTCTTCCTTTACAAAGTAACAGCCAAAAGAGATTTTGGGAAAAACACATAAAACACCCTGTATTTCAGCAACGAGGGCCCCACTAGCTTTTTCAATGTGTGATTATGATTACCCTCGTGTCCTCTATCTGCCATTAAAGCATGTCCGTTTCCTCGTAAAACACCTTGTATATGCAAATTAAAAAAAAGGTACATGAGAAAACCAGTATGTTTAACGAAATATGAAAATCTTAAATGGCAGTATGGGCCTAAGGAATCATCTTTTAAAGTCGGTTAATGTTCTTTACAAATGTCTCTTTTCTGAATTTAAGTGAATCGTTTTCGACAAACCTTATTTGGAAGATTTAGATCTATAGTTACAGACAATGAGAATGGGACAAGTCTTAGCACAGTTTTTATTATTTATTTATATAAATCTTGGTGCATTCTTACAACCAATATCTGACATTTTGATCAAAAAGCGACAAATAGAAGCTATGCCGCATATTAATGAAACAATAGCAAGGGAAATAATCGAGAGAGATGATGCTGTTTTACAACGTCACCAAGAAATCAGTTAAAAAATTTTAAGAAAGTGAAGAATTGTTGGTAGGAGTTGATAGAAATACTGAATCAGGACGTCCGCGATAGTCAACTACTGAATAGAATTATTTAAAAAATTTAAAGCTACACAAGTACTAAACAGTACTGGATGCTGTTGTTGCAGCAGATTTTCTAGCATCCTTTTGTGCGGAATGTCTGATAGTAACCGAATATGATTTGCAGCAGCGAGGAAAACATATACAAACCACAACAACAAAGAATCAAGAATGAGGGAACACACTGTGTATGATGAATGATTTTGGAATATTCACTGGTGAAAAAGTTTTTCAATTTTCAACGGCAATATTCGTGTTTATCGTTCAACAAAAATACGGTTTGAATTATGTTATTTTTGTTTTTATTAATAGAGGTGGCCATGTCTCTATTTAATATTTAGACGCGGATATCTGTACACGGACCTGAAGTGCTCTGGTATATTAACGAAAGATTTAACAATGAGGCATATATGAGAATCTCTCTGTTATGTTATTTCCTCAAATACTGCTAACGTTTTTCAGCAAGATAACTGCCCAGTGCATAAGCTTTGTATTCTAACAGAACTGTTCCGGGTACGTAATGTTAATTTTTTTTAATGGTTTAGTTAAATTTCAGATTTATACCAGGTGGAATACATATGGGGGTTGTAAGACGGAAAAATTCAAAGGGATAATGTAAGACTAAGCACAAATAACTAAATAAAACACACTACTATGTTTTCTACCACTATGTATTTATAAAAATTGCGACTGCAGTTTCGACTTACAAAGCCATTGTCAAGCAGTGAATCAAAAATGACTGATTTACAATTATACAGAAATGTTATATATAGACAATATTGGTTGGATAGATAGGTACAATAAGGGCTTAGGCAGGTAGATGACAATAATAAACTTAATTATGAATATTCAATTATGGGTCTGCCGGCTGTAAATAAAGGTGAATATATCAGATCTAATTGATCATTTAACAAATTATAATCCTTGATATTAATGTGTTTATGAATTTCCAGAGATTCTAAAACGCTTAATTTGAAGCCTTTTGTTGAGAAATGTAAAATTTCAATGTCGTTTAATTCTGGAAAACTATGGTTGTTTTCGAGGCAGTGGTTCGCGAAAGATGAATCAGTTTTCTGTAACCTATATGATCTAAGATGTTCTTGATACCGTATTTTGAAATTTCTACCGCTTTGCCCTATATAGATACTATTACACTCTGTACATTTTAACTTATAAACTCCAGATTTGTTAAATTTACGTGTTGGGTCTTTTGCATTGTATAATATGTTTGATAATTTACTCTGTGATTTAAAAGCTATTTTTAGATTGTGTTTAGATAGAACATTAGCTATTTTTTCGGATAACTGGCCACAGTAGGTAATTGTTGTGTAAGTACATTTTGTGGTTTCTTTTATTTTTGGATATATTAATTGAAAAGTGAATTTTTTCCGGATTTTGTTAATTAACTTTCTAATGATATCTTTACTAAAATTATTTTTAACTCCAATGTCCTCGATTATGTGAGCTACACATAATCGAGGACATTGGAGTTAAAAATAATTTTAGTAAAGATATCATTAGAAAGTTAATTAACAAAATCCGGAAAAAATTCACTTTTCAATTAATATATCCAAAAATAAAAGAAACCACAAAATGTACTTACACAACAATTACCTACTGTGGCCAGTTATCCGAAAAAATAGCTAATGTTCTATCTAAACACAATCTAAAAATAGCTTTTAAATCACAGAGTAAATTATCCAACATATTATACAATGCAAAAGACCCAACACGTAAATTTAACAAATCTGGAGTTTATAAGTTAAAATGTACAGAGTGTAATAGTATCTATATAGGGCAAAGCGGTAGAAATTTCAAAATACGGTATCAAGAACATCTTAGATCATATAGGTTACAGAAAACTGATTCATCTTTCGCGAACCACTGCCTCGAAAACAACCATAGTTTTCCAGAATTAAACGACATTGAAATTTTACATTTCTCAACAAAAGGCTTCAAATTAAACGTTTTAGAATCTCTGGAAATTCATAAACACATTAATATCAAGGATTATAATTTGTTAAATGATCAATTAGATCTGATATATTCACCTTTATTTACAGCCGGCAGACCCATAATTGAATATTCATAATTAAGTTTATTATTGTCATCTACCTGCCTAAGCCCTTATTGTACCTATCTATCCAACCAATATTGTCTATATATAACATTTCTGTATAATTGTAAATCAGTCATTTTTGATTCACTGCTTGACAATGGCTTTGTAAGTCGAAACTGCAGTCGCAATTTTTATAAATACATAGTGGTAGAAAACATAGTAGTGTGTTTTATTTAGTTATTTGTGCAAAATGATTAACTACCACAGAGTAACGGCTCCTTCAATCAATTTTTTGTAAGACTAAGCAATGATGGCAGTCAGAAGTTATAAATAATGCCTGCAAAGTAATAAATGAAGAATATTATTCCCAGTTATACAGGGTGATTCACGTAGGCCATTCATTAGAAGTTTTTCAACTTGCAGTTGGATTAGAAATTTGAAATTTGGTATGTAGCCATAATCGATCATGCCCGTTCTATCTAAAATATTTTCAGTCCTCCAACTATACAGGGTGTACCAAAAATTGGTACCAACTTTCTTATTTTAAATGGAAACCTATATTTTTCTTTACATGGTTCGATTGGTCTTCTAATTCTGAGTTTAGAGAACCTAAGTTATGTTAACTTATCTCTGACAATTTTTGACATATGTCCAATTTTTTGAAAAAAATTGCCGCTGTAGTAGTTTACGAACAAATTTGTATCTCGCAAACCTTTCAAAATTATGAAACCAAATTTGTGAAGCAGTTAGCTGGAAGTCCAGGCTAACTTTTGATGTCCCATCGGTGGTCCCATTTTGTACCATATGGGCGCAGTCGATTTTCAAATGTCGCAATCAAAAATTGTCAAGAAGTCAATTTTTTCAAATAGCACCTACTATTTTTTTTCACAACATTCGAAAGAAAATTGAATTTTAGGGTGAGTTACTTAGGCATTCCCTATACCTAACTTCACCCCATATCGAGTTATTCAATAAAAATCAAGAAATACCTTATCTTGCCGAGAGATTCCTTACTTCATCAAGTATGCCATGGAAACAAAAGACAGATGTAATAATTTTTAAAGAAAAATATGGATTCTTATTTAATTACACACAACACCAACAAATTATTATTAACGAACAAGAACAATGTTGACGAAATTCTGACGTAAATGTTCAATGTGACCACCACATTTTTGTTCAAATATTCTATTATTCTACTTTCAACAGATTGCGTAGCACATCTTTGCGCCTACCATTTCTGACGCCAGAAATCAATGCAAAATTGAATTTTAGGGCCACTTTTATTAACATTGTGTATGTCTATCTACAGTCGTTTTTGAGTTATTGGCATTTTTTGAAAAAATATTGTTTTTTTTCTCAAGGGTAGTAAGGCTTTGGAAACAATCATTTCATTTTAATTTTTATTCAAAAATCGTATTGCAATAATAAATAATAACAACAAAATAACAACAAATAAACAGATTAACAAAATAAATATTTCAATACAAATGCTCAATGTGTGCACCGTTTTCACTGACAGAATTTCGTCAACATTGTTCTTGTTCGTTAATAACAATTTGCTGGTGTTATGTGTAATTAAATAAGAATCCATATTTTTCTTTAAAAATTATTACAACTGTCTGTTGTTTCCATGGCATACTTGATGAAGTAAGGAATCTCTCGGCAAGATAAGGTATTTCTTGATTTTTGTTGAATAACTCGATATGGGGTGAAGTTAGGTATAGGGAATGCTTAAGTAACTCACCCTAAAATTCAATTTTCTTTTGAATGATGTGAAAAAAAATAGTAGGTGCCATTTGAAAAAATTGACTTTTTGACAATTTTTGATTGCGACATTTGAAAATCGACTTTGCCCATATGGTACAAAATGGGACCATCGATGAGACATCAAAAGTTAGCCTGGACTTCCAGCTACCTGCTTCACAAATTTGGTTTCATAATTTTGAAAAGTTCGCGAGATACAAATTTGTTCGTAAACTACTACAGCGGCAATTTTTTTCAAAAAATTGGACATATGTCAAAAATTGTCAGAGATAAGTTAACATAACTTAGGTTCTCTAAACTCAGAATTAGAAGACCAATCGAACCATGTAAAGAAAAATATAGGTTTCCATTTAAAATAAGAAAGTTGGTACCAATTTTTGGCACACCC
The DNA here is from genome assembly GCA_963583905.1 of Stenurella melanura. Taxonomy (NCBI): domain Eukaryota; kingdom Metazoa; phylum Arthropoda; class Insecta; order Coleoptera; family Cerambycidae; genus Stenurella; species Stenurella melanura. The sequence continues at coordinate 102,113,166 of OY757317.1, forward strand.
TGTATAGTTGGAGGACTGAAAATATTTTAGATAGAACGGACATGATCGATTATGGCTGCATACCAAATTTCAAGTTTCTAATCCAACTGCAAGTTGAAAAAATTCTAATGAATGGCCTACGTGAATCACCCTGTATAGTTCGATGCCCGCAAGACATATTCAACTAAATAGTTCACTGATACTTTAAGAACTAACAGGGACCAGATTATTTAGGTCTGGGTTGTTGCGAAGAGCTTCTCGAAAGTGACCATCCTGAGGCAAAATGTGACTGTACTATAAACGTGATCCTTCAATGCTGAAATCAGAAGTGGAAACAGTCATGCAAAAACTAAAATCTCGGGAGGGCGGGGGGAGATATTCGCGCACAAAGTTTCCAAAAGCTACTTTTTCGGCGATAACTCGGAAAATAGTGTCTGTATGAAAAAGAAGTATAATTTAAAGTTCAAGAGCATTTGAAAATATATAATTTGAGCCTTAGTTTATCCAAGAATATTAATTAGATCTCAAGTTATGGGCAATTAAAAAATGCGTCGAAAAAGTTTCTTTGCCAATGGTTTCAAGTGTTAAACCGATGATTTCTCTTCTAGGAAAGAAAGATGATAGGAACCTGAAATCTTTGGTGGATGTAGGGAAAGTGTAAAACTCAATTCTGGTCCTGGGGGGAAGTTGGTGAGGGAATTAGGGAGGGGGGGGGGGGGTAGGGGAGACAGTAAACGTTTTCGGAGCTACGTAACTTCACCCAAAATCTCAACAATCTGATGGGTCATTTCTCATTGTATGTACGATCTCATCAAATTTCATAGGTGAACGTGGTTGTTAATTTTTTAAATAAGTTGCGAAGCTACATCCGAAAAACGATTATGCATTTTTTTCAAATCGCGTTTTGTGCACGAAAAAAAGATTATAGATAAATAATGTTTTTTACATATGGAGGAATTTTTTTCTCTCTATAATTTGAGATAAGAATCATAGCAATGTGATGATCAGAACGGCAGTTAGAGCTGATAACGCCCTTCCCTCTGTGGAGGGGGAATAAAAAGGTTTATTGATTTATCAATTTGTCGAGATTTTCGACGAAGTTACGTAGCTTTGAAAATTTTTACCGTCTCCCCCTCTCCCTCTCTCACTCCCTCGCCCTCTCCCTCTCCCTTTCTGCCTAATTCCTCCACCTACTTTCCATCTTCATCAGAATTAAGCTTTACACTTTCCCTACATTCCTACACCACAGATAAAAGAACTTTTTCAGCGCAGTCTTCAATTGCCCATAACTCGAGGTCTAATAAATATTTTTGGACAAACCTTGGCTCAGATCACGTATTTTCAAATTCTCTTTAACTTTGAATTAGAGCTTTTTTCTCATACTGGCATTATTTTCCGAATTATCGCCTAAAAAGTGGATTTTGCAAACTTTGTGTGTAAATATCTCGCCCCCTTCGAGTTAGACACATAATTTTCAGAGAATAATTGCCTGATGCAAACTTAGAGAATGGCAAAAACAAATTTTTGAAATTCCATTGTTGACTTGCATACCTTTTTCATGTCAGATCCGCTCTACTATATTGTTTAACAGCACTGACGTAATTTGAATGTTTTCCTTGGCCCACACTGTCTAAAGTAGGCATCGAGGTATACACTATTAATGCTCTGATTCATATTTTCGTCAGCAAGCACTTACATAAAATTCTTTTTCAGTTGTCCGTTTGATTTCGTCAAGGTTTACGACGGGCCAGACAACAGCTCTGCCGTCATCGGCACTTACTGCGGCCAGCAACGTAACCTAGTCATTTATTCGTCTGAATCTTCCCTTCTCGTCACATTCGTCACCCTCTCACGCACTGCCAATACTCAGAACAGAGGTTTTAAAGGAATTTTTGAGTTTTCTAACTCATTTACAAAATTAGGTAAGTCATCTTATGCTTATGATTTTTAAAGCATGTCTATGTCTTGTGTTCTTATTTACGTTTTATATACAGGGCGTTGCAAGGTAGAAGACATTTAGTTGAGTTTAAAATATCCCCCAAACTTGAATGATAAACGGTTTGGAGGCAGAGCAACATTATAAAAATTGAATCCAGTCCTGAAATTTTTCTCAAATAAATCTTGCTCTTGATTCGACTGTAAGATTTGTACCAAATCTTATCCAAATATTTATGTCCATTCCAAAGAGAACTATTTAAACAATTACACAGGTAGGTACACAAAAAATGTCAAATTTCTGAGGTTTTACATATATACTCCTATATATTTTTTACCGCTGAACATGATCTGTATTCGATGTGTTTTTAACTGATGAAGACGATTTCGATCTCCATGTTGTTCAATCAGGCCAGAGTTTTTTGTTAACCACGAAAAATAAGTTAAAATGAGTCAGAATAGGGTGTAAAACATAAATTAAATGTTTTTAATATGTAGACCACACATTTGTAGTATTTTTGACCGTTGTACAGGATCCCGATGTCCACTTTGCTCCATCAGGTCAGGATTTTCTGTTAACAATGAAAACAGGTTAAAACAAGCCAGTATAGGGTTAAAAATATAAATTAAAGGTATTCAATAACTAAACCATGACGTATTCGATGTATTTTTGATGGCTGAACATGATACCGATGTCAGAAGTAAATCGTGAAAGCTTTGAACAAAAAAGGAAAGCAATAAAATATCTTTAACGAATTAGTTCCTTTGATCCCTGGTTTGTTCTACATAGTCAACAGCTCTTAAGGAAAACGTTAAAAGATAAGAAATTCATCACTTCAATATCAGATATGGAGAAGGGAGCTTCGCAGAGCTTTAAAGAAGTTGTTGATACATTTTTAGGAAACAATAAGGGTGAAGATTCCAAAGAAGTAGTATCCAACATAGTAGAAAAATTCGGAAAACTTGGTTGTCTAATGAATTTAAAACTACGTTTCCTACATTCCCATATAGACCCATTTTCAGAAAATTTAGGTGATTGTAATGAAGAGCATAGTGAATCACCAAGGCATAAAGGAAATGGAGCGTAGTTATCAAGGTCGATGGGATGTTAATATGAGGGCAGACTACTGTTGGACATTGAAAAGGGATGTAAAAAGGAAAGGAATAAAACCAAAAAGAAAACCAATACGCAGACAAAAGAGTAGTAGTTACCATAGAAACTAATAAATCAGGATAAATGAGAAGTCATGATTTGATCGATTGAAACTGACATCGGTATCGTGTTCAGCGGAAAAAATACATCTAATACATGGTCTACTACCCTGCCTACTCTATTCTGGTCTGTTTTAACCTGTTTTCGTGGTCTACAAAAAAGCTTGACCTGATAGAGCAAAACTGACATCAGAATCGTGTTCAGCATACATCGAATACATGATCTACTTATTTAAAATATTTTGTTTTTATTTTGAACCCTATTCAGGTCTCTTTTAATCAGTTCTTTGTGGTTAATAAAGAATTCTGAACTAATTTTGTAAAACTGACATCTGGATCATATTCAGCAATCAAAAATAGATGGAGTATATATGTGAAACATCAGAAAATTGACTTTTTTCGTATGCCTGTGTTATCATTCGTTGGCAAGTTCGGAGGTGGTTTGAACTCGCCTAAGTATGCTCTACCATTCACTACACTATGTTCCTTTAAATCTGTGATACCTTGTACATGATGAGATTCTGTTACAGATTTCATAAGTAAAAACGACGGCGAACACATTCGCGGTACAGAGTGTGATCAAAAAATTTTAAGCAAAAAGGAGTCCAGCGGTTTTGTTTTCAGTCCGAACTATCCATTTCCATATATGCCGAAACTAGTTTGCCGATACTTCATATACGGGATGCAGGACTCGCAACATCTGGAGAGAGTACGATTAGAATTTGTTTTATTCGAGATACCCAAGGGGCCGAAAGGAGAGTAAGTATACTTCGATTCATATTGTTTAATGTAGTATTAAGGAAAAGTTATGCACGAAGATCCTTTTGGTTGCCAGTTTACGCCGTACTGTTGCTAAAAAAGCTACCCGAATTAACATTTAAGGACGATAGTTGTTAGCTGTTAATAAAATAAGTAATCGGCTTCGGAATCCTTTGTAACTCTCTTCTAAATTGTACCAACAACATATGATAAAAAGTCCGCTTCCTAAAAAGTGCCGCTGTAGTAGTTATTAAACAAAATAGATGTAAAATTATGGTTAGAAGAAAGTTTTACGTAAATAATGTTTAAGAAAATTTTGTGTACGATCATATCCCTTGAATATATGAATTTGTTGATTAATGTCAAAAATGAGACGTGCCCCGTACAAAAATGGCTATAACTTTTGATTGGCAAAACAAGAGCCGAAGATAGTAATGGTTATTGAAGAAAAATACTTCACTTACTTGATGTATTTAATTGACCATGTACTTAAATAACCTAAAAGTGCAAAAAACACGGTTTTTTATATATTTGAGGTCCTGCATCTTTGCGAATTTTCTTTTCTCGAAAAGCCATGTATGGGATCTTAAAGTACAAATCTTCCTCTTCAAAATGCCGTAGAGTTTGCTCAAATATCTTTTTTTTTTTCGCTGAGTCAAGCTTTCTTTTTTATAATGAACAATTTTTGTCTTCAACGGTTAACGAGTTATTAGTAAAATAAGGTTTCTTTCTACTGAAGGGGTGATTTTTTGGGGAGTTGCGCGGCACCCCCAGAACTGATTTTTGTGCTTTTGTGATGTTTAATTCTCCCACTAACAATTACTGAAGGAAAATCTCAGAACATTTTTTGGGCGCTTCTGGTGAATTTTTTACTTTATTGACTGGACTATGTTACCTACAAAAAAAATCGATTTTGACCTGTCACTGCACCAGTCTTGTAGAAATAGAAATATACCGAAACCAAAAATATTTTAATCTATTTCAATATCAGTGTTAAATAATAAGGTCCAACTGACTGAATGGAAAATATTTCATTTTACATACCCTATTTCTTAAGAATGTTGATTTGTTAATTTTTTGAACATATAAAGCAATAAATAGAATATAATTTTTCAAAAATTTTCGTGAAGTGTTAGCTGAGAAATATTTATATTGCGAAAATCTTTATCTGCATTATAAATTTTGAAACAAGATTTTAAGTCTGGATTCGGACGTTATTTTCCCTTAACAGGAAACTATTGAATTTAGGACTCTCTGTATAATATTATAATAAATATATTTCTCCATACCGAGACGACCAGATAAGCATGTTTAATTTTTAGACAACATATAAAATAATATATACAGAAAATATCCTTTTTGGTATTTGACTTAATCAAAAAGGTATAACAAATGAAGAATGTAACATATTTTAGGTAGAACCACGTAATCGCAAATTAGAGAAAGACAAAAAGTCATCTCCCTTGTTGTATCAACAGACAATTATCTCGCTAGAGTGCCCTAGCTTTCGTTCAGCATAAATATTCATGCAAGCATTTCATTAGAATCGGTGGTGGTTGTTCCCGATTGCACATACGATTTACATACATTAAGCCAAAAACCAATTAAACCAATAATTTGACAAATGGTACGATTGGTAAGGACCATTAATTAACCAGATGGAATTCCTCGTGAAGTACGTTTTCCATGCACCGTCACCGTCAACTCCATGTAGATCAATATCAGTTCTGAATTGACGGATGACTGTTAAGTTCGGTTGAATTGAACAGAATAAAAATGTTGGATCAAAAGAAATCTAGCAGTTTACAGGAATCACGTTCGATTAAATACAGGGAAAATCTGTTATTTTTTATAGGCTGCTTCTTAACAAAAATCACAGTTGCTTAATAATAATGTAACGCATAATGTAGTTTGTCTGATAAGTAGGGGTCGTATGTTAATGCCATTTCACAATTTATGGGGGGCATACTCAGACGCGTTTCTAGGAGTATTGTTACTTTGATAAACATAATAGTGGAATAATACTAAAATTTGTAGGGAATTGTCGTCTTACTGTAGCAATTTTATTGCTGGAGTTTGTTGTAGACCTTACAAGAAGTTTAGGAAAAAGTTTTGGATTAAATAAATCCGTGCAGTTAAAAGCTTTTGTTTAAACAAAAGGATGTTCAAAATTGTGTTTTTTCTCAGTCTTTCTTCAATAACTCTGGTTCTATGACTCTTATCGTAATAAAGAAAGAGAAAAAAATTATTGACGATGAAATTGCGAAGAAAACTAGATGTATCCGAACTTTTTTGGTAAATTTGTTAAATTGCAAAAAAAGAGCAAATTGTTGGTGGCCATTTTTAAACAATTGGTAATAATTTATCTGGTAATTAAATAGTTTACCTCAAAATTGTGCTGCAAAACTGAAATCTACAAGGAAGAACAATTGTTAAAACAAAAATAACATCGTGATATGATGATTTTGAAGGGTGATGAAGCAGGGTTCAGTACGCCGTGAAAACGCTGCAATGAGCGCTAGAACGTTCTAGATTGCGGGAGAGGCCGTGCGTGCTGTTGGGCAAATTAAATTCAATAATATTGCAACAACTTATATGATTCACCATATTTTAACAAAGTTAATTAATAGTTTTAAATGTTATGAAATCTTTAGTCGCTATTTCACTTCATTTGTTTATAAATTACTAAAATACAAGAAAGGTCATATTTCGGCTCCCAATTGGCGTAGACAAAACTTTTTTAAATTGTTTGTTGTCTTATGTATTTTTAATATATGCTAATAATTTTTATTTTTGGGTAAAATATTAAAAAAAAATTAAACAAATTTAAAAAAGTGGTTTTCTAACTAAAAATGTTTCTCTTACCCCGCTGAAAAGTACATAAAATAAGCTACAATCTGGAAAAAAAGGACTTATGCTCAAGAACGGCCAACTGTTCAATTTTAGAATTTGACATTGTTTTTGAGCCGTTGTTATAAACATTTCGACTTTGGTACCTTAATTTACCTCCATTAGTGGCATATTCTTCTAAAATTTGGTTAAATTTAATGCATTATCGTTTAAGTTATTACCAATTGCTTAAAATGGCCCTCACAATTGTCTCTATGTTTTGCAATTTAACCAATTGACCAAGAGAGCTCGTATACATCTAATATTCTTTGCAATTTCATCGTGAATAATTTGTTCCGTTTTCCTTATTACGATAAGAGTCATAGAACAAGAGTTATTGAAGAAAAACTGCGAAAAAACACGATTTTAAGCATTCCTTTGTTTAAACAAAAGCTTTCCACCACGCGGATTTAATCCAAAACTTTATAATTTATTTATTTATTTAGAAGAAAACCAAAACTTCCCGTTAAATGGTTAATAAGGTTACAATGTGATTACTTCCTAATACACCCATCCTCACCAATTAAGGTGGTGGATTTTATCTTTTTAGAGTTTTCATTGGTTTTAATTGCAAAAGAAATCCCTAACCACCCAACCTAAGGGTTGTTTTCAATGTGTTCCCGAGATTCTTTACTCCAAAACGGCTGTCGGACTCGTTTTTAGCACCCCAAAATTAGTAAAATGAGATGGCTTTTACATTTTACCACCTGATGGGTAAAAGAAGTCTGTTTTTACTATTACTCTTTGTAAACAATCGCAGAAATCACATTTAATTCTTTGCAAATTTCGATTTCGATTACGTTAAAACACAGTATTCTTTCTTTACTTGTGGAAGAAATATCTGAACAGAGTAAATTAATTTCTACAATTGGGTGAAATTTCATAATAGATTCTGAAGATTTTCTAAACTTTTAAATGCGAAATCCACAAATTGTATAACTTCTTTGTCAATTTTATAAATCATTCCATGCATCATGTTTAAGCTTAATTCAAAAATATTATTTGGTATTACATTGATTTGGGTTAGCTTTCCACAATTTATTAATTTGAAATATCCAAGTCGTATATGTCTGCCAATTGTGTAACTTATGTTACGCAACGTTAAAATAAGATGTTATTCTATAACTAATTAAACAAAATTGTCAAATTAACAGATTTTATCGTTAATTCTGTTTATATATGTACTGCCTTTTGGTAGTATTGGCGCTCTGAAGTATATCAAATAATCACAAGAGACGCCTGTAAAGTATTTGCGGTAAATGTTGCATCGGCAAGTATGGCCATACATTTATTCCAACTTCTTGGCTTTTGTCAACGTGGAGTGAATTGACCAAAGTCGCCGATGTGACCCTCATTCGCTCTACAGGCTAATGCCAAGGTGGTAACTTGAAAATTAAGTCGGTAGCTTCATCTACTATTATTGCCTGCAAATACCTTTGTGAGCCCCGAATGTGATAATCAACAGACGATTGTGTTTATGAAGAGGCGATTGTACAAAATCTTAAAATAATGGCACCAAACTAATTGCAAATAATATGCCATTAAATACCAGTTACTGATGACAGCATTGATAAACTATGACAGATTATTTTATCGTATTATTTTTATCTTAATTTTTATTACATGATCGATTGTCGACCTTTACTTAATAATATCCATGTTACAGCTAAACATAGAAACAGGTTTGCTTCATTTTCACAAATTTTATTTTTAACCTAAACAATTGTTTTGCCACACGGTAGCTTTTTCAGGTGTTGAGTATAATAGTAAGTTATTTAACAGGATAGAGGGCATTTACATATTATATATACATGGTCTCAAAGTAGGTAATACTAATAACAATATTATGCAAATAGCTGAGAACAGCAGCTTAGAACATATTTAAAAGCGATGAACGATGAATTATAACAGTGTCGGTTTTATCCCTTTATTCTCTTGATGCTAAAGTTGTAAAATTATAGCTTTCTTCTATAAAGTGGTTAGTGTATGTGGAATATTGTATTTTATTATTGTACCTTCATGTATTCTTTCAATATTTTTAAACGGCTTCCTTGTCTGTCCAATATATGCATTTTTAGGGCATGTACCACATGTCAGCTTACAGACTCCGTTTATATTTTCTTTCATTTGACTGTCTTTGCTACCCTTATTGAATTGCACTATGGCATTATTTGTTTGGTATGCAATTCATGTATACTGTTCTCTTTAATTTAAAGGCTATTGTGTCCAATACATGTTAATATTTGATAATTAGCGGCCCCTTCTTCAAACGTTAGAAAAACTTGCATTTTACAGTCAGTTCTATTTAGTACATAGTAGATTGTAATTTGAAAGTATGTGGCCATACGAACTACCAAACCTAATTTGATCTAGAACAGCAATTTTGTGTCAGTCAAATTTTATACATTTGATAAGGACATACATACATACATACAAACATACATACATTGTAGTCAAGCTATTTCCAAACTGCTTATTTCTGAGCACAAATAGAACTTGGTGTATTATGCATACTGCAGCGACCAAATTATTTTATTTATAACTAAAATCTAACTTACAAATAGAAATACATTTGCAATTTCTCTTCAATATAATCACCTGGATAATGGTATCTATTAATAATATATTTATTATGTTTCTAATTTTTATTTTTAGGGGGGATGATTCAGAAGAAGGCGAGTGAGTAACAATACGTATTGTTTTTATAATACAAAAACTAATAATTCCTCCTTTCAACCATCTAACCGTACACTAACTGGGAGCTGTTAAAATCTAAATCGTAAAATAATGTGATAGTTTCAGGTGGTGGCTACCGAATAATTCTTTTCTCTTTGTGTATAACCGATTGTCATCTGTAAATTGTAAAAACCTAGATGAAACCGGTACTGATGATTTGTTAACTATTTGCAGTTGTACTGACGGCTATTTGAAGATCTACCTCCGCGGACAGGAAACAACAGATTCATACGATAAGTTCGATTACGAAATGTGCGGAGAAGATTCTAACCCATCGGTGGTGGTATCGGACGGTCCAAGATTAGTGATGGTTTTCAGCAGTGGTGAACTAATGGGACGAGGCTTCAAGGCCAACTACACGTTTGAGACAGGTAAAAAGAATTAATAGTATAGGTGTTCTCTAGATGATAATATTTGGTGAATTCTAGTTCTAAACATTATTAGTAAAAGCGGTACGCTAATGTGTACTGTATTTTTTCAAAACGAATTGCTGCTTTTCACAGTCGTTGGAATATAAAAGGGAGGCATTCTATATTCCCTTTACATTCAAGATGGCAGCTATTTTTCAAAATACGGTCCCGAAGCCAAACATTCTGACAAGTTGTCAAATCCTATTGTGTTTGGTGTCGTTCTCATATGTTTTTGTTTCCAGTAACACGTATCTAAGAGTCAAATGAGCATAAGACGTCAAAATGAAGCAAAATAAAATCAATATATTAAACAAACGTAAATTAGTTCACGTTATTACTCTTCTTGTTCACAACATCTTGACAGACATTTTGCTTTTCATGCAATGCATTAGTTGGCCACTCTCTATCGTATAGCATGCCCTACAAGGTCACGTCATCTCTCGTGGGTGCCTAATAGGCACAGAGACTCACCAAAACACTTCCAAAACAAGTTTTTGGTGAGATTAGTCAAAAGTTTTCGAGGTTATACTCTTCCCCTTTTACTATTTGGTTCTCACTGGACTCTCAATGTTTTTATATTGTCTTCTTTCTGGTTGATGTGATTCACAAGATGGCAAGTTATATCGTTTTGGTGCTCTTACATCTATTTTTGATTAAATATACTAATCTAGAAGGTCAACATCAATAATACTTCGAAATTAAGGAAAATAAGATCATTTCATTAGATAAAGCGAAATCAGTTTATTATTGTTAGACAATAGAAAAGTCCATTGTGATCCTAACAAATACCGCTCTTCTCCTTTTGGCAAAAAGCAACGTGCATTTCTGTCAATAGATATGTAACGAATCAGATATTGGATATTTGATACCCTTCCGTGGGAGGGAGATGAGAGGTGATATCATACCTTATGCTTATTGGAAACCTATTTCTTGAAATCCTTACTGAAGGCAGCAAAAGAAATTACTTTTCCACTCCCTGGGGGTGCTTCCACCATCCTTAGGCTCAGGTCCCTACCCTCTTATCCTCCCTTCACATGAACTACAGGACAAAAGGGCAAAACGTCTGTCAAGACATTATTAATAAGCATTAATAAGAAGTAACTTCTAATCTATAACATTTTTTAAATATCATCTCTCAGTATTTTTACAAGTACAGGTACTTGACTCTTTGTACTTTTTCACATATTTGCAAATAATTATCACCCAATATACAAATTTTGGAAAATGGCATTGTTTCCCGACTTCGAAAATAGCATGCGATTTTATAAAAAAAAAAGACTTTTCCTGGCAAACTTGCAATTAAAAAAGTTTTCCCTCTTCCCAACTCAATCCATGGACATACTAAATACAGATTCGTAAGCCACGCCTTGCCGTAGATGAACGTAGGGCACTGGTATTCGTTCATAGCACCACCGCATGGCTTCGTCGTTAATCCCACGCATTCTGCTTTCCGTAGCCTAGCCGTAAAGACGTGGGAATAAAATAAATTAATCTCAATTTCGTTAAAATGCCAGTTGTTTATACAACTGCTGAAAAAGTGCAAATTGTGAAGTGGTACTTTGGGGGGCCATTCCATTGATGACACAATAAATTTATTTACTGTGGCGTTTCAAGACAGACCAATCCCCTCACCTAGCGCAATTTCACATATTATTAAAATATTTGAAAATTTCGGTTGTGTCGTGAATTACTGTAAAAAATGCTCTCAATGCGAACCCCATCATCAACAAATGAGCAAAGAACGTGAAATTAGATAAACTAATGTCTGCACACTTGTTGAAAATAGTGAACCTTGTTCTAGCAAGCAAATTGCTGCTGAAGTTGACATGGAGGAAAGAACTGTAAGAAATATTTTGAAAAGAAATGGGTAGAGTTGTCTTAAAGTTCAAACAACGCAACAACTATTTCCCGACGACAATTTCAAACGGATGGAATTTTGTAAAATCATGATGAATAAAGTAAATGACAATTAACTTTTTTAAAAACATATTGTTTACAGATGAATTATCCTTCTCATTACATAGGAAACACAATTCATCCGTGGTACGATATTGATCTCGGGAAAATAAACATTTGAGTGGTGCTGCTCAAAAGTTTGGATGGGAATTTTAGACAATCATATTATAGACCCACTGATAATCGATGGCAATTTAAATGCCAATACATACTTAGAGCTTTTACAAAACCAAATAATTCCTGCAGTTCATAATCTTCCTGTCAACTTTGATAATATTTGGTTTCAACAAGACGGCTGACCAAGTCACAATACAGGAACGGTTATTAACTTTCTGGAAAGAACATGTCCCATTCGTTTAATAAGTACGAGGGGAATGATAAAATGGCCCCTAGGTCATCTGATCTAGCACTTCTTTCTGCGGGGCTTTTTAAAGGAAACCACGTACAAACATGGCTTTGAATGAGCCAATAATTTAGTTGAATTACGGGAAAGACTTATCCAACTTTGTGCAAACTTTACCCCAAATCAACTCAATGATATAAGAGATTCATTGTATAATCGGTTTGGCTATTGTTTGGCACAAGAAGGTGGTTTGTTTTACCCATTAATTCGTTAATTTATTTGCGATCATTATTAGTTGATTTTAATTTCTGAGGGTTATTTAGTTTTATTTTAATGCTCTATTTTTATTTCGTATAAAGTAATTTATTTTTTAATAATTATTGGTTGATTTTAATTTCTGAGAATTATTTAATTTTATATTAATGCTCTATTTTTATTTCGTTTTTAATAAGAATTGTTATTTTATTCCCATAGCCTTTATGGTTAAAAAAGAATCTGCAGAAATATTTTCAATAGAAGAAATGATTTGTCAAAAATGTGACAAATAACTTCTAACTAACTTTTGACAAGATCTTAATCTCGTTCCGTGTAGGAATTATTAGAGACGTATACTCTTCCAAAGTTCATGCGATACTAAATTCAATGTCGACTCGATTACTTTCAAAACCTGCGTTCACGAATTAAGGGGCGGGGCGTTTATTCCCTATATTGCCAAGGACAATTTCTGAATCTGTATATAAATCATCTACTGGTGTGCACAATTCTTTACGTCATGTTCAAGTTTTGTTAATAAAGTTTAGAAAACAAATTATTTAATAGTCACCTATCGCAAACACATGTATAATTAAACAGGTAGATGTGGTCACGTTGGGTCTAATTAAAGGATATTGCTGTGAAAGCTACAAGGGGAACTGTGACATGCGCTGAATGCTTATAATAAATATTTTAAAACTTTAATTTTGGTCTTCTAATCCAGTCAGTAGGGACTTAAGAAAGTCTTTCTCTTACAAAAGCTGGGTCAGAAACAATTTTGAAATATATCATTTTGATTAGGACCCTGATAAAAAAAACAAGTTTTTGATCATGGGGGGGGGGAGGCGCAAGCCATCTTGAATGAATGGTGCAACCAATTGTTTTCTTCAAAATAACTACCCAACGATAAAATTGTCTGTGATGAAGTTAAAGGAGGCAAATTTTCTTTCCATTTTTTGTAAATGCATTATTGTAAGTCTAATATGCAACGAGTTGCAGCGATGGAAAGGTGAGTTTTTCTAAAAAATCGTAAAATTTCCATTTTTGTATGTTCTTTGTGTTATTTCTGGCTATTTATTACATAATTACAATAATTTTGCAAATTCAAAGTGAACTCATTTCCACACCATCATAGCTAGAGTGCGGTTACAATTTTGTAATTTATGTGCACGGTTGTATAAATTTTTTCTTCTAATTCACGGTTCTGGTCAGTTCTTTGTCCTCTTTTAGCTCATCGTCTAATAAAAAATATCCTCATCTTCATTCTCGCTCTCGTTGTGAACCTCTGATGTATTTTCACATGATCGGCCATTACAGAATCCACACACAATAGCACGATATACCTTTTGTTGAAAACAAAACACACTGAAATTTTGATGCCTAAATATTGAATCCTGTGAACCCAAATTAATTTGTTATCTAAAATTTTAATTGTCCTCCATTTTATGCTATTAATTCCAAAATGGGTCTTTTTTTTCAAAATGTAGATGTCGACATTAAAAAAAGTTTTTTGAACATTTATTTATAAACCAAATAACAACATGGATTCTCTCGATCATTTCAGATGAAAATTAACATTCTTTACAAATTAAAGTTCTCGCAATTCTCTTTCTTTTCTGATAAGAATTTCTTCCAAATGGCCGAAAAAATCCATTTGTTATTTGGGTTATAAATAAATGCCATAAAATTGGCCAAAATGACTTTAAAAGAAATGTAAATGGAAAGCTGACATCGAGATCTACAATTTGAAAAAAAGATCCATTTTGGAGTTAATATCATAAAATGGCGGGCAATTCAAACTTTAGATAACAAATCTATTTGTGTCAACAGGGTACGATATTTAGACAACAAAATTTTAGGGTGTTTTGTTGTCATGTGTGCAAAATTTTAACGCTCTGGCTTAATTAGAACTAGTCGAAATTTTTATTATAAAATTTGACCTAATCATATTAACTAACAAACAAACAAACAAACAAGTAAAGTTAAATAAGAGCTCATAAATATATAAGGAATTTTATGTTCCGTAACTTTGTCATAGACATTTTTGTCTTGCACCTTTCATTAAAGATGACAGTTCACACTTCCTCCCTTCCAAGGTCGAAAACTTGGCTTGTGCCCCAATTTAGTAGGGCAAAAATCCCTAGTGACTGGATTATTAATCATAGTGTTTAGTAAAATTGACACACTTAAATTAAGAATTTGTGTTATAGAATACCGCATTCCCGGTACTGCCGCTCCAGATGGTACATGCTCCTTCACCTATAGGAGTACGAGTAGAAAGAAAGGTGAATTTAATTCCCCACGGTACCCCGCAAACTATCCAAGCGACACAAACTGCACGTACTTATTTTTGGCCACCAACAACGAACAGGTCACATTGGTCTTTGACAGCTTCAAAATTCGCACCACTGTCTACAACGGTAGTGGCCACTATGGGTAAGATGTTTTCATGATTTTTGTTTAAAAACAACCAAATATTCCACTGTAATTTCGAGATATTGCCAAATTAAAGCAATATTTGAGATATTTGGAATTAATTATACCACTGTATAAACAGATGCTTGTCTAATGACATTCTATTACAAAAAGCAAGTTCACCTTAAAAACCTTCATATGCCGAAAATTTGCTATTTCCATATGGTAGATTTGTAAAAACTGTGAAATATTCATGAAAAACATTTTTTCTAAAACTACCATCCATTATCCGACTGTTTTTGCACTAACTGAAACATCAACATTAGCGAAAATGCGGTCGGGTGATGACTTAAACAGATCAGAAGCGCTAAATCAACGAGATGACGTTGTTGCAACTTTGCAAAACTATTACGCTAAGTTTAGTCACAGATTAACGTTTGTTAGACGTTGGTTGCGTGCTAGTCAGATTTGGTGTATTTTGCAAACATTGGTTAAACCGCAGTAATGGATTGAATATAAATATAATTACACTTATGTTGCCTTCCTTCAAGAGAAATGGTTTATCAAATCGGACTCGTACAAAAGAGAATTCTGTTTACACAAAAAAAGTGACAAAATAATTATGTATATTTCAAATTCAATATGCGTCAATGTAGATACTCTTCTAGTTACAGAAAAGTGAAATTTTATATACAAAGAAAGCAACGCCCTGAAACGTAACCTAGGTACTACTACTAGTACGCACTCAGCTCAAACATGTTCTAATACAAAAACACTGGTTCAAGTTTAGTTACAAGACGAGATCAGGAACACAGGCATTCCACAGATTATAGACAGATGCCACAATAAAGCTACGTTCTACACCTACTCATGGAAAATAGGTTCTATGGTCCGATTTAAGGAAATCGAACCAATTTTAATTTTACCGACCAAATTAGTTCATGTGAGTTGGAACAACGTTGTGACGACGTAAAATACCGACGTTGGGTTACCAATGCAATAGCAACGTCGGTAGAACGTAGAAGTGTTACTTGGCTCTGTTTCTAAGGAAATGGTTTCTCAAATATTTTCAGTTTACACTTAGACTGGCTCGTGAACATCTAAAATTTACATTTAGTTTTCTACAATTTTAGTATCATCTTCTGAAATCAAACGAAGAAACGAAGACATCATATATGTGTTATATGGAATATGTTTTTAATGTATCTGTTGTATGTTTCAGAATCAGTATGTGCCAAGAAGACTGGGTAGAGATATATAACTTGTATCGCGATGGTACCGAGACGATGATAGGACGATACTGTCATATGTCTGCACCAGGACCTATAGAATCCAACCGGGGTGCCATGGGGCTAAAGGTTATTCTTCACTCAGACTCCGAAGGGGTCTTTAGCGGATTCAAAGCTAGGTATAGTTTCGAAGTCGCAAAATCCATCTTTGGCGACTGCGGAAAAAATGTCAGCAACTCGGTTTTTGGGACTATTACTAGTCCGAACCACAGTCGAAACTACGATGTTCCATCGAAGAACCAGTCCTCGAAAAGTTGCAACTGGTACGTGCACGTAAGGCCCAAATACAAAGTACTGTTGGTTTTTGAAACGTTCGCCGTTGAAGGGGATCCCGAGGGTAAGAATATTTCGATTTAGTATATAATGAATAAGTTCTGTTCTAATAAAATTACCAAACTCCTTATCTTATGCTTAATAAATATCACATCAAATATAATTATTAAATCTACGATTAATATCAAACGATCTAGTAACAATTTTAAAAGGATAATGCATTGTCAACTGAATATTTTTACTAATCCCTACCTTATGTTGTCCACCGCTGACACGTTTCTTAAATTGTTTATAAAATAATTTTCCATTTATTGTATTATGTTGATTTCAAAATTCTCAAAATATTGTTTTTATCAACTTCACCAACATTTTCGTTTTCAGGTTCAATACGCAAAACAAAAATGAGTGAGTACAGAAATGGTGGTGGTTAATAAATAATATTGGAAAGTAACTAGTAACCTAACTCACAAATGTAACCAATTTTTTTCTTATAATTTCTTTATCTACAGAAATGTTATTTAGACAGTCAAGTAAAGATGAAAATTCATAAGCAGAGTAATAAAGTAGATGTGATAAGAGTTGTATGAAGGTGTATCTATAGACACCACCAATAATCTATATTATTTTCTCTCTGATGGCTCACCACATTTGTTTTTTTTTTCCTCTAACTTTTTGGCCTTGGAAACTTGTCCTTTAGCCAACCACATTTGTGTTCATTAACATTTAACCTGCTATGTGTAGTATGCTATGCCATGTGCCTGTAGTATTGTTTAATCACAATGGAAGTATAACGCTTCCACTAGAGTCCTGTTCAGTGAGATTGGTTCGCTTCATTGCCATATTTTTTCAGCATCTGCAAAATTCCAATATCTAGTCCTCTCCTACATGTTTTGATCCTTGATCCTGAGAATTCAGTTCTAAAGTTTGCTTAGCAATGTTATTTCCTCTTGCAGTATTTCGTCTACCTCCACTTATTTAGTCTGATTTCACTTTATATTTTTGATTTGGCCATTTGCGGTCTTCATCTAGTACTTGGTCCGATCAGACATCTCGTATTTTAATTTTTCTTTTTAAATTCTCTTGAAAATTAATTTGGGCGTGATCATATACCATATATCTTATAGAGAATCAAATTTCTACAATATAAGTCGATAAAGAATAATAAAGGGGAAATGAAAAGTACCATGTCTCAGTTATAACTGCTGTGTAATGCCTTCATCGATAATTTTACTGTTACTAACACATTTTTTGTCTTGAAAAATAATTTTACTTTGGGTTTTTGTAATGTGTTGTCCTTGTGAAATATCTTATTTTAAATATGTTTGAATCATATAAATTAATTATAATATTCCAGGTCGAGGTTGTCCTGCAGCCGTTCTTCGCCTATGGAACGATTTAACATCAACGCCTGTGGAACTGTGTGGAGAAAAAACGGCTACCAATGTAACTCCCGAAAAATGGCAATATGTTTCAACTTCCAACACAATGAGATTTAGGTAATACTCAAAATATTTAATTAAACAAAATAACTTTATTTATTATTATTTTAATTGTACCAGTCTGCTCAGAAAGTTACAAGCAATAGTTCATTGAATCTCCTTATAGGCCAATAAAATCAGACTAAAGAACTAATTAATATAGCTGAGAATTAAGATTTTATTGCTGGAATGAGTCATAAATGGAGTATTCACAGCAAAAAGCTCGACAAACAATATTTAGGACAACGTCTCAAATTAGAGATAAAAGAAGTGGAGAAATATTTTTTGTAAATATCTCGAAAATTGTTAATTTTGAACGAACTGGATAGCAAATTTAAGGATTATTAAATTGTCTTTAATTTAGAAGCAATTTCGCGCGATTTAAAGAAAAATTGAATGACGATTTTTTTTTTAAACGCACGTTTCATGATTTATTCGATAACGAATGGTCATACAAAAAATGATAAATACAAATTTTAAATCCTATTCAAATCCATGTAATTTGACTCATTTATTATCCCCCTATAGCCAACGTTGGCTATATTATGGCCAGTTTTGTAAGAAAGGACGTTTTCGTTCAAACCGAAATTATTATGCGGGGAGATCGAGAAAGACTGAATGTGCCGCTCCATACAGATTTTTTATTCGCCACTCACACTATTTTGTGATACTTTTAGGGACTTAGAACAAATTTATTTTTCACAAGAATTTTGAGCCACTTCAATATATACCTATTGTTTCTTTTTCAGTTTCATAACTGCAGACAAAGCAGTGGGCGCTGTAGGTTTCAATGCGACCTGGACCGAGGTCATAGACGGACCGAGTTGTGATGAATTCCAATGCATCAAGACGGGATTTTGCATACCTGACAAGCTGAGATGCAACAAAGCGCACAACTGTGGATCTGACGACAACTCTGATGAGGCGGACTGTGAGTGACGCAATGGTTGATATTGTAACAATCTGGGTATTTAAACCGCGAAAAAATCGCGAAATATATCCAATTTCTTAAACTTTTAATTCATATTGGTCAGTAACTTTTTTCATGAGTAATTTTTATTTGAGCTTATCAGTCATGTTGAGTTTAATATTGTAATTATCATAGTGTCGTGTATCTTTCACCTTCATATATTGTGAAAACAATTGACCGTACTTTAAAGTACCTAATTGAAAATATTTCATCGAAATTTTGATGATATTTAGTAGTTTCATATTAAGACTAACCCATACTCTGAATATCTTAATCTATCCAATCAGTTTAAGTAAAAACAAAGCACTCTCTTTTCAAGGCTACTCCAACTTAAAAATTTCAAATGGCATGCCCTAACTTGTAATACATCTTTATGAAGAGAATAAGAATATCGGTCTTTTCATACCAGACAACAGATTCGTCTATATATTCAAAATAAAAACGTCAAACAATTGACATGGTTTTCTTTTCTTGATCACGTTCAAAATTTAGGGTGGTCAATATTCACTCAATTATGCCAACAGTAAGATTTGTAAGACATTCATTCTTTTATCTGACTTCAAAAATTTCTAAAAAGAATAGGTAATTATTTTTTTATGTATATTCGATTATTGTTTTTGAAACTTGAAGGCTCAAGATATCACAATGGTTTGACAGTTGAATAATGTAATAAATTAATGCGGGGAATTGAAACTTTTTGCCGAAGAGATAAGAATTATCTTATTTATCTTTACCAATAAGCCACCGTAAAGAAAAAAGTTTTCTCAATTATCTATCTTTAGTTCTTCTTAATGTGCTTGGTATCTATTTCGAAACATAAAGACGTTTCTCGATTGTTATATTTACCTCTGCAAAATTTGATGCTATCGATATTTTTCATCTAAATACACTGAACTATAAATCTGGTTAGATCATATTTCAAATATTTAACATACAGAGAGCATTCTAAATAGTACAAGTGGCTCTGCTACTTCTATTCGTTAATTCCAGGATGTCAAGTTGAAATTGTGTCGCAACCGCTGAGATTTTAAACAAAGTTTTCTGCGAGCCTTATGATGGTCAGGGAGTGTATGCCATTGGCAATTTTCTAATTGGATTCGCTGAAGGACAGAGGCTGGAACAATATGTGTTGTTCATATATCCCCGTCATTTTAGCATGAAAAATCTGAAAACCTATAAATAAAAAAGGTACAGGGTCAATTCACTTCATTATTGTTGCAAAGAGTTCAGAAGGGCATTTAGAAAAAAGAGTACCTTTTATCTTTTGGCGAAAGTGTTTGGTTTCATTTTTTTCCCAATAATTGGCCAATGTTATTGGCCAATTTAATTAAATTAATTGAAAAATTTGTCATCATACACAATATGCCACAGAATTAGACGAAAATGGTTACCTGGGTGTTTTTGGAATCACTGATCACGAATCTGAAGCCCATTTTGGAAAATTCAAAATGGCGGACAGGAAATCGGGCCATGATCCAGTAGAAATGATAATGGATATCTTGACCTTAAAAATTTGTCCTCGTGGGTTTGCGAGGTCGCTGATTACGAATCCGAGGTCTAATTTGGTAAATTCAAAATGGCGGACCGGAAGTAGATTCAATTTATCAGGAAAAACTCGTACTTTTTACTTTTTCGGGCTGAAAGTATGAAAAATATGAATGTTTCCTGAAAAATATACTACTTCCGGTCCGTCATTTTGAATTCTCCTTATTTGGACATGAGATTCGTTATCAGCGATAACGAAAACTCCCTGGTTCCCACTTTCAGCTCAAGAAAGAGATGAATACGAGTTTTCCGGAAAAATGGACTATTATTCCGGTTCGCCGTTTTTAATGTCATAAATTGGACCTCGGATTCGTAATCAGTGACCTCGAAAACCCCCGAGTAACCATTTACGTCTAATTCTATGGCATATTGTGTATGATAACAAATTTTTCAATTTATTTAATTAAATTGGTCACTAATATTGGCCAATTATTGGACAAAAAATGAAACCAAACAAAAAATAAAAGGTACTGTTTTTTGCTAAAAGTCTTTTTGAACACTTTGCAACAAAAATGAAGACAATTGACCTTGTACTTTTTTTTTAGAAGTAAAATGCCAAAATGACGCGACTAATGGTCTATTTTGACTTCCCTCTAAGTGTTTTTACTTGAAATGATATTTGTGTTAGATTATTAAAATTCAGCTGGAATTAAAACATGACTGTGTGTTTGTGAGAAAATATTTCAAACATAGCCTCTCTCACAAATAGGTATTAAAAGTCAAATCAACGAGGGGATCTAGAAATTATTCTAATTGGACATGATGACGGGATGATCCTACGCCAGAACCTACTTATATTTTTAAAACTCCTGGTTAAAGGCGTTGACGTAAAATTAACACTAATATACAGTATCTTTGTTTTAAGTCGGTCACTATACATTTCCGTTGCTGTTCAAGATATGAAAACGTTCTCGTACCAGGGCTGAAGATCATTAGACGGGGTATCCTGTGGTAGAATCAAATTGTCGATCCAAAGCCTACCTTACGATTTACAGGCGAGAAAAAAGTTAAAAACTTTAAACTCCTGTAACTCTTCCATTTGACAAGCTATTAGAGAAGGTTTGTACCAAAGTTGACGCAAAAATGAGATGAACCAAACTTCGTAATTAAAAATTTTCCACATGCTCTACGTTTTGAACAACACTGTTGTACTGGAAAGACATTTTCTACAATTTAAACTTGGATAGATATTTTTACTTCCTGTTTAAGGATACCCTTCAGCCCATCTTTATTTTTAAATTTGAACTTTTTAAAACGTTTGCCTGTACTTAAGTCGCAAAGTAGGCTTTGGATTGACAATTTGTTTTTACCACAGAATATCCTCTCCAATGAGCTACAGGCCGGATACGAAAACATTTTGATATCCTAAATAGCAACGAAAATATAAAGAATGATCCTCTTAAAACAGACACACTGTATAATGTCTTGGCTGAAATAGAAATAACTTAGTTTTTATTAGCCTAACATCAATATTATAAGCATCAACTAATTACAGAGTATTTACTTCTTGATCGGCCAATTATTACTTTGACTGAATCTCACTACTTATAATTATTAGATACGTGTATCAAAATAAGTTCATGAGTCATGTGTAGCCGCAGACCCCTTGGCGCCTCTCCAAAGTTAGTTGACAGCAAAATATCTGAAATAAATCACCGATAGTTTTTCATAATATTTTTATTTTCACAATTTGCAGCTACAAAACTTACAAAAGCATTTGGTTTCCTATTATTTCTTGTATTTCTAATTATCTGTTATTTGTAACGGTTGATGTATACAATTTTCAGTTGGTGTTATAGTAATTATTAGACTTCGGACAGATAGATGGCAATATCTTTATACATCCATTATTTATTGTCGAAGACATATTTTGATGAATTAATGGTTTCATGTCTATTTAGATTTTAATTTTAGGTCCTTCCGTGGGAATTAAGTTTAAAAAAATCTTACTGAAGAGAGCTCTTAATATATTAAATTTTAATAACTATGTAGATTTAATATTTTGAAGGTCGTTTTGATAATGTTCAAGGTGTCTTGCACATCGACCCACAGTTAACGAGGAAGAAAACCCCATATTGTTGGTGTAAAATTAAAGCAAATACACTCAATGTGTATGACACTTGCATCATTTGTCACCAAACTTTGCTATTGTGAATTTTGTATGATGCACACTAACGAAAACAACATGTGTCAAATAATGAATGAAACGATTATCTGTGACATGGAAATTCAAAATAAAGTTGATTTTATATTTTATCGGTATGTAGTGTACCGCAAAGTACAATATTTATTACGCCAAGAGGCATCAACCTCGAATAGTAATAGGCTATTGAATATGTATTTTAGTATGGAAAATGCGTTAAAGGGGTTTTTATTGTTTAATATGTTAGTTTGACACGTTTTTGAGAGCCAATCTTAAAAGCCCATTTCTTAGTTTTTCAAAATAACTCAAAAGCAATGCTAACTTGGAGATGTTTACGGGAATACTTCTTTGTAGAAAATTAAATTTCGTTTTTCCTATTTTTAGTATTAAGAACAATTAAAAAACAAATTTAAAAATGTACGAAAATTCACTTTTTCTTTCTTTTCCAATCGTTCATAACTGTTATGTGTTCAGAGACAAAAAAAAGGGTTATTGAAAATAGAGAGAAACTGCTTCTTTTCTGCTCCGTATGACCAATGGTGACCGAGATATCGTAATTTTTGCCATATTTTACCGAATTTGCGCTCATACATATATATTTTTAAATTTTCAGTAAATCAATTTATTTTTGTAATGAAACAATACTTTTAAGATAATACAAATGTTTCTTCAACGTTCTAAAATAAATATTACGTTTTTACAAAATAGTAATAATACAAACATTTATTGTTTGTGTTTAAACAAAACACACTACTATGTTTTCTACCACTATGTATTTATAAAAATTGTGACTGCAGTTTCGACTTACAAAGCCATTGTCAAGCAGTGCATCAAAAATGATTAACAATGTTTGATTCACTGCTTAACAATGGCTTTGTAAGAAACTGCAGTCGCAATTCTTATAAATACATAGTGGTAGAAAACATAGTAGTGTGTTTTATTTATTTATTTGTGCAGAATGATTAACTATCACAAAGTAACGGCTCCTTAAATCAATTTTTTTAAAGATTTTTTCATTATTTAAAATAAACTAATTTTTAGGTAAATAAATATTGTAGGAAAACATTATGAACAATAAATGTATTTCAGAAAATAACATTTTTGTTCGTGAATGTAAAAAAATACTGTACATTATTAATTTGAAGAAGTCGATGACAATATCAATTTCGTTGTCAATATGTTTACCGATATCTTCTTGTAATATTTCTGGCACATTTGCATTTTCGCATTAAATTCCCGCACATTTCTTGCAACGTATGGCGCATTTGATGCCAGACATGGGCTTGTTTGGCATTTTTTTTTATTTCATAAATCGAAAGTGCAAGTATAAATTAATGGATCTGCAAAAAATCAGAATCTTATTCGCACGTTTAGTATCTTAAAAACTATTACAAATTTCCGTCTCGAGAAAATGAGGCGTGGCTAGGCGCTACGTCACTATACGCATAGACTCGGTGATCTCAATAGACTTGATGCTCCTTATTGGTTATAATTATAAGTGGTTTCGAAGTATTGTTTGTTTTGCTTACTACTTGACAGTAGGGGAGTACAGTTTGGTGAAATGTCAAAAAATTACAATTTTTTCTCGCTCCTGCCAGAACGAATTTTCGATTTCGACCCTGCAATTTACGATTATAATTCATCGCCGATCTTCTCCTTTCCGTAGACACATAGAACGAACTTCCACTCGACGTATTTATTTAGTTACCAGCGTTTAAAAATTCCATGTTTTTCGACTTTTCAGGTTAAATTTGAAAGGTCCCAGAAAGACATTTTTCTTACGTCACTTGCGTATAGTGACGTCACAAATGAGCGCTCGGTTTTTGCAACTATTACTAATTTCAACTCCTTATATCTCGAGAACGGAAAAAGTTAATAATACGAAATTTTAAGTGTATAATGAGAATATCGAGTACTATATGAAAAAGT
This sequence comes from Stenurella melanura, assembly GCA_963583905.1. Lineage (NCBI taxonomy): Eukaryota > Metazoa > Arthropoda > Insecta > Coleoptera > Cerambycidae > Stenurella > Stenurella melanura. The sequence continues at coordinate 102,137,679 of OY757317.1, forward strand.
ATAAAAACCATATAAAAAGAATATCATGGAACAAGCCCATTTCCATGAACACCCACGTGATGTTTTTTCAAGTAAAGATTTCGGTGCAGAAGTCGTGGCAATTGGCATCAATCCACTTGTTTTCTTCTAAGCCCATTGGAGGAGATTTAACATATGTCCTTTCCATTGTTGTATCTGTAAATATGTTCGCTATCCATGCAATTTAGCAGTATCAGCTGTTGGAGGTAACCGTGAATAGTGTATACGTCACATTCTTCGATAATCATTTAAATAATTGTAAGCGACATTTAGCTACGCCCCCAGCGCTCGCTTTAGAATCATATAGTAAGGCTGAAATGGATTCAATTGCAACATAAATTTCTTCCTCTCTTGCATTATCTGTTAAAAAAACTTTCGCGTGTACGGGAGCAAATGAGGTAAAATATGGCACAAAGTGATCAATTTTGAATGGCGATATCTCGGTCACCGTTGGTCGTACAAAGCAGAACAAAAAAGTAATTTCTTTGTATTTATAAGAACTTTTTTACCCCGAACACTTACTTATATACTTAGGATACTGTAAAAAAGTTATTAGAACGAATTGCTGGAAAGAAAAAAAAAGAAAGTGAATTTTTGTAAATTCTTAACTTTGTTCTTTTAATTATTTTTAATACTAAAAATGGGAAAATATTTTTGGATGGGAAATTTTATTTTCAACAAAACAGTTTTCTTCTAAAAATCTTCAAATTTGTATTTTTTTGAGTTATGATGAAAAAACTGAAAAACGACTCTTAAAAACGCAACACGGAATTTGCCATTATTTTAATATTGTAAGGTATTAAACTAACATATTAAACGATAAGAACCATTTAACGAAAATAATTATTTATGCAATCATTATTTATGGTTCTAACAATAATCCAAATTGCATAAATAATTATTGCCTGAGAAATGACTATTCAGTTCATTTTAAACTTTGAAAGAAGTAGAACTGAAGTGTATCCTTGCTGTAGGATACCGAAACACGTGTATATGAAAGTTTTTTTGTCTTTGATTTTGTTGAACAGGATAATTTAAAATTAGAAATAACATTATTTTGACAGTTACGCTGTACGCAATGTGCATATTTCTTTCTTATAATTCAATGTTGTTCGTGGCATATAGCCAGCAAAGTATTTTGTTTAGAAAGATACATATTTCAGTACTTATCTATGATAAGTCTTTAGTAAGAGTTTGAAATAATTACGAGTATTTTTGGCTAGTAATATATGTATGTCCTCAGATTCTATTTTAGGGAGTTTGCATTTAATTAAAATGACATCTCCTGATGATGCCAACTTAGTTGACAAAATGCGTGTCGAGTGTTCATAATGGTCTATTCACTAATTACTTCTCCGCTTAACGTCTTTTGCTGAGCCCAAACGACCGAATTCTAATTTCCATGTCGCCGTTAATCGTTCTGTGTGCGAGGTGGTGGCAGGGTCGTATAAGTCTTGTTATATGTGCAGGTGTGTCGCGCGCGTCTCGACGGCGGCCACGTGGCTTACGGCACCTCCTGCCACCACTGTTCTTGGCGACGCTGCCGCTGCTGAGGCTGGCGTGACGCCCCCACTGAAAACAGCATGCCTACTTACCTCACGCTCATGTGAGTCTCTTTTCTATTTTTCCGACTTCAGAAATGGTCCGTCTTTACTTAATCACATCTCTAATAATGTTCTTCGAACACTGCACCATATCAAATACTTATTGAATATAAATTTACTCATCATTTTGACGATCATAAATGTGCTTCATTGCACGTTTTACGTGAAAGTTAACTAAAGACGGACCTGTTCTGATGTACAATTCTTATCTTTTTTTTTTAGTTTACGCCATGTCACCGCCTCTATCTCTTTCGTGCTTTGTTGCCATCCCATCACCACATTTGCACGTTTTAGTTGTTCCGCCTGGTTATGTTCTGATTTATTGTTCTTTTCAAATTTATCGCAAGTTAGAAACTGTCTATTGTTTTTCATCGTATTCATTAGTAATTTTACTATTCTGTAAAAACATGTATGTTAGATACCTCAATGATCTGCACTTGGAGTCTGTCTAAGTTAGTATTAATTTTAGTAACCACCCTATCATGCACGTATAGAAAGTGTAGTGTGAGTGTTTGAGTTTTCTTACCAGTCAGTTGCTAGAATTACTTTAGAAGAGTTAAGGAGCTGGTGAACATTTTGGTGACTTATTTCACACAAGGTGGGAGTGTATTAATTTCTCACTAAATATCGCGATAGACCTAATAATAGTGAAGGGTTTGATAAACATTTTCGCTAGGACCATTATCAGTAATTTAATTCCAAAGTTGGAATTTTCCTCCCGTTTTGAAGCATACAAACTGATATTTTTAAAGTTAGTTAATGACTCCCTAATGACCATTTAATATAGTCGGCAGGCAATTTAGACGATCCAGGATAAAACGCAGACATCCTGAACCTGCAAATTTGTTACAAATTTCTTACTTAAATCAAACAAGCTGCTATTTTCAAAATTATTCACCTATGAAATTTAGTATACTGTCGGAAGATAATTTGTATGGTTCAGGATAAAAGGGAAATATCCTGAACCTGATGACCAAGATCCCAGAGCCGTCAGTCATTTTAGTAAAGCTAATATTTTGGCAATAAATAATGTGCTATGTAATTAAGAACGTATGCATATTTGCTAGTTTGAAAGCAAGGCCCTTTTACAGATAACAGCTACAAAAGGTACAAAAAAACCTTGGTAACCTACGTTAAGGTATGTTAGTTGGTTTTCATATATATTTGACAAGATACTGTTAAAAACCAACACTCGTCATTGCTAGACACTTTCTGTGGGTCCTAACTTCCGCCAGGCGCTTTAAAGCTCCAAAGAAAACCTAACCTAACCTAACGTAATAAATTGTTTTTTTCTCTGTGACGGGAAAAAAGTTTGACATTTTATTTCTCTTGACAGGTAACAAAATGTCACGTTTTATTAAATTAATTTTTCCTCGATAAAAAAGTTAATACTACTACCGGATACGTACACATAAGAACACGGGGATATTTTGTTTTAGAATGTTTTATTATACAAAACTTACATTTCAAATTTTCTTGAGTTGAAGTCATATTTTCTGCCATTGCATCGACATAACTGCCGTTGATGGTCCTGGTCACAAATTGGGTCTCATTTCAGCTAATGCACTGCCACACATTCTAAACAGTTTATTAGATATTTCTGTCCTATGCGCTACCGATTCATCAACATATCCTTCAGCGACCGTTGATGCCTTCCAAGCACCATGTTTCTTTACTGTCATCAAGTCTCCTCCAGATTCAACTAAAAGTGTAGCAGACGATCTTCGAAGTGCACGTGTATATGACTTAGCATTTTTTTACATCATTCTTTGTTTGCTTCAGTTTCACAATTAATAACATTCCTGAATCATCAATATCATCTAATGTTACGTGGCTGTTTCACAAATTCGATAAGCTCCTGCAATGCCAAATACAACAATAACCTTGGCCATTAAATAAACTTCACCAGGAGCATTATTTAAAAAATCACTAATATGTAACCTTTCCCATTTTGTTTCAAAAATGTAATTAGTTTGCAATATTTTGAAATGTCTACATTATGATTGGATTGTAACGTACTTTTAATTATAGAATAATTCGACCACACTGTTGATGGCTTTTGTTGTTAAGCCAATTCCGAAAAATAAGCCAATAACACCGTCTCCGAGAAAGAACATGTCTTTTTCACCTTCCATTCCATAAATCTTAAATACACGGTTTCGTAAATTTTCCGCAATTTAGCTGGTAATAATTTTAGTGATGCTAGTTTCGCTGCTTCTATTAATTCCACTGGTGTAAGCGAAAACTCTGAATCAGAAATGTCCATTTTTGAACTTTGAATATTCAAAATATCTAATAAATAACTTCGCTCAATTTGCAAATTTTTAAACCCAATCACAGAATTAAATTGACAGATATTTAAAGGTTTCCTTAGAAACGCAGGTCCAGTGTCGCTATAAGTACAACAGCCTACCAGTTTAAAACGTCAAAGTTTTTCTGACTAATATATTGTAATAATATGTTTTTTCAATATAGGCGAGTCTGCCTGGGATTCTTCCCAAAATTTTTCTATACCACTTGAGGTAGCCACGGATTCTTATAGGATAAAATCCGCTGAACAAGATTTTCTTATGAGAAATTTTCCTAAACCGCGAGCTTTAGGGTCAAATAATTGTTTAAACAAATTTTTTTATTTTTATTTAATAAAATGAAAACGGTTTGACGGATCCGAAAAAAATCTTGATTCGATGGAAAGATATTTTCAATACACGTCGTTTGGCGTGTTTTGTGTGTTTTGTCAACCCAAAATAAATTTCTTAATTAACATATTTATTACTATTATTAAACTAATGAGGTCAGAATATCGTTATTTTCAAAAAACATGCCTTTTATACCATATTTATTTTGACCCGATATCTTTAATACTCTTTGATTGTTTAAACAATTGGCATAATTTGTTAATTAGCAAATAACTCTTTTTTTTTTTCGAAAGTTTGATCGACTTCAAACCAACTTTAAACGATAAATATTGATGTCGGGCATAACCCCCATAGAAGTTTGCACAAATGCAACTTTTTTCTTTCGGCTCTGGGTAAGCGTATCGAAATGGGGTTTTGTGCATTTCAAAGTGCGTAGAAAAAAGAACAAAACAACTTGATCGGATAACCGGCGTCGGAAATAAAAGTGATATTGCGTGGGAGACTCTATTTTGTTTATTAGCAACTTTTTGGACACAAGGTTAGGTGCAAATGAAAGCTAATAAATTATTCCATTAACCACAAAAAGTTCTACAAAAAATATTCAGTCCCTGAAAAGTTATACGCGTTTTTGACCCTTAAAAAAATTTTTACCGCAATGTGAAAACAGTAAGATTTGACGCGTCACCCCATTGCGGGTTCGATCCTTGGTGTACGCCTAGATTAATAAAATTGACCACCATGCGTCCTAGGTATGGAAGTTACAGCGGCAGACATTTTAAACCTGCAAGGTTGAAGTCATGATTAGTAAATATCAAGCTAATTTTTTAAAATATTTAAATTCCTTTGTAAATTAAGTTGTCACCACTAAGAAAACTCTCGTCCACACAAATATGTCAGGTAATTGCACGCTAGGTCCAGTACTATATGTTTTATTACATTTTTTTCAAATTTTTATGAAAAGGAAATATATAAGAAATAAAAATTGCCTATAAAACATTAATCAGAAAAAGAAATTCGCTAATTTAGGTATATATTAAGAATTGCAAAATCTGGCGATGAAATAAAGCAGCAATCTTCTACATCAATTTGCCGCATTTTGTTTTGTGCTAGTCTCTGACGCCTGGTATAACTAGGTTTGCCTCTACCGTTAGTAAGAAATTAACACTACCAGCGAAAGAAGTCACTACAATATCCACCAGCTTCCTTACTATAAAGATAGAAGGAAATATCTTATGACGATATAATAAGGTCCCCAGTCCAGATCCTTGTGGTTTGCTTTTAAGAATACAAAAACGTACTTTTTGTCAACAAAGACAGTTAACCTGTTAAATAGTACTAATATTCGCCGGCTAATCCACACACCTCTGCTTGATTCCAGGTAAAATGGATGAACCCCCACCTAAGTTCTTTCGCATGTCCTGGGTGTGCGCCATAGTAGCAATTCTACTGACGCTGGTGTTGCTGTGCGTGATCTGTCACAGGAAGAGGAGAAGACGCAGGCCCAGAGCCGTCCACCGTGCGATCATCCACGTCCCAGCCGTCCCAGGGACGTCCCGCCAAGCCCCCCCGCTCCACTTCTGCGAAGAACTAGGCGAACGATTTGCCTCCGTCGACAGTGTCTGATGGTGGAACCCGCCACTTTCGAAACGTTACATCATGTGGTCTCTTAAGCTGTCAGCAATATTTTCACAAAACAGGGTCTACACGACGGTTCATGAAAAATGAAGTTCATTTGTAATATAGCTGTGTTATACTGTGACTATGTACGTTGGCCTATTAATGTTACACGATTATTATTATTATTGCCAAGGAGTTGGCGAATTTTTAAGTCCTTGTTTTTTGCACAAATATCCAACAATATTCCGGAATCTATAAAACTATTTTGCCAACTGAATGTAAACGACTTACTTTTTTTAAATCATGAACCTATAATTCACCGTTATACCTAAGTATATACAGCCACATTGTACAAAAACTCACTAGTTCAATATTTAATTTATTTTCACTTACTTAAGAGCCACAAGTGACTGGCTTTACCACCAACCCTGCGACGAAGGACACTTTTGATCAACATTTTACTAAATTATCAATAACATTATAAATAATTTTTTAATTCAATTTAATGCATGATTATACTCCATCTTTATATCGAAGGAAAATATTTAACATCCCTTCATAACCTCCACGCCGTTAAATTCTCAAATTAATACTGTATTCATAAAGTCCCCTAAAAAAACAACTATTATATCGATTCCTTCCAGAAGAACAGGAACTACTTATTAAAATATATATCATGTCATATACTCTTTATTTCATAAGACAACCACAATATTTTCACAATATTTGCAAACATCTCATATTATTTTCCAAATTACAATTACAGAAATTCATAACAATAGAAAAATATTTACAATCACGAAAGACAATAATATAAACTAACCAATAACAATAGTAGATTAAAGTTAATAGACATAAGCATATCAAAAACGTTTGCAAATATTCTTTACTTTCCGCGCATTTGTGAAATAATATAGAATTAAAATTCTTGAATAGAAATCCCTGTTTCGAACATTTAATATCATCTTCAGAGTCCATAGAGATTTCAAACAATATTGTTAAAAACCTACATACACTTTAGAATTTTGCACCAGGTATAAAATACCAGTTTAAACCCATAAACGTTTCATCATTCATTAAAAACATCCTACTATGTGTTACATTTTATGTTAGGGTGGCAATTTCTGTGCATAAAATTCCTTCTGTGGCTTGTAAGTAGCCAAAGAGGGAACTTCATTCCTGGAGACGTCGCTGAAACAATAAATATAATACTTAGTAAACATGTTTGCGATGTTTGATGGAAGGTGTTGATGTTTAGTGCTGTATTTAACTAAAAGGTATAAAATTCTAATAATTTTTTTATTTTTAATTCGTTTTTAGTTGAAACATCATTATATGATTTAGCAAACTCCCTACATATTGTATTAGAATTTTGCATTATTTGTTATAAAATGGTACTTCAAACCCACAAACGTGTCATCAGATATTAAAAATGAGTCTGGTATGTATTATGTTCCTTTAGGTAACATTTTCTGTGCAAAACTTCTATTCTGCGGCTTGTAAGTAGCCAAGGAGGAACTTTATCACAGAAAGTGTCACTAAAATTGGATATGTAATATTTATTAAACTTATTAACAATGTTTGAAGGAAGGTTTTGAGGTTTAGTGCAGTTTTTCTCAAAAAAAAATATAAAATTTTAATAATTTTTCTCCAACACATTTTCACGCTCTGAGGAAGAATCTTACTACGTTCGAAATTCGTAACAAAACCTAGAGACCACTATTAAAATTTTGCACCATTTGTTAAAAATTACATTTGAACCCAAGGCGGAGTCTTTTTCACTGTAAAGAAACTGAGTACGTTTGGAATGAGTTTTCAAATTACTCATTTTCTTACTTTCACAGAATTATCTTTTGCGAAAGTTACTCTTTAAAGAAAATATCACTACTACGTCTAACCATATATATGTTCAAGAATTTCAATTCAGGATTTTGCATTCTCTAGGCTTACTTTTTGAGCAATTAGGAAAATCAAAATTAGGTTTTAGCTTTAGATGTATTTCCTAATTTTAATATAGCTTTTGTAAGTGTGTTTTGCTAATATTAAAACCTCACCTGATAACCAAGATTCCAAAGGGGTTAAACGTTTTGCCTTCTTTTTTAAGTTTCACATAGCCCCACTTTTGAAACCGTTTAAATTATTGATTTATATTTTTTCTATATTTTCATTTCACATGCTTCATTATTAATCTATTCTATAACTAATATTCATGTTTGATTTACGCACCATTAGAATTATATGGTATTTGAAACCCCAATGGAATGTCCTGTAGTCTCCTAATTTTTCAACAAGTCATTTATATACCTATACACAAGATGCAGACGCTATCTTTTATTTAATTCTTTTAGCATATATTAATTCATTTTTTGTGACAGATACACACAACATATTAAAGACATTCAACATATTTTAAAATCTGTACCGAAATAGAATGATTCTATTCTAATTTATTTTATAAAACATCGATTGGGTGGGGACATTTTTAAGTGTATTCATAAAAGTTTTTGGGTATTGTTTAAGCCCAAGCCATTCGAAGCGTCTACGTTTTATACATATTTTACTCAATTTGTAAAGTTGAACCATTTTTTAGTTGGATTTTATTTTAATTTTTTTGAAATATAATGTACAATTTGTTAAATGAAAGAGAATCTTCTAAAATGACCAGTCACGTGATTTAAATATCAATTATCCATCCCATATGGCTAATGTTATGCGTACAGTAGGTACATATTTGACATAATTTGAATATTCTAAACATGACAGGCTTCTGGAAATGAAATTCGTAAGAATGGAGTTTTATTTGCAATCTGACGAAGAAGCAAATAATTCCGATAAAGCTTATTATATTTTCCGAAAAGTAATAACATCTTATTACGGCCGTTTGAAAGAGATAGGCTGGCAATTTCACTGCCAGTAGAAAGCTCATTTGTTTACATAGCTAAGCTGGCTCTCTTTTTTGATAAACATTTAATCTAAATTGTATACAATAACTTCACAAGGTACCGTGTATTTAATAACAGCTGTATTTGGAGGTTCACATTATGCTAACCAATTGTGTTACGCCAGTTGAAGACAACATGTTTTAAGTACCTTGTCTTGGCATAAGAGCATGTTATCATTAAAAACGTTAATATATGGTTTCAAATACCAGTGGCAAAATAACCTTTGGTCTAAACTTGAAAATTCGTTTAAGAAATAGTGCAAATAGAAATCCTTCTCAATGTATAGTAAACATATCTGCAATTTACCAATTCAACTTTGTCAGCGTTCAATTAAACAAAATATAATGATGATATTTCTATTTCCAAAGAGAATTTAGCATTTAAATGAAAATCATAAAATCCTTGGCATTTTCTTTGATCATAGTGGAGATACTCCATAAGAGATGTGGAAGAACTACAATTGATACTATTAGTCTTTCATCTATAACTAGACTGTATATTTCACCAAAATAGATGGTATAACTAATAGGATTATCAATTAGTTCTAATTTTATATATTACAAAATTCAAACAAACCAACACAAACATGAGCTTTATTGCAGCAACTTACAGCCAATGTTGCATCTGTAACATTAGGTTTAATTATTTAAACATTATTTTTACGAAAATTGCTCATATAAATTATAGTTTTCTATTTTCAAATAAATACCTCTATTCTGCAGCTGTGTGAATTGTAACTTTATTTGAAATTTATTTTCTTGGTTTGGTTCAACATTTGGTAGAGCGAGTAAAAGTATTTTTAAAGTATACCGAGTTCATAGTTAAATTTCAATTCCATAATTTTATTCATTTTGTTTCCTATTTTATAATTTTTCTTCTCAGGAAGAACTGTCTTTGGTGTGACATTTGTAAGTGCAGTGAATCAGAAGAAGAAATTGAAGGATTAATTTCGTCAGTTAAATAAATAATATCTAGATAATATAAAAGTTCGCATTTTATAAAACTGCTATAACTCACATATAGCTGTTTATGGTAAATAAGTAAAAAGTATTCGTATCAATATTTTATTCACTATACCGAGCGTTTTCTAATTCGTAGAAAAAAATCTCCTTCGTCGCTACTGTCACTATTTACATCATTGTAAGGATTACTGTTCTTCTGAAGACTATCAATATAAAAGACAAAATACTTATTTCATGATACTTAAATGCTGCTAAACATTAAATCGTCCATAATAAAGCTAGCGACCCCATTTAGTACAAATTTGTTTACATATTTGTCACTTTTTGTGTAATTTCTTGTTAGCCGAATTATATTTGGTTCCACTATATTTCAAAATAAGCAAATATGAACACTCCCTCGTTAACAGTTTGAGGAAGCAATTTTTGTTCCAGCATATGTCTCATGCCCATCAATTACTTTGTACAAACTTCAACATTACACTCGAATATCGGTTTCGCCAACCACGCCGACGTCATCTCGAGATTATTATATTCACGATATGAGAAGGAAAACTACTTTGTTTTCTACCACTAAAATTTATTGTAACATACACGTTACTGGTACGCTAAAGTACCGAAACTGTGCAGTAACGTGTATGTTACAATAAATTTTAGTGGTAGAAAACAAAGTAGTTTTCCTTCTCATATCGTCATGATTAACTATCACAAAGTAACGGCTTCCACAATCGATTATTATATTCCCCAGATAATGCCGACATGGTTAGCGTCGATTGTAATAGTCTAGTGAAGTGTTTTAGCATTTGTTCAAACTACTTCATTATAAGTGTTGCAACCCGCTGCAATATATGCCAGATAATAACGTAGATGCTTCGAATGGCTCGTTTAGGTACTACTTGTACTACCTATTCAGTATAGGACATTACGTTTGTCACAGATTTACTAATTAATATTTCGAAATAAACTGCCGTTTAGGTAAAATTTACAAAACGATGTCCTAAGTGAGCCTTTCGATATATCTACGTTATTATGTAAGATAATAAAAATATAATATTACTCCAAATTTGTATTTATCTAAGGCATAACATTAGCAACATAGGATGAAAAGCATTTTTAAAATTTTAAATCTTTTGAAATACATTTCAAAATTTAAAATTCCTTAAATTGCAAAAATTCTCTCTAGTAACTGTGTCACTGATGGGATGGTGGATAATTGTCTTGATATAGGTTGTCATGTGTGGCTTATATACTTCTGTGTTATAATTTTTAGCACATATTATTATGGCTGTTACATTTTTTATTCTGTATTACTGTTCCCTTTTCATAAATTGTAACTTTAGGGACATTTACGCTGCGATATTGTTTCAAAAAACAAGGGTTTAAGTTGTTGGATGGGACAATCAACGCTCTGTATTGCTGACGGCTGGGGGCCATCCGGTTCGCGGTCTCGGTAAAAAGTGGAGTAAAAAACCTTCAAAACAAACGACACTCGAAAAAAAAATCAGTATTTTTAACAATGTCGAAACTAGACATTAAACAATAAATAGTAATAAAATACCGTGGTTAAAAGTTATAATATATGTTAGTGCGACGTATACAGCGCAACAATAGTCAAAAGTTAATCGTGAGTGTATGTGAACCAAAAAGACATAATTTGAGATTTTGGTGACCTAAAAATAAACAATAACTATTTAAATCGTAATATTTTGTACGTCGATAGGTCTTTCGTTAAAAAAAATCACCTCGAACAACTGCAATAATATTTAGGATGCACATGCGCACAACAGAGCAAAAACCCGATTACCAGCTATCGACGTTCAAAGGGTTGTTTTCTTTTAATGAAATTAATCAGGGGTGCTCTAGATTTTATTTTTACAACGAATATCCAATCTTCCTGGTGCGTAGAAGAAGAAGAATTGCGTGAAAAATCTACTGCCGAGTATAAGAAATTCCTTGCTTTGTAGTGTGATCGCGAAAATGGGGACTTTCCCATTCAATTTTGTTCACCAAGTTGTTATTAGTACTAATAAATGACTGAAAAAAACTTTTAATAGTGTTATTATTAGTTTTGTGAACGTTTGTGCAATTATTATTATTATTATTGGAAAATTACGAATTATAAGCACTTTGAGTTTAAGAAAATGTCTTTCGAAATATATACTTTGTATGTAGTCGTATATGTATCAAAATATGCTCAGTTAAATTAAGTCTTCGCTAGGTTATACCTACTTTTGCTGATTATCATATTAATTGACTGTGACAGTCTTTTCGGATAATAATCAGTATACGTCCGCCTATAAACTAGTTTCCGCAAGCACCATAATGCTTTAATACAATACTCTAGTATCAATACTAGACACACGTTTCACCAACCACCTTCAAGACCACATTAAGAAGTAATTAATACTGAGTTTTAATGCCGCTATGGTTAGCGAAACACGCATCGAGTATTGGTATTCGAGTGTTCGGTGTTTATAGAAACTACTTCAGAGGGCCCAGCTCCCTCCAGGACAGCATACTTCCATTTACTGAACATTGGTATTTGTACACATATTACCAGGCCATTCCTACAGATAGTCATGTCATTTAATCACTTGGAGAACGATTACCTGAAGAAAGACTTGAGTCACATTTTTTGCTTGAAAGTAGAAGGTAGGATTCTTAATGGCTGCATTCATCCTAACACACCGCTACTTTGGCAGTCGGTCTTTTTAATGATTTGTAATTATGATCCTGCAAGACTGAAAGGCTTTAAATAGCTGTCAGTTCTCATTTGAATAACATTTTTTGGGTTATGACAATACCTGCCATTGCTAATTCCAATGTCATCTCTGTCACCAATAGAAAGAGCAGCCGTACTAAATGTACAAATGTAGAATTTCTATTTCAAGTTTGTGGAATCCAAATCAAAAACCAATGTAAATCTTAGCATCTCGCATGCAGTTATCTCATATGACAAACATGCCTCATAAGATTGAGGTCAACATCTTGTTAGTGAATAACAGAAGTTTCCAAAAGATAGCTGTGAAACAGGTTCAATAGATAATGTAAGTACGCTCTTGCAACACTTCTTCATATAATCATATACGACAAATAGTACATAATACAAATAGTGTATTTTCTATACAAGAAAGAAATAAGTACATGTGATAATGAAATTTAGTAATGTAACATGAATTTTAAGAATGCTTCATTACACTCCCCTCTTTCTTCCCAAAAAAAAAATAAAAGCAAATAAGGAAAATGACATGTTCTATTAACTTTTCTATACATATTTCACGTTAATAGCACAGAGATTGAATATATTGTACTTACTTAAGTTGCACAAACATGGGCGGAAAGAGGAAAAAAACTTTCTTGTCTTCGATTGTGTTTCTATTCGTAGAACTTACAAAAACACACTTACATTTTGAATCTGCTTTATAGCTACACTTTGCTCACAACTTACTTATTCACTAATAACTTGTTGATTTTAATTTTATAACTATAACTAAAACTATATACAAGACTAGCAGCAATTTTTTTGGAGGTACTGACACTTACTATATTTACATTTAAACTGGAATATGCTGTTTTGGGGAAACCAAAGAGCATTCATGCAGCACTGTCTGATGCGAACTGCATTATTCTTATGATTACTTCAGTTGTCATCGATAATATAATTATTCAAAATTTCGTGCACGTTATCAGACATCACTAGTTAATTGAATATAATTTCGATTCTGCATAAAAATGATATCCACTTCAACATGACTCAATCTCCAACTTACTTACACCTTAGCCACTTCTGCGAAAGTGGTCGTACAATAATTATCATATGCATCGATGCAGACATCTAGTGGTAACAACTTAAACTTCTTTGAAGATAAATGTTACATTCAAAGTTTTCATGAATGGTCCAGTGTACGACGGTAAAAATATGGTATTACCTCCGAATCCTATCAAGAAGCACGGATTTTCATGAAATTTTGGAATTAAGCTTTACTTACCCTCCACTCTAGTCCCTACCCTATGCTGATATTCGCAAATTATTCTTAGGGGTGAAAACTACCCCTTATTGCAAGAACCCAAAAAATTGAAAAAATCATTTACCGGCATATTTGTATAATTGAATACATACATCATTTATCTTAATTTGGTATCTTATTATTGTGTTGAATAATTATTTATTGCAACTTTTCAACCCTTCAACACTACCTCTCATGATGGAAAAAGTGTAAAAATTTTGCAAAAGTATGAAAATTTGAAAATATAGAAAGTAAATTTTTTGATTCATTAAGTGTATTTTACAATATTTTTTCTACTTCCATCTTTAAAATGGCGTTTATCGTATACGTTTCCATGACGCTAAATAATCCTTTAAACACGCTTTCGACAAACCGTGACTTCGTGCATTTTAGTCACAGGCTGAACTTAGCAACGAGATATTAGTCACGGCTGAGGTTAATTCTAGATATTTTAATGGCAAAAATCAAGTTAGTTTTCCGTAATTCTTGTCATCAATCTGTCAAAATAAATCGACGCGTTGTGACAAGAGACAAGTAATTTTGTATTTTTTGGAAAAAAATGAGCGTAAATCACTCAGTTTTTTTAGCATTTGCCAAAATGTTTCCAATGTAACCATTAATATACACAATAAGTAGAACAATACTTTAGTAATTTTTTACTGTTACCATGTTATTGATACGTTAATAAATGAAATATTAAAATAACCTCCAATTTTTTTATTTAGATATTTGCTGTCGTAGAAAAAGTATAGTATGCAACACGTTTTATAAACTTGTTAGTCACTCATTTTATTAAACACTCGCTCCGCTACGCGTCGCTCGCGATTAATAAAACTCGTGACTAAAATGACGTTTATAAAACTTGTTACATAATATACTATTATGCAACATACGAATTATTAAAAAAACGAATAAAAATATATACATAAAATGAATTAAAATTAAGGCTCATCGTCATCAATATCGATGCTCTCTTCTTCCTCGTCTTGATCTATGATTGCAGCACTATTCTGGCAGTTTTCACCATTACATCCGTTACAAGTTGAGTTGCAAAAAGTCCAACTCTTCGGCAGCCACATGTTGCACAATAACTCGCTTAATTTTTACGCTAGAAAGCTCATCAAAAAAAAGTTTTGTAGGAAATTTTATGACCTAGGAGCTCGCAAAGGTTTCAAATTTCTTAAGCCCTTTATTTTAAAAAAGGCAACGTTTAAAGAGCTGCAAAACGGTACCAGCAACACGCTAATGCGAACTTTGAAGGGCCATATCTCTGTTAATGTGTAAGCTACGACAATAAAAAATGAGCAAAATTTTCAGTAAAAAAAACTTTTTGTTCTCCAGCAATTTCTCCGTATCTTCGACATTTTTTAAATTATTTTGAAAAAGAGGCGATTTTTTAAAAATTTTCAAAAATGTTTTTTCCACTTTAACCATAATTTCTTTCAAGATTAAGCATTCTAAACCGGTTAAACTTCTGGATCACATTACTAGTGCTTAAATAAAGAGAATTGTAAATGAATTACGTTTGATTTCAATTAGGGTAGTAATGCAAAGGTAGTATTTTTTTTTCACGAAAAAAATAGGAATCGGCCTTATTCTCGTCATAAGTCCCTTAGTTTTCATGCTAGAGAGTTCTGCAATGTCTCATTTTAAAGGTATTTTTAAGTACTTTAAAAACAGTTTTAAGCATTTTCCCCGTAAAATTGACCGTTTCCTGTTATTCAATGTTGAATTATTTTAGATTTCTCGTTCGATATATAAGACTCACCTTCAATAAGCCATAATTCGATTTGTATTGGGCCTACAGTAATAAGAATAACCGATCTCTTTGTTTTTTTTATAGGCTACGTTTTTGCTCCTTATACGTTTTTTTGATAAAATATAAAGTTTTTGAGTTATTCGTGAAAAACCGTTTAAAAACATGTTTATTTTTAAGAAAAATTGAAATTTTCAATCAGGAATAACTCAAAAAGTATTGAATTTTCGGAAAAAACTCTATAGAACATTTTTTTGCTTAGAGTGTGTTCCGCTATCGATTTCAATATTAAAATTCCCACCCCCGAGTTAGGGTGGTATCCACCCCTAGGGTAAGTGCGCACATTCGCATAAGGTAGGGTTTGCTTTTGCTATTCCCTACTTTGGGTTCAAATTTAAGGAAAATGATGCTTCTTGAAGGAAATCGGAGCCAAAAACCGTCATACACAGAACTAGAAGTGCTAACCGTATTTTATTTTATGGGGCCGTCCATAAATGATGTCGCGCTTTAAGGGAGGGAGGGGATTCTAAAAATTGTGACACTTTGTGACAGGGGGGTGGGGGGTTCTGAAGCAATTGTGATGTCACAATACAAGAATATAATATTATGCATCCTTGATACTATTAACTTACATAAAAGTTAGTGTGACGTGACAGACGGGAGGTGAGGGTGGGGTCGAGCGAGCGCGTGACAATGTGTGACACAGCGGGGGAGGGCTTCAAAAATTGGCAAAAGAAGCGTGACATCATTTATGGACGGCCCCTAAAGCAAAAATTAGAGAACTTACACTTCGTTTTAAAAGTAAGGAATGAGTATAATTTTTTTATGTTAAACTGTAGAGCCATTCTTGTCAATATTCAATTTTATTCCACGTAATTCCAATTATAATTATACAATCAAACAAAAAATGTAATCCAAGATATTATCTAGTACTGAAAGGCACCATCTTGACGCCATATTGAAGAACGTTTGGCCTTCCCTGCTACATATGCCGCTAGCGAACAATGCATAAAATTCTACCAACCATTGCCAAAACTGAAAATCGAAATGTCTTGGAACAGCAAAATGTTCTAGAAGCACGGATTATGGGACATGTACTATACAATGTATCCGAAAATGACAACAACATGCTCTAAATTCATTTGTTTGTAAAGTATATAATTCTATTATTGTTAATTGTACATTTTGTGTAATCTTATGACTCGTTTAATTACTGGGCTTCCTATCGTATATAGACTAGTAGTCTGTCACGTATCCATTGAAGCTACTGCAGGACAATGAAGTCAAAAAATTTAACTGAGTATACACTACAGAAGAAATATTTTGATAACTTGCAATGTAATTATGTACTTCCCTTCCTCTTCCATTGCTCTTCCTCCAAAGCTTTCGTCTTCCTTTTTGAATTTAGTAACCTCGAGATGTTTAATTGAATCATATCTGTATGCATTGCTGTTATCAAGGTATTTCTATAACTTGGGTGTAAAAGTACATTTTGTGTTTATATTGGCATGTGCAAAAACGTTGTTTAACAAACATTAGTTAACTAAATTAGTCTGTGGCTAAAGTAAACTATGGTCGTAAAATATATGTAAAATATATAAAACCAGTGAAGTAACACAGTAATTGGAAAATATATAATACGAGTTGATTTTTTTATTACGTCTAGGAATATTATAGCCACAAAATTGTTCCAAACCAACTCCCTTACAGTGATATGGAAATACATTCCTTTTTTGTTGATTTCCTAATGATCAAGGGCAGTCAAATCTGGTAATTAGGCGGTATTTGCGTCACATATTTCGTAGAGATCCTCTGTTTTTCTACATTACAAGGAAGTACCAGGGTTTTAATATTGATAAATAAATTCACGACTTTGTATTCCAAAACATTTAGCCCTTTTCAACTAAACTACAGTTTCCAGAAGGCCAGTTTATGAGTTCCTTAGCTTGCATTGAGCATTGTGGTAAAAAATTTCAAAAGCCTTTTGAATGTCGGATCTCCGTTAGACAAACATATTTACTTCCTGCAAGTAAGCGTTTCTTTCCATAGTATTCCTAGATTTTGTATTTGGTTTTATAATCAACGTAATTTGCCAAAAATTGCCATAATATTTTTATATAAATGTTCTGTTCAAGGAGAAGTAAAACAAAATAAGACAATCCTTGGCAAATCACAATATATAGGTAATAAAAAAGCATAACACCAAATAATTACTATTTACAGTTTTATTTCGAAAAGCATTATTGTCATGATGTCTTCCTCACAGTTATTGTGTTTTTTCTCATTAAAATAATGTTTAGGCTTAACGAAAATTATTCTCAACTGCAACGTTGCCGTTTTGCCTTATTTTTCGAAAACGCTTTTTGAAGAAACTGAGAAAACTATTATCTTCTTAATAGTGGTAGTTCTTATTATGGCAATTTCTTGCTGAAATTTGTAAACAGTACAAGAAATATAGCAAAAGAGTTTAGAATAAATCTGAGTCGGGGACACATTCATTTTCAAAATAGTGTTTCTTCGCAGTTTCGAGCATAACTTTGGTTGTAGAGCTCGGATTGGAATAGAATACAGATTGCTATGAAGCTGCAAGGCAACTAAAACTGTGGGAACTTTTTTGTCAATTTGTTAAGTGCAAGAGTAAAGACAGCTAAGCCATTTTTAAACAATTGATGATAACTTAAATTATGATGCATATATTTTAACGCAAATCGATATGTTTATAATAATACATTATCAAAAGTACATAAAAAGTCGTAAAACATGTTTTTTAAAATTTGAAAATTAAAAAATGTTGCATTTCGTACACTATTTTTTATGTTTGTTTAAATACTATTTTAAAAAATGCAGTTTTTCATCAAAATTTTATGGTAAAATAAATATTTGTATGCTTCAAAAATACGCAAAAATCGAAGCAATAAGAAGCCAATTTTGTTTAGGCCAACCAAGCAACATAATGACTTTAAATTCGCATGGAACACAGACGATTAATCCATATTGGAGATTTTTTAATCACGTAAAGTGTGGTTACAATATTTCATTATTATTAGAGTTAGCAACTGATAAAATGGCCAATCAAAATCATTTTATATTTTTGCAACTTAACAAATTGACGAAAAAGATTTCTGAACGTTTAGTTTATGTAGCAATTTCGTAAGAAATAATCTGTTTTATTATTATACGAGCCATGCAACCTGAGATATAGACAAGGTTCGAAAGGATACTATTTCGAAAATTATTTTGCTTCGACAAATGTTTTCTTCTTGGAACACTTCTTGTAAAGTTTATAAGTTCTAGAAAAAAATTGTTGTCACAGCACAATTCCTTTTTGGTTCAATTGAACCCTTAGTTTTATTCCACAATATAGCAATTTAACAGAATATTTATTATTGTTGTATATTTACATACTTATTACAAAATATTTAATTATGTTTATTATTTAGTTTATGAGATTTAAATAAAATTGTTAATTAGGTAATAATCAGTCACTACCCAAAGTTTCAATCTAATAAAAAGTGGTTGAATTGTATGTCAGTCATATTAGATATTTCTCTTCGCAGTCAAACAGTACAAGCGTCTACGTACTAAGACTAGTGTGGATTTTGTACTGAAAATTTAAACATACATAGAAAGTTATTAATACTGTAAGTGAAAAGCATGGCGATTTAAAAGAAAAATCGAATCCTAAGCAAGGTAGGGTACCTAACAAATAATCCGTATCTTTTCTGTGGGACACCATCAATCAATACTAATTTATTTAACATTAAGGCACAAAATGTTGCCCTCCCCAAACTCACGCCAGTCAGACATCTACGTGGCCGTGGCGACTGAAGGGCTGAACTGGAAGAATCCATGTAAGACTAGAAAATAACTGAAAAATAATATACCGCCTAGTCACATGGTGCAATATAATAATTATTAAAACTAAACTTATAATAGACCCGTTCCAGGCAAGTGCGAGAAAAAGCGGCTGTGGCAGACACGCAATTTATGATTTAAAATGTTGTGCTTTCAGAAGATTGTGATATTTACAAAAAATATGATTAGAGAGAGAACGATTTTAAAAACGAACAAAAAGAAACAAAGACGATAGAAAAGATAGAAAATTATGTTTTGACAAATCTTATAACTGTATGGAACCAAGGGGTTGTAGCTAAATAGGTTACCGGAAAATGGGTAACGCCTGGAATGGTAATTTGCGTTTTATTTGGAAAAATCCATTGTGCTTTCAGATTCTCGTAATGGTTTGCAAGTGGGCTAGCACCAAGTTTAAAATAGTACCATTTTGAGATATAACTTTAATGTGAACCACTAGTGACGTTGCGTTGTAGCAACATGCATAGAGTTCTCTTAAAGATGTGTGTCGTCAAGGATTTGAAATGAAGCGCATTAATTTGTTTTCCAGAATTTCCAATTATTTCAATGTCGTGACCGACGTGCTGCCTCTCTCACAACGACTTATTGAATATTATTCTCCCAAATCCTCAAATGATGGGAGATTTTGTGAATTTTTCAATTTATTAAAAAATGAACGTAAATAGTCGTTAAAGTAACATCGAAAGACGTCAAAATTGAGAGTTATCAAGGCCTGCACGGCGGAGTTTGAAGTTGCGTAAGGGCTAGTGGGCTGATTTGGTGGCAACAGTTGTTGAAAATTACCTGTATAGATAATTTTATGTCTTACGAAAAAGGTACACATAATCTGTTACTTTATTCTGGTTACCTTAGAAGTATTGGAGAAATCGCTTTAATAGCCTGGTTATTTAAATGAAATTGTTTATAACTTTCTATGTATGTTTAATTTTTCGGTGCAAAAGTTCCAGTTATAGTACCACAGACTCGACTTATTTATAGTAATTGCAGCTTGTACTGATTACTTCAATCAAATTGTTTGAACTCCACTATAAACTATAAAATCTCTTTAACTTTACCAAATTTCATAGATTTCAGAGTCATTGGAGTGACCTCAAAAGCGGAAGCAAAACATTTTTTTAACATTACAAACAATAATTACCAGTTAACCCCCTAAATCGGTCTAATGATGACTGGCATACCGTAAATTAAAATAAACTTAATTTCATTGTATCACTGAACTCTTCCAGTTTTTTCAAACCAAACCGTTTAGATTTCATAATGAAGATGTAGCGAGATTGGTTGCAGTAGCATACGCACTCAAAAATAGGCCACGGCCAACACATTGTTAATTAGGATATATCATTATTTTTAAATAATATCCACTCGCGATAGATATTTATATATGATATTGTATGTATATTCATACATTGCAGTTGCCGAGTGACGGTACACATAGTACTAAGTCACTGTCATTTACGTAATATAACTCACTCACATCGGTTAGCTGTCAAAATTTCCCAAAGAAAATCCCCGAAAATACTTTACTCTTACTCGTTTTCATTCAAAAATTTGCATTTCGATTTCGATCGTCCTATTTGCTCTTAATTCGCTTTGTTTCATCTCACCTCTTTTCCCCCACTTCTTTTACTTTTGTAAAGGTGGATATAAGGCTTATATTTATTCTAAAAATTAACGGTAACGATAATACTAATGCAAAGTGGTCTTAGTGATAATGATAAGAAAAAGTTCTCTATTAATATCTTGAATTAATTCTTATGTACATTGTGTCAACACAAGAGAGAGTCGAGACAAATGACAAGATATATAGAAGAGCTGGGTGAAGCAGTCGGGGAAAGTGCTTCGAAATAGTACTTGAGGCACTTTCAGAGTTTCAAGCACTCTGTTCAATTACTTTTAAGGGAAGATATTTGGTATTTGACATCTGAGTTACTCTTGGGGCTTTAAAATTCTTTCAGTGCTTCAGTTGCTTCCAAATTAGCTCCATTAATTTTAAAGTCATTGAAATACCTTTTTTAGTGCTACAATCACTTTAGAAAGCAATTCAAATTCTTGTGTGTGAATTAAATATATTAAAAAGGGGTGTGTTCATAATCCTTTAATCCCTTTATTACTTTCTATCTAGTCCTGTTAATTTTGGTTCTGATAATTGTAAATCCCCTGCACCGTAGTAATAAAACTAGGTAAATAATACACTGAACTGAACTTATGGTAGGTACCTTGTGAAACATCTTAAAAATAATTGTTAATTATAAATTAAGCACTGCTTTTAGATGAATCAAACAATATATTATAAATACTCTACATATGCTTCGGCTTAGACCTTTATCACTATGTAATATTCTTGATAAAGGCCTAAGAAGCCGAAATATATGTAGAGTGTTTATAACATATTGTTTGATTCATCTAAAAGCAGTGTTTAATTTATAATTAACAATTAGGTAAATAATGTAAATTATAAATAGCTTAGGTTTTCTCTTGTGTTCATTGATTTACTAAATTCATCATTTTTTTAGTAAAGGAATAGTCTTTTACCTGTGTTTGATTAATGACACTCCTGTAGAGGATACGAAATCGTAATTCTTACTTTTTTTACTAATAAATAAATAGTATGACTTTCTTCAAACAAGTTTTTCTTACGAAAATATTCAATGGCATAGTTTTTAAAATTTTGATATTTCATCATAAAATAATCTATTGGTAAAAACGGTTTCTCTGCCAAGAGACTTTTTTGTCTAAACAAATTTTGAAGAATGGCAGATAAAATGGAAAAATCTTAATAAGTATAAGTATATTTTCCAATGTTTATTTAATTTTTTTATAGTGGACTGGAGATATCGTCTGTCATTAAAGGTCATCAACCAGGTTTGCTGAAATAATTTTTTCTAACGTATAAATTAAAGAGTGACCACAAAAAAGGCCTAATATTGACCTGTTTTTGCATAGTCGATAACGGGTCAAGGGAAAGAGCGAAATAAATCCTATAGGGTTAAAATTAAACTATGAGGGTGAGCATATTTTTTGTTTTTTTTTGAAAAAATGCAAAAATCACCCTATTTAAGGGTAGAGAATATTTAAAAAAGGCAATATAGAATGAATAATTTAAAAAATAAAACAATTTCCGTATATGTATGGGTTCCACTATTCATAACAATAATTCTAGTGAAAATCCCATGACGATTGTATCATGTGGGTAGGACTTATTAATTTTCTCGTTTCCTGGGGTTTGCATTTTATTTATTACAAGGTGTTGGAGGGTTGCAGGATAATTTCATAAACTCTTACGCTACAGAATAATATATAATCCGGAGAATTCATACAATATAAAATCTGAGTAATAACAGTTGTTTTGTGTTTTTAAATATTCATTATATACTGCTTTTTTTAAATAGTTTCTACCCTTAAATAGGGGTGATTTTTACATTTTCAAAAAAGTAAAGCTAACCTTAAAATTTCTCAAAGTTTGATTTGAGCCCTATAGGATTTATTATCCACTTTCCCTTAGTCCGCTATCTATTATGCAAAAACTGGCGAAAATTAGGGTTACTCTTTACTATTTGCTCACAAACATGTCCTAAATAAAAACGTCAAAGCGATGTTATTTAATTGCTCTCTCTCTCTCTCTCTCTCCTCCCCCCCCCCCTCTCTCTCTCTCTCTTAATGGACCTTCTATAGATAATTAGGTATTAAAAGCATACAAGGTTAAATGGAAGAGCAGAATCTGTACTTGAACCTAGAGCTATTTAAGAATATATTTTATATATTTTATATACTTAATAAATGAAATTCGGAGATAAAGAACTTCCGTTTTGGAATGTTTCTGTAAACAGGGTGCTAAACTTTATTTACCGTTCTAAGACATTATTCCTTCAAACAGAAATGAGATTTGATACAAGGGCTTTCTGCATAAAGGATTTGTAGGAGTTATGTCAAGATGGTTACTCATGATATTATTTTTTCTTGTTGTGATCCCTTTTACCCTTCCAAACGCCACTGGCTATTCCCTAGGATTTATTTGAAATAGTAACTCGCTTTACAAACTTCTTAAATTGTCTTATTGATTGTTATCTTGCTTAGTTTGGAAGATATTGCACAAGATTCCGCTTAATGCTCTCTTAACCAATATTATTGAATATTTAAATTAAAAATAGATAGATCCAAAACAATTTAATTTTTATGAAATGGAAAGTCGTAGTAATAGTACTACCGGAATGATTAAAAATGATATAAAAAAAAGTAAAATTCAGCACTTTGTTACAGAAACGATACGTCCTGGAAAAAAGTTATATAGCAAACCCCAGGCAATTTTGACTAGTTCTATCCATAGCCGAGGATGCCAACAAGCAAACTAAATTAACCTGTGTGGTAGTCAAGTTAATTGAAATATTCAAACTACTCATCGCCGTCTTATCGATAATGTGACGACATATGTTCAATGTCAAAGAGTCATTCAATTTAAAATTTCACAACTCTTTATTAGAACTCGATTTATTTTAATAGAATATACGCAAAGTATTTCTCTAATTATTCTTAGGGACGGTCTACAATTTTATTGAAAATTCTTGTTATAAAACTTTGTTAAACTCCCATTAGTAATAAACGAACTCACATGCAAATGATAGACATTATAGTGAATTTGGTCTCATATAATTAATATAACAATGTACGTATTTTTTCCATTAGGAGTTTATAACATTAAAATACTATTAAGCATATACAGGTATACCACACGGTTCAAGCATGAGGCCATTATCAAATTTACTATCACAAATGGTTTAAACTTTTTATATACAATCATTACAATCCATTAAGTGATATATCCGCCTTTATTACCCATATAATTTTCATTTTCCTCCCTCGCTATAATTGTTAAGACACTAAATCATCCGTCCTCTTCTCATAAACCCCTTTTTCTTCAGATCGTCGTTCCAAAAAACACCCTTCATTCATACAATGCTCAAATAACTTAGATAGGTAATAAATGTATTGGTTTCAATGGGCCAATAAAAAAAGAATTGAAATTGTAAATACGGGTAATGTAACTTTTTTTAATAAAATTTCGTAATTTTGACGGCTAACCAGCACTGAGCACTGCGGCTTCCAAACCACACTCTATGTGCAACTGCGTTTTGGACGCACTTTGTTAAAATCGTCTTGTAGTAGCCCTTTTATGGGCAATATCTGGTGCGCAGGTTACAGAATAGGAGCAGCTATTCGATCTCAATGGCCGCTGTCGTTTGTTACCATACTGAACTTTAGATCTAACTTAAAATTGTAACAATTATGTAGTTCCGTTTTATTTTGAAATTGTATTTAGGAAATACTGAAAGTGATGGTGAAAATAGTGCAGATGCAAAAGATTTTAAGGTTAAAGTAGGTTGCAACTGCACTACATCCCATTTCTTTTGAAATTCCCCACCACCAAGCAGAGCGATGCAAGATAATACTGAAAAGTATTTAATTATCTTCGTATGGATACTTTTTGATGCTATTGAAAATATAGACTATTTAAATAATTCTTGAAAATACATGTACTCTCAAATATTAAGTACTAAATATTATTTAATTCATTATAACTTGCTTATGGCAATTATACTCATAAGTTATAAAATCTGTATGGCATGTATAGTGTTGGTAGTTTTGCGTATGTATTTCGTATAGTTTTTGTGTCTAAAATACTGATAAACATCTTAAGATACTTTCAATATATAGAAGCTGGTTTAGAATCATATTAAGGAGGTGGCTACCAGTCATGTATTTTCTTATTCAAACATCAAGGGGGAAAAACAACACCTGTGAATTACAGATACAAATTCATTTTACTTTAATATTTAAACAACTCCGGTTTCATTTTGCAGTAATTCTCAGTGACGTCCATTTCACGCTACATATTTGGGCTAAGTCATTCAATCTTTCCTCGCCCTGAGGTATTTGTAGGCAAAGTCTCAATCCTCTCAAAGACAACATGTCTCTTTCTGCAGATACTGTTGTTACATGTAGCACAATAATGAAATGAAGCAACACTTATTCGAAAAAACATTTTATATCATTCTCTGAGAGTTTCACTTGCAATATTTGGAAGCGCCTCATAGGGAGACTCATATAGAGCTATATAAAACTTTAACCGACTTATATAAAATAGCATAATCCAATACAGATAATTTTATTGAAAGAAGTGGTATATTCCTCACTAAATTGTTTGGTAAATGAACGGTTTCGTCTACTATAAAATTTTCCTCTACAACACCTTGCCAACCAAAATCACTTATTAATATATCAAAGTTTTTCAAATGTAAAATACTTTCATTAACATATAGTTAGGAACCGAGACGTCTGTATCTTACACCTTCTATACCACTCGAGAACATACAAAAACTGAATATTGAAACTTATGTAAAATGACCTGCTGCATCCGAATTTTGAGGTCGCGAATTAATTTGGGATTGCGAAATCAGTGAAATTGAGAATTTTTGATTTTTTTCGAAAATCTGCGATTTCTTCATATCATATGTTTAACTTGCCGTATCGTTTTTATTAGCGATTATATTAATCTAAAATTTTAAACAGGTAATATTCAAATATTTCTGATCACATTGGTATGAACAAAGTTAAAAAATTGAAAATATTTAATTGCTTTATTAATAAAAGAAAAATGAAATAACGCAGCTGTACGTAATTTGCAGCAGAAAATGTAGTCGCTTGCTAACTTTTTTATTATTAAAGATAGCTAGGTACTATAAGCGACACAGTTGTAGACAATGAAACAAAGAAGTTTTTTTATTAAAACATTTTTTTTAAATTTTGCTTAGTTTTCGAGAAAACGGGTGATAAGGCAACTGTAATATTTGCGCGCTGGCCTATCGCATATTATTTATGATTTCACCCGTGTGTGTCCAAGTGTCGGATGTGCGCACAAGTTCATTTTGGTTGAAAACAATAAATATGCTGGTATCTGGTCATTATGTGATTGGTTATTGTGTATTGAGGCGTGTTAAGTGCTAGTTGTGCATATAAGATAATTTTGAGAGTTTATTCAATACATTGATTTATTTAAAATTCATTTTTATTTATTTTTAACTTGTTTGTGTTTACCTATAGACAATTATAATTTAGGTACTTTATATACTACTGAGTATACTTTTGGTATCTATACAAAATGGAGAAATTTGGTAGGTTCCTACATTTTATATGTATATTTTCATTGTTATTTAAAAAAATATTCATCTTTTAGCCACGTCTCCAACAAATTTTAATTACGGGCTTTGTATAGTGTGTCAACGGGATAATTCCGAAACTGTACAAAGTGTGAACGACGATCAATTTAGTTCATTAGAATACGCTGCCTCACGTAAATTAGACAAAGTATCGGTTGTCCTAAAAAGTCACCTTAAGGAGAGGGTGTCTTTTTTCTCAAAAAATCCTGCCTGGCATGCTCAATGTAGAAGATTATATACAAGAATTTATTATAATAAGAGATCGCAACCTGAAGACGAACGATTGCCAAAAATAAGAAGGTCAGAAACAACGGCAACATTAACAAATTTTTGTTTTATATGTTGCAAAGAACGTGACCAGAAAGGCAACAGAAAACTTGCAGCCGTGGTTTCATTTAATAGGCAAAATGAAATCTGGAAAAAAGCCAAAGAACTTAATGATATTGAAATATTGCTCAGAATTCAAGGGTTTGGAGACAGTTGTGTGGATATGATAGCACACGATTTTCAGTACCACAGTTTGTGCATGACAAAGTTTTTATGTACACCGTGCAATAAAAATGTTCAAGTATTAACATTTAATGATATATTATGTAACATTCTATCCCACCTCGAGGAATCTTTATTTGTAAAAAACCAGTTACTTACTATTGCTGATATTAGGACACTACTTCATGCTGAAGCAAACGTACATGGTATTACATGGAATGCTAAATATCCCAGTAGTGATGATATATCACATAAAATAAAAACAAAATTTCACGATAAGGTACTTATTATTTACAAAAGAAATGTGCACAATAATATTTCTTTTGTAGAATATATAATATACATATTACTTTCCATATAATAATTACCTAACAAACTTATCAAGGCCTACCTAAATCATTTTTCCAGGAATAAATCTGCAGACATTAAATACATTAATTAAATGTGAAGTATTGTACGTATTGTGAAATATATATTTATTTAGATATATTTAAAATAACATAAATAAGATGGTTATCATATTCCGTATCAGTAAAATTTCTGGAAACCCCTAAAATAACTATATTTATTATACTTTAACACGTGATGGTGCTATCCGATGCAACGTCAAGTATATATATATAACAGCAGTAGTGCAATTACCCTTAGATACGGCAAGAGAAGTGGAGAGCGCGCGTACAACTTTTGGGTTTAACTTACTATAACTTTTTTTGCATTGAAACTAAAGACACACTTTTTTCACTAAAAACAATTTTGATGTTTTCAGCGAAACTTTGTCGCTGAGTTCTTTTTAAATTTCAAAAAACAACAATCGTTCCCCGATTAGTCAAAATTTCATTACACACAAATGACAAGATCTTATAAATTATTTTCTTTTTCAAAACGGTTTCATAGAAAACAATTTAACAGCACAAGTATTATAACCAGATACCAACGATCATTTTGCAAAAAAAAATAGCTCGATAACTTTCTTAATTGTAAAGATATGACTTGAGAAGTAAAAAAAAACGTGTATTTTCGATTTTACGATTTTGGGGTAAAATTGACATTTAGGGGGTGTTCGCAATTCCGAATTTCATCGCGACCTCAAAAATCGAATGCGGCAGGTGGTTTTCTGTGAGAAACCATTTTCAGTTTTTCTATGTTCTCGAGTGGTATAGGCCTCTTTTTAGAAGCGTTTCTCGGGCGGCTCGGTTCCTAACTAATATATGTCCGAGATGCATATTATGACATAAGGATGTAAATCGTAAGACTATAGTTCAACTTTTTTACAACTACATAATGAAATGTTTGTTTTATATTATGGTCCTGTATCTGTTACTATGACTGCATGTTCATACAATCTCCTAGTCTGGTCGTGGCACTGTATTTTTTTTTTTGAAAAAGAATTTACCGTTGTATGTGTCCGATATCTCGAAAAGTGTAACCCTCTCTGACAAAATCAATTCATGCCTTCAGGCGTAAAGGAGGTTATAATACCCACAATGTGCTGGAATTAATATTAACTATAAAGCAAAATTTATATTGTCTAGTTGGAAAGTTTCGATTTTTGGACTAATGTTGCGAAAAAATGTGTATAGTCATGAAACCGATCGCCTATAAAATTAAGGATTTAGTGAGAAATAAACACTTACCTTTTTTTGAATAAAATGAACTCAGTTAGGAATGACGTTTCTGTATTAAGCATCATCAATTGAGGGTCCTATGTCCCTATCGTAAGAGGAGGTCCGCGGGAAATTTTTCGGTAGCCCATCTTCCTAGCTCAGTCTTGAATACGAAGCAGAAACAGTTGTAGACAATAAATTGTAGGTAATTTTTTACTCAACTCTTAATAGCGAACTTACTATACAAAATATTTTTAAATCGATTATTTGTGTCTTTTTTTAAGTTTTGCGTTAAAATAGAATGGTAACAAACGAACAGACGAAATGTCAAAATTTAAAAGGGCAATACTGTTCTGTATTCTGTAACTGACGTCCTAGCATCCTCACTGCCAGCGCCACGAGTTGTCTCAAAAAAACCTTTGACTTAGACCACGGATCCATTGTTTTTCTAATTTTTTATACACGACATCCTCCTTAGAAGACTCAACTCGTGGTTCTAGTAGTTAATTTTTTGTGCTGTGTAGGAGATTTCTCAGGCCAGAGAAAGCGTTTGTTGTTGTATAGGATTTTGCAAAACCCCTACTGGTGGTGCTGGGGAATCTCCTACGTCAGAAGTAAAAATACACATGATTGTATTTCGATATTTCATCTCCATCAATATGTTATTTGTTAACCTAAAAGCTGTTAAGTACTGTTAAGATAAAAAAAAATGGTCGCAACTGTAAAATATTGTAAATGCTCACAGCGACTAGTAAATCGAGTAAAATAAAGTGTATTCCACTGTATAATGTTACGTTTTCTATAACCTTTCCTAATTAACTAATAGTACATTTTGAAAGAAAAAAATTCATCAAATCCCGAACTAATTAGCTAAGCAATTTTTTTTGCTTTCAGCTAGTATTTGGGATATGCAATGGTAAAATATTTTGCCAGAATAGGGTTGTAGCTTCGATCTGAAAATCGTCATGATAAAGGTGTAATACGAAGCAATTGCCACTATTAGTAACTACAGTAAAATTCAAACTTTGAAAAATGAAACAGATTAGATTTCCGAAACGTCGGCGAAATATTTCATTTCAAGTTTTTGTACTTATTTGTGTCATTCTTTTTTAAAAAGCAACCTCTAACTGATTCTTTAACGTAAAAGTCACAGGCGTAGAGGTTATTTACCAGTAACATACTGTTTAATTCTGATATTTTGTAGATTCCCCGAGCACCAAAAAGAAAAAATACATGTGGAAGGAAGTCCGAAAGAATTAGAAAAAATTATTGTATTATATCAATTAATTTGTTTTATTTGCGATTATTTGTGTTAACAACATAGCCTTAAAAGAAAGCAGAATGGGCTTGTTCCATGATATTCTTTTTACATGGTTTTTATACTTTTTCATATAGTGTTCGATATTCTCATTATGTACTTAAAATTTCGTATTAATAACTTTTTCCGTTCTCGAGATATAAGGAGTTGAAATTAGTAATAGTTGCAAAAACCGAGCGCTTATTTGTGACGTCACTAGACGCAAGTGACGTAAGAAAAGTGGCTTTCTGGGATCTTTGAAGTTTAACCTAAAAAGTCGAAAAACGTGGAATTTTCAAACGCTGGTAACTAAATAAATACGTCGAGTGGAAGTTCGTTCTATGTCTCTGTAGAAAGGAGAAGGTCGGCGATGAATCCTAATCGTAAATTGCAGGGTCAAAATCAAAAATTCGTCCCGACAGGAGCGAAAGAAAATTGTATTTTTTTGACATTTCACCAAATTGAACTCCCCTACTGTCAAGAAGTAAGCAAAACAAACAATACTTCGAAAACACTTATATAATTGTAATAACTAAGGAGTATCAAGTCTATTGAGATCGCCGAGTCTATGCGTGTAGTGACGTAGCGCCTGGCCACGCCCCATTCTCGCGAGGTGGATTTTTGTAGTAGTTTTTAAGATACTAAACGTGCGAATTAGATTCTGATTTTTTGCAGATCCATTATCTTATACTTGCACTTTCGATTTATGAAATAAAAAAAAAAGTCGAACAAGCCCATTAATATTGGTCTGTCATTTTCGGCGAATAATAATCCATTTTTGGTTAATAGTGCAGTAAAAAAAGGCCAAAAAAATGGGGAGATAGGTATAGTCTGGATACAGCAAGATTATGATTTTATCCTGCCTGGGGTATCACTGGGAGTATATTACTAAGTTTTGGACCTCGAAAACCTTGTGCTACTTTTTTTATAAACAATTAAATTTTTTTTACTGCGTTTTTCGAGCTTTAAATGTGAATAACTCCGGCTCTATAAATCGGATCGGGGCAAATAAAAAACCAGTCTCTTTGTAATAAAATTGTCAATTAATTGTCGTTAGTTTCAATTCTCTGAAGTACGTACATAACCTACAAAACTGAAAAAACGAGAAAAAAACAGTATTTTTTTCATTTTGGTGCCCAAGACCGTCAACTAGACCAATTTGCATCAAACTTTCAGAAAATATACTTTTTGATGTAGTAAAAAGACTCTGAAAAGTTGTTGTCAAAATATTGAACCCATTGGCCAAAATTGCATTTGTTATCTAAAATTTGAAATGCCCGCCATTTTATGCCATTAAGTTCAAAATGAATTTTTTTTTTACAGAATGTAGATCTCGACGCCAGCTTTCTAGTGCAATTAAAAAGAATTTTTTTTAATGTAATTTTGGTTACTTTTTTTACATTTGTTTATAACTCAAATAACAACAATTGCATTTTTTCGGCCATTTTGAAAAACAAATTAAAGTTTTTTATCAGATCTGGTAGAAAATTTTGTGTCCTTTAATTAAAAAAAAAAAAGTTCATTTTTGTTAACGTGAACTCGAGATATTTAACTTTTTGTATTTTGGTCAATTGTTAATTAACAAATGCATATTTTGAGCTAAAATTAGGACTATATCATTTTGAGACCTATTAATTTCATATAAATTCAAAAAAATTTTAAGTTTTATAGAAACTTATTTCCAACCATTATAATGCAAGTATTGTTAATTGAGCTAAAAAGTGATTTTTTAAATTTTTTCATAAAGCTCAGTTGCAAAATGCAATAACTTCCTTGTTTCTTAAAATTCGGAGGACTTTTTTTTTAAATACGTTATTTTTTCCCTCGCAGTGCGATTATCAACTTAGCTTTTTGTTAATAATAATAATAATAATAATAATAAATATTTTATATTTTTAAATTTATATGCAACCAACGTTTGCTAATGTACAAACCTATTTTACCTGCGGAGCGAATAGTTGCTTATAAATGAGGAGAAATGTTTACATTTTCTTTCTTATTCCCCACCAGTTCCATTCCTTACAGCTTAGATCGGTTGCCGTGCAGTATTGTCTGTTTACATTTTTATATTTGAGAAGCTGTAAATTAATTTAATACATGTGTGATACCAAGGGGGCACGTTTAGGGTTAGACCGCTTGGACATGTTAACAAGTAAGACACTGAAATTTCACTTAATACAAAATTTAATAACAAAGTCTAATTGTCCACACGAATGATGGAAGTAAATAATACAGTCTTAATATCACCGAATAAATTTAGTAAAATAAAAGAACTAACGATCCGCTACCCGCTAGCCCGCAATAATCAAATCTTAACTCTATCACAGCTAATCATAGAATGCCTTTTTGCCCCAGGCTAGCTGATTTCGTTTCGTTCGCCCTAAGCGTGTTCCTATGCCCATATAAGGAAATACATAGAATCTTAAACTGTTATTGGTTGGGATAAGTCAACCTGAATGTTTACATTAACAAAAATAATAAACAGTCATAAGTACTAGTAAAGGGTTCCTAAGAATCATAGGCGTGGAGAAATTATTTTCGGTGCCCGACATACAAATTAAAAATGTCTTCGAGTGAAAGTGAGATTATTAGGTGTTTAAAATATGAAAGTTTTGTATGGGTGTAATCTAATAAAACCTATGGATTTAGGTGATTTAAGATTTCATTGTTTCCAAAAACTTACATTGAAAACCGGTTGTAATTTCAAAAACCTTCATCCGATCGAAGAAGCTACAAATGAACATTTATTGAGAGTGTATCTTCAAATACACAAATGGCTGGAATATGAAGAAATAGATCCACGATTGTTTGGTTGGGAGGATACAATAAATGGTTTAATGCCTATTACAATGAGAAAACAGCCAATACCACAATAAATTCTTGAAATTCTCGCTTGTGAATGTAATACCGGCTGTAAAGACCTGAGATGTCGATGCAGGAAGTTCGGACTACAATGTACAAGTTTGTGTGAATATTGTGGAGACATTAATTGTAGGAATTGTACAGAATGCACTGTAGTCAGTGAAGAAGAAAATCGTGAAGTTGAAAAAGACAATATAGATGAATCAAACATAGATTCAAGCTGTACCGATATATCAGAATCGGAACCCCAAAACGACTGCGAACGCTTGCAAGTTAATGTACCCGATCTTCGTGTTCAAATTCGTGATGAAGAAGAAAATGGTGAAAAAATTTTCTTTGAAACAGATTCAGAGAGTGAAACTGAATTGAGCACATTACCAATCAAGAGATTAAAATACACTAATTACGATTTTGTAAATTTATGAGAATAAAAATGTTTATTTTTAAATAAAATGTTTTTACCATATTTATTATTAATCCTCGCCTTTAAAACTTTTTCTAACAAGTATTTATATTACAATATTTACTATTTCCTTTTTTAAATAAAACTTAAAACATTATATTTAGAAGACAATATAAGTTTAATCTAAGTATTTATATTTATATAGAAAGATTTTAAAAAATATGTACAGGTTTATACGTTAGCAATCGTTGGTACATGTGTACATATGAATTTGGAAATAAAAAATACTCATTTGCATTATTAACAAAAAGCTAAGTTGATGATCGCATTGCGAGGGAAAACGTATTTAAAAAAATAAAGTCAGCAGAATTTTAAGAAATAAGGAAGTTATTGCATTTTGCAACTGAGCTTTATGAAAAAATCAAAAAAATCACTTTTTAGCTCAATTAACAATACTTACATTATAATGTTTTGTAAATAAGTTTCTATGAAACTTTTTTTTTTTGAATTTATCGTATGAAATGAATACGTTTCAGAATGATACCGTCCAAATTTTAGCTCAAAATATGCATTTGGTAATTAACAATTGGCCAAAATGCAAAAAGTTAAATATCTCGAGTTCACATTAACAAAAATAAACTTTCTTTTTTTTTAAATTAAAGGACACAAAATTCTCTACCAGATCTGATAAAAAACTTTAATTTGTTTTTCAAAATGGTCGAAAAAATGTAATTGTTGTTATTTGAGTTATAAACAAATGTAAAAAAAGTAGCCAAAATTACATTAAAGAAAAATATTTTTAATTGCATTCGAAAGCTGACGTCGTGATCTACATTTTGAAATAAAAAAATTTCATTTTGGACTTAATGGCATAAAATGGCGGGAATTTCAAATTTTAGATAACAAATGCAATTTTGGCCAATGGGTTCAATATTTTGACACCAACTTTTCAGTGTCTTTTTATTACATCAAATAGTATATTTTCTGAAAGTTTGATGCAAATTGGTCTAGTTGCCGGTCTTGGGTACTAAAATGAAAAAAAATACTGTTCTTTTCCCGTTTTTTCAGTTTTGTAGGTTATGTACGTATTTCAGAGAATTGAAACCAACGACAATTTATTGGCAATTTTATTACGAAGACATTGGTTTTTAGTTTGCTCCAATCCGACTTATAGAACCGGAGTTATTCATATTTTAAGCTCGAAAAACGCAGTAAAAAAAATTCAATTGTTTATAAAAAAAGTAGCACAAGGTTTTCGAGGTCCAAAACTTAGAAATATACTCCCAGTGACACCCCAAACAGGATAAAATCATAATCTTGCTGTATCCAGACTGTGCAAATTAAAATGCTTTTTTTACTGCACTATAACGTCATGTTGTCGGCGAGGGCACACAACGCATTGTTTTGTTTTCTAGAGATGTGTAAAAGCTGTTATTTTGTAATAACTGGTTTAAACTGCTTCTGCTGTTTTGAAATAATAGTTTCAAAATAATAGATCGCTGAAAAGTACTGGCATTCGGATACCGCAGCGCGCAGTTTGTAGTTTGCAAATTTCTCGGTCACGTGACTTTGACTCAGCTATCTGAAGGGCATACAAAACCTAATTTGCTGATTTTTTATCGTGTGCAGAAGGTTTTCATAGTGCGTTTCGAGTTTTCGTTAGTTTTTCAAATAAAGAAGTGTTTATTTTGACAATAATGTCTCGTAGTGAGTATTATTCAATGTTAGAAGCTAATATCAAGTGTCGTTACGACGAAAAAGGAGCAATATTCAACGGCATCGACCCTTATATTGTTAGTTCCGATGCTTTTTTGAAGGAACTAGGTTTTTAGCTAGTACTGGGATGATGGATATGGTAAATTACTTAACCTTAACACACAGCGTTTACACAGGACAGCAGTTAAAGGCTTATAAATCCTTGCAGGCTTCTTTTGACAGCTTGTTGTTATTTTCTCCACGGTCCCTTAAAATAACAAAAATCCTAGAGAATCGAACGTTATTTCTTTCTCTTGCAAATGAAAACAGCGACTATGATAACATTCATGCTTTAATAACACAGGGATGTAAATGAAAACAATGAGTTGTCTGCCCTTCACGCAAAATGGCGCCGACGACAGCATGACGTCAACCGAAAATAGTCAAGAAGGTACCTTGGCTACTGCTATCTGTTATTTTCGAACATAATTAACAATCTGTTAATGCTATTTATAAATAACATTTATAAAGTAACAGGTTGTTAAATAGCAACTCATCTCTAATTATTTTCATTTGCATTCCTGTGTTATTGGATGAGGTTTTGTGTGCCCTCCAGACAGCGGGGTCAAAGTCAGGTTACCGAAAACGGCCAATTGGTTATAATAGTACCACTATAGTACACAATAGAGATGTGTCAGCGATCACCGTCACTGCTGCTAATCACCTGTTCTTTCAACTGAGCAATCGCTAACAGCGATTTGTGAGAAAAGATCGAAGCGATCTAAAGAGTGATATATCACTGCTACAAAGAACAGTGATTGCTGAACGATCACATTAGCGATCACTGTGATTAAAAAATTGCCGTTTGCCCCATCTCTAGTATACAATGCTGCTTTATTTATTTGGAGAGTGACGTCACATGCCTTTTCTGGTGGCGAGTATTTAATTTGAATCTAAATTTCTTTTAAAATCATTTAAGAAGTATTTTTGCCGAGAAATTGTTTCAGCTATAATATGTACCATGAGTATTTTATATTTTTTGACATAAAAATAGTGCACACACCCTATCGATGACGTACCCAAAAACCACCGAGCTCTTGTACTAAAGTTAATATATCCAGACGATTTCCCCGCGTATATTACAAAAAGGCAAAATTTATCTTGACGCCTATGAAAACAAAACTTGTTTATAAAATTTTGACGTTTAACTCGTCGTTTCCCAGATTTTATTGAAATTGTGAAAAAGGCAGCTAATTCTCAATGGAAACGGAAAAGGATCAATTCGCTAAGCAATATAATACTTTAAAGGTAAAGGAGATTATGATTTTTATAATATATTTTAAGTGAAATTAAAGATTATCAGAATACTTGGGTGTTATATTAGATAACTTAGCAAAGTTTAATCCTAAATGTATGATATTATCATTTTATTATATGTTCTCGTGAAAGTTTTTACTAGGTAAATGGGAAATTTGTAGCTCCTAAAGGATTTGTAAAGTTTTGCGACGCTAGATTTGGATTAGTTTTGACTAAGGAAAGGTTTTTCCTTCTTACCTCTAATAAACTCAAATGAAGCCGACAGATGTTTGACTAGAATGAATAGAAACCATGTTATAATAATATACCACCAAAGTATCATGATTGGTAAATAATGACTAAATTAATAATATCTACGTCAAAGAAAGACAATAAAAATGGATAGAATAATATCTATTTACCGGAACTTATTTTCAATTTGTGTCCGTAGGAGAGAAACTTAGATGGTATCAATAATGCTATGGTAAACAAAATAGAGAATGACCCCGAATTGTCATATGCTGACAATTTTAATTGCCCAAACCAACCCAATTTTAACACAGGAAAATATCACGGAATTCACAATTACCCCATGCTCCAGAACCAGTACAACAATGAGGAACCCATAGATCTCACGACTTTTGATAATAAACAAACAAACAATGATGGCAATAAAGCACTAATAAAGGTAAATTTTGGGAAGAATAATGAGAATTGTAGGGTCTGTCGCTAATCCCCTTTTAGTCGAATCAATGAAGCCTAAGAATCGTCAAAACATCTCAATTCTCAGCGACAGCTCCAATTTTGATAATTCTGTTTTTAGATGTGTGTTTCTTAATATTATTCAAGATCAGAAACATTACTACAGGCAATGAAGGCAAAATTTAGCGGCTAAAATAATGAAAATACAGAAAAAAGTTTTCAACATAATTTGTAGCTTGTCTCTTTCTCTATAAAAAAGATCTTTACAAAATTGTGCCTTACTTAAGCCGTTTAAGAAATAAATCCAGTTTTCCACTTATAGTTTTGAGCCGCTCCGAAATGCGCGGAAAATGAAGTTTCGTAGTTCCGGACACATCGATCAATAATTTTTACTATTCAGAGCAGCTAAAAAATTTTTAAGAAACACGAAATATAGAAAAAAATCTCATGTTTAACGTGGAACTAATTACAAAATTTATACAAATTTTTTTCATAGAAAAAAAAGTGTTCGAAGATGGCTTAGTAAACTTTATACAGCTGATTTATTCATATCTTTGAGTTTTATGCACCCTGCTATTTCTCCCGTAACAGCGGGTGCTTTTTCAATGCATGGATTCGATTCCAGGCACTTTAATCTATATTGCGTGAAAATTTCATTGAAGAATGTTAAGAAACAAATAAGTTGTATATGTTTTACTGTATAATTGTGCATTTTCTGAACGTGTATGAGTAATGTAGATAAATTCTAAAAGTATTGCACGCATTTAGAAAACACTAAAGTCATTCGAAACAATATGTTTTATTGAACTTATAATCCAAAAATTAAGACTGTGCTATTATTACTAATTAAGATATAGCGAAATGAACTCCAAAATTTGGAGGTAATTGATCGATGAGAAATATGCCCTCTACTTTGATCACAAGGATTATTTTTCCAACAAAAGCAATTGCAATAAAATGTTAATTAGATTAATATATCAGTATATAAGAATATATAAGCAAAATGAATTATCATTCTAACGACTCCCGGCAAAGATATGAATAAATCTGTGGATCAACTGTACAAAGTTTACTAAACCATCTTCTGACACTTTCTCTCTATGATAATTTTGTGATTAGTTCCACATTAAAGCTGAGACTTTTGTCTACATTTTACGTTATTTTCATTTTTATTTGGCTCTGAATAGTAAGAATTATCGATCCATGAGCCCGTTCGTACGAAACTCCCGGAGAATTCTCATTTTTCGTGCATTTCGAAGCGGCTTAAAACTATAAGTGGAAAACTCGATTTATCTTCTAAACGGCTTAAGTAAGACCAAAATTTGTAACGACCTTTTTAGAGAAAGAGACGAGCTACAACTTTTATTGGGAACTTTTTCTCTATTTTCATTATTTTGGCCGCTAGAGCAAAAAAACCGAAAATCAAAAAGTTTTTCCAAATTTTTTTGAATTTTCCCAGAACTTGGAAGTGCAAAGAATGCACTATCTCATTTTCCAGATTATTACCTACTTAAATCTCAGAGACGATCCTTTTATTAATTTTTGTTACCCTAAATGGCCAATTTGCCTGTACTGCATCCCAAGTGGCGCAAATAATTATTTATATTGTCTCGGGGTGATTGTGGTGATTAGTAAACTGTAAAATAACCGCATACATCGATAGGGGAATGAAGTCTAAGCAAAAAATGTTCAATGACATTTTTTCCATAAATAAATATTTTTCGAGTTATTCGCGAAAATGTTGATTTTTCATCCGAAAAAATTTTTCAGGAATAACTCGAGAACATTACGTTTTATCAAAGAAAATACCAGCAGCAAAAATGAAGCTTATAAAATTACAAATCAATTTGTTTTGTTGTTAGTTCTGTAGATGCAATACGAACCCTTAAAATGAGCTTTAGTATAAGTCGTTAGCATAAAAATTTACGAAGTTATGGTGAAAATAAAATGGTAGAGTCGTTTTTTTGAGAAAAAATCAGCAATTAAACCAATAATAAACCGCAAAAATAGAAATTAAATGTAATCCATTTGCAATTTACTTTATTTCGATACTAACGATATGTTCTAGCGGTTTGAACGGTTTCGAATGCGTAGATTTGGAAACAAGTTTAATTCAATTCTAAGATGAATTTTTGAATTTTTTTTTTTCAGAATAACTCAAAAATTAGAGAAGATACATAAAAAATGCAAGAGTACAATAATTTAGTTTTTTTTGCAGAAAATTTGCATTTTTTATTTCTCTAGGATGAAAACTAATTGAGATATCACTGTTTTAAGTACGCATTTATGTGCGAGGACCACCTTCCCTGAGGCCTTTAAACTCAAGAATCTCAAAAATTAAACGTTCAAGGAAGTTCAACTTTACAGGCCTTGTAGCCCTTGAAATCACCTACAAAATGGTTTTTGGAGCGATTAGATGTCTTAAGAATTAAGGAAGTAAAACAATGATTTCAGAATATTTTGTGGAGCTGGAGGCTGAGTCATTTTGATATATCATTTTGATTATATTTTCAACCACATTATTTATGCGTTACATTATTTCCAGGCCACAACTAAACTTGTAAATAGACCCTCTTCAAATGTTCAGCTGCTGAGTTTTTTGTGGCAGGCAATGTACTTAGTTGGACCGCCCTCTTGCTCTTTGGAGTATCTTTGACAAAACATTCGTATTGGTTTTTTAACGATAACTTCCTTGAACCCTTTATTTTTGAGACATTTTAGTTTAAAGGGTTTGGGGAAGGTAGTTCTCGGACTTAAATGCGAACTTAGAATGGTGATATCTCAATTAATTTTCGTCCTAGAGAAATAAAAAAGAGAGAACAAATTCTTTGAAAAAAAAATCTAAATTTTCGTACTCTTGCGTTTTTTACGTATCTTCTTTAGGTTTTGAGTTATTGTGAGAAAAGATAATTTTTTTAAAAATTTAAGAAATCGTTTCAAAATTTAATCAAACGTTTTCCAAATCTACGCATTCTAAACCGTTCAAAATTTTAGAACATATTGTTAGTACTGAAATAAAGTAAATTATAAATTGATTATGTTTAATATCAATTCTTGCGGTCAAGCTGTTGGTTTCATTGTTGATTTTTTCTTCGAGAAAACGAGACAATCGTTTTATTTTCATCATAACTCCGTAAGTTTTTATGCCAACGACTTTTGCTAAAGCTCGATTTAAAGGTGTTTTCAAGTACTTTTAAAAGAGTTTAACAAGTTTTCCTCTAAAAATTCGTCGTTCTTCCGTTATTTAAAGTTGAAAGGGTCGAATTTCGTTTTCGGCAAACAAACAGTCACCTTCAACGAGCCATAACTCGGTTCGTATTGCATCTACAGAAATAGGAAAAAAACCAATCGATTTGTTGTTTCATAATCTTCATTTTTCTCCGGATGTATTGTTTGATTAAACGTAGGATTCTCGAGTTATTCGTGAAAAGTCGCTCTAAAATATGCATTTTTTGAATGAAAAGTCAACATTTTCAGTTGCAAAGAACTCGAAAAATATTGATTTATCAAAAAATCTTCATAGAACATTTCTGCGGTTATTTTAAGTTTACTAATTTTCAACCCCGAAAATGGGTGACATCCACCTCGAAACAATGTAAATACTTATTTGCGTCGCTTGGGATAATAATATTAAAAAATACACATTTAAAAAATAAATTATCAAAATCGGAGCTGTTGCTGAGAATTAATAATAGTAATAATACAGGTCTTTATTTGAGTGATGTTCGCTCTTCTACTTAACCTTTGTGAAGTGAAAACCTTCATTGACTCCACTATATTGTCTTTTTATTAATTTCTTTATTAGGATGTGAATTTGAGTATGCCATCTTATAATCCAGATAGCGTTGTCATTGATACACCCAGCGACTATTACCCGAGACGCAAACGTAGAAGAAGGAAATTCGCATATACTTCAGATGGAAAACTTGTGTTGGTAAATATTCTATTTATACAGAAAATTTTTGATTATACGGTTCAAAGTTTTAGTAGAAACATATAATTCAGGGATGTTAAGAATTTTTATTCTAAGAAATTCCTGCTTTTTTTGCTTTAATCGTTTTATTATGTCGAATTATGCAATATAATAAAAGTCGAGAGTGAGATCGCGCGCGGCGTTAAAAAAAGGTCAAGTAATTCGGTTCTTTGCGAATATCTCACTTCCTATAGTTCCGTGGCAGGCCCATCGAGAGGGGAGGCTCGGGGGTGTTTCCCCCCGAGCCCGGTGGTTTTAAGGGGGCCCGGGTTCTATCGGAAGTT
Source organism: Stenurella melanura (assembly GCA_963583905.1). Lineage (NCBI taxonomy): Eukaryota > Metazoa > Arthropoda > Insecta > Coleoptera > Cerambycidae > Stenurella > Stenurella melanura. The sequence goes on from OY757317.1 coordinate 102,178,910, forward strand.
GGAGATTTGCATTTGCACTAGGTTAAAAGAGAAAGGTATACTTTTAAATAATAAGAATAATAATAATATGCTTATTTATAATATAATATAAAAATACACATTTCTGAAAACTTGAGTAAGTAGATATGTAGATACATAAATACAGAAGAGATTACCCACCGCATGGAAGCCCGCACTGTCAGGAAGATATATAACGGAAAACACACGACGTCCCATGGTAAACGAACCGATCGTAACGAGGCACCGTCGAATATCGACAATTCACGAGGAGACATCACAGCCGGCCACAAGGGGACCCATCACGAGGAGCCGGAGCCAAGCACTGACTAACCTAAGTGAAGCACGACAAGCGCTAGCGACGACTGGATACGAGGATACACGACCTTCAACGAGAAGTCACGTGAAACGTGACGTTTCTTGTCGGGTTAGCTCAGGCGCCCGCTACGCCTCCAACAGAGAGAAGAGGGCCAGTAACACGCAGCCAAGTGCGCAGGTGCGCCCCTCCCCACAACGTATATAAGGAGCCGCACAACAGAGAGAACGTCAGTTCAGTTCGAGCAACGAGGAGCAGCAGCAGCAACAGCAGCAGCAGCAGCAGGCAGCTTTCAGCTAGAACCTGAAGATGGCAGATGAGATTCCGCCGAAACGTCGTTCAGACAACCATGGTTCCAACAGGAGCCTACCAACTACACGGGAAAACACCCGGAAGCACGTCAACACTTCATTTAATACCCGTGAAAACCTAAGAAACAACATAAATACAGAACTATACTTGAATAACTAACATATAATAATTCAGAAGAAACACTACAGTAAAGTAATATTTATAAATAAACAGAAAAAAACCCACAAAAATTAATTTGTACGTGGGTTCACCTATTCATAAATAATGAATCTGTGTGCTTTCTTATTATATATAAGATCAAGACATAGTACAACTGTTGAAAATATTTCTAAAAGTACATCTAAATGCATCTAAATGCGAACTTGACTATTGCATTAATTTTTTTTTATGTTGATCAGGAAATGGATAAAATCTCTGTCCAAGTTTAGAATATACATTTTGCATTTATATTTAAAACGTTTTAATGAAGTAGACTGTTTTATATCAGTTGGCAAGATATTATAAAGGCGAGGTGAAAGAAAGATATAACTTCTTTGACCTATAGTTTTAGCAGTGGGAGGAATTTTTGCTTGTAAATTAGTTTTACCTCTTGTTGTATATGTATGGCTGAGTAACTCCAAATTATTTTTGTTTTTAAATTGGTTAACGATAATGTAAAAAAAATATATTTGCCTAACATCAAAGAGTCTGCATTCTGTAAAAGTCGGATACGTTGGAATTTTATTCAACATTATTTTTAGAAATTGTTTTTGTGTTATTTCAAGCATTTTTATATGAATATTCAAAGCACCACCCTATCCCAAGATTCCATAAGATAGTCTGGACTCTACTAGTGCATGGTATATGATTTTCATTTGCTTTATGTCCAATGATTAGTATACTTAATGCAAATAATAACGAGTTTATAATGACTGAAATATGAAATTGTTAGGGAACGGAATATCTTTCCCCGCTCTTTAAAATTGCTACCGTGATAAATATTCAAATTATAAGAAATGTCGTCCCCCGCTTTTCAAAATTTCCTTAATGATAAATATTTAATTTTACAGAATATTACCCCTCCGCTTTTCAAAATTTCGATCGAGATAAATATTCAGTCCTAAGGAATACTTCCCCGCGCTCTTCGAAATTTATATTGAACATTGGTGAGAGCCGTATGTTACTACACCTCGGGTCCCGATTTTCTCTCGGCGGCCCTGTTCGGAGGTCAATTAAGGTTATTATAAAATATAAAAATGAAATACAATCAGATTTTCGACAACTTTCGGCATCTGAATTGCAAACAAATCAAGTCAACGCGGCAAGTGTCCACGGCTAACATGAAAGCGGTGAAATTGTCTACTGATCTCACTCGCTATAGTTAGATGTGGGATAAAAATCAATCACAAGACAGGTTCATTAACGGCACTAGAGCACATTGTCTCTCCAAACGCATAGCCTTAGCCACTACAACATTGTACATAAAATAAATAACTGACAGTTTAATTCCTAGGCACATTAATGTTAATTAAAGGATAGCACTCCGAAAACTGAAGTACAAACAGCCAAACAAGGCAAAGATACTGGAAATCGCAAACAATCGTTGATCACATCGAAAGAAACAATCCAGATTAACCAGGCAATTTGCTGCTATTCAATCCAGATTCACTCTGTAATTTTATTTACTTGTGAATATTTTCAAATTATTGATTTACACATTATCACAATGCGCAGATTACATAAAACGTAGTTACTTCACTATAATACGCAATACACCAAAAAAATAGCTTCAAATTTGCTTAGCATAATTTTTAAACTCAGACAACCAAACCTCTGCCGTTGTGCTACAAGGCCACAGCTCGGATCAATTCTCTTTCGAATCTTTTTGATTAGGTAGCCACAGCTACCTTTCCCGTTACCCCACTCGTCTTGGTACCATTACTACCTACTCCGCGAACGACATCAACAGTTTTGTATACACTTGTTTGTGAATTGACGTATTTCGAGCCCAGGATTCAATTCTACAAGCACATACGATTTTAAATATTTTAATTTCTTTTACTGTATAGGGCGTTCTTTAAGAACTGGCCCATTACAAGCAAAAAAGTGTTTGTATACAATATTAAACCTCGTGAATTTTCCGACAAATAAGTGTCTATTCCTATTTTCCTAGGATGTATACTTTACGAGATACAGAGAGTGGTAAAATGGCGAATTATAAAAAATATCGGGCTTTAATGACATAAATGAAATTTTAATACTGATTAAACTTAAAAAACAGGAAAACTGTAATATACGAACATTATCTCAAATCGAAACATTTCAAAAGCAGCTAAATTAAAATCATCATCGTCGTCGTCGTCGTCCACATTGTCGTCTAATACTATTAACAACATTAACACATTTTTTTTTAAATTCGCGATTTTTCCACCCTCTGTATCTCGTAAAGTATTGATCCTAGGAAAAGAATGAATAGGAACTTATTTGTAGGAAATTTCATTGCTCTCATTGACTTATATGTGAGAATGGAGTGCTTACGTACAATTTTGGCGATGTATGGAGCCTCTAAGTTGGAAAATTCACGTGATAACCATCGATACTTAAGTTTTGCGAAATCGACTAGATTCAATACAGCTGTATTACCATCTCTTCCACCTACTGCAGAGACTTAACAGCACCCGTACTGTGTATTTCCAAACCTGGTTAGAAAAATATTTGGATCCGCAACAGTGAAAAAAATTAAAACTAAATCTCAAATTGTAATGGTATCATTATAGGTTCCAAACGATGAGACGTTGCAATCTCCAGCTTCATTCTCGGAGTCTAAACAGCTAGAGATTCTAAAGGCGGCCAAAGCTCTATTTTCTAAGCGTACTAGGACGTTGTACCACTGGATGTACCCGAATGCAGCAAAGCAGCAAATCAAGGCTGCTGTAGTGAGTTCCTGGGAGTCTCTGGGAGCGCAGGAAAAGGATTTTTATATTTCTCAGGTAAAAATTGGTAAACAAGTAAACAATCTGTTGTATTACTTTCACATGGAGTGAAGTGGAAGTACAGTAAGAAAAAAATCAAAATTTCTTTTTATTGAAATAGAGTCAGAAGGTCATGAAACGTGGAGATGTTTAATTTGAGCGAGAGAAAATTTTCCGCCTGCCGGTCTATCGGCCACGATCGGAAACAGAAGACGACAAAATGTTTATATTTGTAATTTTTTTGAGGGGATATCATTATTTTTTGTTGTAAGAAATTTATAAGTACAAATTATTTAATAGGATTGTCTTGCACTGAAATCGTCAATGTTGCATAAACTGTGGTGTAATTTAGGGAATTTTCGAACTTAGACACAGAACTAGTCTTGAGCTTCTAAAAAGAGTTCTCAAGCACTGGTGGCCGATCTAGGTCAAGATATGCGTATTAAAAATACTACGCGAATAAAAATAAATTAATTAAGCTTAATAATAACATAAAAATTATATAATTTCCGGAAAATTAAAATAAATAATGAATTAAACCAAATAGATTTTAACACTTTCCATAAAGTTATACTCTATTTTATTTGCTATAAACATGTCTATATATAAAGCAATCCAAGATGTTCGCTTTATCACTGACTAGTTAGATATTTTTACATATTATATATTAGATATTATGTTTGCAAGTTATTCAACAGCTATTCTGTAAAGCTTGTTGCGGTGTTTGCAATGTACTTCACTTTTGTATATATTAGCAGCGCTTCTAGTGGCAGCTGGACGGGATAAGAAAAATTTTAAATCCCACAGTATTTGAATAATTTTCTTCAAAAGATCGGGTTCGCCAAATAACGTTGCTTTAGTTAGACACTGTCAAACTTAATTTAATTCCGCCTAACAACGTTTCAGGTCCTTGGTAGGTTTGGATTTCCCCAAAGCAGTCTAATGGTCAATCCACAACTTGGAGGAATTAAGGGACTGCCACTAATCCCCAACACTACGGAAACTAAATCAAAGTCTCGCGAGCTGCAAAGTGCTATTTCTAGTATTATGCCGGACAATCCGATGCCACCAGGTATCGCCACCAACACTCTTACTTTCGAAGAATTTGAGGAAATCAACGAGTTAACTAAAAAGAGGAGAGGACGACCACCCGGCAGTTCCAATAAGAAACATAAGTTTGAATTACCGTGTGGAAATATGACCCAAGATTTTAAGGACGATCCCGAATTGAGTCAAGAATTGGAACAGTTTGCTACTATTTTTAATTTAAGCAAAATATAAATGAATTGAAAGATGGTTGTGATCGTTAAAATATATCATTAAAGTTTGTGAGGTAATCCAAAACATTACTTATACTAAATCAAAAATAAGCTGCTAGGTACAAGGTGCTCAATTTAAAACCAGCTCGTAAGAATTTTTGTGTAGTCCGTTCAGTTTAAGAATGAAGCATTAATTTCAAATATGAACCTATTTATCATTGGGCAAAATGTGAATCAAGTTCACATTACAATTCAGTAGGTTTAGGAATGAAGCAAACGTCATACTGGTGAACACAGCCACACTAACCAAATTTATAATTTGATTCAGCCACTTTGCAAACAAGAGAGAGAGAGAGTTAATCGGTCTCAGAATTTCTTCATTCTTAAACTGAATGATATTTCAACACTCATATAAATACTCAATTCTCAGTAAAAACACGAGAGAGAAAATCTCTTCAAGAGTAGTAGATGAATTAGTGCTACTAGTACTCCTTAAAGATGTGTTTCTAATAAAGAGAATGTTCTTATTTTAATAATTAGAATAGAAATTGCAGAGATTGAAATAAAGATTAAACCAAGATTAAACAAAAACGCAAATAAATAACTTCAACTGCGGTAGTGCTTGAGTTTGGCCCATTTGGGCATGTTACACAAAACTCTCCATCAGAATAACAATTTTTTCTAAGGCCAATGCCAGTTTCTTTTAAAAAGTGACCTTGAGATTTGTTAACTATCATAGCTAGACACACTTTCACGGTATTTGCTAACTTTAAAATTTGAAGGAGTAGTAAAAGGAAATAATTAATTTTCGGTAGATGGTATAAATAGGTGTAAGTAAAGATCACATTGTTTGACCCTATAATAGAACAATTGGAAGGTCGGGTGTGCTCCAACGTGAGGGTAGTGTGGAAGAGACTTAAAAATATCATATCGGAGTCAAATTTCAATAATTTCATTAAAAAACACAATCAGATACACCAGTTTAATAAACTTGAAAATCCTAAAAAATATTACATACAAAACATAAAAAGGCACAACACATCAACAAATAAAGAAACAAATATTGAACATTAGTCTATGAATAAATAAATTATATCGAGAAATTTTTTTGTTCGTTCGTGTTATCATTTTATAACCAAAACATAAACAAGGAGAACTATTTATTTAATTTTCTATACTGATTAATTCAATCAACCTCTTCTACGGTTGGTCCTTTAGCACCTGGGGCCGCTCCCTGAGCACCTTGATGCAACTTGATCATAATAGGTGAACACTCTTGCTGTAATTCCTTCAATTTATCTTCAAATTCATCCTTTTCTGCCAGTTGATTTGCATCTAACCACGCTAGAGCTGCAGTGCACTTGTCTTGGACTAATTTCTTGTCATCTTCAGATAATTTATCTGCTGTAGCGTCCTCAACGGCCTAAAATTACCAAAATTAGAAGAAAAGAAATTGTACCATCAAACTTATGCATATGAACTAAACAAATTAATAGATATATTTCGCTATTGAAAATTTCCCATTTTATTCGTCTCTTGTAAATGACAAAGAGTCTAGCAGGATAAGCTAGGCGAAACGGCCCCAGGCAAGCAATCTTTGAAATAACTCATGTTATAATATTGACAACCCATAGGAACACGAGTCGCAAACTTTCCGGGAACAGTCCCTGACCTCCACTGGTCCTTGAGGTAACTGACAAAACATGCACCGGTACAACTATTTTTTAAATTTGTTTTTCTCGAAAACTATTTTAGCTGGACGAATGAAACAAAAGGCTCCATTTGACCATTAATCAATCGGTGGTCTATATTATATAGTTATTTTAGATCTTTTAAATAATTTTAATTATTTAAAAAATGAAAAAAAAAATTGAGAATGAATTTTTTCACGCTTAGAGCCGAGGTACAATCCCCAAAAAATACGTAATATGGGTAATTATACTTACTATTTCTACTAATTGTTTAATTAAAAACCAATGTGTGCAACACTTAAAAAAAATAAGTTCGTTTATGATTAGTTTTATGTACCTTTTATGTAATACAACTATGTTATGCACACCTACATAATAACATATGAAGTTATAGTAAAAATTCAAAAGAAAATGGGTGCAAGGCTTCAAAAAATTATTTTAAATTAATTTTATTACAAAATATTATTTAAATATATATCATCGTCACTATCTTCATTGATTACCACAGGATAAAATCACCTTCATCACTGTACCGTTTGGTGCTCTGTACGTCAGTACTGCTTTTGAATCAGTTTTTTTATAGTTTGTGTACGTAGGAAAAAATTTGTCTCTTTATTTATTTGAATACAGTTTCTATTTTTTAAACATGTTATTTAGTGTTTGTTATACTAAAATTAAAATAAAGAACAAAATACAGATAGTGACGACGAATAAAATATGAACCTTTTGATTGATCGATTGATTGGCCAGCGTAAGGTGGGCATTGCTGCCGATTCCGAGCATCCATTGAGGTTCGTTCCAACACGCAGCTTGGTCATCCGCCGAACACGCCCAACGGACGGCCAAACCGCATACCAGAACCAAATCTCGGATGTTTTATATACCGTCGGACTGGCTGCATACGTCGGGTTGGATATTGAACAAGCTTGTTGTCAGCAGCGAGAGCCGCATGATGTATGGGATGGGAATACAGGATGGGAAATGTAGGTGTTTGTGAGATGTTTCTTTTCAGTTTCCATGCTTCGTTTAAGTTTCCATCTATCGTCATCTCCTTATTTTTCTTCTTCTAAGTTTTCTGTTTCTTTTGTTTCTGAATCTGGTAGCTTTTTTATTTTTTTTTTGTTTTTATTTATTAACCGTTCCACAGGTAAATATCCGTTTACGGTGGAGTTGCTGGAAAGGGCTCTATCTCGCGGTAACAATATTTTTTTATCGTTCTGAGAAAAAAGGTCCGAAGGGATAGTTTGCTTATCCTGTAGTTATGTCGTTTCTTTGAAACAATCGGTTTCAATTTACAGTAATTATTTGCAACTGCCGCCTTCCAATTTCGGATATTTTATATTTCATTACCTTTTTTTCTCTGTTGTTTAATAAATTATCCTGTGACAAGGATTAATAAATCAATAAATAAATATCTTTTCAATTTTAATTTCTAATTTTTCAATTAAAAAAAGAAATAGACTTCATTAATGAGCTAAACTAAATTAAAAGTAAAGTAAATAAAAACTTATCTGTTTCATTCACATCCACATCTGGCTGGCTGTTGCTTATTTTATATCACCCACTTGAAAAAGGGAACGCATCCATCCAGGTATATATTTTACGGTCAAGCTGTACACTTTCTCAGGTTATTTATATACACTCTTTTGTCTTGATTTATTCCACCAATATAATTTATTCAAATATCAACTATATGAAATAGCAGGACTCGTGCTAATTTATATCAATTAGTGCAGAGTTGTTTACGCTTTGATTCAATACAATTTCGACGTTTTCTTGCCACTTTATCCAAATGTATCTCGAGATCTTGTAGGAGCCACGAAACACGCGTCTGTTACCAAATTCGACACACTTTGAACCCCACGAATAAAATATGAAGCTTTTATAATAAAATGAACTTAAAAGTATTTTTTTAGATCTTGCACATCTTTCCTTTTAACGTGAATTTTTAATGTGTACATGACATAATTGCATTAAATAAGAGGTACATAAAACCCATCAGAACTGATCATACATTTTTTTAGAAGTGTTGCACCCATTTGTTTTAATGAAACAATTAGTAGTAATAGTAAGTATAATTACCAATATTATATATCTTTTTGGCGTCTGTATTTCGTCTAACCCTAAAGAAATTCATTCTCAAATTTTTATTTTCATTTTTCAAATTATTATTATTATTATTATTATTATCATTATTTAAAAATTCCAAATTAAATATACTTGTGTTGGTTATTATTCATTTTTGTCACATTTAGGTTTTAATTATACCTGATGATGCCATCTTTTTTGGTGAAACATACGGTGAAAATGATCTCTTTTTAACTAGAGATTATTTTTCATACAGGCTTGGTTTAATGGTTTACCTGCCTATGCTGACAGTGATTTTCCAAATTTTACATGAGCTAAATACTGAGAAATCTGTACAATTAGTACAATTTGAAGGACACTTAAGTAAACTACTTATTTCAAATATTCAATATTTTTCAATATTCTCAAACACACTCTTGTCCATTCTAAATTTACGATCTCAGAAAACACTAATCTTATAATATTACGATACTATTACGATACGATAATATACTCTATTTAACCACATTCTTCGTTTAAAAAACCCTTTCTAACACAATCATAACTGAAAATAAAAGGAGACAAATCTCTCTAACCTGTTTTGCATTAAATATATATCCCTCTAGTTGATTCCTAGCAACGATCCTTTGCCTTTGCTTTTCATCTTCAGCTGCGTACTTCTCAGCTTCAGACAACATGCGATCGATATCAGCCTTGGACAATCTACCTTTATCGTTGGTAATAGTAATTTTTTCTGATTTTCCAGTACTAGAATCCCTTGCAGATACGTTGAGAATACCGTTAGCATCCAGATCAAAAGTAACTTCAATCTTTGGAACGCCACGCGGCGCTGGAGGAATTCCATTGAGACTAAAAGTACCTAATAGGTTGTTGTCCTTAGTCATAGCTCTTTCACCTTCAAAGACTTGAATAGTGACAGCGTTCTGATTATCGGCGTACGTAGTGAAGACTTGCTGTTGCTTGCAAGGTATCCTGGAGTTCCTTTCTACAATTTTGGTCATAACACCACCAGCAGTTTCGATACCAAGGGAGAGAGGTGCTACATCGACCAAAAGCACGTCTTGAATCTGAGAGCTTGTATCGCCACTTAGAATAGCAGCTTGTACTGCTGCTCCGTAAGCCACGGCTTCGTCGGGATTAATTGACAAATTCAACGGTTTCCCACAGAAGAAGTCCTGGAGCATTTTCTGAATCTTTGGAATTCTTATGGAACCACCGACTAGGACAACATCGTGTATGGCTCCCTTGTCTAATTTTGCATCGGTTAATGCCTTTTCAACTGGTTGCAATGTTGACCTAAACAGGTCCATACATAGTTCCTCGAATCTAGCCCTTGTTACTTTAGCGTAAAAATCGATGCCTTCGTGCAGGGCGTCTATCTCTAAACTAGCCTCTGTACTAGAAGAGAGCGTTCTTTTCGCTCTTTCACAAGCTGTGCGAAGTCTACGCAAGGCTCTGGTGTTGTTACTTAAGTCTTTCTTGAATTTTCTTTTAAACTCCTCAACGAAGTGGCTCACTAGACGGTTATCGAAGTCTTCACCACCTAGAAGAAGAATAATAATACACTTTTCATGTATACTCATAATTGTACTATTTAAAAAAATACACAAATATCTCATAAAACACGAACTTTCAGCAGCGGCATAGACCCTTTACTCACAAGCATAATTTTTAGAGGCGGTTATCATCTTCACAAAAAACTATAAATTATTTTCTCTAATTGGTAGTAAAATTACACTCAACACCATAATGTATGCAACACTGACTTATCCCTCGACAATATTATAAACAAAATGAGTCTTACCTAAATGAGTATCCCCGGCAGTAGATTTGACTTCGAATAATGACCCTTCATCAATAGCAAGGATAGACACGTCAAATGTACCTCCACCAAGATCAAAAATAAGTACATTTTTCTCGCCTTTCAAATTCTTATCCAGGCCATAGGCCAAAGCAGCCGCTGTTGGTTCATTGATGATCCTCAGGACATTCAATCCTGCGATGGCTCCGGCATCCTTTGTCGCTTGCCTTTGGGAATCGTTGAAATAAGCTGGGACAGTGATCACAGCGTCAGTTACTTTTCCACCTAGGTACGTCTCTGCAATTTCCCTCATTTTCGAGAGCACCATGGAACTGATTTCTTCAGGAGCGAATTTCTTTATTTCGCCTTTGTACTCTACTTGGATTTTGGGTTTCCCACCATCATTTACTACTTGGAAGCTCCAGTGTTTCATGTCATCTTGGATTTTTGGATCGTCGAAGCGACGGCCGATCAGTCTTTTTGCGTCGAATACGGTGTTTTTGGGGTTCATGGCCACCTGAATTAACAAATAAAACATTTAGTTTAAAGATATAAGGGCTTATATTATATTGTGATATAATAACTAGTTAAATTACTCAAGTACACATAAGAAAATGTGTTTATCACAAGTTTTGTCAAATAACTACACCACTCCCTTATTTATTTAATTATTGATTATACAGGATGATTTGTAGCTACTTGGCGCAACAATACACTCAACCGAAATGGGCCGAAATATAAAAGAAATGTGGAATAATTTGGTAATAATAACAATTTTCTTTGAGGATGGATAATAAACCGAAACGTAAGAAAATAACGATAATAGTATCATGTAACAGTGTTAACATTTAAAGTAACCGAAAACTCTCAGGATACACGCCAAGTTAATGTATAACAATGTGTTTTCAAATTGGTTTAAGCAAAATGTGGGGGGTTTCAGGAAAATACAATCATGAGATTTGCTTTGGGGGACATATTTATTGGAGGATCGGGTGGTTTAAACGATTGGCTGTTCGGAAAACTCGCACACCGTGATTGGATACATTCATTAGTGTATTATGCAGTGTTTTGGTGTTTATAAAATCTTATCAATGGTTACAACACTGTTCACGTGCATTTTTTCCTAAAATGTTTCATAATGATCATACGTATTTATAAATTTTTCTAAAAAAGCCAAAACTAACTTGCCCCCAAATTTCAATAAGATGGATTACTTAATTACAAGAACAACTTATTATTGAAAATGGGACCCTATTGTTTCGGTGATTTTATTTTTGCTCGCAAAGAACGTTGTAAACCTACTTTCTCTTTTTTGTACGATGACCCGTTTAAGGTTTTGTCCCGTACAAGTAAATTAATTGCTTTTGTCAAAGGAACTAATATCGTTATTGTCTATGTCGACAGGGTTAAACCTGCGTTTTCATTATCTGATAAGTGTGAGATTACTCCGCTACCTATTAAGGAAGTCCGTTTCGCCATTAACAGTTTGTTTAATTGATTGCCTTTCTTTTTGTTAATGGGGGAGTGTGTGTGGCAGCTCACTTACCTCAAAATTAAGTGTTTTTGAGGTTACCTAGTGCTCATTAGGTAACCAAGGAAGGAAGGAAAATCGCTGTCTAAGGAATCACTACTTCCACATCCAGATTTTTCATCCAAGTCACTTTAATATGGAAAATATAAAAAACCTGAAGCCTTCGCTTCTGGTATATACACCGAATATCAAATTTCTGTACTTTCACCAGCTTGCTTTACTTATTTTCCCCTATATACCCCTATTTAATCCCCAACCCCTCAACGGAATCATCTCAAAATATAATCAGTTCCAGATATCGTTATAGTATATACGCGTACCAAACTTCAAGTGAATATCTCAATTTCATTTTATCAACCCCTTTAATACTGGAGTAGGGATATTGGGGGGTTGAAAAATATTATAAAAAAATCTGAGGACTTCTAGTACATACACCGAGTTTCAAGTTTCTGTACTCTTACCAGCTTGCTTTACTTATTTTCCCCTATTTACCCCCGATTTAACCCCCAACCCTTCAGCGGAATCATCTCAAAATATAATCTAGTTCCTGATGTCGTTGTGATACATACGTGTACCAAATTTCAAGTGAATATCTCAATTTTGTTTTATCAACCCCTTTAATAATAGATTAGGGTTGGGGGGGGGAGGGGGAGGAAAAATATTGTAGACGAATCTGAGGCCTTGGCTTCTAGTACATATACCGAATTTCAAGTTTCGGTACTCGTAGCAGCTTGCTTTACTTATTTTCCCCTTTTAACCCTATTTAAACTCCAACCTTTCAACGGAATCATCTCAATATATAATCTAGTTTCAGATGATGTGTACCAAATTTCAAGTGAATATCTCAATTTTATTTTACCAACCCCTATTTACCCCCAACCCTTCACCGGATATCTTCAAAAAACAATCCAGTTCCAGATCTCATTATCACAAATACGTGTACAAAATTTCAGAAAATTATTTTACGATTACTATACTTCCAATCCACTATGTGGATGTGGAAGTAAATAGAAGAGTAACAAAAATAATAATAATAAATGAAATGTTAAAAATATATTAAATTCCGTTTTTGGTAATATATCCTGGTAATTAACCAGAAGACTTATTTAATTATAATAAAAACATGTTGTAAATGAGACCCTGTATCTTGCTCACTCGCACATCGAAATTTGTACCTATTTGACTGGACCATTAATGTATCGATGATGTTTAATCATGAAAAAAATCTGAAATTTATAGCAAGTTCTCTAAAATGTCTCGATCTGTATTCAGTCATATACACCAATTGCGCTTAAATATGTGATATCATACATATACCCATAATCTTCTCGATAAAAACACCATAGGTCATGATTCAGATTACAATGTAATAATCCTCACATCGCCCATAGTTAGTACAATAAACATATTTATCTGGTAATATTACTCAGTATAGGTCATCATATATGCACATAATGTTGAACATTACAACAATCGTGTTTATTTTGAAAGAAATATAGACTTTGTTATTAATATAAAATTATTATGCCAGAATCTATGTGTTATAAAATCGAGTAATTTCCAGAGAAGTGAATAAACGTTGTATCTATTTTCTACTCTGGCATATATCCAACATATGTTTAAAATTTTTCTGGTATAACGAAACGCTTTAAATTTAGACTTGTTTATTTATTAAGTAGATCTATACTTGCATTCAAAAATAAAAAGTGTATTAAAAGATAAACATATAGTCTAGCTCTAAAGGTTGAGTCTAAGTACATATTGCTGGTAAAGATTTGGTGATACTACATATTATAATATAGTAAATAAAGTCACAGAAATGGCAAAATCTTGGAATCTTGACCAGTGAATAAATTGACTTCAAGCCCTCTTCAATGGGATTTTAGAGACTGTAGAATACAAAGAATGTCGACTTTTGTCCCCACGGGGCTAAAATCACCCCTAAATGCAAGATAATTAATATTCGATCTAATATTGAGAATTAGTCGCAGAGATGGTGTATGCTTTTGAATAAACAGAGGCAGATTTAAGTTACCTGACTAGCAATTTAATATTTTGTAGAAGCTGGAAGAATGTTTACAGAACACTTTTTAAAAACAAGATTGTTGGTATAAACATTTTCAAAGCGTTTATACAACGTTATATACGCAAAATGGGCACAGTTTATAAAATAATATAGTTCATTAATTAATTTTATTATGGCTATTTAAATAAGTGCTAATAATGTTCTTACAGCTAAATAATAAAACATTTTTTAGAATTTGTTTTTTGCTGTTTTATAAACATCTATGTTCTGTATCATTTTTATTAAACATGGATAGGTGCTTATGCGCCATATTGTTTTCTCAGTTTTATACTGTGTAATAATCTCGAAAGTAGTACATTTAAATTCATATATCGGGAAACTAAAAGCTTTGGGGGCGAGCGGTCTTATTATAGCACTATTGCTCAGTTACTTCGTTCAATTGGCCGCCACCAAATATTTTAGTTTCCAGATGTGTGAATTTTAATTTTTTTTTTCTTTTTACTACGTTTTCAATTTTCCTTTTTTTAGTAAATTAATATTTTTTAATAATTTTGTTTTTACTTTTTAGTCTTCAACTTTGTACATCTTGTACCAACCAGACTGTGTAGTTGCTGTTTTGCACATATCATATTCCACTCGACAAACCCTTTCATTTGATACTCATATCAAGGGGGTTCTCAAGAAACATGGCGGACGCCATGTTGGATTTAGAATGACGTCACATAGTTAATCGTATTCTACATGTGTGCAATATTTCGGCATATTAGGCGTTTATCAAGAGTATTACTTAGTGAATACTAAAGTTTCCGACTTGCTTATTCTAATTTATACCTAAAAGTATTTATGTCTTAATCTATTAATGACCTAATCTATTTAAGACTTAATTTAACATCCTTAATTATTTGAATGTTTGGAGTGGACCTAAACTGATTATATAAATCAATGGATAGTTCTTAACAATTTCTTTATTATAGGGGTATTCAAGAAATTTTGTTGGTCATTTGTGGTACAAGGGTTGTACTTGAAAGATTCTTTGATTTCTAGTTGTTCTAGCAGATCTAAACGTTTACCTTTTCTTTCTAAATGAAGTAAATTTATATGATCAGTATCTATGAAATGCTTGTTTTCAATACAGTATGTTGACATTTCTGTATTTTTATTGTTATTTAAGATTGATTTTTTATGTTCTTTTACTCTGTTCAAAACGCATCTACCACTCTGACCGATATAGACAGCATTGCAATCTTTACAATTAATTTTATATACAGCAGATTTATCAATTTTATTCACTTTTTCTTTGTTATTATCCAAAATGTTTCCTATATTTGTTTTGTTCACACTTATTGTAGAGATACCCAAATTATTTAATTTTTTAGAAATTTTGTTACTATATTTCGGAACATAATTAATGTGTAGGTTTGTTAGGCACAGTGAAAAATTATTTTTGAAGCATATTGCGTTGTTTGTTTTTGACCATGTTATCTATTCGTGACTCGTATCCGTTATTTCTTGCAATTTGTTTAATTATATTTAATTCTCTATCAAAATCACTTTGATCTAAAGGAAAATTCGCGTATTAGAGTATGAAAGGGTGAAATATTAATTTGCCATGATTACTGCGAATTATAATTATAAATATTTCAGCTAACAAAGGAGAAATTGGTGAACCCATTGGTAGCCCGTCTTTTTGTCGGAATTCAGAATTCATCATTAAACTGAAAATAGTTTTGTTCAATACATACTCTCGAAAGATTTTTTAACTCTGTTTTTTTGTTTTCGCTGATTTGTGAATTATCTATTAAATTATTCAATATTAATTTTAGTTCTGTGAACTGAGGTGAACAGGCTTTTAACGTCAAAGGATAATTTTGCGTCATTTGGTATTATTAAATTTTTTATATTTTCAATAAAAACAAAAGAATTTTAATGGAATATTTAGATTAAAATTTATTAATTTTGGTAAAATATAATTTAGTTTTTTACATAATTTATAAGATGAAGTATTGATGTAAGACACTATGGGGCGTATAGGGTTATTTACTTTGTGAATTTTCGGAAGACCATAGAGAATGGGGGCTGAAGGGTTCATAATTTTCAATTTATACGCCTCATTACTTTGAATAACAGTATTACATTTCTTTAAGTTAGATACAATTTCGGACTGAAAATGTTTATATCAACAATCTTGTTTTATAAAAAATATTCTGTAAACATTCTTTCAACTTCTACAAAACATCAAATTGCTAGTTGGGTTGGTGTATATACTAGAAAACAAGGTCTTAAATATTTTAGTATGTACGAAAACAAAAGTAAGTCAGTCAGTCGAAAAGGTATCGAAGTAGCACATCGTTTTATGAGTTTTTGAATTAAACGATTTCAAATATTAAATTATTATAATGGTGTGAACAATTATACCCACATGCTGAAGTGCAAATTTAATATTAAAATTCCTTCGTTTAAAGAGACTTGGATAGTATATCTGGATGTGGAAGAAGTGATTCTTTAGGCAGCGATATTCTTTATACAAATTTTGCGTTAATTTTTTGTTTTAGGTCAAAGAGATCATTTATTTTATTATTACTATTGTTTGGTGAATCAATTCAAAATATATAATTTCAGCTTGTACGACCAAAATCGACCATGATATTCCTAAGTTAAATACCATACCATTTTAGGTAAATATCGTAAGCCAACGCCATAAATAGATAATAAAACACCTTAAATAAAACAATTTAAATACAAATATTAAAATTGTAACTCATTTATGTTTTTGTTTGTTAAGTTAAAATATAACGTTAAGATGCTGCACCAAGATAGCAAATTAAAACTTTATTTATGTAAAATTATAACTGTATATGTCCTGTGACTAAAGAGCGACCTCCGCTTTGGTGCTGCTATTGCAATACCATCATATTTGGAGAAGACTTTTGTCTCGTAGGCGACAGCCAGGAGATGTTGTTTATCCAAATAAGGAGCAATGCTTTATGCAACGTTTAAAAGGGGCATTAAATCTTCTAGGCAGTTCACTTTTAACATATGTTCAACTTGCTCTAGTAAAACGTAAGAATGTCAGTGCTAATTATCCATAATAACAATAAAATCTATTTAAATACACAGGTGCAGAACTCGAAATTCATTTACCAGTTTTGAAAAAAATATATATTGTAGGCACAGGAATCAGTAGTACGATAGTTCGTAATTATTGGTAAATCAAAAGTGCATACTCGCCATTTATTTTATCTTATAACGTATTAGCCCAGTCCTTAAGGTTATAGGAGTTGGGATTAAATAATCCTAATAGTCGAGTCGCTGTATCGAAATGTTTAAAACTCACAAAAAATGTTTAATACTTTGCCGATTTTTTTGAAACTTTGGAAAAATCTTCTTGGGTCCATAAATCGAAAAGTTAAGAGTTTTTTTTGTCGGTCAAACCTCCGACATTGTTAAATAAACAAATTAAGTTAACAATTGAATAACTTCCTGAATAATTATTCAAAATGGCTGAATTTTCTAGGGGGGTTTTAGGGGTCGCTGATTACGAATTTGATATCAAAGAGTCCAAAATCAAAATGGGGTTTGTGACACTAATTGTTTGGAATATTCTCTGTGAATATTCATAATTCTATCGGAACATTTCCAGAAAAGCTTCTTAGGTCGCGAATTGTTAATTTAACATGGAAAAGTCAGAATTGAAAATGGCGGATTCAAAATGGCCGAAATATTATCCATTACTTTAAATATTTTTGTAAATCTGTCATTCTAAAAAAATGATAGCTCTCAGAGAAACCGAATTGTTTAATAATATAACAAAATGTTAAATATGACCATGCTTAACGTACGTTTCAAATGTTATTGGTTTGGAGTCCAAATCAGTTATTGTACTCAAAGGCCGTTACTAATAAGCATCTACTCCGCGAGCGTACGGCCCGAAAATCGTTCGCTTTTTTTTTATTTCTGGAAAACAGTTTAGAATTTTTGAATGAAATAGAATGCAAAGTTAAGCCAATAAACATACCTTCCGACTGTTTTTTGTTTGAAATCGATATCTATAATTGTTTTCAAATGCGACCCCTCACAAGCACCTATCACACCAGCGTGTGTTCTGAAATTCGCTCCGTTTTTTTCGAATTTCTGGAAAACGGTTCAGAATTTTTGAATAAAATAAAATGTAAAGTTAAGCTAATAAATGCACCTTTCGACTGTTTTTTGTTTGAAGTCGATATCTATAATTGGTTTTGAAATGTGACCCCTCACAAGCACCTATCCCACCTGCGTGAGGTCGGAAATTTGCTCTGTTTTTTTTAGTATCTAGAAAACAGTTCCGAATTGTTAATGAAATAAAATGCAAAATGAAGCCAATGAACGTACTTTTCGACTGTTTTTTGTTTGGAGCCAATACGTGTAATTGTTTTCAAATGCGACCCCTCATAAACACCCATTCCACCAGCGTACAGCTGGAAAACAGCTCCGTTTTTTTTTAATTTCTGGAAAACGGTTTCGATTTTGAGAGTGAAACAAAAAACAAAATGTTTCTAATGAACGCACCCTCGAGTATTCTTAATTTCTAACCGATTTTTATCATTTATTGTTGTTATAGTCCAAAATCACGTTGAGTTCTTTAATTATATTTAAGTTCACTTTTCCAACAAAAAATTTGTTTTATATATTTTCCAGAATATGTGGTATATGTTAGTATTATTAAATTATTAATGCAAAATTCCAAATATTTTTTTTTTCATAGCGTATAGCTATACTGATTTTTTAAATCTTTGTAATAATTCCAATGGCGTTCTGTCTTGGTTCTTTTATACTTATTAAATGCCCGATCTTTAAGTCTGAACATTAATTTTATATTATCCGTTAGTTATGGCTGTTTTGGTTTTTTTATGACAACGTTTCTTAGGGACCCTAGTGTATCAAATATATTGATTAATAAACTGTTCAAGTATTCAACTTTATCATTTACGTTATCTAAATAAATTATGTTTTCTTATGTTATCTTTATGTTATTATTTTATGTTATCTTTATTTCTTCCTGATATCCTTGGTATTTACATATTTCGAAAGATAAAGCAATTCCCTACTTGCTGCATTTTCCTCTGCAGACTCTCATATTTCATCGATATAACTTTTCTTTAAATGAATACCTTCTGCACATTCAATAATTTGGTCTTCATATCAACACACATCAATTCATCGTTCCATTTTCGAGTTCGAATGAGTTGACTGAAAAAATTGTTGTTTTAATATTTTTACTTCCCTCGCATACCGAAGGGAAGTATTGTAATCGAGAAAAAATCACCCTCCGAGATTTTTTCGGATTCTGACGTTTCAGAACACGTAGATTACGAAAATATAAGTTTTTCAATTCCGTCAGTCTGTCTGTCTGTCTGTCTGTCTGTCTGTCTGTTGGTGCATTTAATAAAAAACTACTTGACGGAGAGCAGTCAAATTTGGTAGGTAGTTGACGCTACTGTCAGCGATGAATGGTAGAAATTTCACTGGCAAATATACAGGGTGGACCGTCTAAATGGAATAAATAGTGAAAAAAATTTTTTTTTGCTCAAATTTAAAATTTCTACGTTTCATGACGCGCTAAACCTATTTAAAAAAAAAATCAAAATTTTTTTCACCAATATTTTTGAAAAAATTTTTACTACTAAAATGAAATAATTTTTTTTTTATTTCTTCAAATTTAAAATGTCCACGTTTCATGGCATTCTAAGGCTGATTCAAAAGAAAAATTTGAAATTTTTTTTCACCATTTTTGAAAATTTGTTTACCACTAAAATAGATAGATTTTTACTTCCCTCGCATACCGAAGGGAAGTATTGTATTCGAGAAAAAATCACCCTCCGAGATTTTTTCGGATTCTGACGTTTCAGAACACGTAGATTACGAAAATATAGGTTTTTCAATTCCGTCAGTCTGTCTGTCTGTCTGTCTGTCTGTCTGTTGGTGCATTTAATAAAAAAACTACTTGACGGAGAGCAGTCAAATTTGGTAGGTAGTTGACGCTACTGTCAGCGAAGAAATGGTAGAAATTTCACTGGAAAATATACAGGGTGGACCGTCTAAATGGAATAAATAGTGAAAAAATTTTTTTTTGCTCAAATTTAAAATTTCTATGTTTCATGACGCGCTAAACCTATTAAAAAAAAAATGAAAATTTTTTTCACAAATATTTTTGAAAAAATTTTTACTACTAAAATGAAATAATTTTTTATTTCTTCAAATTTAAAATGTCCACGTTTCATGGCATTCTAAGCCTGATTTAAAGAAAAATTTGAAATTTTTTTTCACCATTTTTGAAAATTTGTTTACCACTAAAATAGATAGATTTTTACTTCCCTCGCATACCGAAGGGAAGTATTGTATTCGAGAAAAAATCACCCTCCGAGATTTTTTCGGATTCTGACGTTTCAGAACACGTAGATTACGAAAATATAGGTTTTTCAATTCCGTCAGTCTGTCTGTCTGTCTGTCTGTCTGTCTGTTGGTGCATTTAATAAAAAAACTACTTGACGGAGAGCAGTCAAATTTGGTAGGTAGTTGACGCTACTGTCAGCGAAGAAATGGTAGAAATTTCACTGGAAAATATACAGGGTGGACCGTCTAAATGGAATAAATAGTGAAAAAATTTTTTTTTGCTCAAATTTAAAATTTCTATGTTTCATGACGCGCTAAACCTATTAAAAAAAAAATGAAAATTTTTTTCACAAATATTTTTGAAAAAATTTTTACTACTAAAATGAAATAATTTTTTATTTCTTCAAATTTAAAATGTCCACGTTTCATGGCATTCTAAGCCTGATTTAAAAAAAAAATTGAAATTTTTTTTCACCATCTTTGAAAATTTGTTTACCACTAAAATAGATAGATTTTTTTTTATTTCTTCAAATTTCAAATTTCCACGTTTCATACCGTTGTAAATCTATTTAAAAGAAAAATTAGAAATTTTTCTTACTATTTTTAAAAAATTTTACCACTAAGATAGATTTTTTTTTCTTTGTTCAGATTTTCACTATCCACGTTTCCATGACATTCTAAAACTATTCAAACAAATTTAAAAATGTTTTTGAAGAATTTTTAAAAAAATTTGAAAACATTTTTAATCCATTTATGTATCACTACTATAGAACAGGCGAAAAAATTTTTTTTGCTCAAATTTAAAATTTCCACGTTTTATGATATTCCAAACCAATTTCGGAAAAAAAAATTGTTACATTTTGTTACCAGTTTGAAAAAAATTTAACACTAGAATGCTCAAATTTAAATGACATTCTAAACCTATAGGTATTTCAGAAAATAAATTTAGAAAATTTTTTTCGCCAACATTTTTCAAAAAGTTTTTACCACTAAAATAGTTAGATTTTTTTTTATTTGCTCAAATTTAAAATTTTCACGTTTCATAGCATTCTAAACCAATTTTAAAAAATACATAATTTTTAATTTTTAAACTTTTTTAGCACTACTGTAGAATAGAAGGAAACTTTCCTTTTTGCTCAAATTTAAAATGTCTACGTTTGACATTTTAAACCTATTTCAGAAGAAAAAAATCGGTAAATGTATTTACACATAACTTCCCTCGTTATTTGTGCATGGCGGTCACTAAAAAATTATTAAATATGAAATAACATTGAGAATAATAATGGAAATATAGTTATTGTAATTATTACAAAGAAATCCTGATAACTTTTAGTCAAAAAAATAGTGCTCATCCAACAGCAAAAGTTCAATACTAAATAACAGGTCTACCATGAATTATTTCTTGGGATAACCACCCTGTATATTTTCCAATAAAAGTATAATAGCATATGCCAAATATTATTGCCATTAGACACATTTTCAGTTCCACTTTCACGCAGTGAAGTGGAAGTAGAGTGGTGGTTAAAAATTTCAATTTTTTTTTGAAATTTTTCAAAACTGTTGGTTAAAAATTTTCAGTCTCTTTTCTTCTGCAATAGGTTCAGAATGTCATGAAACACGGAAATTTTAAATTTGAGCAAAGAAAAATAATTTTCCATCTGTTTTAGTGGTAAAATTTTTTTTTTAAAATGTGTGAAAATAATTTTCATTTTTTTTTCTGAAATATGTTTAGAATGTCATGAAATGTGAAAATTTTAAATTTCAGCAAAAACAAATTTTTCCGTCTATTTTAATGGTATTTTTTTTCCAAAATGGTAAAGAATGATGCAATATTTTTTCCGAAATAGGTTTGGAATGTCATGAAACGTGGAAATTTTAAATTTAAACAAAAACATTTTTTCATCTATTCTATTTATAGTAAGTAGTGAAATAGATTTTATCAATTTTTTTTTTAATTTGTTTGAATAGGTTTAGAATGCCATGGAAACGTTGAAATTTTAAATTTGAACAAAGAAAAAAAAATTTTTTTTGAAAATTTTCCAAAATGTTGGTTCAAAAATTTTCAAAATTTTTTCTTCTGATATAGGTTTAGAATGTCATGAAACGTGTATATTTGAAATTTGAGCAAAAAAATGTTTCCATCTGTTCTAGTGGTCATTACAAATGTTACAATTTTTTTTCTTCCGAAGTAGTTTTAGAATGTCATGACGCGTGGAAATCATAAATTTGTGCAAAAAAAATATTTTCTTCTATTCTATAGTAATATAGTGATGAATACATAAATTTTTTCAAGAAAATTTTTCAGAAAAACTTCTAAATTTGTTTTATACGTTTATAATGCCATGGAAACGTGGAAATTTTAAATTCGAACAAAAAAAAATCCACCTATTTTAGTGGTAAAAATTTTTTCAAAAATTTGGTAAAAAAATTTTCAAAAAAATTTTTTTTTTGAAATACGTTTAGAATGCCATGAAACGTGAAAATTTTAAATTTGAAGAAAAAAAATTTTTCTTATATTTTAGTGGTAAAAATTTTTTCAAAAATGATTAAACAAAATTTTCAAAATTTTTTTTTTCTGAAATAGGTTTAGCGCGTCATGAAACGTGGAAATTTTAAATTTGAGCAAAAAAAATTTTTTTCACTATTTATTACGTTTAGACGGTCCACCCTGTATATTTTTCAGTGAAAATTCTACCAGTTCTTCGCTGACAGTAGGGTTAACTACCTATCAAATTTGACTGCTCTCCGTCAAGTAGTTTTTTAGTTAATGCACCAACAGACAGACAGACAGACAGACTGACGGAATTGAAAAACCTATATTTTCGGAATCTACGTGTTCTGAAACGTCAGAATCCGAAAAAATCTCGGAGGGTGATTTTTTCTCGAATACAATACTTCCCTTCGGTATGCGAGGGAAGTAAAAATTTGAAAATTATTTTACCATCATCTTTTGAAAAATTCTTTAAAAAATGAAATTTTTTATACTTCCACTCCATTACGTGAATGTTGGATTGAAAATGTGACAGATGGCAATAATATCTGGCATATGCACCTATTATACTTTTATTGAAAAATGTACAAGAAATAATTCAGTCATGGTGGACATTTGCAAAGGTATTTGCGCAAGCCTGCCATATGTGGCACCTGCTATTTAGTATTGAACTTTTGCTGTTGGATGAGCAATCTGTATATTTTTTTTACCAAAACTTATCAAGTTTTCTTTGTAATAATAGCAATAACTCTATTCCGATTATTATTCTCAATCTCATTTCGTAATTATTAATTTTTTAGAGTGACTGCCATGCACAAATAACGAGGGAAGTTCTGTGTAAATACCTTTACCGATTTTTATTTTTATTGTTACTATTATTTATCCAATAGACGCCAAGAATAAGAAAAGTGGTTCTTAAAAATTTATTTATAACAATTAAACTGCTAAACGTAATAAGAGTTCAAGCTAATCTAAAAATGGCACCATTCAATTATTAATTTCATTAAACACCAAATTCCCTAGAAAAGGCGTTTTAGGGTTAAAGTTACAACTTTTTGGCATATTGGCGATTTTCTTAAATGTTTAATTTAATTTATTTTAATAAGACATGCAGGTGATAATTATTATTTGGGAAATACTATATGAACAAATAATGCCAAAAGCAAAAATGAATTTTTTAATCGACACAATTTCCATGACTCGAGTATTTCGATTCCTCGTGTATTCAGGGAGCGAAGTACTCAAGAACATTAGCAGTTTAATGTTTACTGTGCCATGAGAGACACTAGAGTGGTGACACCACAATTTTTTGAGGAAAATTTAAATATTAATATTAAATATTAAGTCGCCAATATTAAAAAAAAAATAATTTTAACCTTTATAATGCCTATACTAGAAAAAAGAGAATTTTATTTTATTTTATTTGATGTAAGAAAATACAGGGTGCTCCGTTTGAAATAAAAAAGTTCTTGAGGTTTGAATTTGATCAAGTGTAATGTGAACAATAGAACGCTTTGTATACTATTATGCAATTTATTCTTACTGTAGAGTAGTAGTAGAGTAGTAGCTTATCTTGTGTTGTTTTTACGTGGTAAAGCGCAGATGAGGATCTCCTTCACGAAGAAAGTTAAAGCTAGTATTGCAAACCGCTGCACCTGTCAAATTATCTACAAAACGTCAAATATTTCCAAAACTGCTGGGTTTAGGTATAAGATATGCCACATATTTCGATTCGAAATCCGGTATTTCCCAAAATGCCGCCATTTTTAAATTATTATTTTTGGTCGACTATTATAGTAGAGTACCAAATCTCAAATGTCTATCTCATGTGCAAGTGGGAATTATTCTAATAGCCGCCTTAAAAGGGCCACCCTGTATAGTATGTTAATAAAATGTGTTAATATGGAGATCAAATTTTAATAAACAGAAAATAATAGTTTTATTCTGTTATGTCGATAAAATGTGAGAATTTGGAAGGATAAATATAGGAAGCTTGAAACTTTTTTGTCGTTCGAAATAATAATAATAAGTGCGGAGTGTACACTTTTGATTTCACCAACGATTTTTATTTATTCTTAACCTTGTCGATCAAAAATATTGTTAATAAGATGGCCATCTAAACTGGACTGTATTTCAGTGTTGATTTGCGTCAAATATATAGTACCATTACAAAAAAGTTATGAATTTGTTGGCAACAGTTTTCTGTGAAAAAATAAATTTTGATAGAATCATCGCTAGGAAATATTTCACTGTTAACAAATAATAAATTATAAAATGTTGTTAAGTTATGTTATATGCATCACTCGTTATATTATTTTTGACAAGAGTGTATAGAACGATCATGAAATTAAATGTGTGCTACGAAAACAAACATCGTTAAGAATATTTCATGCTAATTTCGTGAAAATCACTAAAAGAATAAATAGTTGAAATATTTTATAAAATAACTTGGCAAATTATCAAAAATCACGGTTCAAATATGCATTCAGTCATTAATATGTACCACAAAAACCCTACATAAGCATCAGTTCATTTAAACACCATGAAATCATATACAGTAACTTTTGTTTATAAATAGGCATACACAATTCAAAACCCTCTAACCTGACTTTTGGCGGCATCTCCGATAAGTCTCTCACTGTCCGTGAACGCCACATAGCTAGGGGTGGTCCTGTTGCCCTGGTCGTTGGCGATGATCTCCACTTTACCATGCTGCCAGACACCAACACAGGAGTACGTGGTCCCCAAATCGATACCAATCGCAGGTACACCCATGATTCCTTAAAACTACTTGGATTTTACTTAAAAATGTATAATACTGATTTTCGCGATGGTAACGCTCTGAAATGTGTGGTTTTACTTTTCAGTAAACGTACTGCTTATATCTATAGTTTACTGGAACTCCCACCGAAATATAACATTTATTAATGGGGGCGATCGGCGTATGGAAATAATTCGCACTGTGTAAATATGGGGCGATTTTAAATACAGGTATATTTTTTAACCTGCTGAACTTGGCGATTATCGTAAATTCATAATAATGTTGGTATGTAAAAAATGTGAAAATTATTGAATTGTCACCTATACTGTGTTTGGAAATGATAGCGAGTAATAAATTATTCAGAGAAAGATCAAAGGTGCGTGTGCTACTATTTTTCTTCTCATTTGTGAAAATTATGCCGAATAGATAATTATTAAATTAATTGATTTAATTATTTTCAGTTCTTAGTTCAGCCTAGACAAAAGGGCGATTTAGGGGGTGAAAATGCCAACGTCAGAGGAAACATGTATATCTCAATGTGTATAATTATTGTACCTAAAATATCCAACAGTTGAAAATTAGTGCGTGTATATGTTTAATTAACAAGCTAAAAAAACTACATTTTGATATGCTTTTTATCCCTATTGGGATGATTCAGTATATTTTCAGCAGAGGGTCGCAAGAATACTCAGTGCATTTTGACATGTTTTATTTTTCTTTTTTTCTTTTGCATTGACTAAAGTAAAAGCTAACTACATTTTGAAACACGGAGGGCATCGGTTCTATTTTTATTTAGTAAATGAAAATAAGGAAATGAATGATGATATTTTAAACCTAGCATTACATTATTTTTTTGCACCTCTATCGCACGAAGAGTTTATCAATTTGTAATATTTTTAAAAATAATTTTATGGAATGCATTTTCGTAAATAACTCGTTTATTTTAAATTTTTCGAAAAAACTCTATTTCAGTTTTTTGTCCAAATAGATCCGTGCCTTATACTGGGTATAGAGATTGATCGACGGAATAGTTAATTTTCGATTTTTATTAGAAAATTGTTCGGAATTTGTAGAATTTATCAAGAAAATCAAGTTTTCCTGGATTTGTAGATTCGCTTTTGTTTTCTCAAATGTCTCACAAACGTCAACTAATAAGCCTAATCGAGCCCTACAATTGCCATTTTTGAAAATCAAAATCGGACCTTCGGTTCAGGAGTTATTAATTTCTTTGAAAAATCATACTTGGCCCTGGAAAACATACTTGCGGTCAACGGATTCGGGCCGCCAGCAATAGACTTGATTTGTAGCCGGGCACCTTTGATCCCACCAAGTCTCATCGAAATCGATCAATATTCTGGACAGTTGTCGTGCTTCCTAGCCCGATTTCGAGAAAACCAGTTTTTTGCAAAAAAAATCAATTTTCATTTGTTTTTCGACATAGCCTCTGGTATACTTATTTGTACAGCTTTGCCAGCGGTACCATTTCTTTTTTGAAATGTCTCGATCCGACTACCCGTTATCGAGTTATTCAATTTCTCCCGAAAAACTCGAAACGTCTATTTCGGGTACTTGCGGTTTCCGAACGGAGCCGAGCTTCCGGCGTTATGGTTTTCTAAAGACCTATTATTAACCACCCAAGTTTCATCGCAATCCGAAAACGGATTAGGGGGGACTGGGCGTGACAGACAGACAGACAGACAGACAGACAGACCGACTGACCGACGGACGGAATTTTCTAAATTCGCTCTCGAATCGATAGATATGACTTTCACATCGATCCGACGTTTTTTTCAGGTTTCAACGGTCCACCGGAAAAATGCTAAACGTATACTACATTTTTTTTCAAAATGTAATAACAAGGGAAGTTACGGCGACCTAGTATTTGGAAGAAGTTGTAAGTTTTAAAAATATCTACAAAATGAGTCCAACCGCACCAAAATCAGTTAATTAGTTTTTTGACAAAATGCAAAATGCTGCTAAGAATGTTGTTTCTTAATTAATTTTACTTCCACATCCACGTAGTGGATTGGAAGTATAGTAATCATAGAAAAATAAAAATAGGTTTAGAATGTGATGAGACGTCGCTGTCTGACTGTCTGTCTGTAACTTTTTTTTGATCGCACCTTTTCTCCGGAATGGTTTAAGATATTGACTTGAAATTTTGTACACGTATATAATATAACGAGATTTGGAACTGGATTGTTTTTTGGACATATCCGGTGAAGGGTTGTCTGGTTGGCTTGGGAAATAAGTAAAGCAAGCTGGTAAGAGTACAGAAACGTGGAGTACCCCCCCCACCCCCACCTCAATATTTATGGGGTTAATAAAATAAAATTGAGATATTCACTTGAAATTTGGTATAGATCTATATTATAATGACACCAGGAACATAATTATACTTTGGGATTATTCTGTTGAAGAGTTGGGGGTTAAATACGGGTAAATGGGAGAAAATAAGCAAAGCAATCTGGTAAGAGTACAAAAACTTGAAATTCGGTGTATGTACTAGAAGCCAAGGACTCAGGTTTTTTTATACTCATTTTCAACCACCCCTACTCTAATATTAAAGGGATTAATAAAATAAAAATTAGATAATCCCTTAAAATTTGGTACACATATTTATTATAGCGACATCTGCAACTAAATTTTATTTTGAGATGATTCCGTTTAAGGGTTGGGGTTAAATCGAAGTAAATAGGTGAAAATAAATAAAGCAAGCTGGTAACAGTACAAAAATTTGGGGCATGGTGTACATAGTAAAAGCGAAGGCCTCAAGGTTCTTTTTATAATGTTTCCGCCCCCCACCACCCCACTCCCGTATTTAAAGAATTCATTAAATTAAATTGAGATTTTCACTTGAAATTTGGTACACGTACGTATTATAACGACATCTGAATCTAGACTATATTTTGACATGATTCCGTTGAAGGAGTGGGGGGTAAGTAGAGGTAAATAGTCAAAAATAAGTAAAGCAAACTGGTAAGAGTACAGAAACTTGGGATTTGGTGTATATGCTAGAAACCAAGGCCTCAGATTTCCGTCCAATATTTTTTTAATAATTTTAATGTTAATTTTAAGCCGCCCAGCGGCAGGAATTTTAACTTTTTCTATTAATTTTATTATACCGAACCGGTCGTGATCCGTCCAGCAATACGTACACCACGACTCTGCGCGACGTGGTTGTCTGGTTGGCTCCGGATCGCTATCCAGGGAGATAATGTTTGTGTTTTATTAATTTAAATAAATTTGTTATGATGATAATTTACATTTACAACATTAGTTTAAGGTCAAAAATGGAATTAAAATAATTATTAAACATATTTGTCTGCCCTACTACTAACCGTTACAGATACGAAAAAATTGTTAGTACCAAAAATATGGAGTCTTTAATTCTCTTCAAGTTTTATCTAAAACATTTTCTGATATTCCGATCAGTTAATAAGATAGACATAAAAATCTAAATGACGGCTGCCATCTTCCAAGATGGCGGCAGTAGCCCAGCGTCTAAGAATGTTGATTTCCGGAATGTTATTATTGGGCACTAGTACTATGTATATGCAAAGTCTCCCATATAGAAGAATTATTTACAAGTAAGGTGTTATTTTCTCCTAATATGGCAGGCACATTCTACAATAATTTATTTTTTCGTCGACAGTGTATTAAAGAGTTAGATTATTCTATTTTAGATTACTCTTACATTGTAGGGAATTTGCATTTGCATTTGATTATGTTTTATGATTATGCCTGTATTGGTAATTTTCCGAAATCTGTTTAGGATTATCTTGTTCGTTAGAACCATAAATAATTATTGCATAAATAAGTATTACCTGGTAAGTGGCTATTCAGTAGACTTTAAACTTTGAAAGAAGTAGCACTGAAGAGTGTATCCTTGATGTAGGACACCGAAACACGTGTATGTGAAAGTTTTTGGTAAGTGTTTTTGTCTTTAGTTGTTTTTTGGTTTTGTTGAACAGGATAATTTAAAATTAAAATTAACATTATTGTGACAGTTACCTGTACGTAATGTGCATATTTCTTTCTTTTAATTCAATATTATTCGTGTCATATAGCCAGCAAAGTATTTTGGTTAGGAAGATATATGTTTTTGTATTTAAAAATAAGATACTTACTACAGCAACTCCTTTTGTTATTATTGTTATATTAATAAAACATACTATTACGATAATGTAAATACTGCTTGACACAATACGAGGTCTCCTCAGGTGTCATCTCTTTTTCATTGTAAACTAGGTTAAGACTCTTTGTTTTGTTAATCTTGTTGCAGTAATAAATAAATAAAATAAATAAATAAATCTATAATAAGTCTTTAGTAAGAGTTTGAAATAAGTACGAGTATTTTTGCTAGTAATATTTCATTTCCATTTCCATTCTAGTTAGATTAATCTATACAAAATAGTTTATTAATGACCCCTATTAATGCATGATTTCTTTATTAATAAACGATTTTAGTACACACATGAAATTAAATAC
Organism: Stenurella melanura; assembly: GCA_963583905.1. NCBI lineage: Eukaryota > Metazoa > Arthropoda > Insecta > Coleoptera > Cerambycidae > Stenurella > Stenurella melanura. Next base: position 102,208,994 of record OY757317.1, read on the forward strand.
TTAAATCCAGACGCCGTGTCACCAATATCTGTCACTGTCAAGCTTGTCACGTCTGAAGTCGCTGTTGTAATACGTTGAATAAATGGATATTGACGAAGAAGATTTTACATTAAACCCGCCTGAAGTGGCAGAAACTGCAAATCTAGCATCATTAAGTTCACTGTCAGAAAAAAAACGGAAAATTGTATGAGAAAACTTATGCCCAATATATTTCATGGAGGCCTAATTGCAAGTTTATGGCCAAAATATTCAATGCTTAAATCAACCTTAATCTTGAAGGAAAACATCGACATAAGTAAATTTTATAAATTAATTATGTTTATCAACATGTGAAAAGTAGGTTATGCGCCGAAGAAGTCAAAAGTGCTTGAGAAAGAACTCGTACAAAAATTCATTTTTGATGCTCGTAACAACCTCTTCTTAATGACAAAGGTAAACAAATAACCCAGATAAATCTATAATAATACATACAATTTCTTTCGTAGGTTGCATTGATTTTCAGAATAGCTGGCGCATTGAGAAAGGATGAACTGTTGAAATCAGAAACGAATAATGTTCAAGATTTGGGATCTAAATTTTTAGTTACAATTAAGGCACCTAAAACACCACAAACAGAATATTTACATTTACCATAGTAGATAATAGATAGATAGTAGATAATGAACAAAATACCCTTCTCAATTTGGTTAAACAGTATCTCTCATATTCCACACATTTTTTATAAAAATAATAAATGTTCTACACAGCCAGTTGGCATATTAATACTTAATCGAATTTGTACTTATTTTAGTGAATAAAAATTTTAAATCAGATTTTCTCCATTTTATTAAAAGTACAATCGACGGAAAAATTTTGTAACTAACTCGTATATGAAAAGGCGATTAATAATCTCGAACATTAAATGCTCTCGCGTTAAAATAACTCGATTATGAATCGCTGTTATTAATGCACTTGTTTTCTAAATAACTATTATTTACCTTTTCAACATTACATTTTTGACAGCTGTGAAACAAATATTAACATGCCCGGCTCTCCCCTACTGAAACGTAAAATAAAGTAGGCTGAGTAACCGAGAATCTTCTCGCTTGGCATCGAATCTACTCCGAAAATATCTAGGTGATTTATGCGAAACAGATATTTTTGTTTTATTACTTTATTTAGATCAATGAAATTAAATTTAATTCTGGAATGAATCAAAAACACCTTTATATTTCATTTGAATAAGCTAGTTTCATAGTTTACTGCACAAATTACAGATTTATAGTGTGGATTGCAAGGCGAGTGCAAGTGGATAATTAAAAATAGTTTTAATTGGTACTTACAATTGATTGAGTTTAATTGCAGTCATCTAGAATTTGTTACAAATCAAAATGCCTTTAATACTCTCAACGAGCATAGTAATGTAGTCGACCTTGAATAGGCATTACTTCCACATTCACGTGAGAGAATGGAAGAATAGTAGTTGTAAAAAAAATCAAAAATTTTTTTGTTGAAATAGGCTTAGAATGTGATAAAACGTCGAGATTTTAAATTTCAGCAAAAAAAAATTCTGTCTTTCAGTCTGTCGGTCTGTCGGTCTGTCGGTGTGCAACTTTTTTTTGTGCGCACGTTTTCTTAGGAGCGGCTTCACGTATTGACTTGAAATTTGGTACACACATGTATCATGACGAGATCTGGAACTAGATTATATTTTGCGCTAATTCAGGTGAATGATTGGGTTTAATAGAGGTAAATAAGGGAAACTAAGTAAAGCAAGCGGGTAAGAGTACAGAGATTTACGATTTAGTGCATATACTAGAATCGAAGAATTTTTTAACAATATTTTACACCACCCTACCCACCACTCTCCCTCCATCATTAAAGGTGCGGATAAAATAAAATTGAAATATTCACTTGAAATTTGGTACACGTATGTATTATAACGACATCTGGAACTAGTTTATATATTAAGACGATTCCGTTGGAAGGTTGGGGGGTAAGTAGGGGTAAATAGGAAAAAATAAGTAAAGCAGCTGGTAGGAGTACAGAAACTTGGGATTTGGTGTATATGCTAGAAGCTGACACCTCAGATTTGCTTATAATATTTTTCTCCGGCGACATAGGTCCGCCTCAGGAGCAACTGCATACCTATATTTTTGAGATTTTGTTGTAACTTGTAAAAGCATTATAGAGAAACAGATAACTGTTTATTTAGCTACTTTTATATAGCTAAGTACATTTATGGCGTGACAGCAAACTAAAACTATTCTTTGTTTAGATAGATAATACGTTTATTTAGCCCTTGGCTATACATTAAAATATATAATTTACATTGCTGTCTTACATTGGTACCCTGTATACATAGGCACAAATCTAGAACTAAACTAAAAAACTACCTAAAACTAACTATACAAAAATATATAAGTAAAACTACCCAGAACCAACTAAAAAACATAATTTAGACATTAAATAAATATGTATATTATTGCATATAATTCATAACAGAACATCTTTTAATAGTCTTTTAAAAAAATGTAAATTAGTTTCACGTAAATCAATACCCAAAGGGTTATACTCAACCACTCCCTTATAGAAAATTGAACGGTGCATAGATGCATTATTAGCTTTTTTATTACAAAATATTAATTCCTCAGGTATTGTAATTATGCAAATCTCGTGAATTGGTTAAAATACTTTTTAGGTAATCTGGAACTAAGCCTTTATTAATTTTATGTATAAAAACTAAAACGTCGTACTTAAGAAAATTTTCTATATACATCCAATTTAAACATTTTAGCATATCGTTTTCAGTATAGATATTACATTTTAGTATAACTCTCATTGCTCTATTTTGCAACATGTGTAGTCGTTCCAGATCGGTCTGATTTGCCATAATGTAGTATCGTACTACAATAGTTAAAATGAAGAAATATTATAGAGTTATAGACAGTTTACATTTATAGATAGGTACCAACTGACGCGTTTAAGAACACCGATTTCTTTAGATATTTTTTTACAAATATAGTTCACATGGTTTTTAAAATTCAAGTTGCAATCAACAATAACTCCGAGATATTTGATTTTTAAGACCAATGACAAGTTTACCTCTTGGATCTTGATTGATAAATGTATGTCTTTGAATGATCTAGATTTCTGCTGATTACTTATGAGCATACCTTTTATTTTTGTAATATTTAATTTTAATTTATTTATTTCCAGGCATTTAGAGACCAGTTCTAAACCGCAGCTTATTTTATCCACTAACTCTCTATGATCATTCTCATCGATGTAGATTATAGCGTCATCAGCAAAAAAGTGGTATTAACAATATTTAAAGATTTTAGACATCATTGATGTATAGCATAAATAGCAATGGCCCAAGTATGCTCCCCTGAGACACCCCCATATCAATAGGTAGCTCACTTGAGAACCTATGTTCACATTTCACCCTTTGTCTCCTGTTCTTTAAGTAACATTCGAACCAATTCAATACCACACCATCAATACCATACTTACTCAGCTTATCTAATAAAATCTTTCTCTCAATCGTCTCAAGTGCTCTTTTCAAATTTAAAAAAAATTGCTCCGGTCACTTTTCCCTTGTCCTTGGCTTACTTCCACTCATATTTCAACGCACTTTCACAACTAAAACGTCTCTGAAACCAGACTGATATCTACTAAGTATTTTTTGATCCATTATATAGTCTAGTAATTGCACGTATACTACTTTTTCTATTATTTTTTCAAAAGCTGGTAATATATTTATAGGTCTACATTCTTCAGCCTTAATAGTTTTAAGCACTTTTCTTACAGAAATGATGGTCGATACTTTTAATGAACTTGGCACAATACCAAGCTCTAAAGAACCATAAATAATGTGAATCATTATTCGATAAGTTGTCGAAATTATCTTTATAAAATGCCATATCAATTTCATCTTGACTACTTTTGTCAGCTAGGTCAAGTTTTTAATTCAGTTTTTGTCAATAACTTAAAATTTTACATTTTTACTCCTTTTAACTCAGCAAGGTCAAACTGATAGTTGCTAAGAGGTATACTATGCACTATATCGTTTATAATAGACATATAGAATTCATTAAATTTTTGCTGCAATAGATTTGTGTTTTTCCATATTTTGTTTTCAAATTGGATTTTTTTAAAGGGTTCGTCATATTTACCCGATATTAAAGATTTAAGCGATTTCCACATTTTCTTTTGGGTCGTACCTACAATTATCTATTTTTTCTTCATAATACTTACACTTTTCTTGTTTACAACATTGTTTCTGCTACATTTATAACTTAACCAGTCATTTTGATTTTCACTTCTCTTAAAATTTTTGTATTTACTATCTCTATCTTTAATAGCTTGTAATACCCTAGCATTAAACCACCCCTTCTGTGCATTTTGAATTATAACCTCTTTTTTTGGACAAACGTCATCTAATACTTTCAAAAGACTACTATTCAGAAAATAATATTTCTTATCAATGTCGCGTTCTCTATAATCAACTTGTATATTGTTTAGGTTGTTCTTTAATACTCTATCATTACATCGTTTGCTTCTGAAAAAACATTTTCTTAGAACACAATAGTCTAAGATGTCTATTTTTATACAACAATGATCAGATATGGTTGGCGTATCTAATACTTTAGCAACAAGATCATAATTATTTGTAATTATTAAATCTATTAATGTAGCGCCCCTCTTAAAAATGTGATTCTGTCTATGAAAATAATTAGAGGTAATAAATAATAATAGTGTAAAGTGTGTGGATAAATATAAAATATCTATGTATATTTTCATTTAAATATAATAATCATAAAAACTATTTTTCACATCATGACACAAAAAATTATCAACTGTTTAAAAATCGCCGATCTTAATTATTTAAAATTTTAGCAACTTACACCAAAGAGGTTCGAACATGTCCAGCTCTCTTCTTAATTTCATATTAAGTGATCTGCTTCTACTGCCCTTGCTTACGTAAGGAAAGTATTGTAATCGAATTAAAATTATTCTCCGATATTTCTTTCAATTTTTACGTTTAAAACTGCGATTACAAAATTAAGGTCTCTCAATGCCGTCGTCTGTTATTTTGTCTGTCCGTCTACCGTGTGGTTATCCTAAAAAATAATTCATTAAAATGAGAATTTTTGGATCCTAGACAGCACTATAAGGAGGAAGTCGGCAATAAGAAATTTCGGGCTATAATATTATTAGAGAAATTTAAGAAAGACTAATCATTTTTTGTTAAGGAAATCTGTTTCAGAACTCCCAAATTATCCAAAACTTTGTTTTACATACTTTTTATCCAAAACTTTTTTGATACACTTCTTCTAATGCTTACAAAGAGTAAGAAACAAAAATATCGCAATATAGGTCATTTTTACCCTTACTTTTACTCCACCAACTAGTAATGAATTCATTTACATAATAATAACAAATTTTGAATCACAATAATGTTTGTCAACATACACTTTTAAATTCAGAATTACTCTCTTTAGAGAAAAGAAAATATATAAAAACCACTCTGCAAAACTTTATAAATAATCGATTACAGTGTTCAGTAGTTCAGTCATTTTGGACACGAGGAAAGTTACCAACATACAAAGAGTTTTTCCATAAAATCCCTGCGCAAGAAATTCGAGAATTAAATAAGGCAATCCATGCTGACAATAAAGTATTGCGTCTTATGACCTCCAATGGGTGTAATAAATGTAGTCAATTACACACGAAAATGATTTCCTCAAATAGTCAACACGACAAGTCATCTTCATTTATCGTCCAAATCAACACATAGCGCTTTGTAGCTTCGCACTTTCCTCCTTGGTAGCACCATAAGTTTTTGTGACTTAGTTTAAGCCCATTTTCAACTATTTATTGGCAGTTTTTCCAGTTCCGCTGAAACAATTTAATAAATTTAAATAATTTGCTTTTGAAGCACTTAAGATTGTATAAGTGGCAAGAATAACAAACGTAAAAGAGATCTTTGGCAAACAATTTATGAACAGTATAAACAGCATTTGTCCCAAGATCGTTGTGGGATACTATATTCAGCGTTATTAAGAGCTGAGTTCATACTGTTTGCAAGTACATATTGGTTTGGGTATGGGTTCAATAGAGATAGGGAAAAATCTCTTGTGTAATAATATGGTAGCTTTGTGTTGTTCATGGCCATTAACTAAATCATGCATCAAACATTGCACAGCTTGAGTAATAGAAAACTTGAGTGAAAATCAAATTTAGAAGAATTTTGTTACAAAAACTTGGTCGCGACCACTTTAATAGAATTTCTATTAGTTTATTAACAACTTAAACAGTACTATTCTTATTTTACAAGCTCTCTCGAGAAGCGCAATAAATATCATAAACGAAAACTGGTGTTATTCGACTGATAATCGCTAATTTGCTGTGTGTTCTCCGATTTGCTGAGAACTGCATGATATATAATATACTGGAAAATATGGGCTTAATACTTTTGCTGTAAACTTCATAAAATTAAATCTTACAGACAGATATCACATAACTGTATATAATGGAGTATCATTGCCATTAGAAAAAGTAAAATCTAGGGTACCTCAAGGTTCCGTACCCGGGCCCCTATTATTTCTAATATGTACTGTTTATCTACCTAATCATGTAAACAGCACTTCACTAGTATTGCTCGCTGATAATTCAACCATGATTAATATAAATAGCAATATAAACAATTTATTGCACAATATGCATCTTTCACGACTGGTTCAAGGCGACTACATTAGTTAATGAATCAGTGACACACACTATGCCATTTCCCAGGAACCTGTAGGGGCGATGCAATAGGCTAAAGATAGATATCAATACTTGGTATGCGGCTGCTCTCGGATTATTGTCTATGTGGTAAACTATTTAAAGTTATATACTTGATCAAATAGTTAATATTAGAATCGTCTCAAATTATTATAAAAATAGTTTATTTATCTTTACATCAAAGACCTTTAATAAGTTACCTCCACCAGTTATCAAGCCCTTACCGAAAAATTCATTATGAGATGAATCAAATATAACTATAGGGTGCATACTATTCTTTCGACGCGTTCTAGTTTCAGTGTCCTTATTATTAGTTTGTCGCTATAAAATGCACATGATATGATGTAGCATACAACAATTGTACTTTTTTACTTAGTAAGGGTATTGATATCGACAAATTATTATAACAGTTATTGTTGGTTAAATTTGTTGCGATTGTACGAATTATGAAATTATTTTTGAAGTTATAGGTACAGCCATATGTTTTTCATATTTATTTTTGTTGCCAATAATCTTATAATAAAAACTGCCAGCAGAGTGTCAATAAATTTTTAATAACGTGTAAGTTGGTAAACACAATTCTTGAATCTTTACGTTTTGTGCATAAGACATAAGTGACGTACTGACGTGAGTACAAAAATATACTTTTTTACACATTACAATAGAGCGGCAAGGCAAAATGCCAAACAAGAATTGTGAACAAGTATTGCAACTTTTTAACTTAGAATAAGTTGGGATAGTCAACTGAATTTCTAGATTCTCGGTTCCTCCGAGGTAAGCATAGGTAAGTCATCGGAGGCATAGTAATAGTACGTGAAAAATATTTTTAGATAGTAATTTATTTTTTATTCGTGATATTTTTGTGAGATAGATTCTATTTCAAAAATAACAGTAAAAGTTTGTATCAACACGTGCCCAAAAATGCCTCTTAAAGAAGGCGACAATTTGACTCTTTTCAAGTACCGAAAATCGCACCCAAAATCTGATTTTCATATTTCATTTCAGGATGTATTTTGAGCAAATCAATAAAATTTCTTGCAATGAGTAAATTTTTTTAAAGAATATATTGGCTTTACAATAAAAACTGTTGATAAATAAGAATTTTGTCAATTTGGAGAAGTCACGAGGTTGAAGTCTTAGGGAAAAATCATAGAATTTTTTGTGGTATTTTATAAAGTATTTTTTATGCTTTAATATAATTAGATAGATATGGCTCGGAAATAACATTAGAATTTTTGGTAATCCTCACTAAAAATGACAAGAACAATTCAGGTCTCAAAAAGTGTTTCCTAGGAGAAACCTGGTTGTCAATTTTCACGGATAAACAGACCAAGGTTAAATTGAAATTCACATGGATTTGATACAAATTTTGAATTTCAATCAGTGTGAAAGATGAAGGGATTTATTAACTTTACCTTAAATCTACGTCAACGTTAATTGCCATCTTCCTTTGTGTTTCTGAGATATGAACTATTACGGTGGTAGACAGACAATATATTGGTGACAGACAATAAATGTGAAACTGGAGACGTTTGTTGACTCGAATATCTATTTCATCCACATTTTATCATTTCCAGCACATCAGAATCAGAGACAAACAGAATTCCCTCCAAAACTTTGGAGTTGAGTTAATTTCCCAAGAAACTGATAAGAAAGAATATTGTTGAGGCCGTACGCTCAGCAGGCAACCACGCCCAATGCCGTAGTGCTGTTATGCGTACCATGTAGTGAAGAGAAGCCGACTAAAATAATTCATGGTTCACAAAACATCAGTTAAGATGCAACAAATAAAGTAAATGACATATTTCTCTGTGTTACGATTTCTAAAATTTCTAATTATAATATAGAACTATGGACATCTTAAGAAACTTACGCTCAGCTCTTTGTTATATAATATAATACCAAAATATATATAATGTTAGTAGAATTGTACATAGAGTTCTAAAATTAACTACAGTGCCAGCGAAAGTCAACGACATTTTATAAACACATTTATATAATTATCCTTTATTTTAAGAAAATACTGCTTTCAGAGGTTTCAAAATTACATACTTAGAATGTTCTACATATGCTGCGACATGTTATGGCTTCAGTAATAGTAATAATGTTTAACCAGAGAAAGAAATTATCTAATACAAGAAATAAAATTTCACCACAAAATAACTTGGATAATACATGAGCTCTTATACACATTGTGTTTATTATTATCTATGAAATATTATAAAACTTTATGCAGAAAGTAAACGATTCATTATGAATTGGATCGATTTTGATTCCGTTATGTCGATTACTCACAGAGTCTATCAATAGTAACTATAGTCAAAAGAGTGTTCTCAGGTGCTAATTTATAAGATGACGATATGATCAGGAGGGAACCGCTACACAACAATCACTGTAAGTAAACTTTTCGATACTCGTCTTTGGGGGTCTTAAGAGTTGTAAGAATCCACCTGAGAGTGGAGGTAGCCACAGACCGTAGCGAAGGCACATCTGGGGCCAAGTAGTTATAAGCTTTGATCATATCCACGCGTGGTGCTGAGTTCATCCACAATGTCACCACCGAGTACTAATCATAAAGTGTTTTCGAAGTGCCTGATTTGACTTGTTTTTAGGTACATTTGCAGTGAAAATTAATAACTGTGATGATGAATTAAGTATTATTGAAATTAAATTAATTAAAAATTTACAGTAGCATAAATAAAAAATGAGTGTTTTCTCATCATTAAAATAATTTTTTTATAGTTAGACAGAAATTTGTTAATATGGGTATCTTGCAGTGGTATTATTGCTTCGTAGTATAAAGTTCTCGATAGATTCTTGGTTGTGCGAGTATTTAAAAATTAAAAATTACCGTTCACTTCAACTGAACGGTGGTCGACATATCACCATTCAAAGTTGACCATTTTTTGCCAAATTATTAATAAATTATCTTAAAATTGTTGTTTTATTGCACAAAAATTAACTGATTTACTGAAAATAAGAAGAAAGAATGTATGAGAGCAAATGCGGTAATTTGCTATCATACATTTTTCTATTTTCAGTAAATCAGTTTATTTTTGTGCAATAAAACAACAATCTTAAAATAATTTAATAATAATACAAATGTTCCCATGTTCTAAAACAAAGTTTTTGCGAAGAAGTACTATTACAAACAATTAATGTTTGTGGTTGAGCTTTATAAGATTAAATTAAATTTTATTTATTATTTAAAATAAACTGATTTTTAAATAAATAAATATTGTAAGAAAACATTATGAACAATAAATGTATTTCAAAAAATTACGTTTTTGTTCATGAAGGTAAAAAAATATTGTACATTATTAATTTTAAGAAGTCGATTCTTCAGTGTTAATAGTTTCGATGGCAATATCAACTTCGTTGTCGATAGCTTTATAGACATCTTGTGATATTTCTGGCAAATTTGCGTTTTCGCAATTAATTCCTCCACATTCCTTGCAAAATATGGAGCATTTGATGCCAAACTTTCTGAAACCACAATTTCCATGACAGCCTTTTAGACAGCCATACAGAGTCATGGCAATTGACCTCAATCCATTGTTTGTTTTCTTCCAACCCCATTGGAGAGGATTTAACATATTTCCCTTCCATTGTTGGATCTGTAAATATGCTCGCTGTCCATGCAATCTAGCAGTATTAGCTGTTGGAGGTAATTGTGATATTGTAAACGTCGCATTCTTGGATAATCGTTAGATAATTGTAAGCGACATTTAGTTAGGCACTAATCGTTTATTTCTGAATCCTATAGTAAGGCTGAAATGGATTCATTTGCAGCACCGATTTCTTGCACTTTTGCATTATCTGCTAAAAAACTCTCGTATACTTTTCTAATTTTGTGAAATTTTTTATAAAAAACTTACGATTTCTTTTTCCAACTTTCAAATGATAAAAATGTGATATTACAACTACCAAATGCGTGTATAAAGCCGATAAAATTCTGATGCTGTGGATATTGAAATCTTCTCTGGTTGTACAATTTTGCATTCACTTTCCCAATACTCGGTCAATAAAAATACATTATTGTATTTAACGGGTAATGATGATAATATAATCAGAAGATCTACATCTTGGCCAACTACAAATACATTGACTGATTGTGTTGCCTTCCATTTAGCAGTATTAATAATAAGTACATCAGCATCTTCTTCAGCCTGTTTCGAGTCAATATTGGCTGCTTTTAATTTTTCGATTAAATACGCAACAATAATTCTTTATTATATTACTTTTTCGTAAAAACGTAATATTTATTTTAGAACATTAAAAACATTTGTATTATTTTTAAATTATCTTAAAATTGTTGTTTTGTTCCTAAAAAATAAACCGATTTACTGAAAATTAAAAGAAAAAAATGTATGAGAGCGATGCGGTAAAATGTGGCAAAAAATGAATGGCGACATCTTGGTCACCATTGGTTGTATGGAGCAGACAAAAAAGTAATTTCTTTGTTTTTTCAAGAACTTTTCTTTCTCTGGACATACCTAGAATACCGTAATAATAGTTTATGTCACAAGAACGAATAATCTAGTTTTTCGGGCGACTACGAAATTACCAGCCGAGACGCAGTCGAGGCTGGCAATTCGTAGGAGTCCGAAGAACAGTTTTTCGGACGTGTGTCATACAATATTTTTTATTCGAATGTGCGTGTGGTTATTAAAATGATAGGAAAAATTAAAATATTATGTTCTTAAGATTTACTTGCTACCCCGCAAATTATACAATTTTCAAGTTTAAAAATAAAGTTTTGTTGTTGTACGTTGTACTGTTTTTACTTCCCTCGCATACCGAAGGGAAGTATTGTATTCGAGAAAAAATCACCCTCCGAGATTTTTTCGGATTCTGACGTTTCAGAACACGTAGATTCCGAAAATATAGGTTTTTCAATTCCGTCAGTCTGTCTGTCTGTCTGTTTTTGCATTTACTAAAAAACTACTTGACGGAGAGCAGTCAAATTTGGTAGGTAGTTAACCCTACTGTCAGCGAAGAACTGGTAGAATTTTCACTGCAAAATATACAGGGTGGACCTAAACGGAATAAATAATGAAAAAAATTTTTTTTTGCTCAAATTTAAAATTTCCACGTTTCATGACGCGCTAAACCTATTTCAGAAAAAATCATTTTTTAAAAAAATTTTACCACTAAAATATGGGAAGAAAAATTTTTTTTTTCTTCAAATTTAAAATTTTCACGTTTCGTGGCATTCTAAACGTATTTCAAAAAAAAAAATTTTTTGAAAAACTGAAAATTTTTAACCAACAGTTTTGAAAAATTTCAAAAAAAAATTGAAATTTTTAACCACCTCTATACCAATTCACTGAGTGAAAGTAGAACTGAAAATGTGTCTAATGGCAATAATATTTGGCATATGCTATTATACTTATTGGAAAATATACAGGGTGGTCATCCCAAGAAATTATTCATGGGTAGACCTGTTATTTAGTATTGAACTTTTGCTGTTGGATGAGCACTATTTTTTTGACCAAAAGTTATCAGGACTTCTTTGTAATAATTACAATAACTATATTTCCATTATTATTCTTCTTCTTCAATGTCATTTCATATTTAATAATTTTTTAGTGACCGCCATGCACAAATAACGAGGGAAGTTCTGTGTAAATACCTTTACCGATTTTTTAGGTTAAATTAAAGACTTCATTTAATATTTTTCTGTGCAATTTTATGCTTAGCCACTATGCAAACTCGAATGTAAAAAGTGTTGCATATCTATAAGGTGAGAACATCCGCAGTTATTTCTATTCGTTTTACAACGTGTAGTTATTATACTTACTAGTCATTATAATAAATAATTGACAACGTTTAATAATCCTAGGTTTCTTATTCAATTAAAATCTAGAAATCTCTCATTTTATTCAATTAAAATTGCCTGAATTGAAATATATTTGCATGTGCATTACCATTTTATAGTAGAAAAGAAGAGCCAGCATTTTAAAAAATAGGTAACTATAAACGCTTAATCTTTTTGTCTGTCACTTTTTCGGCCTAGGTCGGAAAAGTCTTTTTAGACCTCTTACTTGAAGGAGATAGAAAAGTTCTACCTTTCGCTTTTGTTTTCTAACCGAGAAACGTCACTTTTTGACACATTCGAATAAAAAAACAGTTATGAACGAATTACTGAAAAGAAAACAGTGAATTTTCGTAAACGTTTAACTTTGTTCCTTAATTGCTTTAAATACTAAAAATAGGAAAAATATTTTTTAACAACGTATTTGGATGGTAAATTTAATTTTTTCAAAAATTTATTGTAAAAATCTTCAAGTTTGCAATGTTTTTGAGTTGTTTTGAAAAAACTAAAAAATTGGCTTTTTCTGTTGGCTTCAAAAACACACCCCGGAATTTAGTAGCACTTGTCATTTTTAGGTATTAAACTAACATATTAAACAATAACGACCCTTTAACACAATTGTTTCTTTTTACCCTTTAATTTTGAACATATTCAATAACCCATATTACAATTATATGCAAATAAAAAATAATTCACTTTAGAAGATAACGTACATCATCAAATTAGTATTATCTTCAAGGCGGAGAAAAATTAACCAAGTATCGAGATCCTTGTGTAGTTTATCTACTGTCAATTTGAAAATTGTAAAAAAGGACTAAGAAAGGAATAATTCATAATACCAGCGATGTCATAGGCGTCCATTGACAACTTTTATAATCACGTTTTAATTAATTATTGTAATAAATGGAATATTGTTAGTACTTTATATTAATCCATAGACATGTTGTAAATTATTTATTTATAAGAAATAATCTTAGTTTAATGAACAGCTCCATAATTGATTACATAAAAGTAAATAAATATCACTTAACCTACGGCTATGCTACCGACAATATTAACAATGAACCAAGAGCAGGTAAAGGACTTGTAGTGGTGAGCCAGGTAAACAATCGACTACTTTCGTTTGTAATAACTTTGTGATAATTTATCCTGGTAGCAACACTTTGGACTGAATTTTTCAATTGAGAATAGGAATATTTTACCCAGGCTACTCGACGAAAATGATCGCCCTATTGACCTACCTATACCTCAGTGGCTGATAGGAAGAATGCAGAAGACGATCCCTTCACTTTGATACTGAAGGCACATGAACTGGTGTCTACTGTCACTAACCTGCTTGAGGGATGTGTGTAGTTACTGTTAATTTTCGGATTCTCTTGCTCTTGAAGTCCACAAGACCATTGTCTGCTGTCTCAAATTCAGCAGAACAAACGTTAGATTTTGTCAATACATAAGTTTATAACTGAAATATCTTGTCAATAATTACAGATAATATAAATTCTATCAAATATATAAAAAAATGCAATTTGTTTTGTTAATTTGATGCAAGAATTTGATCATTAATTGGGTACTGGTAATTTTACGTAGTTTATTTTCACTTTTCTGTATACTTGGATTCTCTGCATTTTACATAAAATTAGAAACTTGTATGCGGGATTTCATTCTTGTAAAATTCACAAATAAATTTTGTTGATCTCTAATAACAGGTATACTAACCACATATGTGAGAGAATTGTTAGACTTATTTTACTGATAACGATCGCATTTACGCAAAACTATATGATTATTCTGGAATTGTTAAAGTCAACCTTCATCGTCACCAAATTAGAAAGTCACTAATCGTGGAATATATTTTTAGATTGTTGTCTTGTTGGTTGCTCACATTCGGTGCTGAGCAACTAAAATGTTCTCAAGCAGGTGGATAGACGTTACTCGAATATTCTAGGATTAATTTGCAGCGATCTGAGTTCATTTTCTTCCGGAACGACCTAAAATTATATTTATAACATAATTCAGATGCGCATAATAGAAATAACAACAATAATAATAATATTTATTCACTCAAACACATGATTTATTAGATATATACGTATTAGATACTATTCAACAAGTAAAACGCAATTACAGAATAGGAAATTAAAATAATTTTTCATTTCTTTAATATGAGGTACGTATGCTCTAGTGTTCGTTATAATTTTAATTCAAAGTACTTGTTAAAAGGTACTACCGGAAAAATCAGATTGGAAAATCGAAAGGGGGCAAGCAATATAAATGACTCTGAAACCAAAATTTTTACACGACAATCTCTTTAGGAGACCTTAAGGTAGGAGCTTTAGTACAAGTTTAACGAAGAGCTAGCTTTGTAATGATGCGGCGGTCACTATCGATATGGTAAAAGTTTTTAGTTTTGGTTGTAGTCGTTGCCAACCAAATTTCAATCCTATTGTCCTTGCCTTTTGTACGACTCAGCGATCGTAGCAACCCCACGTATTTCATCAAGTTGACTCCACTACAAAGTAGGAAGGAAAATCGATTTGAGGAAATGTCAAAAAAGGACATTTTTGATTTACTCATGCTGAACTGAATTTTCGATTTCGCTGCTGCAATTTACGATGCCGACGAAACGCCAGGTTTCCTTTTTCCGTAGATACATCGTACGACCTTCCACTTGATGTATTTATTTAGGTATGATCGTTTCAAATACATCAAGCATTTGAAGTTTTACCTACGAAATTATATTCATATTGAAAATTGATATCCGCCGAGTCGATCACGTTAAGCGACGACTACCTAAGTGGACTTCCGACATCGAATCCTGTACCGGATTACTTTCAATTTTCTTTTTACTTTTTAACAGATATTCTTTATTCTAGAGTTGCCTTTCGCTATACAATGAGTTGGAATGTTGACCCGGTTTTGTTACAATTGAGGAACGCAACCAGACCACCTTCCCTCGTCTTCGAGGATGCTGAACACGAATATGAGAAGGCAACCCCTTCAAACGGCTAAAAACCACCCCTTTTATCGGTTTTAGTGTACGGACAGCAAGGGTTTTAATGCGAATATCTGCAGATTTGATCAGGACATCATAAGGGGCGAAGATTAATGTCAGAGACATGACCATGACCACCCTTGGGAGTTGAATTTATCCTCCTAGGGGGTGAGAAAATGATAAAATATTTCTCTTCTCGTTGAAACCTTTAACTCCCCCCCTCATTTTTGGAGGATGCTAATGACGAATAAAATGCCTTTAGGTGACCTCGACTCTTCATACCCCCTCAAGTGACCAAAACCCACCCCTTTCGCGTGTAAGCTTTGGAATGGATGAAAATCTATAAGTAGTTGAACTATGAGAGAAGGGTGACGGTTGGGGAAGTTTGGGGCAACTCTTAAGGGTGGACTCTACCATCCCAGGGAAAGTGATTTTACTCTTCTTTTCAGTTTACACGTTTACCTCCCTCCCGTTCTCGAACATGCCGATGACGAAAAAAATACTTTCAGATGAGTTTGACCCTTGCTACCCCTGTAAACTAATAAAAGCCACCCCTTTCAAGAACATCCTTTCAAGAATGCCCGACAATGCTCATTTGCTGTGGGAAGGCTCGAAATATTGTACAAGTGGAATCATAACGAAGCTTTGGGAGTTTTAAGATATTCCGTGGGAGTGGATTCGTTCCTGTTGGGGGGTGGGGTGATCTTTTTATTTCCTTCTTCTGAAAGTGGAAGATAAGAAACAAAATGCATAAACTAGCGAAAAATTTTGTTTTAGGTACTATTAAATTTCCATCCATTCCCTTCTAACTGTCAAACTGCCAATTATTTTATATTACAGGTAAAACGTTTATTAAATACATGAAATAAGAACTTCTTTCAAAATATGAGAAACCAGATTTATATACTATCTATTGTATGTTCCACGCCATTTACTAGCTATAATATGCCTAACCTTTATAAAAAAATAAAGATAATTTCTAAAACTTTAAGGAATATATTTTGAAATAATCAATATTTTCGAAGATATTTAACGATATGATACGATACCTCTTGTTCGTTTAAAAATGCGAATTTAGCAAAAAATCTCTCCGAGTCAATTTTTGTCATAAAGAAACAAAGAAACAAAATAAATTATAGACAATTTTAATATCAACATAAATATATTAAGTAATATTTTTGTTGCAAAAACTAATATTTAAACAAATAATTACTAAAATGCTCATAAAAACGCACTGCCGCCCCTATTTTTTCCATCCCTTACGTCCTAGAGGTGGGTTACTTATACCATATTTTTTCGTACAGTATAAGTTATTAGCTATACAACCACAAAGCTAACTATCCATGTATATTATAAACTATTACAGTAAATTTTAACTTTATTTACTGCAGTATGAATGCTATGCTCAAACATTTATTCAGTAGTCAAATTTCTTCACAAGCGATTTTCTCGAAAATTACTAATCCTAGAAAAAGAAATTTCAAATAAAATAGTTGCCGCCCACTTTTATCTCTACTTCTTTCCAATATATTTGATATATATTTCGAAAAATAAAATAGGTTCCCGCTTGCTATGTTTACCCCGCCTTTTACTTCCACATCCACATGTGAAGTGGAAACATAGTAATCGCAAAAAATATTTCAAAATTGTTTGTTGCTGAAGTAGGTTTAGAATATCACGAAACCTCGGGATTTTAAATTTAATAATTTCTTTCTGTCGGTAGGTCGGTCTGTAACATTCTTTGTGTGCACGTTTTCACTGGAATGGCTAAGGATATTGGCTTGAAACGGGGTGGGTAAAGATTGCTCTTTTTTGATAATTGATATGAAATATCCTACAGTAAGTTGCATTAAAAATGTTCCAAATATGTTTGTTAGTTTTCTAACATTTTCGACGTTTTTTCGAGCTTTCAATGACATTTCATTACAAAGTGCACCATGAACCACTATAAATTCTTTTCCTATGATAGTATAGATTATAAGCTTTTTCTTGAGCGTGAATTAATTGTGGTTCATTAAGCGCTTTATATTGAAATAGTCATTGAAAGCTCGAAAAAACGTCGAAAATATCAGAAAACTAACAAATATGCTATGTTTGAGACATTTTTTAATGCAGCTTCCTGTAGGATATGAATTTTATCTATACATATTGTTGAACACTTGAACTAAAAATAAATATAAAAGAATAGCTCAAATAAAACTTTGTATGTTGATGCTCGAAAAAAGGCTGAGCTTCAGCCGCCTCCTTTGGCACCCGTATGTATTATAACGAGATCTGAAACTAGATTATATTTTGCATATTCTGGTGAAGATTGGAGGGGTAAATAGGAGAAACTAAGTCAAGCAACCTGCTAAGGGTCCAGAAACTATGGGATTTGGTGTATATACTAGAAGTCAAGACCTATAACATTTACCATCATTTACCACCGCCACCACATTATATTATTAAAATTCCATGAGCAAATATTTTCACTTACTAAGGTGCAAATATAGTGTCAAGACCTTCTTGTTCAAGACACTTGGATGGGAAAGCTGAAAGTGGAAGTAGTGATTCTTTCGGCAGTAATTTTATATTTTGTTCACGCCTTAGAAACAAATCCATATTTTCCACATTTACCATAATTTGATCCTCGTATTAACATATTTTGTTAAAAAATGAAGGGTACAGGCTAAAAACGGAGAGGGTTACAAAATATGAGTTTCGATAAAAACGAATTTTAAAACTTAGAAGCCCATGTTCTTGAGTTATAGTGAGTGAAATTGAAAAGTAAATGTTTTTTACTTCCCTCGCATACCGAAGGGAAGTATTGTATCGAGAAAAAATCACCCTCCGAGATTTTTTCGGATTCTGACGTTTCAGAACACGTAGATTCCGAAAATATAGGTTTTTCAATTCCGTCAGTCTGTCTGTCTGTCTGTCTGTCTGTCGGTCTGTCTGTCTGTCTGTCTGTCTGTCTGTCTGTCTGTCTGTCTGTCTGTTGGTGTATTTACTAAAAAACTACTTGACGGAGAGCAGTCAAATTTGGTAGGTAGTTAACCCTACTGTCAGCGAAGAACTGGTAGAATTTTCACTGAAAAATATACAGGGTGGACCGTCTAAACGGAATAAATAATGAAAAAAAATTTTTTTTGCTCAAATTTAAAATTTCCACGTTTCATGACGAGCTAAACCTGTTTCAGGAAAAAAAAAATTTTGAAAATTTTTTTCAAACATTTTTGAAAACATTTTTACCAAGTTGAAAAAAATTTTTTTTGCTCAAATTTAAAATTTCCACGTTTCATGGCGCGCTAAAACTATTTCAGAAAAAAAAAATTTGAAAATTTTTTTCAAACATTTTTGAAAAAATTTTTACCAAGATGAAAAAAATTTGTTTTTGCTCAAATTTAAAATTTCTACGTTTCATGACACGCTTAACCTATTTCAGGAAAAAAAAAAATTTTTTCACCAATTTAAAAATGTTTTTGAAGAATTTTTTAAAAAATTTGAAAACATTTTTAATCCATTTATGTATCACTACTATAGAACAGACGAAAAAAATTTTTTTGCTCAAATTTAAAATTTCCACGTTTCATGATATTCCAAACCAATTTCGGAAAAAAAAATTTGCAACATTTTGTTACCAGTTTGGAAAAAAATTTAACACCAGAATGCTCAAATTTAAATGACATTCTAAACCTAGGTATTTCAGAAAAAAATTTTGAAAATTTTTTTTCACCAACATTTTTCAAAAAGTTTTTACCACTAAAATAAATCGATTTTTTTTTTATCTGCTCAAATTTAAAATTTTCACGTTTCATAGCATTCTAAACCTATTTTAAAAATACATCATTTTTAATTTTTAAACTTTTTTTAGCACTACTATAGAACAGAAGGAAACTTTCCTTTTTGCTCTAATTTAAAATTTCTACCTTTGACATTTTAAACCTATGTCAGAAGAAAAAAATTTGAAAACTATTTTACCATCTTATGAAAAATTTAAAAAAAATGAAATTTTTTAACCACCACTATACTTCCACTCCATTACGTGAATGTTGGATTGAAAATGTGACAGATGGCAATAACATCTGGCATATGCACCTATTATACTTTTATTGAAAAATGTACAGGGTGGTCATCCCAAGAAATAATTCAGTCATGGTGGACATTTGTAAAGGTATTTGCGCAAGCCTGCCATATGTGGCACCTGCTATTTAGTATTGAAATTGAACTTTTGCTGTTGGATGAGCAATCTGTGTATTTTTTTGACCAAAACTTCTCAAGTTTTCTTTGTAATAATAGCAATAACTCTATTCCGATTATTATTCTCAATGTCATTTCGTAATTACTAATTTTTTAGAGTGACTGCCATGCACAAAAATAACGAGGGAAGTTCTGTGTAAATACCTTTACCGATTTTTATTTTATGTTCAAATGCTATTATTACTATTATCAATCGAATACACGACGGAGTACTCGACGTATCCTTATGAAGCTCGACAAGGTTCTATTTTTATGGTAGACGAAGCGATTAAAGAAAAATCAAATGCGTCCTTTAAAAATTGCAAGTTGTAGAGTACCTCCGATCGCTAAGACGCGTACGCCAGAGACGATTGGCAATTTTCAATACTTAGCAATTTTGGAACTTAAGTACACAAGAATTTTTAATTTATGTTTGAGACAACAGTTTTTCAGTTAGAAAGAGCGTAGCCTGATAAGCATGTCTAAGTTCCTACCAATATGAAAATAATTTACCCCAAATACCAGCTTGAAAAATTTTTTTTTTACAAAAGTTATGAAACAATATTGAAGAATGAAAAAATTTGATTTTCTTAAATGTGAATGAGCCGAATCCGGCAGTTAAAATGTGGCCCAAGGCGTTATGTTAGTTTATAAAAAAAAACCGCTGCCTAAGGAATCACTACTTCCACATCCAGATTATTCGTCCAAGTCACTTTAAAGGAAACATCTTGACTATATTTGCACTCTAGTATGTGGAAATTATTGGTCATAGAATTTTAATAATATTTGGAGTAGATGTCATAGAAAAGTTTGAGGAGTTGGTTTCTACCATATACGTTAAAAATGAAGTTTCTAGTTTACCGTACTTATTTTCCACTATTTACAACCTACCACCTCAATGGAGTCATCTCAATCAGATGCCACTACAATACATACGTGGACTAACTTTCAAGTGAATATCTCAATTTGATGTTAGCAATCCCATTAATAATGAAGCGGAGGTGGTAGAGTTTGAAAAATATTAGAAAGAAATCTGAGGCCTTGGTTTCTAGTATATACACCGGATCCCAAATTTCTGTAGTCTTACCAGCTTGCTTTACTTATTTTCCCCTATTTGCCCCTATTTAACCCCCAACCCTTCAACGGCATCATCTCAAATTATGATCTAGTTTCAGACGTCGTTATAATACATACGTGTGTTGTGTAGCCAACACCCTGTATATAACTTTATTTAATTTTTATGTAATATTTCTTTTATTCTTGTCTTTGAGTTTTATCGCAATGTTTTATATCATTTTGTATGTATTACTATCGCATTGTTTCATATCATTTTATGTGTATTACATCATGTTTCTTGTTAATACCATTTCTGCTGACTCTCTTGGTTTTCGCAACTAGTTGGTTTGTTCTAGAAGTTCAAAGCCTTTTAGTAACTACGCGAATTATGTTTAATAAGCAAGATTATGCATTTCTTTTACTCTTTGTTCATTGGTTAAAATTTATGTTTTGTAATTCCGCGATTGGTCTAAATTACTGACGCTATGTTGCGAAGCGGGGGACCAACGTGTCTAACAAAACCAAGAAAGTCACCCCAAATCTAGGAGATATATTTTGTACACCATTTCGATCGCATCATCCTACTAAATTCTAAATTATAAAATTATCTTGCACAACTGTTTGTATATTCGAGTAACAGGATTTTCAATAGAGTGATTTTAAAATTACTAAGTGTTTGCTTTCTACCACGACTACCCGACAAAAATTGGTGTCAGGTGTGGGGTAGCTTCTAGCGAAAAGGCAACAAAAAGCTGTTAGAACGCCCAAAAATTTAACGGGAAAGTCGTAAGAAGCTACACAGTGAAATCATCCAGCGGTGCTACGTGCTCATTCCTACGGATATCAAGAATATCAGCCAACTACCCCTGTGATTTCTAGCGAATAGGCCCAGAGCTGTTAGAAAATCGAGAGGCAAAAGGTTTGTTAGGAGTTTTAAAGTTTTCGCCAACTGAGTCCCGCTGAACGAACCTTTCTACCGAAAATTCTAGAGGTCCAAAGTCAAGGATTAAAGTTCCAGTATCCAGCCCTTGCTTTTGCAGCCCTTGCAGAATTTGTATTGGATAATTCAGCCATCAACCCAGCAGGAAGAAGAAAACAGTGCAGTGTAGTGTTGTGCTACGAAAAATCATTCAGTGTGCTCGAGACAATTGGATTAACATCACCACCCGTAAGCCAACAAAGAACATTTTTATTTTTTTCATTAATTTTTTATATATATTATCTCCTCAATTTTTCTGCCAGTTCATGTCCTCTGATTCTTCTGAGAGTGACATCGAAGAGCAACACAACAACATGGTATTTTCTGTCGAATTAGCTTTAAAAATGATCCCAGAATTTTCTGGAAATAGAGAAAACTTACACAAATTTCTTGCATGTTGTGATATTGTCTCTGCGATGGCCACGACTCGTGGGGAGAAAGAAATGTTTTTAAACGTTATTAAGACTAAGTTATCAGGCGTAGCATATAATTTAATTAAATACAGAGAATTTGCGACATACGATGCCTTAAAAGTGATATTAGAAGAACAGTATTTGGAGAGACGAACAATGGCCCAAATACAAACCGAATTACTAAATTGCCGTCAAATGAACAACGAATCTGTCCGCGAATTTGCAAACAAAATTGAAAGAATCAATCTCGACTTAACTGACGCGGGAATTGCTAGTGAGGGGGCAGATGCCGCCGAAATTATTCAAAATCTCAATAAAAAATCCGCTCTAAAAGCATTTGTAGAAGGTTTGCAAAATCCCATTAAACTTATTATTAAAGCCAGTAGATTTCAAACACTCACCGACGCTGTGGAAGCAGCGTGCGAAGAGGAAAGAAATTTAAAATTTTCTAGACCATCATTTAATGCTAATAATAATAGTACAAACACTAAACAGAAAAAATGCTTTAAGTGTGGAAAATTAAACCATACCGCAGACAAATGCTATTCGCGCGGCACTTTTCCAAATTATCCAAGTCATGTAAGAGTAAAATCTGAGGCAAATGTAAATCAAGTTAGGCTGACTTGTAGATATTGTCATAATGTAGGCCACACTATAGATCAATGTCGTAAAAGAATGTACAATAACTCTCGAACTCAAAGTAATTCTCATAACAGTCAAAATAATTTTTCGTACAACAATCAAAATACGCAAAGTGGAAACAATTTACCGCAGAATCAGGGCAACATAAATCCTAGAAATTTTAATTCATACCAGCAACGGTCGCCGGTACCGTCGCACTCGCAAACTCAGCAAAATCCGGGAAATGCCAACGGCCCGTCGACATCAGGCAGTGTCGCTCGAGGCCGCGAGATCAACAATGCCTAAAAACACGTACTATTTTCACTGTATCCAATTCCACTGTATCCAATAGTATTGAGCAAAGTTATTCTAATTCATACGCTGCATCCTCTGAATCTGTACCAATTCCGAATAATCAAGATATAACAAATAATAATTACTCTAATTTCACCGCATTCAATGACATTCAGTCAAATAACAATTCTAATTCATTATCTGCTAATTCGTATCAAAGTACTAATTCTGAAGTTTTTTCGATAAATCCACAAAATAGTCCAGGAAGTGTCATATTACCATTGCACTTAGCCAGTACTAAAAAAGCCGTTTTATTATTAGACACAGGATCTGATGTAACTATTTTTAAAGCAAATTTAATAGATGACGACGCGCTAGTTTACACTGATCATAAAATAAAGTTAAAAGGAATAACAGATAATTATGTTTATTCTTTAGGTGTAAGTTTCGGAGAAATTCCACTTTCAGAAAATGTCACTCTGTCTCATCCATTCTATATTGTACCTAAAGATTTTCCAATTTCACAAGATGGTATCATAGGCAAAGATTTTTTGACAAAATATAAAGCTCTCATTGATTACAACTCGCATACAATTTCCTTACCAATTCAAAATGAAAATTTTACATTCAAAATAACCTCGACTCACAATTTAACTATACCGCCTAGAACTGAAATGATTGTAAAAATACAAATAAATTCCGACTCTCCTAAAATATGTCTACAAAAAGAAATTCAGCCCGGACTATATGTTGCTAATTGTATAGTGGATAAAGAAAATTGTAATATAAGTTTAATAAACTCAAACGAAGAATCTATATCTGTAAATCAAAATGAACTTGATTTTGACGATCTTGAAAATTATTACGTACTCAATTTCACTACTTCAACTGACTGTAAACGGTTACAAATATTAGAATCAGAACTTCGTTTAGATCACATGAACACTGTAGAACGTGACTCGATCTTAGACATATGCCGCGAATTCAATGATATTTTTTATTTAGATAGAGACAAACTTACTCACACGGATTCAATTCAGCATACTATACCCTTATTAGACAAAAAACCAGTTTTTGTAAAACCGTATCGCTTACCGTTTCATCAAAAAGAGGAAGTTAAAAATCAATTAAATAAAATGTTAGAAGATGATATAATCGAACACAGTAATTCTCCTTATAATTCTCCCATTTTAATCGTTCCCAAAAAACCGGATGCTAACGGCAATAAACGTTTTCGAATTGTAGTAGATTTTCGTAAGTTAAATGATGTCACAGCAGGCGACGCTTATCCTCTACCAAATATAACAGAAATACTAGATCAACTTGGAAAATCAAAATATTTTAGTTGTATTGACCTAGCTAACGGATTTCATCAAGTCTTATTAAGCGAAGAATCGCGACCATTAACTGCTTTTTCATTTTTCGAACATTATCAATATAAAAGACTTCCGATGGGGTTAAAATCTAGTCCTTCAACATTTATGCGTTTACTCAATAATGTACTGACCGGACTTATTGGTTTAAAATGTTTCGTATATTTAGATGATATATGTATATATGGAAGTTCACTTCAGGACCACAATTCAAAATTAACGGATGTTTTTCGTCGATTGCGACAACATAATTTAAAGCTACAACCCAGTAAATGTGAGTTTTTGAGAAAGGAGCTTACATATCTCGGACACGTGATCTCTGAAGATGGGATAAAACCCGATCCTAATAAAATTACCGCCGTTCAGAATTTCCCTATTCCAAAAAATCAGACCGAGGTCAAATCATTTTTAGGTCTTTCATCTTATTATCGAAGGTTCATTCACAATTTCGCTAAAATAGCACAACCGCTTAATAAACTTCTAAAGAAAGATGTAAAATTTGAATGGAATTCCTTGTGCGATGAATCATTTACTAAGCTTAAAGAGACACTCGTAAATCCTCCCATATTACAGTATCCCGATTTCACGCAAGAGTTTAATTTAACAACTGATGCGAGCGCGCACAGTATAGGGTCAGTTTTGTCGCAAGGCCCTATAGGTAAAGACCTTCCGGTAGCATATGCGTCACGAACTCTTAATAAAGCTGAAAGGAACTATAGCGTAGTCGAACGGGAATTATTGTCAATTTGTTGGAGTTGCCAGCATTTCAGGCCGTATCTTTATGGCAGAAAGTTCAAAATAATCACTGACCATCGACCTTTGACCTATTTATTTTCTTTGTCCAATCCGTCATCCCGTCTAATGCGTTTACGACTAAAACTAGAGGAATTCGATTACGAAGTTATCTATAAACCGGGAAAACAAAATACCAATGCGGATGCACTCAGTAGAATCCCCCATGATTCTGTTGGAAATAATTTCGAAATAAATTCAAATAAAGTCAGTCCAATTTGCAATGTCCGTGCCATTAACAATCCACATAATAGTAATTTAACGTATCAGCACTATCTAAAAGAAATTGAAACCAGAGTTGTTGTAAACCCGAATGTAATAGACACCGATGATAACATACACGATTGTCCTACGGAATACAGTATTATTTATTTTGTTGATAAATCTTTTACAACTGACCTAGAGTATCATAATAGCCAAGCAGAATTAAAAGCTCAAAATGCTGACATGCACAAGGTTGCATACTTAAAGTCTGATGACCGATATTACTTATATCTCATAACAAAACAAACATGCATAGCAAGCGTCGATTACAATGACATATTTTATTGTTTGGTAAATTTAAAAACATTTTGCCTAGAAAATAACATACGCGATTTAGCCATTTCAAATACAATGTGCAAATTAAACAAACTGAAAATAGAGACTATCAGAATAATGTTCAGGTATATTTTCAAAAATACAGATATCAAAATTTATTTTTTCCACAATAACGTAAATCAGGAACTGTCAAAAGACGAAATTAAACGAATTTTAAAAGAATATCATATAACACCCTTAGGAGGCCATCAAGGCGTAAACAGAACCTTTAACCGCATTAAACAAACTTATAAGTGGAGAAACATGTATCGTGATATCAAAAGATTCATAAAATCATGTGAAAGTTGCAAGAAAAATAAATGCGCTAGAAAAACTAAATTACCTATGGTCATAACAACAACTTCATCTTTTCCAATGGAAAAAATATTTCTTGACATAGTCGGACCATTAAATCAGACAGAAAAATTGAATAAATATTTGTTGACATTTCAAGATGACTTGACAAAATATTCTATAGCTATACCTATTGAAGATCAACAAGCGACAACAGTAGCTTACAATTTTGTTACAAAAATTATTTGCCAATATGGCACCCCCAAAGTTTTAGTAACCGATCAAGGCTCAAATTTTCTTAGTGACGTATTTAAAGAAACATGTAAATTATTAAAAATAAAACATATACCCACTACAAGTTTTCATCCACAGTCAAACGGACAATTAGAAAGATCACATCGTACACTGGTGGAGTATTTAAGAAATTTTATTAATCGTGATATGAACAATTGGGACGAATTCATGCCGTATGCTACGTTTACATATAACACTACTCCACATGCAACTACTAAGTTTTCTCCGTTCGAACTTCTATATGGTCGTAAGGCTATTCTTCCTACATCTCTTACGAAAAATCCTGAAATTTTGTATAATTATGACGATTATTACAATGAGTTAAAATCACGAATGCAGCACGCCAGTGAAATTGCACGGGAAAGCATAGTAAAGAATAAAGAGAACTCTAAAGAATATTATGATAGAAATATTAATCCGATTAAGGTAAAAATAGGAGATAAGGTTTTATTACGAAACGAAACTAGTATAGTTGGGAAATCTAAAAAACTACTGCCCTTGTACAAAGGTCCTTACAAGGTCATTGCACTAGATTCTGATGTAAATTGTACTATTTTGATCAACCGGAAAAAAGTTAAGGTTCATATGAATCGCTTGAAATTATTTCATGATTAAATTTCTAAATCTTGTCATTATTACAGACATATCTACAAATAAGTAATTTTGTTCCAGATATCCCAAATTGTCTGCCACTTTCTATCCCAGAATGCACCATTTAAGTTTTCCAATCCTGCTTGCCATATCTTTTGTCGATGCAAACACATATTATAATTACATGCCTATCACTCAAAGCCCAGGACTCTATTATGAAAAAATAGGTAATCTTAATCTCTATAACGATAATTGGAAGTTAATAACTTACCTTGATTTACAAAATTATCATGATGAATTTAAACTTATTTTATTTTTTACACATGGTATACAACGCCTATGTTCACTAAGTAAAAGCAATCTAGCAACAGTTTCAGCTGAATGCGATTCTTTCAATAAAACTATTACAAATTCAATTCAAAATATTCGTTTTCAAGACAATTTAATTTTAGATATGTTAGGAATTAACAAACATTCGATTCGTGAAAAAAGAGCGCTAATTAATGCTATAGGCAGCATTTCAAAAACTTTATTTGGCACATTAGATGCTGACGATGCAAAATATTATGACGATCAGATTGAGAAATTGAAATTAGATCAAAATCATTTGGCAAATTTATTAAAACAACAGACTTCAATCCTTCAAAATACTGTTCATCTTCTAAATTCCACGAATAACGTAATGGCATCAAAGTATTTAGGTAATTTTAGTATTAAGATAAATGAAATTATTTCAACATTAAATAAGTTAAGTAAAAACCAAACAGATTTTAAAGAAAAGGAGGAACTTATTGTGAAAATAGATGAATTAGTTTCAATACTGAATATAATATTAATGTCCTTCAAATTCAATCAGTCTAATCTACTAGACATAATTCTATATGCAGAGAGAGGAATCTTGCATCCATTAGTTATAAGTCCTGTAAATTTAGTTAACGAGCTTTCAAAATTACAAGCTTACCTAGATGGATTAAGCTTTCCAATAAATCCTGTAGTTGAAAATATGCACATCCTGTATAACTTAGTAAAAACAAATGTATACTATTTTAATGGTAAGATATCTTTTGTAATTTTAATTCCTTTAATTGATCCACGTATGTATGATATTTTAAAAGTGTCCAGTTTACCTGTACTAATTTCAAATTCAACTTATATATTTATTGTTCCACAAAGCAATTATCTTGCGATAGATGCAGTTAAGCAACACTATTTCTTATTAGACAAATTTGAAATTTCAGAATGTAATAATATTTTTATTGATAACTATATTTGTAAACAATTTAAACCAATTTATTTAGTGCACTGCATGGTGGCTGTGAAGCAAATCTTTTTAGTCCTACTACAACAATTCCAGAATCCTGTGAGAAAAGAATAATGAAATTAAATCACTCAGTATTCATACAACTAGCAAATGAAAACTCATGGTTATACGTCATTCCTTCAGAAGAAATTATAGATATAAATTGTAAACAGATATCTCAAAGAATATCACTTAAACTAAACAACACTGGAGTTCTAAATGTAAATCCAAATTGTACAGCATATACTAGGTCCATGATTCTCAAACCACACAGACAATTTAGCAGTAATATTTTAATCAATTACATTCCACCTTTAGATCTAAAAAGTGTAATAAATTTCAACATATCTATTTATAAAGCACATGAGTTGTCACTGTTAAATACACCTTTAATAATTGGCACTAATGATTTAAAAACTTTGTCAAAATTAGGTGAAGATATACAACTACTGCAAAAAGATGAAAATTCCAATGTTCACAAAATATTAAATATAAATATTCATAATATACTTTCATATTCATTTATATCTATCATTGTGGTTATACTAATATTGTACTTTATATTCAAGAGTAAGATTATTCAAAACATTTTTAAGAAAAAAGCTAAAGATTCTAGTGAAACTAAGCCATCCCAAGAGGAATCTGATTGTAGTAGTGACTCTGCTTCGATTTCTACTTCCCGAATTGGTGAAAATTGCACCTCAATCCCTCGCTACAATTTTCAAAAATAGGGGGGAGGTGTTGTGTAGCCAACACCCTGTATATAACTTTATTTAATTTTTATGTAATATTTCTTTTATTCTTGTCTTTGAGTTTTATCGCAATGTTTTATATCATTTTGTATGTATTACTATCGCATTGTTTCATATCATTTTATGTGTATTACATCATGTTTCTTGTTAATACCATTTCTGCTGACTCTCTTGGTTTTCGCAACTAGTTGGTTTGTTCTAGAAGTTCAAAGCCTTTTAGTAACTACGCGAATTATGTTTAATAAGCAAGATTATGCATTTCTTTTACTCTTTGTTCATTGGTTAAAATTTATGTTTTGTAATTCCGCGATTGGTCTAAATTACTGACGCTATGTTGCGAAGCGGGGGACCAACGTGTCTAACAAAACCAAGAAAGTCACCCCAAATCTAGGAGATATATTTTGTACACCATTTCGATCGCATCATCCTACTAAATTCTAAATTATAAAATTATCTTGCACAACTGTTTGTATATTCGAGTAACAGGATTTTCAATAGAGTGATTTTAAAATTACTAAGTGTTTGCTTTCTACCACGACTACCCGACACGTGTACCAAATTTCAAATGAATATCTCAATTTTATTTTATCAACCTTTTTCATATTGGAGTAGGGGTGGTTGGGTTGAAAAATATTATAAGAAAATCTGACGCTGTGGCTTCTAGTACATACACCGAATTTCAAGTTTCTGTAGTCTTACCAACGTTTTACTTATTACCCCAAATTAACCCCCAACCCTTCAACGGAATCATCTCAAAATATAAACTAATTCCAGACGTAGTTATAATACATACGTGTACGAAATTTCAAATGAATATCTCAACTTTATTTTGCCAACCCCATTAATGGGGTAGGGGTGATGGGGGGGTTGAAAAATATTATAAAAAAATCTGAGGCCTTAACTTCTTGTACATACACCGAATTTCAAGTTTCTGTACTCATACCAGCTTGCTTTACTTATTTCCCCCTATTGACCCCTAAATAACCCCCAACCCTTCAACGGAATCATCTCAAAGTATAATCTAGTTCCAGATGTCGTTATAATTCATACGTGTACCAAATTTCAAATGAATATCTCGATTTTATTTTATCAACCCTTTTAATAATGATTATCTCAAAATATAATCTAGTTCCAGATGTCGTTATAATACATACGTGTAGAAAATTTCAAATGAATATCTCAACTTTATTTTATCAACCCCTTTAATGGGGTAGGGGTGGTGGGGGGTTGAAAAATATTATAAAAAAATCTGAGGCCTTAACTTCTAGTACATACACCGAATTTCAAGTTTCTGTACTCTTACAAGCTTGCTTTACTTATTTCCCAATATTTACCCCTATTTAACCCCCAACCCTTCACCGGATTTCCTCAAAAAACAATCCAGTTCCAGATCTCGTTATAATATATACGTGTACAAAATTTCAGGTCAATATCTTAAACCGTTCTGGAGAAAGCGTGCGGACAAAAAAAAAAGTTACAGACAGACAGACCGACAGACAGACCGACAGACAGACAGAAAATTTTTTTTCGCTCAAATTTAAAATCTCGACGTTTCATGACATTCTAAACCTATTTCACGAATAAAAATTTTTGAAATTTTTTTTGCGATTACTATACTTCCAATCCACTACGTGGATGTGGAAGTAATTGTACCTCGATGAATTAAATGAATAGGGGGTAAAGAAAATATTTTAATTTTGTAACAATTTTTTCTTTATAAACTATTTGATGGAACATTACTATTTTTTCTGTGACATGCTCATATACTAAGTAATAACATATATTTTCTGGAATAGGACTGGAGGATTACTTCACAGTGTAAAAAAATTAAAAATAAATTTTGAAAAATGAACAAATTTTATTTTCTCAAATGTGAATCAGCCGAGTCTGGGAGCTAAAATATATGAAGTCCAGGGCGTTATGTCGAAAATAAAAAAAATTAATACTCAATGAATGAAATTAATAGGGGGTAAAAAATTTATTTTAGTTTTGAAATAATTTTTTCTTTATGAACTACTTCATGGAACACCACTACTTTCTTTTATGATATGGTGATATCCTAAGTAACAACAAATATTTTTTGGAATAAGATTGAAAGATTACTTCCAAATAAAAATAAAAAGTAAATTTTGGCCCCCTAATATTTATGTAATTCCATTGGAATCAGGAACCAATATTAATTTCCAGCTCGTAACTTAATAAAATGAGAATTTGAAGTGTTTACAGAAAGCAATTTGAATCCCGTAATTGAAAAAGACCGTGATAAAGATTAGGTGTTTTTCAGATTAGAGTAGAGTGTATTATTCGAATAGTACTCATTTTATTGAGTCACAAGCTGAAAATTAATGTTGGTTCCTGATTCCCATGGAATTACATAAATATTAGGTTGCCAACATTTATTTTTTATTTTCTTACACTATGAAGTAATTCTCCAATCTTATTTCAAAAAATATGTTGTTACTTAGGATGTGGGCATACCACCACCAAATATAATGGTTCTCCATCAAATAGTTCATAAAGAAAAAATTTTTGCCAAATTAAAATAATTCGTTTACTTCAATGAGTATTGATTTTTTTTATAATCGACATAACGCCCTGGACAACATATATTTTTGCTCCTGAATTCGGCTCATTCATATTTGAGAAGATTAAATTTTTCCATTTCTCATTATCTATTTTTTATTTTTTTACACTATGAGGTAATCTTCCAATCTTATTTCAAAAATGTTTCTTAGGATGTGAGTATATCACAGAAAAAAATAATGGTGTTCCATCAAATATTTCATAAAGAAAAAATTGTTGCAAAATTAAAAAAAAAAATTACCCCCTATTCATTTAATTTATTGGGTATCATTTTTTTTATAATCGACATAACACCCTGGACCACATATATTTTAGCTCCTGGATTCGGCTCATTCACATTTGAGAAAATCAACATTTTAATTTTTCAATATTCTTTCATAAGTTTTGTAAAAAAAAAATGCTAGATGGCATTTGGGGTAAATTATTCTCATATTGCTAGGAACTTACCTCCCAAATATGTACCAAATCCAAGCTGGGGCAGCTAACCCATGCTTATCCTGCGACACTGTTTAAACAATGTTTTTAGAACAATAAGTTTTAATAGTTCCAAAATACGTAAATTATGTGGATAAGAATAGTAAACATTAAATTTATGAAACAAATTTTAAAACAACTTACATCTCCTCCCAGTTATGATTTTGGCCGTGGTTAGCTCTACGAAAGTCGGAGATATAACAATTTGTACTAAATCTACGACATTCGTAGATTTAATACAAATTGCTATATCTACGAAAGGTTTTCGCATAATTAGATATATGAAACTGAATATTATTATTTAGTACATGAGAGTGTGTGAATGGATAAATATACATTATTTTAAACAAAACAAAAAAAATTTATAGCCATTGTAAAATTTTATTTACTTTTATTTGAAAGTACTTATTTGTAACACTGTGGTATCTCATTTGGATACTTAGAAAATAAAATAGCTTAATTCAACTTAAAACATTTATTTAAAAAAATGGGAAAACCAAAATATAACAAAAAATATAAGTAACATATACCTAATTTAAACATATATTGCTCTGGAAGTAGAGAGACATCCACTACTTGCAGGAAAAACAGAACCATGGTTGGTTGCTTTTTGGCAGCTGAGGTAATGTGCTGCAAGATTTGTGGTAGCAGCAGAGGCATGAGTCACAACGCACACTATCTTCACTAACTACTCTCAGTTGGCATGTATCGCAATAATATTTGCAGTTTTTTTTTTCATTAATTTTGCTCATTAACTCTTTAAAAGCCTGATTTCTTGTCTTCTTATCGGAGATTTACAAGAAAATTTTGTACCGTTTTTTCTTTTCTTTAAACCTATTACGGTAACCTCACAGCCTTTTGGACGACCCCTTTTTTTCATTTTAAGAGGCATTTTAATATCTTCTATTCTAATCTCACTTTGTGTGTCATTTACATCCATTTCTTTCACCAACTTGTTGGCATCATTAACTAATATTTTATTTTCACTTGGTATGCCATTTGCAGATTCTTTTTCTTTTACTAACTCATTTGCTTTATTAACTAACATTCTATCATCCCTTCTTGTGTTATTTACAAATTCCATTTCTTCCTCTAACACACTTGCTTTGTTACCTAATATCCTAATCTCGCTCGTTATGTCGTCTGTACTTGCTGTTTCTTCGACAAAGTCGTTTGCACTTATTAACATATTCTCACTTCTTATGGACTGATGAAATTCAAATTTATTTTCATTACCTAATAACTCAGTGTTATTGCAAGGTATATTATTGATATCAGGTACTATATTTCTATCGACTAATATTTCAGTCTGGTTTGTAGCCTTGGCTGTAGATTGAACTTCTTCTATAAACCATACATTTTTATGTGAATTCCACATCTCGATTAATGTATCAAGTTGATTAGAGCATTCTTTGAATTTTTCTGTGCTCATTTCAGATACTATTGTAGCTAATTTTTGGCATTTACTTAAAACTTTAGAATACTTTTGTTGTTGACTAAGTTTTACCTCCCGTTTACGCAGCATTTGCACCTGAACATCATTGCCTGTACAAGGCGTTGTTTCTCTTTCGGTGTCAACGTTGTGTCGAGAAGGTACCATATAGCTGCTAAGATAAACATCCTTCTTAAATCTATCTGGAATCATACTTCCATCAAACAGATCAATACCTTTAAGCGAGCGAAATTTAAAAATATGTTTACAAGGCAATTTGTAGTCTAAAAAAAAGATGCATTTACATGATGTTTCATATACTTTTATGTACAATTTTGAAACAATGCAGTACTCATCATCGTTATGTTCGAATGTAATTTCTTCAGAGTCTGCGATATTTTTTTTAATAAATTTAAATGCAAAAGGAGTCACCAACTTAAAATATTTATCTTCTATGCTACCTGGAGATATTATAGTAGGTCTTTTATATATCATCTGTGAAGCACGTTGTTGTCTTTCTATTAACGTTGTTTTTAAAAGTACGAGAAATTCTTGATAAAAATCTTGTAGTGTGTTCAGTTTTGCACATGTTGCCTTAATTTTTTGATTAAACGATTCAAGGTGATTTGTAGTAGATACACCAAACGTAGAGTTTCTCTTAAAGCACTCTACCCAGTCCTCTTTTATGTTATGCCAATTACTGTTAAAATAATTATTTACTAATGGAAAATTCATATCAACAAGTGACTTATAATTAATTTCATATTAATTAACATTCTTTGAATAGGCCAGTTTTTGAAGAGTATGTAAGACTACCTCACGTTCATTGCCACTTATGCCCATAGAATGAGTTGTAATATTGCTTCTGAATGCTTTTAAGCAATGGAACAGGCACAACAATAATTTGGCATCAGGAAATTCCTGACGCATTGTTTTTCGTTCGGCAAAATCCTTGTCGGTAAATATTACCATTGTCTTTGACCACGAAGCATTGTGTTCTTTAAATATTTGCATCACATGAGAAATGGATTCAGCGTCTTCATTTTGAAGAATAAAAGTGGCTACAACAGCCCCCTCACCATTTCCGTCTACTGCCATTAGTATATACAATGGCATTCTCAAATTATTCATTTTATATGTTGCATCGAGAAGTAGTAACTCGGGGTATGTGGAAAAACTATTTACCATTTGTATTGTTTGCATAAAGATACCCTGAAGAACATTATTTTCATCTGTTATAATTCTTACAAATGAATCAGGTTCTTCTTGAAAAATATTTAAAACTTGAAGTAAATTATTTTCGTTATTGTTACCATCAGTGTTATTTTTAATATTACTTATATCACGTAATAGTACGGTTTTACCGGTTCTCTCTTGAATATAGTTTTTTAATAACACTTTGTTACATTTTAATTTCTTTAACTTTATAACTTCATGTCTCTCATCCAAGGTTAAGTGGCGCCTTTTAGGAAGTAATGAAAAAGTTGTTTTATCAACAGTGTGGTTGTGTTTATTAAAAAAATTACTTATGATCAGGTTTTGACCATCAGGAGACAATTTGAAAATAATTTTCATTGGGCAGTCCTCTTTAAATGTTCTAAAAAGAAATTTACCGTTAAGTATCACATAAATGTGTTATAAAAATAACATACTTGCTATTACGTACACCATGTCCTTTTGCTTTAAACTTGGAACCCCCTTTGTAGCATGCATAAACCAGCATATAATAAAGTAAATCTGGATTGGCCTTTCTACACTTACTTGGGCAATTTTTTGCCATAGTGCTAATTTTCTTTGCATCCCTTTTAAATAAAGTTACACATTCTTTAACTTCAACATTTTTTATAAACTCTTCTACTTCTTGCAATGATTTAAACATTTTTCCCTTAATGTCTTCCATCATTTACATACACTTGATACAAAAAAACAGCCTAGAAGTTTCTTACAACCTAACCTCACATTCTAACAAACTTTCGTAGATATAGCAAATTGCATTAAATCTACGAATGTCGTAGATTTAGTACAAATTGTTATATCTCCGACTTTCGTAGACCTAACCACGGCCTATGATTTTATATCGGCAAGAAAACGACAGAGGATACCAGTATCCTTCTATAAGAGTGTTTAAATAAATTATACAACCCTGATTTATCTATGTATCGAAATTTCATTGCACAGTCAGCACGTCGCGGTGGATAATTTTCTGAAAATAAACACTATTTCACTTGCTTAACTCAAATATGTTGTTTATTATTTCGTACTTCTTTTTATTTTTAAATCCTTACTCACAACATTAAATATACTACATTTAGAGCAAGCGGTATGGCCGCATGAGATTCGAATATATTTCGGAATTAGTTCAGGAGACACTACCGATTTTGAAAATTCATGTTACCAGACGATAGCCTGTTCTAATATTGCTTAAAATAATTTTGTTTATAACAAAAGGAAATATTACATATTTAAAAATGAATTATTATTTGTTTGCTTATAATTGTATTGAAACATATTCTTTATAGGATTTTGCAAACAGCAGAAAAATAACTATCCATAACTAAAAGAAAAACTTTGTGTAAAAATATTAATGAAATCTTTGCATTCTTTCGATAATCTGAATTCTGGTTATGCTAGCAAATTAAAATCCTAAAATGAATTTGTCTAATTTCTTATTTGACAATTCTCATTCTAACACTAGCATCCACACAGTCCGCTACAGCCATGCAAATTAAACTAGTATCTACATAACCCCCTACGATTATGAAGATTCAGTTAAAAATGAGAACAACGGCCTAAAATGAATTTATTTATCTACCTTGTCTTAAAAAAAATTTCATTCTAATGGATTACATTTTCATGAAATCTATCATTCTGTTTCTTGGAAATGCTTAGCCTTTGAAACGT
Source organism: Stenurella melanura (assembly GCA_963583905.1). Lineage (NCBI taxonomy): Eukaryota > Metazoa > Arthropoda > Insecta > Coleoptera > Cerambycidae > Stenurella > Stenurella melanura. The sequence continues at coordinate 102,245,521 of OY757317.1, forward strand.
TTTTCGCCCTTATTCTGGAGCTCCTCAGAAAGACAGAAAGCCATTCATAAAGATGTTTCATGCAAAACCAAGACATAAAAATTGTCTTGGTTTTGCATACTTAAATAATATTTAATAAATAATTTTTTATAATACTTTTAGACCTTGCATATGAACTTCATACAAATGGAAGTGATCATTTTTAATTTTATACCTCATAGTGACCACTTCTCTTCTTTTTTTAAAAAGGATTCGTGTCGAAGAAACGTTGTCATGTGGATTTCAGCGTGTAGATAATTGATTCCTGAAGCATTTTAACTCAAAACATACAGGATGTTTAAAACACCCTGTATAACTAGGTTTCACCTTGTTGCCTGTTTGTTTTGACTTGAAATGTTTCAGCAAATAATTACGCTGAAATCCATATGACAATTTTTCAAAAACCGTCGAAGAAAAGAGGTTGCTGTGAAGCATAAAATTAAAAATCGTCAACGTAAAGAATTATTTATTGTAAATAAACAGTTTTCTATTATACATTCAAAGCGTCAAAAATCGAGAAATTGGCGTTTGTTCAATTTTTAAATATTAGACCAGGAGGCAGTGAATTTATTTCGTACTTATTTTCTCAGTCGGTGTATATGTTTTAATCTGTTCTCTAAGTGACAAAAAACAAGAATTTTTGAGTCCGGCTAAAATTTTTGGATGGATTTAAAAAATAAAAATAAAATACAAGTCCACTTATTTTCCCTGTCATAAATATTTTACATTTACTAAAGTGGAACATAAAGTTTATGAAAATAGCAGCCTGGCTTATCTCAGATAGCGGAAAGAGAGTCTGGCTGAAAATTTGCAGATTCAAAAATTTTACCGATTTTGCGGATCCGTAACCCTTATTTTTCCAGGCATATAAAATGTTATAATCATAAACTGTAGTTAAAAATAAGTTTGACTGATTTACAAAATTAGCTAATGAGTCTGGCGGCATCTTGAAAATGGGAAAAATAGAAAATTTTTGCTCTTATTTTCCCAGGTTTGAAAATTTGTCACATGATAGATTATACTATATTTTCATAGAAAATACACGTCTGGCTGACATTTACAATCACGAAGGCCTTGCCAGACTCACAAGTCAGGTAGTTAAACGAGGAGCGGAATAGCAGCATGTGCGTATGAAAACTTTTCTGTGGCTTTCATTAAAATGTATGATTTCGTCAAGAAATATTTTTCAACCTACCCCATCATAATTCTGTAGTCTGTGCTTTTTTGTCTTTCATTATTTAATGCTCTCATAAAAAAGAACATGCACGTATGACACTAATCACATGTATAATCGAACGTGCTGAATTTAGGGCGCCCGACGATCATTAGACGAGTCTGGCAAGGCATTGGGGGTATTTCATATTAGCCAGATTGTATTTTAAGCTGTTATTATAATATAGGCCATCATCTGATACATTTTCATGACTGCGAAAATGAGAGATTTTTTTTATGAAAACTTTTCAGTTTTCACCTGCCAGACATATTATCCGTACTCACAGAATAGCCAGACTATTCTATTTACTTAACTTCAGTATACCTCTTACTACTAGAACTATTTTTATCACTGGAAAAAAGGGGCAGTGTATTCGTATGTTCTGACGCATTTTCCGCATCAACCCATTGAATTAGAACTACTAACCGAACAATTCTATCCATGTTTGCCGACTGGGAAAATAAGTACTGAAAATCGTCACTGAGTCCTGAACTATATTAATAACAATGAAAATGTCAACTTTACGAAAAACAGTTATCAAACATTCCTTGTTGGAAATTGATCAAGAAATATTTTTATATATATCCTACATATCCTAAAATGACATTTATTTGACAGTTTCAATGAATCAAAACAATGTCATTATTTACAAGTGAGAAATAAAGAAAAATGTGTGGAATAAAGAAATTTTATTTCACAGTGTGAAATAAAACAAAGAATACTAAATAGTCAACAGACAACAAATTTAAGTTCTTATATCAAACATTTATTAATTATTGACTTTCACGAACAATGTTATTCATAATTTAACGAAAATTTATATGAATAATTGAATAGTACTGTTACTAACATTATTTATATTTATTCCTTGAATTAAAGGTTCAAATGTGCGAAAAATATTTGATAACATTTATGTTAATATGGTGGATGGTCTGATTTTCACCAACGACGACATCAACATACATAGTCATTTCTGTAGTATTGTTGTGAAAATATCTTTTTGTAATACCTGTACTGTAAGTGGATCATTATTAACAAATTTTTATTAGAGTAAGCTGAACTTACAATTCGTTTACTGGTTGCCATGGTTACAGGGCTGTAATATTCACTTACAGTCCGACGTGGGCTGTAAGTGAATATTACGTACTAGTTATTATTTACCTGCTCAGATCAACAGAAATTTTAGGTAAAAAAAATCTATCGTTGAAACCAAACATTTCATGCATACACAAAAATGAAGATATTATTTTAAGCATCTTTATTATTTATGGAAATGTGAAAAGTACAATTATTCATATTATCAACAGTCAAAATTGATGTTAAATTTTTTTGTATTTCTTTAATTACTTCAGGACCATCTAGTGGAGTATTCTCCATATTATCCGAAAGATCATTATCAGATGTTTGACGAGATGAACCGGCTTCTAGGTTGCTAATGTTGAAAATGTTGTTAGCTACTTGTATTTTGTTCGTTAAAGATTCCGCCACATAACTTTCTGCTACTGCCGAGGACTTCCACCCACCGTGCCTTTTCAACGCATGAACGTCGACTCCGCTGTTAGCCAAAAGAGTTGCCGAGGTTCTGCGAAACGAATGTCCACTGTAATTTTTTGCATTTTCCAAATTTAAAAATGTTGCAATATCAGACGAAATTTTAGCGAAAATATTTCTCCCAACTGGTTGGTTAACGCATTTCCCATTTTTATATCTCAAGAATAACCTTTTATTTTCTGAATTTTTTGGTCGCAGACTTCTATATTTCCTGAATAATTCCAGACAGTGGAAATTGTCATTGTCTACGATAGTGAAACTTCTTGAAAGGTGATTTTTAGAATCAGGTATTTTGATAAGTATTACGCTTCCTTTATCAACAATATCGTCTACTGTTACCTTGCATAATTCATCTTTGCGGCAGGCTCCCGCAATTCCCATAATAGCAACGACCTTCTTCATCAGACATGTTTGGTCAGATGCTTCACTCAAAAATTTTACAATTTGTTCTATAGTCACTTTTTTTGGGACGATATCCAATATTTTTGTTTTAAAAAAATGCCCTTAATTTGGCATATTTTGAAATGTCAACATTATCATTTAAGGATATGGTTGACCGCAGCATGGAATATTCGCACCATGAGCTGGCTGGAGATGTATATTTTTAGATTTCTCCAGAAAATATGCGAGTAAAACCGCCTCACTGGTATGAATATCCACATATTCAGCGTCGCACCACTTTCTAAATACGTCATATGTGATTTCGTACCTTTTTTTAGATTTCCCAGGTAGAAGCGATGTACAAGCAATATTTGCAGCTTCTTCGATATCCATAATAGTATTTCCTCAAAAACTGCTTGTCAAACTTGACTTTTCAACGAGTTGTTTATCTATTAGGCTTTCTTTTGTTAATTTCTAGTATATACGATATACCTAATTTATTTAGAATATTAAAATTTAATTTTGACAGGTAGTTGTCAATAATTCAAATTTAACTCGTTAATTACTTTTCTTTGATTTTCGCAGGTATTACAAAAAACTATTTACTAACCGTGAACAGTAAGTAACTTTTCAGGTCTCGAATGTTTAGGAAACCTCGGCCTTACGGGCATCGGTTTCCCAAACTACATTCTCGACCTGAAAAGTATCACTTACAGTTCATGGTACGTAATATACTATTTTTGAAATTTTCTTTTTATTCTGGATCCTATCTTCTATATATCCCTCAGCAACTGTTGAGGATTTCCATCCCCCGTGACGTTTTAAGGGAAGAATATCAGCTCCCGAACCAGCTAATAGTGATGCCGAAGATCTCCTAAAGCTGTGACCCTTATATTGCTCAAGATCAGATAACTTAAGATACTTAGCTATGCTTGGTATTTTTGAAAATGTATTAATACCAACCCGTTGGGCCGTACATTTTTCTCCTCGATATTGAGGAAAATACCCTTTATGATTCACATGAGTAGGGATGCTGCATATTTATTGTAAATATTTAGTGCATTCATTCCATTAACTGTCTCACCAATTACTGTAAAAGTCCTTTCAGTGTGGTTCTTCGAATCAGATACTTTAACTAGCATGCCATCTCACAATGTCATCAATAGTCATATTGTAGACTTCCTCTCGACGACAAGCGCCCGCCAAGCCCATTAGTAATACAACTTTCGACATTAAGAACTTTTCATCTGGTGCTTCTAGTAAAAAACATTCGACATATGCTCTGTCAAAAACTTTAGATTTCTTAGCCCTATATCCAGTAGACTGTCTTTTCAAAAAAGCTTTTACTTTTTGATAATTGGATACATATACATTATTCTTTGCATTCAAAACTGCTTTAATCATGGAAAACTATCACTCATTTTGTTCTAAATAATAATTATTGTAAAGTAGAATGTGCCAAATGCGACGAATAAATCATTATTTTTTTAATTTTCTTATTTTTATTTTAACGCCTTGTTTATTTTAATATCCTGAAGAAGTTTAGGTAATGCTATTCTACCACTTAACCAGACGGTGAAATGAAATACGGTCACCCATTCAAGTGACGGACTGGACGGGCGTGCCTTAACTTCGCCGATCGAGATCTCGCCACTAAAACTGGTACTGTACCTCACCACACAAGTTTTTTTATTATTGGTTTTTATGGAAACAGCAATAGAATTTAGTCGTTACGACAAGGTAACTTTGTCAATTTGCCGTATTTTTAGAAAATGATATTGTTTTCTAATTTCGAATGGCGATACAAAAAATTTTGTACATAACTCGAGACTAAAATGTGTTTTTTTTACTCGTGTGATTTATAGCATTCGCCTTCGGCTCGTACTATAAACCCCCACTTGTAAAAAAAACATAATTTTAGCCACTTGGCTAAATAAAATACTATTCAAATATTTTTTCGTTGAAAAAATGTAGTATTTTCATTTGTTATTAACAATATCAGACTAGGCTACTGTCTAGTAATATGAATTTCATAAGCAGTAGTGTTTCCTGAGCTGATTTCAACAAAGAAACAGCGTCGCAAATGTACTCGAAATGCATGCGACCATACCACCTACTCTAATTCCGATGTTATAGAATAACATGTCGCTTTACACAAAACATTATTAAACCTAGGTCAACATAAATACTGTTTTCGCTTTCTGGAAAGGCAAAAATACCTTTTGAGTTATGTCTTTTTGCGAAAAACACGCAATAAATCTTTCACCTGGGCAACGGTAACTAAGCAACATATTTATTCTCAAATCGTATGACAGTCTTATCGACAAAACAAACTAATCTATTCAGCTGGTTTATTTCGGTACGACGTGAAAGTCGGAGATCATGGCTGGTAAAGGTAAAAAGAAAAAGCCGAAAAACAATAAGAACGGCGATAAAAAGAAGAAAACTGGAAAACCAAAGAAAACCGGAGGGCGTAAAAGTAGATCGAAAAGTGCGAGGTGTAATGTTGATATTTTCACTGAGGTAGCTATGGAAAATGCATATACGACGTGTCACAACGTACAGGATTTGCTGAAATGGCGAGGGTTTCCTTGGCCGGAGGCACAAAAGAAAAAGAAGAAGGGAAAGAAGTAATTGTAATTTTGTAATCTTGTGACTTGTAGTTTACACTTCTGTAGGGCTTATTTCTTATCAAAGCACATGAAACTTATAACACATGAAATAAAATTGTACTTTTCTCATATCTCACATCTTTTATTGTATTGCCTTTATTTTACTTCCACATCCACGTAGTGGAGTGGAAGTATGGTAATAAAAAAAAAATTCGAATTGGTTCATGTAGGTTCAGAAAAACTGAATTTGCTACAAATAAACTATTGTAGACAATATCTAGGTTTAGAATGTCATGAAACTTAAAGATTTTAAATTTGAGCGAAAAAGAATTTCTGTCTGTCGGTCACTCTGTAATTTTCTTGTGCTCACGGTTTATCTGCAACGATTTAAGATATTGACTTGTTACTACATTTTGAAAAAAATGTAGTATACGTTTAGCATTTTTCCGGTGGACCGTCGAAACCCGAAAAAAACGTCGGATCGATGTGAATGTCATATCTATCGATTCGAGAGCGAATTTAGAAAATTCCGTCCGTCGGTCGGTCGATCGGTCGGTCGGTCGGTCGGTCTGTCTGTCTGTCTGTCTGTCTGTCTGTCTGTCTGTCTGTCTGTCTCTCCGTCCGTCCGTCCGTCCGTCCGTCCTTAACGCCGGAAGCTCGGCTCCGTTCGGAAACCGGAAGTACCCGATATAGACGTTTCGAGATTTTCGGGAGAAATTGAATAACTCGATAACGGGTAGTCGGATCGAGATATTTCAAAAAAGAAATAGTGCCGCTGGCAAAACTCTACAAATAAGTATACCAGAGACTATGTCGAAAAACAAATGGAAATTTAAATTTTTTGCAAAAAACTGGTTTTCTCGATATTGGGCTAGGAAGCACGATAACTGTCTAGAATGTCCAGACTTGGTGGGATCAAAGGTACACGGTCACAAATAAAGCCTATTGCTGGCGGCCCGAATCCGTTGACTGCAAGTATTTTTCCAGGGTCGAGTATGATTTTTCAAAGAAATTAATAACTTCCATACCGAAGGTCCGATTTTAATTTTCAAAAATGGCAATTGTAGGGCTCAATTAGATCTATTAGGTGACGTTTGTGAGAAATTTGACAAAAACAAACGAATCTACAAATCTAGGAAAACTTGATTTTTTTGATAATCCTAATAAAAAGCGAAAATTAACTATTCCGTCGATTAATCTCTATAACCAGTATAAGGCACGGACCTTTTTGGACAAAAAATCCGAAATAGTGTTTTTTCGAAAAATTTTAAATAAACGAGTTATTTACAAAAATGTATTGTTATATTTAAAATATCATTCATTTCCTTATTTTCATTTACTAAATAAAAATAGAACCGATGCCCTTTCCGTGTTTCAAAATGTAGTTAGCTTTTACTTTAGTCAATGCAAAAAAAGAAAAATAAAACATGTCAAAGAACTGAGTCATCGTGCGACCCTCTGCTGAAAATGTAATGAATCATCCCAACAGATTGGATTAAAAGCATATCAAAATGTAGTTTTTTTCACTTGTTTGGTACGCGTAGTGTTGTAACGAGATCTGGAATTTGATTATTGTGTGAGCTATTCCGGTTACGGGTGGGGTGGGGGCTTAAATGGGAGTAGGCATGGATAAATAAGTAAAGCAACCTAGTAAAACTCCAGAAACCTGGGATTTGGTGTATATACTAGAAGTTAAGGTCTCAAATTTTTGTATGGCACAAGAAATATCTATTTAAGTGTAACAATAATATAGTAATTTTGTATGAATTTTTCATCAACTTGTAGGTTTTAGTAAAAGAACCTATATGACAATTATATTCAATAAGTTGAGAAAAGAGAGTTGGAAAAATTCCTACTGGAATACATTATTTTATTCTTGTACTTATTGTAAGATTTAAGCCAGTAGGCAAAAAATTAAATGCCAGATTTTTCATTATTATTTATTTCATATACTATTTTTTTTTTAATAAATTTACCGGTTTTAAGTTTTTTCGGTATTTCTTCTTTAAAGACAAACATTTGTATAAAAATGTCAGTTTTGAACTTGCTGTTAAAACCATAACAAACAAAGATGGGTGTACAAAACACGAAAGCATTATACATATATGAACATTTATATAGTCACAGAAAGTAAACAAAATAAGTAGAATATTATATGAATTAAAATAATGTGTGCTGTTATCAAGCAGAAATAGCGTAAGTTTTTATTTTCAATATATTTTCCTTTTCTATTGATATTATATCATTTGGAAGGGGATTAAATATTTTGGAACCTGTACGGCTGGGGATTTTAAGACTGATATTTAGTCTGAATTTCAACCAATTTGACGTGGACTAATTTTCTGTAAATCATAATGCGCGGTTCTTTGTGTAAGATTTAAGCCAGTAGGTAAAAAATTAAACGCCAGATTTTTCATTATTATTTATTTCATACACTATTTTTTTTTAATAAATTTACCGGTTTTAAGTTTTTTCGGTATTTCTTCTTTAAAAACAAACATTTGTATAAAAATGTCAGTTTTCAACTTGCTGTTAAAATCATAACAAACAAAGAGTGGTGTACAAAACATGAAAGCATTATACATATATGAACATTTATATAGTCACAGAAAGTAAACAAAATAAGTAGAGTATTATATAAATTAAAATAATGTGTTCTGTTATCAAGCAGAAATAGCTTAAGTTTTTATTTTCAATATATTTTCCTTTTCTATTGATATTATATCATTTATATTTAGTATGGAATATGGTAGATGTAAATTATTTATTTGGTGAGTATTCATCTAATGATAATTACTATTAGTCAAGAACTTACTATAATGATGGCAGTTGCCTAGTTTTGACAAGCTATATTCTGAAAACTTAATTTTTGAAGGTCGTGCCTTTAGACTTTTATAATCAATAGGTCATAAACTGTAACATATCCCAATTTCAACCAATTTGACGCGGACTAATTTTCTGTAAATCATGTTTGTGGTTCTTTGTGTAAGATTTAAGCTAGTAGGCAAAAAATTAAAGGCCTGGCTTTTCATTATTAATGAAAACTTTTTAATAAATAAAACTACCAATTTTAAGTTTTTCTCGTATTTCTTAAAATTAAGTAATAATATTATAACAACATCAAATTCAGAACTCTTTATTCTTAAAGGCAAACATTTGTATAAAAAAGTCACTGTTTAAAACTTGGTATTAATACAAGAACAAACAGAGGTGTACAAAACATAAATGCAGTATACATATATGAACAAAATAAGTAGAGTATAATATCAATGAAAACAAGCTACTCTTCGCCGATTTACTACACTTTTTATATAATTGTTGCACATTCTATAGGATACTTTTCGCAATTTATTTTGCAAATAATATTAGTTTTATACATTTTTTGTTTAATTACAAAACATAAAAATTAGATTTCTTTTGAACTTAGATAATTAATAAATTCTTTGTTTTTTTATCGATCTCGTTCAATGGGGTTATTCCCCTAGCTAACACTAACTATTCAAATTTCAATACAATCGAACATTTCGTTCTTAAGTTATCGAGCTTACATGAAACGGACGGACGGACGGCAGACATACGGAAGGACATTTTGAAAGTTGTTCAGAATTTGATCACAGTGATATGATTTTTTTTTCTCTACGGGCGATATTATTTCTTTTAGAAATATACCGACCAAATACAATATAGAGGGTGTAATCAGTTTCATGTCATTAAAAAAACTGGTAATAGGGACCGACTAGACAAACAAAAACCTTTATGACTTTCCCCTCTAGGGGCACTTTGAAAAAAACTGATCTAGGTCAATATTTTTAATATTATGGTAGACAACTATTGAGAGTCACTGCTTTTCTTGGTCAATGGACTTCTAGTTCCCAATTACACAACTTTTAAATTGTCATCAAAAAGTGCTCGCCGGCACACGCGGTGATTTACGGTGTCAAAGGATCATCGACCACCTTTGACGGACCGCCTCAAATGAACTGAGGCAAGTATAAAGAAGTAAATAATTCGTTCTCTCTTCGTGCACAATTGCAAGCAAATAATGGCCATAGAGGTTTAAACAGAGCATTTCTTTAAATGTGTGTTTTTTAATTTGGAACAAAATATTGGATTATTTATAATTTAGAAAATTTAAATGTGGTTTATTAACATTTGTAACATAAATGAGTGTCCTGGGTTAAAAGCTTACTACCTACCTAAATGATTCAAAATCTCTGCATCTGCATCAATACATACGTCGAATTAAGGACATACGCACTTCGTACAACACTAAACACTAAACTATCAACTAACGTTGTCAATAAAGAAAAATAAAATAAAAACTCGGTACAGAAGCCAAAAAGGAATACAAAAAGAGCGAACAAGTAAGTTGCGTCTTTACGTAATCAAGAATTTGACAACTTGAACGGTAAGTCAATAACATAAATCTTAACTATAAATACACAATGACGCGAAATTCAAAAACAACAAAAACAACGAACGGCGGGTTCGACGTGTGTACATAAAGAAACACCCACAGTAACTATAATATTTCACAAGGGAGAGTTATCGTTTTCTTCAGATCAGGTCTAGATCTAAACCTACCTCAATATTCCAGCAGTTCTCAAAAAATGTTATTGAAAATTTGCGAAATTTTTGTTTTTTTTTTTTCTCCAAAACTGAGCTTTAGACCCCATGTTATGTAAGTTTTTTTTTGTTTGTCTTGTCGTTTCCTACCACCAGTTTTTTTTTTAATGACATGAAACTAATTACACCCTGTATATTTCGTTTTGTATTTGCGAAGAATATAATAATGCGTGATATCGTATTGGCATTTATCAAGCAAAAATAGCTTAAGTTTTTTAAATATATTCTCCTTGTTTACTGATATTATATCATTTGGAAGGGGATTAAATATTTTGGCACCTATGCGGCTGGAGGCTTTAAAGGTGATATTTAGTTTGGAATATGATAGATGTTAGGTATTTATGTGACGAGTATCTATCTGGATACAATTGCTATTAGTGAAAAACTTACATTTATTGTTAAAGACAAATAACCAAATTTCAAAAACATATAAACTATATCAACTATTTTGAAGTTCTTAAAAATCGCATGTATGGTTACACAACCCCACAAAAAAAGAAAAAGTTCACACCCAGAAACCAGACCTATCAATCTTTATGTATTCTTGACCTCCTGAATCGATGCTGTCATCAAAATTTCATTTTATCGAAATAGCATGCTATTTCAGGAAATCAAAATATAGATAAAGATTGGTAGGTCTAGTTTCTGGTGTAACATTTTTAATACCTAAATATTAAAACGTGTTACATCGGTGCGAACGGCAGCTGATTTTTTGTTGGAGAGCATAGGGCCGTGGGTTAGGAGTGAGTGGACACTCAAAGGGCGCCACCTGCTATGTGTTACGTAATATGATTTAAATAATTTTGCCAGCCAGGAACAAAATTAAGTTACTAGCAATCATGCGATGGAATTCTCAAAACATGTCTATAATATTAAAACTTACACTTTACTCTATAAAATTTCAAAATTTAAACAAGTATCAGGTGTCCCAGTGCAAATAATAAGAACATGTAGACACTAGACATTTATTACAACACAAGTGAGATGTAAAACAATAAAAAAATTAGTTATTGCGCTATTACTCCTTAAATATAATCTGCACGTAATAGAAATTCCAAATGTGTGCATGACCCCATTTAAAATTGTTTCAGTGATTGGAGTTTTTCATAGGAATGCAGCTACGACTTATGTGACACCAACAATGAGTTTTACATTTACAACAGCGAGTTAAATATTCACAATGGATTAAAATTACAGCTCATCACTAAAGTATGACGTAACAAACAAGATTCTGTGAGCCAACTTTCGCAATGCTCGCTGCGTATTCTAGAGTGTTAAAAAATAATCTAAGATAAGAATGTTTTATCAAATATATTTCACATGTGGCACAGTAGAAGGTAAATTAGCATTACATGGTACCATATGTTGCCTTACAGTAAATAATCTTAAGATATTTCATTATACTAGTTATAAACTTAGAGTTTAACTTGCAGTTGCAAAATCGTTGCGTAATTTACTCTAATATTTGAACAAAAAATCACTGATCAAAACTATGACTATTTTTTTAAAAACATGTAATCGAAATGAAACATTAAAAGCTGATTCTTAAAGCCCTGGCATTTTCTGTGATTGCAGCGTGACCCGTCACCACTTCCTAGACGTTCTCGACGTTGCTTGCGACCAAGACTCTGTGTCGCTCCAAAACCTCTGCAGAAATCTCCTGGAGACTGCTGCGAACAACGCTCCAACCAAAACTTCTCTAAATGTCAGCAGGACCCACATAAAACCAAATATCTGAGTAATAGACTTCCTCCTATTACTCCTCTAAATACTAGGCCCCCTTACATAACCAAAAATGGCAGCACCATTTATCCCAAATGTAAGCCTCTCCAAAATATTACTAGTTTCCAAATGTTTAGTCCCTCCAAAACACTCTGTAATAATTACAATAAATAAGAACCAAATAAAACTCCAAAGTAAGTAAAATAAAACCTCATATAGAGAATATTGCATAACCTCACGATACACGTGGCGACAAAATTACGGCAACCAAGAGAATTCCTTCCTGGAAATTTACAAAACGTTCACAGCAAGACGGTGAAGGTTATTGGGTACATCAATCAAATCCCTTTTCAGTGTAAGCGATGTAAGACCCAAATTCTTCAACACAAAATCGGGACCGCCGCTGTTCACTTTCGTGGCTGTCGAAAAACGAGCTGCCGGAAATCTCCTTCGCAGTTCTCAGTGTTGCCAACTTGAGCATCTAGGGAACACTTTCTCTAGCCAATGAAAATGTGACAACAACGGACTTTGCAATCAAAAGACTGAATTACACTATTACGTAATATCTCAACTACAAGACTATGTGAGTTACACTTCTAACTCAAAATTATACTTAAAGAAAACACGTTTACTTTCTGGATACTAAGACTTGCAGATATGTGAGCTGCTGTGCCCCTTTGAAGTACGAGTGGTTGCCTACCTCTCCACATAAGTAAATGAATTAATCTGGGTTAATTTACTGTATTCAAACATAAAATTATTAATGTAGCCTTTTCAAATGCTACACCAGGTCTAAACTTTTTTTTGTGGAGCACAAAACAAAAATTCAGACCCAGAAACTAAACCTACCAATCTTTGTGTACTTTGACTTTCTGAATTCGATATCGCCATCAGAATTTCATTTTATTGTTGAGTTTTTTTTACCTTAGATTCTGTCCAATATAATAGTGCTATTTCAGAGATGACCCCACAAAAATAAATCCAAACTACTGATATCGGGGGATCTTGCTGGCCATAGACGAGGTCCTCCGCTACCATATATGTAATGCATTGTCACCATTTCCGCATTGATAAAATTCATTATATCTACTGAGATATTCCAATAAACACAGAGAAAAAATAAAATAAATTCAATGAAACACTAAAAATCGAAGAAATAATAAGATGAGATGGTTTTGAACACCAACAACTTATCAACAAATATTGTTTTGAAAATATTGTTTGTAAAAACGTCATTTATTCCAGAATAATTAGATGTATGTGTCCAAAAATTATTATTAGTAATTACTGCTAAATGACGCAATTTGAATTAACAATTACAATTAAGAACTGTGCGTCTGGCGAGAAAAACGCAAGAGACCGATCAGGAAAAATATCAGAGGACTGTTCGCAGGGAAGCCACTAGTGGAGCTATAAAATAATTGTTCCAACTAAAATCTGTGATTTTATATCCTATTACCAGATACTAAAATTGAAAATAATATCTAAAGTAGTTTCTGAAATATTAAAAAGAAACGATTAAAAAAAATCAACAGCCTATAGTAAAAAATTGAAGCCGTTGAGAACATATGTTCATATGAACTTTTCTGCATAAAATTATCTAAGGAATCACACCCTGAAATATTAGTAAGTCATTAAGGTATACCCTGTATATGGTTATTTTCATTTGAATGACCTCCATCAACGCATTTCGTTCGATCGTTCTCTTATAGGACACCCTGTATAGCGATAATCTAAGTACGTATTTTTATTTACTTTGACTACTTCCTACTTGAACAATATATCGTACCAATTGTAATAATATTTATTTGCTGTCAAAAAATCAGTCAAACATTACAAAATAAAGTAACGGAAATAGACTTGATTTACATTCAACAAAATAACTATGATTTTCTTGAATAACAAGAATACTTATTTTTACAGCATTTTTGCAATATTTATTTAACATATTTTCAAAATTACACGTAAATACTTATACTTTTCATTGTTTTGTAAAACGCACTCGTAAAATTTGAACCATAAATAAAAACTTGCGTAATAGACGGAGAGCTGGCTACGGAGGGGTAGGGGTGACTCGGTGCATTGAAAATTTTATCATTTACAGATTCGATTGTTACCGACATAGCGTGAGGCGAGCCGCCAGAAGGCACCCTGGAAGAATAACGCGAGGGTAGGGGGTTAAACATGCAATTTTTTTACGTAAATTAATTGATAAGGTGCAATGCTGCAAATTTGTAGAATAATAAGAGATAGTACAAGTAAGTAGGGAAAAAATTGCCAGAAGACTAGGCGGAAGATAAAGAGCCGCCAGAAGGTGCTAATGTTGCGAAAAATTTTGCAATAATTATGTGACTCAGTGCACTTTTGGCAATTTCTATACTTATTCCGTAATTCAAAACTAGATTACCTGCAAAACGCCAGACGGCTACGTGGAAGAATGACAGAGATATCAGCGATACTAAGAGCGTCGGTGGCCCACTCGATGGCTCAATTTTTCTTATATTTTATATTTTCTTTCATTAAGTGCACTTCTGGCGATTTGTCAACATAATTTAGGATATTTGATGACATCATTGGACAAATGCCAGAAGTAAATTTGAAAGACATATATAACGCCGTAATTTTATTAATGCAAATATATGACGATTAATTTTATTTCTATCAAAATGACATTAATAATTTTGAATATTTGTCGAATGTAATTATTACATCATGTTTGAATTTTCAATATGCCCTATAACATAATTTTTATTTCTACTTCTATTACAATATATATCTTTAATACTATGAATATTGATATTAATTTATTATTAATTGAATACAAAATTATTCCGTGGAATAACCCTCATTTTCTATGTCGTCATCAAATTCAATATCCTCGTCGCTGTCATACATTGTGTCATCATCTTCAGCTGAAAAAGGAAATCAATAATTTAATAAAATTGATAAATTATCAAAATCGAATTCAAAATTACCTTCCGAATTATCACTATCAACGAGAACGTCTTTGACAGATAGTGGTAATTGTGGTCCTTAAAACCATTTGAATTCGTATTCGGATACGTTCAATATCCATCCGCAATTTTCCGCTTCTAATTCGTATGGATCAAATAACATTGCATTCGTCATATATTTGCAATGTAGTGTGTTCTTTCCATTTGTTGGCGTAATTCCACGTAGCAAGGTGGCAAGCAGGAAGCGTCGAAGTTCTTTAATTGTTTTTTTTAAAGGCCCGTTTACATTTTTTATCGTGTAATTTCGATGGAACAATTCGTATCGGAGCTCATTAACTTTGTCGCAAGATTTGATACCATACATATTGCAAACGAATGATTCAACAATGGAGAAAGTATTTTCTTTATTTACATCTGTATTACCCAAATCAGCGAATGCATTTTGATATTCTTTTGACTTCAAAAGCATTTTATATGGACGTTGTTTTCCTTTTCTGAAAAATACCTGGATCTGTGGCAGCTAACAACAACAACGCCTGAGAGTGGAAAATTTCGGAATGTGAATGAAAAATACATTATATAGTTATAAGGGTATACTGAAAATTCAAACATGATATAATAATTACATTCGACAAATATTAAAAATTTTTAATGTCATTTTGATAGAAATAAAATTAATCGTCATATATTTTCATTAAGTAATAAAATTACGGCGTTATATATGTCTTTCAAATTTACTTCTGGCGTTTGTCCAATGGTGTCACGAAATATCCTAAATTATGTTGACAAATCGCCAGAAGTACACTTAATGAAATAAAATATAAGAAAAATTGAGCCATCGAGTGGGCCACCGACGCTCTTGGTATCGTTGATATCTCTGTCATTCTTCCACTTAGCCTTCTGGCGTTTTGCAGGTAGTCTAGTTTTGAATTACAGAATAAGTATGGAAATTGCCAGAAGTGCACTGAGTCACATAATTATTGCAAAATTTTTCGCAACATTAGCGCCTTCTGGCGGCTCTTTATCTTCCGCCTAGTCTTCTGGCAATTTTTTCTCTACTTACTTGCACTATCTCCTATTATTCTGCAAATTTTCAGCATTGCACCTTATCAATTAATTTACGTAAAAAAATTGCATGTCTAACCCCCTACCCTCGCGTTATTCTTCCAGGGTGACTTCTGGCGGCTCGCCTCACGCTATGTCGGTAACAATCGAACCTGTAAGCGATAAAATTTCCAATGCACCGAGTCACCCCTACCCCTCCGTAGCCAGCTCTTAGACTATAATAGAATGTGAACAAGATTGTGAAAAACTACAAAATAACTTAAATACAATTAATTACTGACTGAATCACTCAACATATCTAAATGTAATACATTTACTTTTTCTAAAATGCGTAACCCTATCGAGTACAATTATCACGTAAACGGTCAAATGTTGCAGAGGCCTGATCTAGCAAAAGATCTTGGAGTTATCTTTGGCAAACATCTACGTTTTAAGGAGCATATTAATGTCACCGTAGCATCAACTTTAAAAAGCCTAGGTTCAACAAAGGTTCAGCAAAGGGTTCAGAATGATATTATGCTATACTACTCATTTGTGCGATCAAAATTGGAATGCTGCTCGCTCATACGGTTCCCTGGATATGCTATGTACATAAATAATGTTGAGAATGTACACCGTCGTTTTGTAGTACTTAAGTTTTGTTGAAGGTGGTATCTATCTCATAACTGAATATTCCCAACATTTTTTGTTGGAAAGATTTAACATTTCAAATCTACAAAATAGAAGGATAATACACTCAATAATTTTTCTTTATAAAATTATGTTTAACATTCTTTAACGTCCTCATATTTTGGAACAACTGAATTCACATATCCGCCTCCGATAACAAGTCGAAATTGTGAAACATTTCGTCTCCCCACTCCTCGAACGAATTTGTTAAAGTTTTCTCCTTTATATTTTATGTCTAAAAATTATAATCTACTGCAAGATAGGCTTGATATATTCAACTGCAGTATCCAATCAATTAAACAGCTTGATTTATAACAAAATATAACCTTTGTTCTCATAGGTACTATTCTAGTGTAGTTCTATTTGATCATAACGTCATATTACGTCACTATAAAGTTTCCCACCCAGTAATTGGTTAACCTGTTGGGTGTTGTATATAAATAAGTAAATAAACTAACAAACTAATTGGGTAATTAATTACAAAGGCATAGTCGACGATTTATTCTATAATATCAATTTTCAACTGAGAATTATAATCTCAATTGAAAGTGTATACAATACGTAATTTCCAGTGTAAATTGCAAATTATTAAAAGAGATGTAAAGAATTGAAACATATTCTTCATAGGATTTTGCAAAGAGCAGAAAAAATAACTATCTGTAACTAAGGGAAAAACTATGTGTAAAAATATTAATGAAATCTTTGCATTCTTCCGATAGCCTGAATTCTGGTTATGCTAGCAAATTAAAATCCTAAAATGAATTTGTCTAATTTCTTACTTGACAATTCTCATTCTAACACTAGCATCCACGACCATGCAGATTAAACCAGTATTTACATAACCCCCTACGATCATGAAGATTGAGTTAAAAATGAGAACAAACAGAACAAAAAAAAATGACTTCATTTATCTACCTTGTCTTAAAAAATTTTCGTTCTAACGGATTACATTTTCATGAAATCTATCATTCTGTTTCTTGGAAATGCTTAGCCTTTGAAACGTGTTTCGCCCTTGTTCTTTATGAGTGGCTTTATGTCTTTCTGATGATCTCCAGAATAAGGGCGAAAAACGTTTCAAAGGCTAAGCATTTCCAAGAAACAGAATAATAGATTTCATGAAAATGTAATCCATTAGAATGAAAAATCCTTAAGACAAGGTAGATAAATAAATTCATTTTAGGCCTTTGTTCTCATTTTTAACTGAATCTTCATGATCGTAGGGAGTTATGTAGATACCAGTTTAATCTGTATGGCCGTAGGGGACTGTGTGGATGCTAGTGTTGGAATGAGAATTGTCAAATGAGAAATAGGGCAAATTCATTTTAGGATTTTAATTTGTTAGTATAACCAGAATTCAGGTTATCGAAAGAATACAAAGATTTCATTAATATTTTTACACATACTTTTTCCCTTAGTTATAGATAGTTATTTTTTTTTTCTGCTGTTTGCAAAATCCTATAAAGAATATGTTTTAATACAATTATAAGAGGACAAATAATAATTAATTTTTAAACATGTAAAGAATTGAACCACCTTAAAAAAAATTGCTAAAATTATAAAACATTTCACACAAATTAAAAGAAGAATGATTGCTATATCCTCAGTAAGAAACAAGAATGCAGATACGGACACGTGTTTCGGAGTTATGGCTACTCATTAGCGTAGCTTATGAGCAAAGATTAAATAATTAACAAGATAAAACAGTCAAACAAAGAAGATGAAATAGGCAAATATCGTTGTTAACTCCAAATTAAAGGGACACGCCATCCAGCGGAAACCGATTCGGGATTTGTCTGGTACGCGTTAAATAGATTTGACCAAGACTACCAAAAGACAGGTGTTACCTCGTAAGAATCGGCAAGTGCTACGTCACGTGTAACCCTCGATGACACCCGCGTGTGACTGTTTCTTCTTCATTTTATAAATTAAATTATAGAAAAAAAATCAAAATTATCGGTTTACTTTCTGTCAATGAATAATTGTATACTAATTAAATAGATACCTAATAATCCAGTAACTAAGCCGAAAATTGTGTAAGTTGGGAAACAGCACCGATTTTAAAAATTCCTTCTGCGTTGTGTTCCTTGAACCCTCAGGATCATTCGTCACCACTAATATCATTGCGGACGAACAAAATGGGGGAGTTATGGGGGTTATACACTCCAAAAATGCCCCAAAAATAAATTAAGCCGTGAAAGATAAACTTGAACATTTCGGCCTGGGAATCTCTACTATCTGGTGAACTATAATCGTATACGGATATCATTTGCAATTTAATTATAATGATTTATCCTGGTAGCAACGCTTTAGACTGAATTTCTAAATTAAGAATAGAAATACTATAACTGCTCTTTGTTCAGTCTAGGTTAAATGTTATTTATTTATGTTTATTGAATCATTTATGGAGTTCATTAAACTAAGATTATTTATTATAAATAAGTAATGTATTATAAATAAAAAATTTACACCATGCCTATCAATTAATAAGAAGTAATCAAACAATATTCAATTTATTACAATATTTAAAAAGTAATTTTAAAAATTGTCGGTCGACGCTCATGACATCGCTGGTGTTATGAAATATTCCTTTGTCGGTCTTTTTTATGATTTTCAAATGGACACTGGATAAGCTATAACTGTGAGAGACGTTATGATAAGAAACTTGGATGGTATCAGCGTATGCCTATAATTGACGTGTTTTGAATTTACTTATATAGTCCACGCAAACTAGACGAAAATATAGCGAATGGAAGAAAAATATCATATACAAATTATATTTGGGCCATGGATAGTTCATAGGGGTAGAAGTAAGTATCCGAAAAGTTCCCACCTTACCCGTTGATGAAAACGCCCTTTTGGGGCGGAAAACCACCCCTAGACAGGACTTAGTTACGACTATTCTCATTTTTCTTCGAATCCGTCATTCCCACGAAAAACAGTTGTAAGAACAAAAATAGTCCTCATCAAATTCTACACAAAAAAAGTTCTATGGTCGATTTGCGTACTCCTCACCGTATTCTCACTATCGACGTTCATAGTAGGGGGCCGAAGCTCCAGATCCTGGATAATGGGTAAGTATAATTAACCTTCCTTTCAGCCAAGCCACGCAGCATGGAGACAATGACCAAAACACCCAAATCACCCGATCCCGAGGGTATCCAGCAGATAACCAGCTAGGTACCCTTAGCCTAGACCGTGCCGGCCTCCGACGCTAAAACAAGCGTCCTTGGCCGAACACAATCCTTGAGCTAGACAGCCCAAAACTTCCTTTCGACGAAATCGAAGCACGCGATGCCAGTTGGCACTCTGGGCTCTATCCAGGATCTGGAGCTTCGGCCCCCCGACTAGTCACACACCCCCAAACCCTTCCAAACCTCGAAAGGGTGCGGCAACAGCCGTTCCCTCTCACGACAAACGATAGACGCTCCCGGGAGCCGACATGCCAGCGAAGAAAGAAACTCAAGACAGAAGAGCGCCAGAAGAAACGACCCAGCTGGCAGGGTCCAACAGCCAGGACCACGGGAAGTCTGCTAACTTCGCCTACACTGTCGTCTGCATTTGCAGGTGAGGTAGTCAAAAAAGCAGTCCCACCCCTTACGAGGCCGGTCCAGGTCTACAGCGATGATTGGGGCAAAGAGCTCAAAGCTCGACCCCTAATCATCCGAGATCGTCATCAAAGTCAAGAATATTGGCGCGTGCCTCTCCATTTGTCTGTCGACATCAGAACTGTATACATCTAGGATAGATTGCTCAGAGGGAGATTTATGCCTCCTGGTGCACATCGGAGGTTATTGCTAATGGGTTAATATGATTAATTATTATGTTTGCACCTGATATGCTTTGTAAAATATTAATGTTAGTAAATACTTATGCAGTATTCTGGTTGAAAGCCTTACACATTATAACTAAGTGGTAGCCACAAGTAGATATTATTGATATGAGATTAAAGTGGGGTATGCTCGCATAAGTATTAATGAAAGAATTTGTAAATTTTTTCGGCTTTTTTAGAATCTGGGCCTTGGTGCCCGATAACACAGGATGGATGGCTGGAAACGATGTGGGTGTGTAAAAATAGGATTGCGCTGCTCAATTATGTGCTCCAACTGTCACGGACAAGGCTGCTTAAATTCGCCTATCGAAGATGAGTTGATTGAAGAAAACCCTATCGACGACTGAAACCGACAATGACTACAGGGGAATAGACCTACAGGGAAAACCACTTTAAAAAAACGCACCTCTACCTCTACCTCATGGGTGGTGTGGAAACGAGGTCATATTACAAAGTGCGTATTCTCGAAAGAAGCGAGAAAATTCAACAAAAATAATAAAAGAAAATAAATAGTACAAGATGAATTTTGTAGAGGAGAATCCGCTCTACAAGTTTCATTATAACCATTCTTGACGTCAAAGTAGTCGTTTCGGAGATATTCGCTGTGAAAAATCGCGTACCATCGATTTTTCGCCGAGCGCTACAAACTACCCCCTACGGATTCGAATAAAAATAAGAATAATCGTAACTAAGTCCTGTCTAGGGGTGGTTTTTCGCCCCAAAAGTGTGTTACCATCAACGGGTAAGGTGGGAACTCTTCGGATCCTTAATTCTACTCCTATGAACTATACATAGCCTAAATATAATTTGTACATGTATTTTTTTCTCCTAAAAAGTCTAATTTGCTTGGACTAATACACTGCTGGCCACTCGAACTTACACATAGAGACTTTTAGGCAAAATTTAAAGTTCAATATTTTCAACAGTAATGCAAATTTTTGAACGCGGCTTGCAAATTTTAAGAACTAGTTTTTTTCGGATTAAGCTGCATGACGTATATTTATCGTAGGACCATAAGTTTATTATATACACGGGGTGATCAATGAAGTCATGCAAAAAATCAAAAAGTTTGTATGAGTGAAATTTCCGCAAAAAATTTTTTTGGTCGTTGCAATATGGTTCCTTACTAAGGTAACATCAATATCTCTAGACGGTTTTGTCAGTTTTTGCATTAAGGCCCTTAGGCCTTGTACACACTACTCAACATAAAATTTGGATACCGAAATCTTTAAAAAGCTATAACTTGACATTGTATTGACGGTTCTTGATGATTTTTGCGGATTTGGAATCCTTATTTCACGTAGATTTTCTATGGTCTAAGCATTTTATTTGAGGGTTGAAATTTACACATTATACCGGGTCGATAATAAACAAAAACCTAGCGACAAGAACAAGTGTATTACATTAAATTCTACAATATACAACATTGCTTAACAACGACCAAAAGTCAATTCTAAAAAAAATTGTAATTCTAATTCTGGTAATTTTTAATAACTGAAAAAAAATTTAACTAAAAAATTAAAAATTAATTTAATTTAAACTTAAATTAAAATTAAATTAAAATTACCTAATTAAAATTAGATACATTAATTAAAAAAAGAGAAGTTAATATTTTGTTGGTCCTCCTGCTCGGAATATTACTTCCCGACATCGATTTGGTAGAGTATCTACAAGATTATTTATAAAACCTTGTGGAATATTCTCCCATTCTTCACGAATGGCCTCACTGAGCGTTTCTAAGGTTTCAGGGGGTACATCAAGAGATCTTACTTTAAGTTTTAAATAAGACCAAACGTGTTCGATGACATTAAGATCCGGAGACTTTGCAGGCCAGTCCATCCTATTGATGTTTTGTGCTTGCAAAAACTCTGTGATCCTTCGCGCTCTGTGAGGTCGAGCGTTGTCATCCACCAATAGAATTTTTGGGCCGTAATGTCGAGCAAAAGGAACAACAATAGGTTCCAAAATTTCCTCCTGATAAACAGTAGCATTAATGGTTTGGTTGGTAATGAATAGCTCGGTTTTACCATTTCTTATGATACCTCCCCACACTGTAACACCTCCGCCACCAAATGCTTCTTGAGGGGCCATATTTTCCTCCAAATATCGCTGATTTGGCCTTCTCCAAACTAACATTCGGCCATCGGAGTGAAACAAATTAAATCTTGTTTCGTCAGTAAATAAACAATGGCTCCACTCTGCATTACCCCAATTCGCATGCCGATTTGCCCATGCTCGCCTATTCGCTCTATGGCGTTGTAATAACCGCACACATTTTGCTCTGCGACGGGCTCTATAATTAAAAATGTTTGGCATTATGTTATGTCTAAAAAAAAAAAATCTCACCTCAAGTTGTTTTTATTTAATGTTCTTCTCACTGTTCTGTCCGAAACTCTCACCCCAGTTTGTTGTCTTAAAGAGTCATTTAGTTTTCTAGAGTTCTTTGTTCTATTCCGCATAGTTTCTCTCATTAAAATTCTTTCGGTTCTTTGGTTTATTTTTTTTTGTATGTCCACCCCCATGCCTATAATTATGATCACCAGTAGTTTCGACGCGGCGGTTCAAATTATAAATTGTGTTTCGGCTGACATTGTAAATGTGCGCAACTTGCTGTTTTGACATTCCTTCGTTGAGAAGTCGAATGCAATTTTCCCTTTCTGCCGTGGTTAAACGCCTCATATTAATTAAACTTTACAAAATTATAACATTGAAACATGTCAGATTATTTCTAAAATAATGTAAACAGTTTTTAATTCCATAGCAACAGATTTGTTTTCCCAATGCCTACTTTGAAATTGACGCGTCGCGTAGAAATTACACCCGATCATAATTATGGGCATGGGGGTGGACAAAGAACTCTGTAAAACTGAATGATTCTTTGAGACAACAAACTGGGGTGTGAGTATCGGACAGAACAGTAAGAAGAACATTAAATAAAAACAACTTGAGGTGAGAATTTATTTTTACAAAAACTTAAATAATGCCAAACTTTAGAGCGCGTCGTACCCTACGTTTTTGTTTATTATCGACCCGGTATAATGTGTAAATTTCAACCCTCAAATAAAATGTTTAGACCATAGAAAATCTACATGAAATAAGGATTCCAAATCCGCAAAAATCATCAAGAACCGTCAATCCAATGTCAAGTTATAGCATTTTAAAGATTTCGGTATCCAAATTTTATGTTGAGTAGTGTGTACAAGGCCTAAGGGCCTTAATCCAAAAACTGACAAAACCGTCTAGAGATATTGATGTTACCTTAGTAAGGAACCATATTGCAATGATCAAAAACATTTTTTGCGGAAATTTCACTCATACAAATTTTTTGATTTTTTGCATGACTTCATTGATCACCCCGTATATAATAAACGTATGGTCCTACGATAAATATACGTCATGCAGCTTAATCCGAAAAAAACTGGCTCTTAAAATTTGCAAACCGCGTTCAAAAATTTGCATTCCTGTTGAAAATATTGAACTTTAAAATTTGCCTAAAAGTCTCTATGTGTAAGTTCGAGTGGCCAGCAGTGTAGATCCAAGTTGTAGATACGAAAGAGCAAAGTGCTAATAGATCGAGAGCTAGCGTCACAAGGCATGTACTATTTGTAAATGGACAGAATATGTCTTAATAGGTTGTCGATGAGCCACTGAATACCCGCCCATCAGTCTGCCGGGCTGGGACCGCTGCGTTTGGCGGCGAGGGGCGGTTTAGTCAGTGACCTGACAGCGGTACTGTTACAAATGTCAAAAAAGCCGTTTTTGATTATCTCGTGCCGAAACGAATTTCCGGTTTTGCCGTCGCAATTTACGATACCGACAATATACCAATCTTTCTTTTTCCGTAGAAATATCACACGATCCTCCACCCGACGTATTTATTTAGTTCTTAACGTTTCAAAAATTGATGTTTTTAAAGTTTTGGTTTCTCTGAGATTATAGTCAATATTAAGTTTGGGATCCGCCGTAGCCGAACGTGCTAAGCGGCGACTACTTCTAAGTGGATTCCCGACTTCGAATCTCGTCGAGGGTTACTTTTTTATTTTCTTTTTTTTTATTTTTGGCAGATATTTTTGATTCTGTAATTGCTCTTAGCCTATTTCTAGGCGACTAACGTGGTAAAATTATAAATTTTTGTCATTTTTCCTGAATTTTTGGTGATAAATAGGGAAATAATCTTTAAATAATCTTTCTAGTCTTCCGTCGCTCAGTAGGTTCGGTGGTGTAACGGCTAGAAATCCTGATTCCCTAACAGGTGATCCGGATTCAAACCACGCACCCGGAAGTTTTTTTTACATTTCCGGTCATAATTTGATTCTCAAATATTACCTATATATCACATGAGTAATTTTTTTTAAATTTCGTATTTGCTTAATTAAAGAGGGTTTCTCGGAGCTTCATTCAGCTTCGAAATAATTTTGTTGGAAATTGATACAAAAAATTGTGCGTGTCAGCCAAATTGGCGTATCCATTTGGAATTGTTGAGATTCGATTTCATATTTATAAACTACAACCATGACTACTTTCAGATACCAATCTTCATTCGAATCGGACCATGAATTATAAAATTTGGAAGCAATATTAAATTTTTGGATTTCGATCTCATGTCTGTAATGTGACCTTGATTATCTTCAGATAGCAATTTTCCATCGAATCAAATGATAAATGGCAAAGCTAGTGCCCCATGATGTATGCCGCCATTTTGAGTTATTCACTTCCGATCATTTATTTTTAATCTGCGACCCTGATTACCTGCAGATGCCAATTTTCAGTCGAATTAGACGACAAATGATAAAACTGATCCGTCATGATGTCGCCGCCATTTTGAATATTTTGTTTTCGGTCCTACATTTGTAATCTGCGATCATAATGATCTTCAGATATCAATTTTCAATCGAATCGGGCCGTAAATTATAAAATTTGTCAGCCATGTTGACGCCGCCATCTCGAATTGTTAAATTTCGATCGAAAATTTGTGATCGGCGACCTTGATTACATTCAAATACCGATTTTTAGTTGAGTCATTTGATAAATGATAAAACTTGGCATGCCATGTTGACGCCGCCATTTTGAACTTTTAAGTTCCGATCCTATATTTGTAATCTGCGACATAGATAATCCTCACATACCGAATTTCAATCGAATCCGACCATAAAGATCAAATGTTTTAATTTTTTTTTTTTTTTCATTTTGACGAACCCTGTATGTTTTCTTTAACAAAAATGCATCAAGTTTTTGTAGGTTCGGCTTCTACCAATTGATTAAATCCGAATTTGAATTATAAATTTTCTCGTACAATTTTTTGCATCGATTTCAAACAAAATTATTTTGAAGCTGAATGAAGCTCCGAGAAACCCTCTTTAATTAAGCAAATACGAAAATTTAAAAATATTACTCATGTGATATATAGGTAATATTTGAGCATCAAATTATGACCGGAAATGTAAAAAAGGTAAAAAAAACTTCCGAGTACGTGGTTTGAACCCGGATCACCTGTTTGGGAATCAGGACTTCTAGCCACCGAACCTATTGATGAATGGAGGACTAGAAAGGTTATTTAAAGATTATTTCCCTATGTATCACCGAAAAATCAGAAAAAATTACAAACATTTATAATTTTAACACGTTAGTCGCATAGAAATAAGCTATGAGCAATTATAGCATCAAATATATCTGCCAAAAATCAAAAAAAAAAAAAAAATAAAAAGTAGCCCTGGGCAGGATTCGAAGTTGGGAATCCACTTAAAAGTAGTCGCCGCTTAGCACGTTGGGCTACAAAGGATCCAAAACTTAAAATTGACTATAATCTCGGAGAACGCAAAACTTCAAAGACATCAATTTTTGAAACGTTAAGAACTAAATAAATACGTCGGGTGGAGGATCGTGTGATAACTCTACGGAAAAAGAAAGATTGGTATTATGTCGGTGTCGTAAATTGTGACGGCAAAACCGGAAATTCGGCTCGGTACGAGATAATCAAATACGGCTTTTTTGACATTTGTAACAGTACCGCTGTCAGGTCATTGACTAAACCGCCCCTCGCCGCCAAACGCAGCGGTCCCAGCCCGGCAGACTGATGGGTGGGTATTCAGTGGCTCATCGACAACCTATTAAGACATTCTGTCTATTTACAAATAGTACAAATTTCTGTGACGCTAGCTCTCGGGGTATAAGGATAGATACTGCAACACCCCTAAAGTAATGTTTTATTTTTTGAAACACTGTTATTCATAATAGCTTCTTATCTTCTGCCCAAAGTGTATGAACTAAATAAATTTATAGATCTTTGATCAAATTCCATATATTTTAATTTTGCACATAGTCATAGTTAGTTGCATAGGTTATAGAAGAATCCTATAAGAACAACAATCTAATTTTCTTATCACCACAGACTCTAATTATATGTGGTTATTAAATAAAGTCCGGTTATGATATATCCATTTTATTAATGAAATGGTATAAGTGGAGAGCTGGCTGTATAGATTTCCTATGAATAAAATACAAGAAAAACTTTGTGAGAGAGAGAGAGAGTAAGTACTACCACAGACATACAGGGAGCCACTTTTAATATAAGCAAATTTTGCCCGCGTCATTTAATTTTGACCCCACTTCCGGTCACGATTTTTTGTGTCATTGAATATATGAATAGAACACGTCATAATGTAGGTTTTAAGGTATACAATGAGACTGGAGTCGGGTGCCAGGTTTAATTTGCCCGCAACCCTGAGACATCCTCGTTTAAAGTAATTTTTTTGTGTTTTCTTAATACTACGTACCTAAACGTTTAACTATATTTAAGGAATATTATCATGTTCTTTAATTTTTAATTTTTATGGTTGTAAAATTACTTATGCAGTTTTGAAAATGTTTGTAATTAAACAGAAATGGTATATAAAAAAAATTCTGGTGATACCAGTGATCGAACCCGGGGCGTTTCACATGCAAAACGAACGCTCTGCCACTGAGTCATATCCCCGCTACGATGTAGTGTAAACAAATCTCATAGTAAATACACACCATCATCCATACTATCTTTTTACAGTGTAGCTCCAAAACTGATGATTTTTTTTAAGATAAAGTAAAGGCCTTCTAGTTATTAAAAAAAATTGAGTGCTTCTTCTTATTTGCCCGCATTTTGACTTCACTTCCAGTAAAATTTCATAACGCGCGCAAAATTTGTCTATACGAAAAGTGGCTTCCTGTAGGTCTGTGGTACTCGTGGTAGTACTTACTCACTCATACAAAGGTTTTCATGTATCTTATTCATAGGAAATCTGTACAGCCGGCTCTCTACCTAGTACACAAATTTTAGAGTGAAACCTGTAATCTTGTAAAAATAGAGAGTTAGAAATGTCTTCAATTTAAAGCCAACAAAGAAACAACAAACCATGGAGAAATGAGAATACAATTTTTTATATTGATTAATATTACTGCATTTTGAGTTTAGTATTTGAATTACTTTTGATGTGTAATAAATATTTAGAAACTTACACCAACGCTTCCGTTTATTGTCGTAAACAACGTGAACACTTATTTTTCTGCATCGTTGCTGAAGTTGTCAAGAAAATTTCCTCCTGTTATTGTTTTGTTTCTGTTTACAAAAGGTAGGCCATTACGAACTAATTTTGTATGTGTTCTTTTACATGTACACAAATATGTGTCGCAATAATAGATTTTGCTTTGGTAAACATCGTAAGAAAAACAAAACACGGTAAATAAGTCTTATTTTTGCCTCCTCCAGGTGCTGAAATTCAGCAGAGAAACATTGCTTAACAATTACCTACCTACACATTTTATGTGCAAATAAGCAAATAGAATCTATTTGCCAAGAATTGTTATTTTTTTCTATTCGAGATAAATCTAGAAAATTCAATTGTCGGACCTTGAATTGCAGGTGTAATTTTGAAAACTTGCCATAAAGTTGTTGTGCTTGGCTGCTGCTTGTAAATATTTCGTTTCATCGATTGTTCTAGTATACAAAATAAACAGGTACCTAGCATTCAGCATCGGTGGTTATATGAGGTCAGGTACGTTTAGATGAGAAAGTCAAATGTTCTTTACTAACTGGGGACCAATGGAGGCAAGAGAAAAAAAATACCGAAACTTGAAAATTTTGTTAGTGTGGCTTTCAACTTGTTATACATAGTATGAAACTCCGAAGAAATCTCTTAGGGTGATTTTTTACGAATATGAAAGACTTTCTTTTTTTTTTTTCAAAATATGGATACATATGGACTTACAAATTATGAAACTTCCTTTAAAATGATTTTATCTTTATACGATAGCCGAATCACACATGAAACAAAAAAAAGTTGCAGTCGCGCACGACCAACTACGAATACTTTTTCATTCACGTTTTTTTCGAATACATTACAATTTACTTTATAGGATTAATCATATAGTCACCTTTCTATTAATTCCAAAAATAGGCATTCGGCAGCGACTTTGACTCTCTTTCGTTTATTAAAGTTTTATTAAATATGAATATTGTAAATTGTCCACTTCTTCGAAATAATCAAATCTTACCTCTCTAATAGATATTCTATGGTTAAGTATTAGTCAAATTACACTAATTTATAACTATGAAATCAGAGGTGTCACAAGGTAGTATGCTAAATCCTATGTTATATTTATTACTTATAGTAAAAATTCGTAGATAATGCTTTAATGCTAATTCTACACAACATCCTAATAACAGTCTAACAAACCTGCTGCTAAGTGACAAATAATAGGAAGCGAAAGTTAAAAAAATACATTAAATACGTTAAAATAACATACCTGTTGCATGGTGTGCAGCGAGCTAGAACGTGTTGGTAGTGACCGTGTTTGATCATACTGTTTATCGTGTACTGGATTCGACACTAGCAATGTCGTGCAGCAATGTGCAGGTACTGCCTGCGTTTTGCAAATGTGTAACTCCCTTCTTGACAGCCTTGGCCTTGGATTTGAGTATTGTCAGTAGACAAGGGAATGTGGTTACACATAATAATGTGTGATGAATTTGTTTATTGTTTGTCTGAGGGAAGATTCCTGTCAATCTATTATATTAAATAACTATCAACGATGCAAAATATCTTCGACTACATATGGTTATATAGACAGATAAGCGTCTATAACTATTTACTTGTATATAAACCAATCCTGGAGCTAGCCTCCGATGTCAAGTTATGAGGTATAGCTCGAATTTGGGGAAACTGCAATTGGTAATCATCAAAATTGTCTTAGCCATTTAAAATGATAGGATTACAAATATTTCTACGTTGTTATAAGTTTACCTCAGCTCAACTTTTCTTCAAATTATTAGTTTTTTTGTTTGTTTTAATTAGTTGTATATCTTCATATCTAGTTAGGCCTAAAAGTAACCGCATTGCATAACCACTATTATTTCATATTAGGTAAAGTAGGCAAGTGTATATAGAGGTGTGGCTATCTAAATGCGATTAATGCGCTGTCAAGTAATAAGCGCCAGAGTGGTGAAAGATAAAACTTTATTTTGCTCATTTCCACATCGAATTAGTCTTTGCTACGTCGCCTCGGTTAGTTCACGTTTAGGCGTTGTAGGAAGAGGACGCTATTCGAATAATTCAGACATGGTCATCCTTTACAGACAGAAAATAGCATCAATAGGACAATACAGTTTATAAGGACATTTCCGTGAAACAGATTTCAGGTACAATTCACTCCAGTACTGGATCATCCGACACATTTACCGGATTTGGTACCGCGTAAATTATTTTTGCTCTCGAAAATCAAAAGTGCATCAGTTATTTAAACCAGAAATAGTGGGATATTTAATGCACCAGTTTGGTTAAACAGTCAAACCTCACAAAAACATGTGTGCTAATTAAAGATACAAAGAAGCAATAAATATGGTTCGTTTTCAAACAGACATAGTGTGCAGAAGCATAAAAATTATCATCAAAAATTAGCCCTTTAACGACCCTTCATATATTTTAATAAGTGTAATGACAAAAGCGACTATAGACCTGTTTCAGTTCTAGTTTAACAAACAAGAAAATATAAACTCCAGAACCCTTTAAACCATGTCAAAGTTACGTGTAGTTGAAATATAACATTATTTTGTGGTACAGCTAAAAAGTTTGCAAGTGAAACTTTTGCCCTTTAATCACATATGGGCGTGCATGAAATTTTCATGTTTTACAGAAGATAGTAAAACCGAAAATGGCAGTGTTTAAGGTTATACAATTATGTCCCATTTTCTCTCCAACCCTTAATCAAAATAATGAAATCCCAATCTATTGTTGCCTATCCCGGCAGATAGAAAATACCTACTATATTTTACTTGCATCTGGGAGCAAGTGTTAAAAATTTTGTTTAGAAATCTAAACGAGACTTAATTTCTACCCCTTCATGTAGATCTTTCAATAAAACAAAAAATAGTGCTTTTGTGTAAATATGGTTAATATAACAAAAATACCGGGTTACTAATAATAATTATAATTTAAAAAGAATAGCAATTTGTTAATCTGTTGGTCACAAATACATGAGAGGATAAGTCAAACATATATGAATATGCATATTATATGCACAAATACTAAGTTGAATACGGGTTGAAGTTACGAACACGCAATAAAACAATTTCTTAATTGTTGAGAGAGACAACAATCACAACAAGGGCTTGAACAGTGTATATTTGGAAAGCAGGTAGCGTGACAAATATGGCATATCAGTGTTGGATTCAAACTATTAGCAAAGAAAATGTAAGAAAATATTAATATACCAAGATTATAAATTCAAATAATTTCTTAAATTAGTAACCTTTATAGAATCGAATAGTTACCAAATCTAGCATTTTTAAAATATGGATATCTCATGTAAAATTATTGCATGAGGTATCCTAAAACAAATCACAACACAAAAGTAATTTATTTTTCTTATTACCTTAGTAAACATGTTTAGAATTTTGTTCTAAAAATAAAAAAAATCACAAATATTTTTTCAACAATCGAATTAAGATAAACATGCATATTTTTCATTTGGAGAAAAACAAAACACAAACAAAATTAAGGGTGAGAAAAAACATCAAACTAAGGGCTTCAATAGTGCTGATTTAGAAAGTGGGCAGTGTGAGAATTATGACGAATCACTCCCAAACCCAATTTCCATTTATTTAATAATGATTGTGGTTATATTTCTTGGCAGTCAGTAGAACCCCTGTCACTTCCTGAACCTTTGAACCCCATATAGTCCCGGCTCTTGAACTTAGCTATCTCGAACCGCTGCCACATTCTATGTTCGTAAAATCGTATTCCTGAGATATTGAACCACCTTTGAATAAATTTGGTTAACTACTATAAAACTAAACTTAAGTAAAAGAATCAAAACACACGAAATAATGTTTTTCTGCACGTATGCCATAAAACTATTAGCTACGGTTCTATAATTAACCAGACCCAAACTACATTGATCGAGTGCATTGTACCTAAACTATTTGTTCCCATTAGTGACATACCACCTATAACAATGAAATCAGTAATGACTTGTTACCAATTTGGTATTTACGACTAAAGAAAAAAAGAGAAGTGGCGACGTTCTAAAAATAGCCAAATCTGGGCTATTTTTGTCCCGTGCATCGCTACTCGAAGGGATTTAAAGGCGCTCTAACAACATGCACCATTCAGTGTTTTGTGAGTATTCAAGTGAAGCAGTGATAAAAAAAAACAATTTGTAAGTAATAGTTTATAAGTTGCAAATAACACTACAATCTGCGCCTAGCTTTTAAATATGTTCAAAAGACACGTGTTTATTTAAAAAACAGTGTTTGTATGTGTGTTATGCTACCGGCTTTTGAAGATTTTCATGTTATTCGTTTTACATAATCATAATCGAGGTTGTTGTTAGTTTGTTTAAGGAAACTAAACTCATATGTGCATAATACATGTGGGGTAAGTTTGATATTTGCTAACTTCTGAAGCGTATTGAAGTTTTTTCACTCCAAATTATCTTTACTTTCTAAAATATTGTTTAAATCCATAAATATTGTGTACATATCTCGTGTTAAATTGGGTACATTGTGAACCTAGTGGAGTAACACAAACAGTTTCTAATTCATCATATCAATTTTAAGCAATTTTTGCACCCATTAAAGATATAATTCTAATGAACTAATAATCTACCAATACTTTTCAGTATTGCCACTATTTTTTTAATAAGGAAAACTTTTGAAAAACATCACCTAGGTCTTAAACTCATCATTTCTACATAATTTGTTAATAGACTTTGAAAATACAAGGATATATAGCGCTCCATTCCAAGAGTAAAGTTGTTTTTAAAAAACAAACGAGAAAAATTCAAAAATATTAGAAAATGTCAAATTTACTTTTCGTCTTAACATGTATAAAATTCTTAAACAAAAAAAGTATCAGAGTTAGATTTAATCTCAGTTAAACCTAGTGTATATTTCAGAGTTGAAAAAATTCAGTGCTTGTTTTACAATATTATGCTTTTATTTATTGATTTATACGAACTTCTCTATATAACAATAATGTAAATCAATTTTGATCGAAACTTGCAATTTATTTGTTTTAATTTTTTTTAAATCCCTTTTTTTAAATAAAAATTAAGTAAATCTTTTCGTAAGATTTTAGATCAACAACGCATTTAGTGATGTTTTACAAAACTCTTAATATTCTATCTTTTATACACAGATAATAATCTAAAAGGTAAAAAATATAATAATTATCTCTATTTTTTTTTATTTATATTTCTTTTCGAGAACTTAATATTAATTTACCAATTAGCCAATTCACTTAAAATTTTAAACTGGCAAATCAAATGAGCTTATTTTACTTTCCCTTAAGCAAAGAAAATGTAAGAAAGTTTCAACAATCCAAGATTATTTTAACATTTTATTTCTAAATTTTATAGAACCAAATAGTTTTCAAATCAAATTGACAAACAAATATATTTCAGTTGTCAGAAAATTGTTATACATTCGAAATTCCTGAAGCAAATTACAACAAAAAAGATTTTTTTATTTTTTTCAATCGTAAACATGTTTAACATCTTGCTCTACAAGTAATCAAATTTAATATTGCTTTTTTAACAATTAAATTACGATAAATCTTACCATTTATTTTTTGGCGAACAGAACAAAACATGTAAAAATATTACTTTATTATGATGTTTTTTAAGTTGAAGCATCATTAACTTGTTTGATATTCAAGCTAGCTATTCAATGAGTCTTACAGTGGAGTATTGTATCTTTTTAATATTCACCTGGGAGTATCACTATTTACAATTTTATTAATAAAATGAGTTTAAGATTTTTTCCAAATAAACAAATAAACATAAAATAATAGCATCCTATTAGATGAATATAAAATTACACTGTATTTAAATTATTAGGATTTTTTGAAATGTATTTCAAGTATGAAAATTACCTTACAATTTACAATTTAAGATTTTTATCGTATAGTAGAGAACCGAGGCATCTGAAAAATGCCTGAAAAAGGAGGCCTATACCACTAGAGGACCTAAGGAAACTGAAAATGGTTTCCCATAGACAATCACCTGCCCCATTCGAATTTGATTTCGCGTTAATATCCATATTAAAACATTGTTTCTAAAGTTCATAACTTCCTTATGGACAAAATTTGAAGATATGTAAACAGTGACCCAAAAAAAAAAACTCAACATGCTATTGCTGTGACAAATTTCACTCATGTCTTCTTCCTCTTATTCAAACTTTGACAGACTTGATTCATGAATGTGCTAATTGGTTTCGTTTTGCTATACAGTACCTCAGGCAGCTTTAGGCCATCTGTCGCGGATGTCTTTTAGGCTTATGAATTCACCAAAACTCTTTCCCATCAGTTCTTTGGTGACAACCCTTGTTACCTGATTTTCTAAACTGTTAACTGTTCTATATGATTCCAGTACGTTAATAGAAAATGTTATCTAAGAACAGATGTACAAGCAACTTGGAAAGCATGTGATATATTCACAAGTATAAACTATCTATGGTTCTGTTCATGGCAACAGAGGTTTTCAATGCATTTATTTTTCATTACTTCTTCTATCTCTTCTGCATTTCTTAGAATTCTTTTCAATTTCTCAAGTAATACTAAACGTTGTAATTTAGTCTTTGTCGAGTTTCTGGTCTTTGCTGTCTCTAACAAAGTTAATTTTTTTTACGGTTGTGGTGGTACGACCAGTCAGTCTTTAGAATAGAATAAAAGACATCTAGGACATAAAATTCTCTGAACTTCAACGCTTGAACTCTTAAACGTAATTTTGTTTAACTAATGTTGAAATCTTATAATATTCAAACATCAAATTTTTTTATAAACAAAATTTTTCTCCATTTATTAAATTTCAGAAAAAATATCACTTGTTTTTGTTTGCTAAACATCGTGCTAAGCTATCGAAGGATTATAGTTTTTGAAAAACGTTTCAATATTCTGTACACTTCACAAGTATGTGATTCACCACCAATGGACTTTAGCATGTTACACATGAAGGTTGTCTGATTCCTCGCAGCATATGTACAGAAATTAAGTTAGACGAGTTAAGACTACTTGTCCTTGTTTTCTTGAAGTAAATTTTTTCAGTATTTTACTCTCTCTAATAAAAGGTTTAGTTATTTTCAGTTCAGAGTGTTGATTCAAATCATTCGTTTTACTATGTATTAATATACATAATCTGTTCGAAGAGGTATATTTTCTGAAGGTTCACTTTCATTGTCGGCAGCTCTTGTGTCCTGCATCTCATTGCCTGGTATTCCTGCAGGCACTCCTGCGACCTGTTAGACTTAAAGCATATTTTTTAATTTTGTTTACCACATCTTAATTATTACTAATCTGACCTCTGCAGAGTATTTTCAGTATTCCAAGTGGATTTAATCTGTAACTAATGTACGTGATTTCATCAGTCCATAATATATTTTCTAAAAAAATCTTATTTATAGGGTTATGATAGAAATGATTAAATCAAATAGGTATAATAACAAATAACAGTATGAGCGCCAGGTTTATTTAACGTTTAAACGAACCAGAGCAGCAATCAAACAAACATCTCGTTAAAATCACTTATAAATGATTTCAATAACATTTACTTAAACTCCGTACATTACTGGCTTGTTAAATATAGATGTGAAGGGGAGATATATGGAAACAGTAAACATTAGTTTTAGACAGTGATAGACTTTTAAAAAAATATTTCGTTCTTATAATATTATTATGCAGGTAAAATTATTCAATTATTTTTGTTCTTATATTGAAAAATATTTTCATTATTAACTATGTTATTTTTGAGTTAACAAATATTCTCCAGTTCTTTTCACAGCTTACAGATATTGAAAAATTCAGTGGATAATTTGAGCGAACTTAACTGTTGAAAGAAATACCTAATAGAACACATTATTTATGTACATATTTATGTCTCAGATACATCTATTTGCAAAAGAAATACACAGATTTACTTGCATAGTTAACATTATAATATTTTAGCTTTTAAGGCTTAACTGTATATATAAAGTATTCTTTTGCATTAAAATTTAATTTTAAAATTTGGGAGAAAATCTATGATCTATGAATTAAACTGAAAATTCTTATACCTAAAACAAGAAATAAAGAGACAGGATTCAAGCTTGAACTGAAAGAATTTAATAGTAGTAAGTGGTAAAATATTAGAGGGGAAAAATCTAACTCTCTCTAAGACTACATAAATGCATTATTTGTGACTTCAAAATGATAACCAGAGGCGATAAAGTGTATGTAATATGTGGAGATATATAAAAACTGTTGGTTTTTTTAATTGGGTATTCTTATTTTTATATTACTCGAAATCTGACTACAATTTAGAAAATTATTAAGTATTTTGTAACAAATAATAATTACGTATTTGCTCATAATATGCAAGGTTCCCCAATATTATAGGCAAATTATTAATTGGAAATTTTAGACAATCAGCTATGATAATAATAATAAGCTTTATTCATCTTCTTTCCATATAAACTACAAGGATAAGACAGGGGACATATGCTCTTGCATAGGCTTACAAAAATAATATTATGTAGTAAAGAAGATACAAACAAAATAAAGTAAAAAGTAATCAGAACATATACGAAGATGTAATGAACATCGACTTACTCGAATACAATCAGAGAATTATTTAATTGCTTAAAAATACTAACACAAAGTTTATTTTGTAAATAACTTGAGACTTAGTGTTTCTTAATCATCTTGTGAAAAAAGTAAACAAGAAATATACTCTTTCTATCATATCTATCAACTTCAACAATTTTTGCTTTTATTTGCCTATTGTATAGAAAAGTTAGTTATTGGCCCATGTAATTCTACATAATTATACATAAGTACACACAAATTATACATATATTTAATTTACCACATATTTGCCGTGTTTATTAATTAGGCCTATTTGAAAATTTTGATTCTTCCTAATATAATTCTTGTCTTCATTCGATCTTACACTGAAAAGCCTGGATGACGCGCGCGGAATATTACAAATATCGTATTCTAATTTTTGTCATTGTTTTCCAATTTTGTTATTGTCAAAATAGCTAAAAATATTGCTTCTTTTTAAATATCATCAATTTCATAAAATTGAAAATTCATATAAATACATAGGAAATTAAAAATTTCACAATGTTAAGGATACAGCGTATGAGGTACGCTGTTTAAGTCCATTGCAGAAAATCTTAAAACGAAACAAAGACTAAGAGAATACCACCTTAACAGCTAGACTACTCGATTTATATATTTTAAACAACTTAAATGTTGTATAGATTTCTAGTCAATACCCAACTTCAAATAAGTAAATTTCGGTCAATAAAAATCAGTAAAAAAAATTGAACCAAATTCACGTAGTTGCTAAAAATTACTTCCGATTATTCAACTGATTTACTGAATATCTACTAAGCTTTCTCTTACACAATAAGAATAATATTTAGCTTTCCACTAAAACTAAAGTTACTTTTCCCTAAAGATAATAGTCAAAATAATATAAAAATAAATACATCTCGAGTTTTCTCACTCACAGATATTCATTATTCTACTTGTTTAAAATTCCTAGCGTATAGCTCAGCTTAATAAATTTTTATCTGACAAGTTTAGATAATCAGAGGCAAAAATAATATTGAAAACACACGTACAATAACAAACCGTTACGCAATTAGAAAGAAAGTAAACTGTGGATAAAAAAAACAAGATGATTTAAAAATGCAATAGAATCAATTCTTGTATTTGAGTAGCTTACAAAATTTGAAGCCAAAAAGTAACTAAAAAGAAAAGGTCAACCATCTTTAGATGATTTAGATTAGATACACTGGATTAGGTGGAAATGTCTGACATTATCATGGGAAGGCGATCATTAAACTGGTAGCTGGGAATTGATTGGTCGTTAATTGTAGATATGTCTAAGGGTCAAAATTGATTTTTTTTTAAATAAATATGTTTAATTAAAGTGATAGATTTCTATTTACACATTTCATTGCCTTTAACTATTTAAAAAATATGTAAAAAAAACTTAACTGCCTTCTAGAAACGGTAACTGAAAATTACCTACTATTTTTTGAAGACGATTTGGTTTTCTCAAAGAATTGCTTCTTTCAATTTTTAATATTTAACATGAGACACGTTATCATGTATATTTTCTATACCATTGCAAATATCTTAGCCACGATTGAATCCGCTATTTTGAAATTTTGACTTCTGTCATCAGACTCAGTATCAGCTCCTTTGCTACCAAGTTTAACACAATGCCGAGAGAATTTGAAATGTATCTAGTTGTTGATAGATGAGGACACCCTATAGTTATTATGAATCAATATCACTACCGCCTGCGCCAAATTATCGACTTTTGCCAACCTTATACTGGACCTAGGTTGATAAAACTATAACCGGATTATCGCCGAGCCATAGTTTACGCTTTGCTAAAATAATTTATGGAAATTACTTTTGCCAAACTTTGGATTTTTGCACCTCTTCTTACTGCTTTATTTTTTTAATTTTAATTAAAACTATTGCCTTAACGACTTTTAGGAGGTTTCCCTTGAAGAAAATTTTGCTTTCTAGAAGATAGGTGAGATGGGCGTACGATCAAACAAATTTTGGGATGAGGATAAAGGATTTAATAACTTGATGTGTTACTAAAAGCAAGTTAGCTCCTTGACTCGCGATTTTTTGTAAAGTTCAGCATCTAACCACTATTTACAAAAATGATCTACATGTTTCATAGAAAATCTAATGCTCTGCAAAATTGTTTATGTCCATTTCCAACGTATCTCTCTTCATTTTCGAGATATTGTCAGTCAACGCGTAAACACATTAATTAACTTAATTTATTAAGAAATCGTCTATTATTTTGTTGAAGATGATAATTGCGCCTCTTCCAATGTATAATATTTAAGTGTCTAAGGATAATGATAAACAGGCAGCTGTCTTATTTGATATTTGAAATATTTAAAAACGTTTTGAAATTAAGATATCAGAAATAGAATTCCTCCAGAACGTCAACAATTCTAATTCTAAAACTTCTTATTTATTTAGATTAATATATTTTCCAGTGTGATAGTCAACAAATCAATCAAAAATCGACTTCTCTCTGATCCTTTTTATGTAATAGTTAATTTAATAAGAAATATGCGAATTTGAACCCAAAAATATACAAAATTTTAGATATTTTAGAAATAAAAATAACATTGTATCCGATTTCTAGTTACTGAATAGATTAAGAAATTTCGATATTGTATAGAAATAACTTTTCCATGTATTTAAAAATCGGTGCATAACAATATAATTGAAGTATCCTCTTTAAGGTGGCAATATAAAACGGAGATATTGGCCATTGCATTATTTTTTACCATAACTCTTTTCTTAATTCATATACTACAAAGAAACTGTAAGACTACCTAAGTAATACTGTAGAAAGAATTTCTAACTTAATGATTTCATCATGCACTAAATCAATAGATTCAAATTTAAAAATTAAGCCTATCGTAGTTTTAAATCTAACGATCTTTGCAGACGAGTAAAAAGTTCATAGCACTATTGGTATAATTCTATTTAGATAGTCTTATAGTTCTTTAGTTTCCTTTAAGAATAAAGCTATGGCCAACATTAGAAAATAAATTATTATTATCTCTCTCTCCCTCCTTCTCTATGTCCCTTTGCTTTACATCGCTACTTTAAGAACACTCCTACCAAACTAAAAGAGATGTGCGCGCTTTTACCATACTTAAGTAATGAAAATGAATTGTTTATTTCCAGAAAATGCCTTTAAGAGTAGGAACCAGGGCCGATGACATTGATAAACATGAATTTGACGTGAATTTCTTACTGTTCCATAAAGGAAAATTATACAGTGCCGGTGATGATGGTAAGATTAAGGTAAGAACTAGATATATCCTGTGTGTTCCAAATTGTTAGTGGGTGTATTGTTATCTCTCATATTAACTAAGACAGAGTACTAGGTATAGAGGGATAGTTTTATATTCTATAATTTTTTCATGAAATTATTCAGAAATCTTGAAAATTTGACAAGAAATCTCTTGATTTTCAATAAAATTGGGACAATATTAATACTTTTTAAAAATACTTCTAAGTGGAATGAAAAATAAGTTCAATATTTCTTTATATAAGTATCATTTTTACTTGATATGAACGAGCCCCATTTTCGTCAATACTGCGATCTAACAATATTAAAACCTCTCCCTCCCTCTGTACGTAGGGGTACATAGCCAGCAATCCCTAGTAAATGAGAACTGATAGTATGATGTAATTTCTTTTAGGCCTGGTCAGCAGATCTCACCAAACTCACAGAGGTGCAAGCCCACCCCTGTTCAGTTTTCGCCTTGACAGCAAGTGATGACACTCTATACTCTTGTTCCAACGAGGGAACCATCAAATCGTTTGAATTGGACACCCTCAAGGAAAAAGCACTTGTTATTAAGGAAGAAGATACTGAATTTTGGAGAGTTAAGTACTCCAATGGCTGCCTTTTCTCTGGAGATAGTGAGGGAAATGTAAGTAATGAATATAAATATAACACATTCATTTTTACCCAATTAATCATTATTTTGCCAAGCAAGGCGTCAACATCCGATGAATAAAATAAATTTCAATCGCTTTCTCGTACAAGGAGTCTGACGATAATGTGGTTTCCACAAATACTACAATGCGACGCTTGTAAATATACACAATGCGCGTTTCACCAAGCATGTCCTACAATTTTCAATTGCATGAGCAGCCTAACATCTTTTTTGAATGCTGCTTACATTCTAGGAATTGCCGGTTTATTACGTATTACAGAGAATATGAATTGGGTAATTGCAAAACACATAACATGTAACTTCTTAGGAGCCAAGAATAGTTACGGATATTTTATTATAGAAACAACAGAGCGATAAAAAGTTCATTAAATTCTGAAATCACTTTCTTTGCAGGTGTTTATGTTTCTAACAAAACATGTTTTGACTAGGTTTGACTTTATAGTGTGGTAAGGTAGTAATCTTAGTTTCTAGAATTCTAACACAAAGCCACCTCTGCTGTCAGCAATAAACTGCTTTAGTTATAGGACCATTAAAGCAAGTTAAAAGCAGAACACAACAAATACCGTTTGAATATGATAATCGTATCTTAGTCAATATCCACTGTTGGTTTTTTTTGCATAGAACTGCCATTCTAGTATGCATATGAGCATTCGATTTTAAAGAGATTAAGTATATAGATACGTTTTTTACTTAAAGCTTCTTCCTTGCTAATTAATATACCTAATGAATTACTTTAGTTTCTGTTCCCTTAGTAATTATGAGTTCTGACATTCAATATTATCTAATTTTTACGAATTTGTTTTTGTCTCAATTTGTATCATTAATAATAATTCTATAAATTGTTCTTCCATTAACGACATTTCGTTAGAATGGAACGAAAGTAACAGAAAGCAAATACAGAAATACTTGACAAAACGTTTCAAAGTCAAACGTGGAAAAAGGAGTGCGAGGAGTGTCTCTCGAATTTTCTTCTTAGCACGAAGAATTTATCTAAGAAACTGATCTGTTGTGCAATCTTAATTTAGACGAGTAAAATCTAGTGTGTTACAATGTTTTATTGTTCGTTTTACGTTAATTGATACCAGAATCTACTTTCTACAATGCAAGCTCTTCCAGTAGCTTTAAAACATCCAATGTATCTAGGAAAGAATCATATATGAACAATATTTTTAAACGAGAACTTTAATCCAATATTTTTACCACTTTAAAAATAATAACATAATCATTCTGAGCCGCAACTTATATTCCTACAAGGATTGTATCTAATCTAATTAATCGTGTTGACATCTCTTAAGCTTGTTCAATCAGCTATAGATCAACTAATGAAAGTCAATTAATTAGATGAGTTAAATCAATAGAGCTTAGGTCCAATCTTTCAACTACATCGGATGTCTGGCTAGCTCCGGCCTAGGTGCTGGTCTTGCTATATATATTTTATACTCAATAATAAGATTGATGTTGAAGATATGATTCAACATTCTGTCAATATTCAAATATGTTATTTTTCAGATTAAAGTATGGAAAAATGGTCTCTTCTACGGTTCCTTGAACATTGCAGAGCCCGTTAAGGACATGGCTGTATTTGGTCACATTCTATTCACTGTGAAAGATAATGATGTAGTTATCACCGATATCAAAGTTGATGGTAAGTCAGAAAATACTTTATTGAATTCGTTATATGTACGTTTATATTTCTGTAGGGGAACATATACAGTATGGAATCAAGAAGACTTACATGGGACGAGCTCCCATTTCCCTGATTGGCGACAAGTTGTTTAGTTTTACTAGCAGAGGGGGAAAAGATATCATCGTTAACGAGAACAATGACGAGTCGCACTACAAAACAATTACTAAAGTTGAGGTAAAGTAATATCAGATTATTCAATTTAAATTAACTACAAAACAATTTGTCACAAACGATATAACATTTTCGTTTTGTTTTCAGGGTGCCTCCGAACTGATAATAAACGCCTTGGCTGGAACCATATGGAATGGAAAACCTGTACTTTTCAGTGGAGGCTGGGATAAGACC
Source organism: Stenurella melanura (assembly GCA_963583905.1). Classification (NCBI taxonomy): domain Eukaryota; kingdom Metazoa; phylum Arthropoda; class Insecta; order Coleoptera; family Cerambycidae; genus Stenurella; species Stenurella melanura. Next base: position 102,288,222 of record OY757317.1, read on the forward strand.
GTAAAGAAATGGAACATCGATGAAGATCTGGTCAAACTCGATAGCTCCCTCGACATAGAAATCGTCGTAAACGCGATCGCTGTTGGTGAAAAAGGTGAAATCTATGTTGGTGGTGGTGACGGGCATCTCGTTCGCATTGAAGTTGAATAAAAACATTTTCTTACATGTACAGGAGAAATTTTAAGCCGAGAAATATTATAAGTTGCTGTGAATGTTCTGATAACTACTGTTTTAACCATGGCCAAAGGTTATATACGTAAAATTAGATTACTAAACTACATCTTCAAGTAATTTTTACGTGGTGATAGATGCATTTATATTCATATACCAGGTTACCCATAGCAATATTCTTGGATGTATTTCGTATCAACGAGACTAAATAGTCTTAAAATCAAAATAATTTTTTATAGTGAGAAATGCTGATTCTTTGTAACTGAAGTTAGCAAGCTGCAAAGCAAGAATACATTTCAGAATATTTGTTTAGAGGTGGCATCGTTCACGATATCCCGAATATTTTAATATCTTAACATTGTTGTAAATCTTTAATACCGATTCATTCAGCAGAAAGTAACTGCCAGACGGCTAAAACAGCTGATTACCGGACCTTAAGAAACTTATTTATACTGTTCCTACTTATGGATCATCCTGTATGTTTGACCCTGTATAGTTATTTAATATTACAAAAGATATTGTTAAATGTAGCTTTCGTATGACTGTGACTAAACATATCTAAGTTGTTTCTTGCTTTTAATTTTAAGTGTTTGTGATGTATATACCTCATTCTAAGTAATTTTTTTATGAATAAAAATAAAATAAAAACTTTTACCAATATTAATTGTTTTTTATTATACTAACAACCTATCATTACAGTATGTTCTAATATAACTGAAGGGCCCTAATTGCACAAATGCTCGATGTTTTTTAATGAAATAGTGTTATAGTATATATGATCTCAATTGGGACAGCATAAAAACGAAAACTCCAAGTAATGTCGGCATCTCCTTTAAGGGAAATAGGCGGCGGCGCGGCGGTAGAAATGTAGAAATGATTTAAATACTAAATAACTATTGTTATGAATTACACCCCCTTGGAAAAGGAGATGGTACGCCTATGCCTCTGATGGTGACTGGAAAGGCTCTAGAAAGAGCCAAGGACTTTTCTAGATTATGGCTGGAGAAGATTCTGGATTGATCTAGAGCTAATTTCGGAGTATATAAGGCGCGATTACAAGCGCAGGAAGGGAAGTTTATTGAGAAGTGATACGTTCGGTAACAAGTGAGGTTAACTATTAAGTAAACAAGTATTGTACAGTCAGTAAATTGTTAAATAAAGTGTTAGTAGTGTTTTATCTCTTGTTGAAATTATTTAGAACCCACGGATTCATACAGGGTGTTTCCAAAAAGGCGAAAATACGTAACACTATGTTTTAATTGTTAAAGAAAGATTTCTATAATACCTTTATTCAAAAGAAGTGGTTAGTGAAAAGATATGTTTATCACATTTGATAAGTCACATAAATGACATATTAAGGCTACGTCTATTGTCTAGTGATCTACCTCTCGTTCTATCTTCTAGCGGCAAAGTTATGTAATCTTAGACGGGAGTTACATAGATGGTATATAATCCTTCCGAAGGGGCGTAAAGCAGTGACTGTCTTGTTTATTAAATTTTGGGTCATGATACTATGAACTTTGCAGTATCGTGATGTTAGGCAGGTAGAAAATTTCTACTATTCTATAAAGGAAAGACTCGGCATAATTTTAAAGTGGTAACTCGTTTCCAGGCATCGGTAATTGGTCTCGGTAGGGGAAATAGGTCGACGTTAAATAAACAAATTTCAAGAAAGCTTTGTCTATGAACTTTAAATAAACAATATTTCATTCGTCACTGTCCGAGTTTTCAGAACTTGTATCGGTACTTACATTAATGGCTTAATAAGTGGTAATATTCATTTTCCGTTTTTATCACATGAGATGCACACTTCCTCCATATATCGCTTTTGCCTATTTCGTTTACTATTATATTTATATTACTTAAGGTAGACGTAAAATAGTGTGCTTCAAACATTTTTTCAACGGAATATTCCCTTTTAAAATTTTGCTTTCCAACCAGTTCTAATAAAGTATTTTTTGTGTTTTTTTCTGGTATTTCCAAGCCTTTACCTTTCATAAAAGCAATGATATTGCCTTTTCTTGTGTTGGTGTTCGGAAATTTTGTGTGTTGCCGCGAATGGTATGACGCACTGTCCATAACAACAGCTGTTACTTTGCCCACTTCTCAAATAATTCGGCTGTGTTATCCACGTGGTAATCGGCAGAGGATTGCTTGATATTTTTAGCAGACAACAACAACGCATTTGGAATAAAACCGTTTTTACTTCCAGCATTTAGAATTAAAATTCTTTTTTCCCTAGAACATGGAGCACTTAAATTACACTTTTTGGTGTTATCTACCCAACCGTATTGAACTACATCATGGGTGTGAAGCCTTGTTTCGAAAAGATAAATTATGTCTCTATTTTCATCTCGGTATTCTTTTATTTTACGCAGGAATTGACTGAGAATGCAGATTATCCAGAAAGTAACTGGCAAAAGATAAGTAAATTACCTTGGTGTGGAGGTTAGGGCACTAGGAAATCCAAAGTTATGAATTAGGTGATAGCCTCGCAAAAAAATGCGGCTGAAGCCCCATTTCTCTGGCCCGAGCAGTTATGTGATTTATTTAAAGGAGACATAACGAAAGTGGCTTTCAAATGTAGAATGTGACCAAACTACTGAACGAATATCCAGGCCAACGGAAAGGAAAATAATCATAGCTCACTAGACAAGAGATGCCACAAGGCTTTTAGAACTTGAAAAGTCTGACCTATGGTTGAAAATAGGTCATCTAATTAGCAAAGCAGAAACTGATGTTGTGCCGCTCAGTATTATATGAATTTAGCCCGTCATGTTTCTTTTTGTAGCAACTTTACTATTGTTGCCTATAATTGTTTATTTGTGGCATATTCAGATTTTCTTACTTTTTGATGGGTATTATGCCACTGAAAAATATTTAAAAAAATTTTAATTAGAAAACCTCTGCGCCAAACGGATCAGATAAAGGTTGGTTCTTGAATACTTGACTGTTTCAAAAATTGTCACACCTAAAAATATATAAACTAGAACAATGTTATAAACTAAAATGAATACTATAGGGAATTAACGTTTCGGAAGAAAATCTACTTCCGGTCTCAAAACTTTTTTGGCCGTCAACCATGACAGTTCTTTGCTTATGTATTTCCATAGTCACGCGAGACATTAAATTATATTTATCTTATTTTTACTTACTTCGACTCTAAGAATGGGCAACCAACTAGTACAAAAATCTATTGAGTAATTTGAAACGCATCTATCCTCGTTTAATAAAATAATCGCGGATTCTATAAGTTTTCTTTTAGTTCCGTTACTCTCTTTTTCTAAAATCTTCGCCGAGTCCCATTTAATCCTGTGATTATTATCCCACGCGTGTTCACAAATTTTGGATTTTTCAATTTCTCCCCTTCTGGCTATGTTCACCAAGCCTTACGTTGAAAGGTCTAGATGATTCACCTACGTAATGTTTTTCGCACTCACACGGAACACCACAAATACAATTCTTTGAATTTTGAACAATATTTAGAGATTTGGTTTTTGATAAAACCTATCTTAGCGTGGAGCTCGTTTGAAAAACCGTTCGTACGGAAAACCTATTCCCAATTTTTCGTAATTTATCTGATAAATCATATATATACGGAATTATTGCCATTGGCCTAAATCCCTCAGGCTGTGATAGTATATTCTCTCTACTACCAATGTGCAATAACTGACTATGAACAAAACTCTCAGGTTATTGATTATTTAATAAACCAGTTTTTATAAATTGCTTTTCGTTCCTTAACATTACATCATTTGAAGAAATAATTTTGGCTCTGTCATACAAGCACTTAACAACACCTTTATTAACACTAATATCTTAGTTTGAATTGAAATTTAAGTATCTGTTTGTGTGTGTTTGTTTTTTATACACACTGGTTTAGTATGTGTTATCTAATTTTTTAGTTAAAATATCTGAGAAAGGTAATTCATTATGATTTTCTATTTACATTGTAAATTTAATTGAAGGTTATTTTTCGTTAATCTGATTCAAAAAATTACTTAAACATTTTTTACTATAAGGCCATATAGCAAAAATGTCATCTACATATCCCCACCATACAATGGGTTTATAAGCTAGATTATTAATATTGCTTTCCTCAAAGTTTTCCATGAAAATGTTACTTAATATTGGAGATAACGAAGAACCCATGGCCATTCCAAAGTCTTGTTGATAGAAGTAATTATTTAATTGAAATATGTATGTTGTTTTAATGCAAAGTGTAAGTAATTCCATTATAGTGTCAATGCTTAGCTTAGTTCTGTTAACCAAATTCCCATCTTGTTGCAATTTGTTTTTAATTATTATTAATGTTTTATCTACAGGAACATTTGTAAATAGGTTTGAATCTGAATTTTGGATTGTTACTTCATGTGTTTAATACATTGCCGCAAAGAAATGATCTGATTTATAATTTTCTAGTTCGTAGGATGTTGTAATTGTTTATATACTTTCTTATGTATGTTTCCATCTCTAATGAATATGTATTCAGTAGTTACAGTATTAACCATGGTGTAAACATGAACAAATAAGAAAATCGAACGTATCTTTAACCGTCTTCAATATCGATAATAGTTAATAATGATCAGTAGTTAACTGGGCTAATATAAAATTCTATTTCATAATTTTTAGTGATATGATTTCATTTAATACACTCTTCCAGTCATTGTCACTAATACTCAGATAGCATATTTAGAATTTTATAATGGTGTTTTCTCAACAGTACTTCAGAAAGGTAATGGATAATTGCAATATTTTCTAGCAGATTATTTCGAAGAATTTACTAAATAATTTGTGTGATACATTGTTATATAGACGTAAAGTAACATATTCTTTAAAGGATTTAGCAAACAGCAGAAAAAATTATCTATGAGAAGTAAGAGAAAAACTATCTATAAATATTTATTTATATTTCGCTAAAATGAATTCTGGTTATATGATATCAATTAAAAATGGAAATGCAATCCATTAGATTGAAACATTTTTTAAAGACAAGGTATGTAAATAAATTTGGTTTAGGGTTTTCTTGTCTCTGGCACAACCAGATGCGGGTCAGTATTTTTTAATTTTCTACTGAATAAATAAGCTTTTGTTCTCGTTCTTAACTTAATCTTCATGGTCGTAAGGGGCTATCTGGGTACTAGTCTTACAACGAGAATTGTCGAATAAGACAGATAAATTCATTTTAGAATTTCTTAATTGCTAAGGCATAACTAGAATACAGGTTATCGAAGGAATGCAAGTATTGGAAATTATTATTTTTATAGATAGTTTTTCTCTTTATTGCCCATAGACAACTTTTTCTGCTGTCTGTTTGTCAAGTCCTATAAAAAATAAATCTTATTACAATTATAAGCAAAACAAAAAATAATTCACTTTTAAAAATTGTATGGACAACCATTCATATGAATATTATTAGGTAAGATATCAACAACGTAATATTTATGGTTAACCTTTAAACCTACAAGCGCATTGTTTACCTTGTCGTTCTTTAAACATTAAAAAACAATATCTTATTAATATTTACTATATTCATTATGTACAGTGCCAGCAATAATAACATTTCAAAAATCGTATTAAAAATGGATAATGGTGAGAAAAAATTGTCGATTTAGAACAATAAAATGGCCGTATTCTTTCGCCAGCGTTTCGTTTACTTCGAGGCTAAAAATTAAAGCGTGATAGTTAAATACGAATTTTGTAGTATGCCATTTGGCACACAAGATAAACCAAATGTAAGATCACTAATATCCAAATGCTATTAGTAGGGCTAGGATAGCTAATTGCTATGAGAAATAATGCAATAGTGTCGACAAGTGCTCAAAACAGCCAAAATCATTCCTCTGTACAAAAAAGGGGATAAGTCACTCACTGGAAATTATCGTCCTATTTCACTTTCAAAACGTGTCTTCTACAAGGTGACGTGGGCCAATTTGCTATAACTTTTATAATCCGAAGAGAAAGTATTCATTTTTGGCATTAACATTTCTTTGTCACTTTGATAATTTTAGAGAAATGTAAACAACTGTACTGTAATATCCGGAACTCATAGTCATCATATTAAAGGAAACAACATAACAAGAAAAAAATGTACCAACATAACAAAAACGTTTACAACTGGAGTTCAAAGAGGGTCTAGTTCGGTGACAGACGCGTGTTTGGTAGCTCCTACAAAATCTCGAAATAAAGTCGGTTAAAACTATAATAAATCGTACGAAATTAGGTTGATTTAAAGCGTGAATAATTCTACATTAATTAATACAAATTAGCACGAGTTTGGCTAATTCATATAGGTAACTGATATGTGATTAAATCATACTAGTTCAACACAGCATCACAAAAGCGTATATAAAGTACCAGATAAAGTTCAGAGCTGGATCTCCATTTTTAACATGGATGATATAATAACCAACATGTGTTTATAAGGCAGTATAGTCAGCCAACTGTGGATGAAACAAATACGTTTTGTTTAACTCTAGTTAGTTTATTTCTTTATTTAATTTGCAAAACAAAATTAAAAATTAAAATTGAAATGGTATTAAAGATAGGTAATCAAATAAACAAATATCCGGAATTGGAAAACGGAAACTAAAACTAATTACTTCAAAAACAACCCAATATACAGGGTGTACAAAATATTCTCTCGGGCCTCTGGGGCCTCATAACCCGCTGAAGGCTCTTTATACCGCGAGACAGAGCCCTTTCCTGCACTTCCACAGTAAATGGATATTTACCTGTGACGCGGTTAATATAAAGCTCATTGCGGTGAGCTAAAACACAGATTTCTGAGAAACATGAAACCATATACCTATGGAAGCAAGCGGGCAGGAAGGATAATGGCTCTCGCTGCTGACAACAAGCATATCCCATGTCCAATCTGGCGTATGCAGCCGATTCGGCTATATACAGACTGTCTATTTTACGAGGGCCACACCAAATATCTCGCTTAATATCTATTGTAGAAGAATAAAGTTTTAGAAACAGTTATCCCATTTTTTGTGAGCTATATTTCAGTAAAAAGAAATTTGAAATCCATAGCCTACTTTATGAGATATATTACAAAAACCTGAAAAATAGGAAAACCACAAACGGTTATAGCTTCCTTATTTGAGGAGATACGAAAAAAGTTAAAGGAATGAAAGTTGACGGCAAAGACAATAAGAATAATAACGTGTAACAAAAAAATCGAAAAATGCAGTTGGCTTTGACATACGCTATTGTGCAAAAATGAAAAATACATATCTCAAAGTAGGCCATGACGCCATTAATTCCGTTATTTTTTTCTCATTCCAACGATATAATACATGTCACAGAAATTTTAACCGATAGTGTCAATATTTAATATTTTACGAATACCACAATTCATATAATTGAATCGTAACAATCAGCTGTGCCATAATTAGTGAAAAACAATGTATACAGTTATTAATAAATTTGACAGATTGTCACTGTTGTATGTTGTATGTTGCGTTCTAAGACAAATTTTATATCAGTAATTATGGTGTACACCAATAATAACAAATTCGATATGATTAGCATTTATTGTCAGTGCAATTTTGACGCTGAGATGGCAGTCACGGTTTACGGAGATAGATTTCCAGATGCTCCGCAGCCAAATCGAACTATGTTTAGGGAGTTAGTTCAAAATCTAAAAACGCACGGTTCATTTTCAAAAAAAGTAGTAAGGCGAGCGCATGTTGCGGATAATGTAAGAAAAGTGAATAGAGTAATGAATTATGTTAACCAAAATGAGGAAACCTCTTTGAGACAAATTCAGAGAAACTGTCGCATAAAAAAAGACAGTGCAAGAAAAATATTGAAAAAAAAAAACGGATTTCGATGCTACAAAATGAGGAAAGTTCAACATTTAAATGAGGGAGATAAGCCAAGGAGAGTAAGATTTTGTAGATGGTTATTAAATAAGAAAAGGAATGACGCGCTGATATGTAGCAAAATTCTTTGGTCGGACGAATCAAATTTTTCTAATAATGGATTTTTCAATAGAAATATGCATTATAAGTGGACACGAGAAAATACACATTGGTGCAGAGAGACTGCTTTCCAAGAAAGATTTTCTACGAATGTTTGTTTGGGTCTTTTAGGGACTAAAGTAATTGGACCTTATTTTTATGATGGCAAATTAACCGCTCGTAGATACCTTAATTTCCTGCAAAACGAATTTCAAGATTTTCTTTATGAATTAACAGTGGCAGAAAGATTAAATTATTCATATTTTCAACAAGATGGGGCTCCACCTCACACTGCTGTAATTTGTACAAATTATTTAAATCAAGTTATGCCAGATAGCTGGATAGGCACCTATGGACCCATGGCCAGCTCGATCACCAGATATTACTCCCTTGGATTTTTTCGTCTGGGATTACATTAAAGACAAGGTATTTCAAACTGCCCCTGAAAATATTGAGGACATTGAAACCAGAATTCGAAACGCATGTGAGGCAATTACTCCTGAAATGCTCCAAAATGTAATGCGTGACGTGTCTCGTAGAGCAGGTTTATGTGTCAGAATGCATGGTGCACAATTTGAGCATTTGTAGTTAGAAAAATAAATACACACAATTTCTTTTCAATATACTAGTAGGTAGTACTGTTATACATAGTTTTTCGATTTTTTCTTTGGATGTTCGTTTTGTACTTGTATTTTTATTTATGAGATATTTATTGGTTTGTATTAAATTGTAATAAATAATTACGGAATTATAATTATTATAAAGTGAATTTTTACTATTATGGCACAGCTGATTGTTACGATTCAATTATATGAGTTGTGGTATTCGTAAAATATTAAATATTGACACTATCGGTTAAAATTTCTGTGACATGTTTTATATCGTTGGAATGAGAAAAAAATAACGGAATTAATGGCGTCATGGCCTACTTTGAGATATGTATTTTTCATTTTTGCACAATAGCGTATGTCAAAGCCAACTGCATTTTTCGATTTTTTTGTTACACGTTATTATTCTTATTGTCTTTGCCGTCAACTTTCATTCCTTTAACTTTTTTCGTTTCTCCTCAAATAAGGAAGCTATAACCATTTGTGGTTTTCCTATTTTTCAGGTTTTTGTAATATATCTCATAAAGTAGGCTATGGATTTCAAATTTCTTTTTACTGAAATATAGCTCACAAAAAATGGGATAACTGTTTCTAAAACTTTATTCTTCTACAATAGATATTAAGCGAGATATATGGTGTGGCCCTCGTAAAATAGACAGTCTGTATAAGATATCCAAGGTTTGGTCCGGCCCGCGGTTTGGTTGTCCGTTGGGTCGTCGGGTGGGGCCGCCATGTCGTGGCATAAATAAGTCACAGCGAGTGAAGGATATAATTGTGGGCTACTGGGAGGCTGCATCTGGCCGTTCGGCGGACGAGGCAAATCAATCAACCAATAACAAAAACGTTTACAGTTATTACTGAAACAGATGGCAGCTAAGACAAAATACTTAGTTCGCCACCGTTTTAAATATTAATTTGTCGTGCATAAATGCCATCTTTTATTTTGTTAGATTTAATGTAATATATTCATATCTAGTCCGACCCCTTTTCCCGTCTGGCTGATTTAAGTAATAATTGGGACAATAAACAACCAAAATAATTAGACGGACCTATTTATTACCATTTAGAATCGATTTTTGATCAACAGTGCGCTACCCTCAATTTCTTGTTCATCTTTTCGAGCGGGCATTCCTCAACCAACCAACCAAATCCTTCTAAATTGTCAAAATTGGAGTATTAACTTCACCCACCTGTAGTACCCGGTATATAGAACAGTCATTACCATTGCCCACAACTGTACACATTACAAACGGTGTGAAAAGTTCATTCAAGTAAAATTTGGTTGAATTTCAATTTACCGAGTCTAGTTGTGGTAATAATCCTGAGGGGTTTGTGTTGACAATCTTTGTATCAATGGTGTTCCAATAAGTTTAAATTTGTCTTAACTATTATGTCGATTACAAGATAGCATTGCAATACGAGGAAGCAGCTCCGATTTAATTATAACAAGTGCTGAATTATTTAAATGCCATGACTGTGATAAGCAAAGAATCGTTTTATGAACGAATATCCGACAATGTCAAATGCGATGTTATACACTACTGGGAAAAAAACTGTGCTAAAGCTAATATGTCGCCTTACGAAATTATTAATGTAGCAAAAGGTTCTGCAAAGTTTTTTCTTCCTATATACTTGGTAAGCCGTAAGTGAAGTAATTTTGTATTAAATAGAAAAATAAGGTGCAAAAATGTCTATGTACTTTCTATCTAAAAATATTTAGAATCGCGGATGATACTGCCATTTTCTTTAAAGAGGATGATTGGATATAAATTAAAAACAGTGTAAGAGGGATCTAGGACATATAAAGGATTCATTTTATCATAAATTTTTATCAATGGACTTTGAATAATTATTAATGTTTCGCATATTACTCCCTTTATAATAATTTTGTCAGTTATTTTTTTTATTGGTCTTTAACAATTTTTTATCTGAGACATTTTCCAAATTTATTATTGATATGACGACACACTACTGATTTACACAATATGTTCTTACATATGACATGTTTTATATTTACCGTAATATAAAACTTATTTTTTTATTTGTATTGTAATAATGTTGTAAGAATTATCTCTTGCATGGTATAGTAGTGAAAAAAATCGTCGGTTTACTACAATAAAAAATAATCTTCTTTCGTCAATGTAAACTCCTAATTGAAACTTTCTCCCACCTATATTGTAATACTTCTTTAACTGTGTTTATTATTTACATAATAAAACATTATTTAGTTCCATTTTATTATATTAATTTAAAATGATTTGTTAAAACACTTATTTTGTTTCTCTATTTTATTGTAACTTAACGTTACTATAGTTTCGATACTTCAACGAATCATCTTCAAAGCGACTCAAGTAAATGAATGAACACAAGAGAAAACCTAAGCTATTTATAATTATTTACCTAGTTTTATCACTACGGTGTAGGGGATTTAAAATTATCAGAACTAAAATTAACTGAAAGTAATAAAGGGATTAAAGGATTATGAATTAAATATATTAAAAAGGAGTGTGGTCATTAAGTAAGTAAATACCTGGGGTTTTGTTTGATTTGAAAATTTCTAAAGATTCTAATAAATTTACTTTAAAACCTTTATTTTGTACGTGTAATATATCAAGAGTATTTATATCTGAAAAATGGTAATTTGATTCTAACAAATGGTTTGAAAAGGTGGAGTCTGTTTTTGGAGTCTGAAAGAACGTAAATGTTCTTTGTATCGTTCTTCAAAGTACCGACCAGTTTGACTTATATAGAAGACATTACAGTCCGAACATGACAATTTATGAACTCCTCTAATAAAATATAGTGGTAGAAACAAAATAAGTGTTTTAATAAATTATTATGATCGACTATCACAAACTAACGGCTGAATCCATCAATTTTTTGTAAATATAATTTTTTTTTAGTTAAAAATGTTATTGAATTACAAGAAGATCAATGATATTGAGTTTCTGAAAGGATTACTGGTATCAGAATTTACTAGTATATTTTATGGACTTTCTATGGCCACAATTCTATTTTGTACAATATGTCTATTACGGTAAGAATAAATTTAATAACTATAATTCATTTTTTATATTGAACAACCAAATAAAACCGTTTCTACATTTTATTGTATTACACCGGCATCAGATGTATTATATGGCCTATATTATACAAAAGAAAGCGCGAGATTTAGAACGCTTTCTCTTAAGCTGTCATATTTCTTGGAGAGAACGCTACCTCTGTAGTAATTCCACAAAAATTAGAACATGAGCAGATATCCCGATTATGCCAACGTGGCTAGCGAAACGCAAGTCAAGTGTTAATAATCGAATGTAGTGTTCAATTGTTTTGCCCAGGCGGTACACTGCGGATCATTACATTACATTGGGATGACCACCGTTTAGCTCTAATTGTGCTTTTAAATCTTCAAAAATATTATCCCAAATAACGTCATAATGTTACCGCAACATATATTATCAGCCAAATAACTGCAATTGCCATTTGGATTCTGAATCAGCCACTATGTGCCATCTATTTATAGCTCATTCAACTAGTGTAGCAGCGGTAAGAAATAGACGTCACTATTGGCTGTACTGCATTCTTTATGGCTGAAAGGATTACAATTTAGCTAACCTATATTTTCCATATTTGTGACACTAGATTGACTTTTATGGCTTCAGGTAACAGGTATAATAGAAGAGTGATTTTAGGCCAAAAGATGAATTAAGTGTTGTACTCTTAGCAGGCCGATTTTTTTTGTAAAAATAGCAAAAAATTAGCCACATTACGGGGAAAATACACTTGATGTGAATCACCTGTAGCTAAATTTGTTATTGCAAAATTACCGCAAAATTCATAATTGTTTATAAGCCTTTCCAAAGCTCATTTTACTCGGAAATATGTACTTTTTAAAGGAATTGGTTCCATGATACTTCATTAACAAATAATATTGTTACATAGCAAAAACTGGCGAATTTTTGCAGATTTTGAGTTTCGTATTCAAAATTGCATACCTATACGAATTCTTCGGTTAAATTGCTCAAAAAGTTTTCGCATACACTTCAGTAGTTAGGAAAATTACATGGATTGGTTAGTACTACCTATTCTTAAAAAAAACAATAAATGAACATTATTTACTTATGAAAAATTAAATTTAGTAACAAAAATTGCAATTATGCAAATTTTAATGATACTCAAGCGGCACTAGATTCTCCGGAAAAGAATACGTTGATTCATCTTTTGTGGGCCCTTTTTGGACCATTTTAAGCCGAGATATCAACGATTTTAGTTTTGACACTGTAGAGACTCTTGTAATTACCATTTCGAAAAATTCGAAATGGAGGCTATGTCAGACTCTTTACTATCTGAAGTTACATTTTTATAGTTTCTCGTGTCTATTAATTACACTGAAATAAATATATTATGAACAACTATGACTGCTCGTACAACAGTATGTATGTTCAGTGCTGGGGCTGAGTTTTAGAGGCATTGTAAGGTGTATCATCACCTGCCAGTGTTACCATTCGTTTTTAGTATTGACAATACTACTGGGCGCATGATATAAGACCCATCTTACGAAAAACGTATCGAGAGCGACAGATCCTTCTAGGCCGCTACGCAAGCTGCCTCAATTCTGCCCCATTCCGTTTGCAATGTGTTGCTAACGACCTATTTTAAACGATGCCCCATGAAAAGAGAAGAAGATTTGACTTGGTCGTGGAAAAATCGCCCTGTACAGGGGGTTGTAGGGGCGATTTTCCAAAAAAGTACATTTGAAATTTGCAGCACGTCAGCTTTGTTTTCACGAAATATTACGTACATATATTAATACTCAATATTTTTCTAATTATTCGATATTGTCTGCGCTATGCTTTCTTATGGAGCGTCTTAATGAATTAACGCTTGCCCTAAAACGTATCAATTCACAAATCCTTTAACTCATCATAACTCGAAGCGTGTTCATTTTACGAAAAATGCCCTTGAAGTAAACGTTGTACCACAGAGTAATACAGAGTTTTCACTCAATGCTATTCCCTATGTTCACAGTTTCATTTTTTGTCGTGTGACGTATACCTGCCCAGATTATGCGCAGAAATGTTCCTTCCGATAGGCAGGGTTGGCTTCAGCTCAAGAGTTACTTCAAGCAGGGGTGGAATTAAGTATTTATTCCCATGATATATTATGAATATGATAAATAAATGTTCCTAAATAAATTCTAATCACTCATAATTTTGTAACGTTCACGTTAACAAATTACTTTCCTTTTTTATTGCACTTACATACCTACTTATCCAAAATGAAACGAACTCTACTGAATTATTTATAATTTAAAAAAATATTTCAAATCCACAAGACAATATTTGAAATTGAAAAACTTTTATCCGACTGAAAATTAAAAGAACATTTCTTTATGTGGATAAGTGATCATACTAAAATATAACCAAATAGTAAAAATTGTTTTTCCTTTTAGAATAGAATAGAATAGAATTTTATTAAAATACGTAAGATACATTTTGCTTTTCACATTATATACTCTTGAATTCTACAAAGTTTAACACTTGAGAGTAGAATACAACTTTCAGCTTACGTTTAGCAGTTTAGAGTGTTAACAAAAATCAGTCAATTTGACATTAGCATAGTAATAAAAATATAATACATAATTCGATAGAGATAACAATATAGATATAATAAGTATAACAATATAATATATTATTACACATTTACCCAGACTAGTGAGTTATATTGCTTATGTGTTTAAAAGATGTTTGTTATTAAGTTGTCGTCGTTAACAGGCGATATGAATAATTTTTTTATTTTACTTTTAACTATGTTTATACTAAGTTTTTTTTCCACAATAACTTCTCTTAAATAATTTGGAAGCCAATTAAATATTTTAGGAGCTAAAACTAGAGAAGACTTTTGTATTCCTGTCATGTACGTAAAGAGGATTTCTAATAATACTTCATTTTGGGTTCTAGTTATTTTTTTGTTGATATGTCTATCCAATTGTAATGACTTATAGTGTTTGTACATTAGGGTACAGGTGGTAATGCAGAACTGCCTTCTTTACTCCAGTTTATCGTAAAAAATGTAGGTTAACACAAAATTGATTGTTGAAAATTTGTACATAAATGCTTCTAAATTGTTCATAATAAAATACATAGAATAAAGGTTTGTGAGTAAAGTTTCTGAAAATCTTCCTAGAAATAATTTCCAACATTTTCATGTTAATACTTTCTAATATTAACTAGGAATAAACTATATACGTTTGATTTTTAACATTAATACTCAGAAGTCAAAAATATATATATTTATAGAAATACATAATGAGCACACAATTGTTAACAATATAATATAATGAACATAGATAAACAGTGTACATTTATTGTGAATGAAATTTAAAAAAAAACGAGATCAACAAAAATTTACTTAGATAACTCGATAACTAAATATTCAAAATAAAATTTATTACAATAGTTTTCATCAATAATGGTAAAGTACATATATATTTTTATAATTCTTGTTTCTGCAAAATAGACTAAGTTACAGCAGACAGTCTCTGATTCCTCGGAAAAACACATTTTCATGTGTATGTGTGAGAACAGGTGCCATTTTTTTTATGGTATCACATGTTATTCCGAAAACTGTCTCTCCATAAAATTGGATAAATTCATCTTTTTGCATTTTTCTCCTATTCGACTGACGTTCCTGATGAAATAATTTTCGTTTCAGTTTTCTGACTTCTTCCCTAAATTTACTTTTTCATGGGGAATAGGAAATAAAAAAGACTATTCAGTCTGGGTCTTAGTAGATGTAAGTATCTGAAAATAAATAGTTCTAGTTGTATATAATTGGTCAAAAAAATAATACGACTATTTCGCTTTTCATTTATAATATTTATTCTGAAGTGCATGGTGTATGTTGGATATACACGAGTCTTATCCACAAACCAAAATTTTAAAAAAAATGAATTTTTATTATGATACCCTGTATACGACCATACAAAATAAATATAAAACATTTTAATTTTCCTTACATAGCCCACTTTATTTCATATTAAATATGTATATAAGAACAATAAAAAATGGTGGAAATAACATAACCCAACGTTGAAATATGAACCGTATAGAAACCAGTTAAGGCATAGTAAAAGAGTGACGTGCATAAACAAAGAAACATACAAACAAATGTACGGATCAAATAAGGCATACCTTTTTCTATTCTGATAGGAAATTAAAAACGACTTTTTAAGATATTCATCATTCATTGCTTTACATTTTTAAGGATGAATTTCAAATTGAAACTACGGTAGTAGTCACCAAATGGGTGGTAATAAATATGCTTTATCAATGCTGCTAGAGCACAGTGCTGTGATTTACATACAATATGAGAACTAATTTAAACTAAAGAAAAAAATAGCTACCACATTTAATTCACTTAACCGATCTTAACCTTACTAAAATGTTTGTTTGTTTAAACAGCACCTTGGTTGTTTTAATAAAGTTAAATTGAACTACATCCATGCGCTTAAAATAAATTTTAGCCATTTATATTCCTACTAAACATTAAGTAGATAATAAATAATGAAAATGAAGTTGGTACCTAATAAATTCCGAAACTTTTCTTAAATTATGAATGGTCTTACTATGTAAGTATTTAATAGTTGATTACAGATTTGTAATTAATTTATAACAAAGTCTTACCTGAATCTATGACACACAATTCCTTGCCCAGCTAAACATCTAATATAAAAATAAATTAGGCTTTTAGTTATTTTATTATTAATTTCTTTTTACCTCTCATGATCCTTAGGGAACCGGAATAAATATATGATATTCATTAATTTAGAAAACAGTCACCCAACTAAGAAACACTATTATAAACATATAAAAACAATCTTACACAGGAAAATATTTTGAAAAATGTTGAAATTATGAAATGTCACAGAGCCTAATTACGACGTTCGACATTCAAGCAAATACTGATTGATATGATGCACAGATTATTTCTAAATCGGTACCTGCCCAGAGTGGAGGAGAGAAAGACAGAAAATTATGCCATGATACGTCATCAGTGAAAACTCTGTATTTAATTTACTCTGTGGTTGTAGTTGGTTTTTTCAAATTTATAACAGGATTTACTGTTTGATTTGTGGAAATTTTTTTGTGGACCGTTGTCGAATCTCGCCGATCCGACCACGACCACATGCGAGGAAGGTTCATAATTACCGATTACCGAACGCCCCTGCTAGACTCGTCATTATGCTATTGAGCACGCACATGCAGTCGATTTTCGTCCGATAACTGTTTAATCGTTGCCTTCTGAGACCGTTTTCTTTCTAATTCTTTCTCTCAATGGTTGTACCTATCTTATAGAGATATATTATCGAAGGTACTTATTTAATATATAATTATTCAGTTTTCCGTAGTATGATTAATAAAAATAATATTTATAAAAAATGAAATACAGAAAATAATTTGGTGTAATTTAGCAGACATATCAATAGGACGATCCTATAGGACTTCGACATGGAGCAGTATAGTTGCATCTGGTATTTTCAATACGCTTAAGATACTTGCGAAAGATCTGTGATTTTTTTTAAAGCGATACATTGGTATACATTTTTAATAAATAAATATAGCCGAACCTCATTAAAATTTTCATAATTAAGAAAGTAATTGCAATTTTTGTTACTTGCAAATTTTATTTTACATAAATTAATAATGTCAATTTATTGAAATAAAATGGTTCAATAAGAATAGGTAGTATTAACCAAACCATGTAATTTTCCACGAAAATCATGATAGAAAAGTGCCTTGGTCCAAAGTAATAAACAAATTAAATTTTATTTGCAAAGCGTTATGTTTTGCAAAATTTTGCACTTATGATAAAACTAACACCAGGAGTCTATCTGGTAACCATTGAAGTGTACGCAAGAAAATTTTCAGCAATCTAACTGAAGAATTCGTATAGTCTAGTTCACAAGTTTAAAAAGGTGTTAATTCTTGAAAAAGCTCCTAAACTTGGACGATAGCTCATTGGATTCGGAATGGCGTCCAGAAAAGTGTATTAAAATGTTTTATTAGCACATAAAAAATTGCAAAAGGTATAAACAAATTAAGATGAAAATAAAATGGTATTTAGTTTTTCGTTTGTAACTCAAAAACTATAAGCGATAATGGAAATCGGAAAAAAGATTCTTAGAGGAGGAAATTTCTAATAAAAAATTCCCAACTCCCGGAACTCATCTCCATTATTTATGATTTAAATTTAACGCTGAAAATAGGACTCCATATACCATAGGACTACATCATATAAAATAATTTTTTTATACTATTAAATATCAATTAAATTTTTTTAAATTATGGTGTATCTTAACACTTCAAAGAATAAGGTCCCGTTGGAAAAAATATTAAGGTTTATTTTTCAACAAGTTAGGCCATTGTTAACTAACGAAATTTTATGGGACCTCCGTTGTCATTGGAGACATTTTTTTTTAAATAATTGGCCTATATAATTTTCGCTTCGTGGAGCCCTTCTTATACATATACTTGACAAGATCACGTTATAAAAGTTTTCAAAAATTGTTTATTTTGTTTATTACAATTTTTTTAAATAAACAAAGAATTAAAAACCTAAGTAAAGTTGTATTTTTTTTTTCATATTCGTTATCATATTACTGTTTTTGCATTGATGAAAGGCATTCATTAACGTTAAAACAAATTTTTTTACTCCATTTCTTTATAAATTGTTTGTAAACAAATTGACTAGTTTTATATTAAAATTATTTTATTTTTACAATTTTGTTGTCTTAAGAATATTATGATTTAAAAACAAAATTTCTTCAAAACATTATCTTATTGTTTATAATCGTTTCTTTTTTAATTATCCATCATTTGAATAATTAGTTAAGAAATTATGCTTTTCTTAAAAATCATAATTGGCAATCCTCAATAAAGTAACAAAAAAACATTTTTTTATTAACAATTTCATTGTCTACTAACTTAACAATTTGTTATAAACAAATTCTGACAATCCAATTTTTTTTTTAATTCTTAAAAAAATTACAAAAACGGCCATATGCAACAATATATTGATAAAAATTTTGTTATATTTTTTATAGCGTTTTTTAATAATACACGAGACAAAAGTTGAAACAGCCACTTGATTTGTCAACCAAAAAATTGATATAACTTTAAAACTATTAGAGATATCACAAGAGACATTCAAGTCGTTTTTATAGAGCATTAATTAATCTTTAAATGAGTTGACTTCCAAGATTGTAACTATTATTAGTCATTTATTATGCACATTTGTTTATAAAAATTAAATGTATTTTCGGCCTTTTTGAATCTTTCATAACTTCTATCTTATCAAATAATGCAGATACGCTAATGGACCTTCAAGGCAATTTTGTTAAGTGATAAAATATCTAAAAGTTGCCATTGTTTATTTAAATATAAATAGATTTTTTTTAAATATTTTTTTCCGAAAAATTTATTCAGCTATATTATATACCACGAGTATTTTATATTTTTCGAGTTAAAAAAAGTGTACACACCCTATTATATCGGCACGTTACTATGGTGCATTATAGCCTATTGCACTCTTCTATAGAATCAGATACCATTTTTGCCTACTATTCATCGAAATGTACTATAATTGAAAGTAGTATTGGAAAATTCATTCCTATATTATTCTAAACAATCTTATACGCGATCACTATAGTCCATCAGTCTTTGCCCCTTAAGAAAGTACTACTGCTCTGCCCCTTTAAGAAAACGCCATTATAAAATTGTATACACACCATCAGACAGACCCAGTGACAGCTTAAATAGCATCAATCTAAGTTATACTTTTTTTAGGCTACTTGATGATATTTTTTTAAACACGTTAAAAGTAATTCAAGCTATAAAAAATCCTTGTGTAGTTCAGTCTCCCATTACATCTTAAACAACCGTCCGAAATTTCAATGATCTCGTCATATATCCTTTCTTCAATACTATATGAAAATATAAATTAAGATTTGTTTCTGTTTTTAGAAAAGTGTCCGGCCGAATGCACTACTACAACATTCTGTTGTTTCCTGGATTTGTGTCTGGACTATCACTTCTGGTAGAATCGGAAGAAAATCAAATCATGGACACTCTTATCTTTTTTAATTCGGTAACTCAAGGTCTCATGATATACTGTTTATAGTCGAAAATAGAACACCAACAAAGTTATCAATAAAGCGACGTACTATATTTAAAGAACTTGTATGTACTTAGGAAATATAACAAAAAAAGAACAAATATATCATTGCATGAATTCTTAATATTAGATTATAAATCGTTCAAAGGACCTCGCAAAATTCTTATGGAAAATAGCTCCCAGCTAAATCGACTGAAATTATAAGCCTAATAAGCCTAATTCGAAGGGGCATGGGGGTCAACTGCCCCCCCCCCCCAATATTTTGAAAGAGTATTAATCTGGCGAATTTCGAAATTCTTCCGGAAAAATAATAAGTATGGCAATTACAGAATTACGCCAATCAAGTCAAAGGTTTTCAATACAATTACGCAAGGGAAGATTAAGACTTTGTGAGCCTCTGACTAAAATTTATGGAGGGGCATTTTTGCAATTCTCGTAGAACCGCAGATAAGCGAGTTAAAGTTAAATACCAGATTCCCGGGGGAAAGCAAGTTCAATACTAGTAAACAGCAGAAAAGCGACTTAAACCCCAGAGGGACAGCGAGTTCAAGACTAGTAAAATAGGGTGCTAACTCTAATTATACATTACTTTTGCGTGGCACGTCTATGGATATATAGTATACTTTAAGGTCTAATGGGTTCAGAGTTTCTTTTCTAGGCGAACGGTTTGCCTAGGATGTTTTACTAATTTTTATACCAGTTTCTAAAACCTCGTTTAAGTTTGAATTTCAATGTAATTTTTATAATTCCTTCGGCATTTTGAAGTTAAAACCTTAATTAAGTACACTCAGAATATTTTTTCAGAATCCAAAAATTTCTTTCCGTTCCAAAAGTTATTGAAGGTAAAAATGTTAAAAAACGCATTTGTGCAATGTGTAAATCTAAACCTTTTCGACATAACATACACGAAATTTTCTTATTTTAAATCATATTTTACAATGGAAGTAGTTTGGAATCGAAAATCGGATTATTTACAATTTGTTTATAAAACTGCGATGCTCACGGAGTTATCGCAAGAAAATCTAATTGTACACATTAGCCAATATATCATCGAACGTATGCGAACGACAATCATCTGGGGAACGTTCGCACAACCGTTCGGTCAACGATCGCCAAGTTTTCCAATTTTTGCGCGGACCTTATTTACCAAATTGTTTTTTACCTCACTCCCTTTCCCTCTTTGGAGTTTAATATTACCCATGCAATAATAAACTCGCTTTCCCTCGGTCATTTGGGTTTATAGGGTTGTGGTTTAAGAATTACTTTCCATCGGTCATTTGGGCATATAGGGTTGTCGTTTAAAAATTACAGGATTAGCTTTGCTTTTCATCTGTTGAGTTATCTGTGAAACATCCCTGCCTGTCCGATAAAAATGCTGAAATTACGCCTATGGCTGAAATTGCAGTATATTGTAGATAATATCTTCCTAATCAAAAGTTCACACGGGCACAAGGTCGTAAGACAGTTTTCCAGATTTCTTGTCCATTTTACAACCTTGTGCCCGTGACAACTTTTGATCAGGAAGACATTATCTACAATATACTGCGATTTCAGCCGATTTAGCTGGGAGCAATTTTCCATAAGAATTATGCGAGGTCCTTTGAACGATTTATAATTTCCATAAGACTTAGCTTTTTCGATGTTATTAAAATGAAGTACTTAATGTATTAAAGCATTTTAAAAAGCAATCCGTCGTCTATTAAGTTAATATTTCAACAAATAAATTACATAAAATTTGAATATTTGAACAGCTACGCAGAACACGCTATTATTGGTGGTGACACTGGTGACGACACTGATTACATCAAACAGTAATATGGCATGTACATAGTATATAAACATAACATTTTAAAGACTTTTTGAACGTTTACCTGGGATTTCATTCGAAATGGCTAATACAGGATTCGTAACAGCTACTTCAGGAAATTTACCGGCAGTGGATGTGTTCATAGCAGAAGTGAGGGGGGTTCTAAAGCTGCAACATAGGTATCAAAATTTGTTATTCTCTTTATATTTATCTATTATTACTTTACCGCAGTCTATTGATTTCCATATTATGATTATTGTATATAGTTGCTCATACATACAAGGTCGATATTATATGAACATATCCTATAAATGTTGCTCATAAGCTTGTAATGTAAACGGGGTTAGGTAGCTAGTTATGTAGTACTCATTTTAAACTTACTTTACTTACTTTGAAATGATCCTTACAGCAGAAAAATACTGATGCTGTTGTAGGTGGATCACGTCTAGAGGCTTTATGTCAGTTTATTTTGCGTTGTTTTTTTTGTTTTGGTACTGTCACGAAAACCTTTTCAGGTGCGTTATTCGATGTATTTTTGCATCCTGGCACAAAACACCACTTACTTTCCTTTATAAAACCTTACGGTTTTGCAAAATAACGTGTATTTATAATACACAAGCCATACCAACAATGTAACCTTTGACGTCATCAGTGCGGGATACGGTGACGTACGGTTTTTTGCGGTAAAATTTAAATTCAAATTTAAAAGAGCTTATTTTAAGGAATAAATCGATTGCTTGGGAAAATTCAAATTTTTTTCCATAATTAAGTATTATCTTCACAATCAAAGGGATTTTAAAAGTTGTGAAATCACCGAATTGTCAGGGGTCCTTTAACTTCAGTGTTTACCTTTAAGTCTAAAGAAGTAAGCATCTCTATATTTCAATGAACGTCATATTTTTCATTTGTGGACAATATTTTTTAATTAAATTGTTTCCCAATAACTGTTAATTCAGTTGTCAAACATATGTATCACAAACGTGAGACTGATATCCAAACAATTCATTTGGCTGTTTGTAACATGCAGCTACTCACTTTTCCTGCAGAATACTATTTCACAAAACCTGATATACTTTTCTATTAAAAAAAAGTTGATAAATATTTCAGTAATCATAAAAGTTTCTTAGTATTCAAAGTTTTTTATTTGTGGTAATTTTATTTATGGTAATGTCTTGTATTGCGTTTTATAGACAAATAGTAAAAAGAAATTGAAACGAACATACTATAGCGTCAAATTGAATTGAATGAGAGGCCTTATTAAGTACATACCTTCTTTAGTTTTTGAGTTATGGTGAAAAGAAGAAATTTTTTTCAAAAATTTAAAAATCATTTCAAAATTGAGTCAAGCTTTTTTATAAATTTAGGCATTACAAACAATTCAAACTTCTAGAACATATTGTTTGTACCCAAATGAAGTAAACTCTAAATAGATTATGTTTAATTTCAATTCTTGCGGTGGAGCCACTGGTTTCATTGCTGATATTTGCTCCGAAAAAATGAGACAACCATATTATTTTCATCATAACTTGCTAGTGTTAGAATGAGAATAGTCAAATAAGAAATTGGACAAATTTATTTCAGGATTTTAATTTGCTAGCATAACCAGAATTCAGGTTATAGAAAGAATGCAAATATTTCATTAATATTTTTACACAAAGTTTTTCTTTTAGTTATAGATAGTTATTTTTCTGCTGTTTGCAAAATCCTATAAAGAATATGTTTCAATATAACAAACACTTGCTCCCCCAGATCTCCCTTCACCCCTGTGTTTCTTATTCAGCGGGTGGTAGTTTATACCCTTCTGAAGGCTTGGTTCCAGGACAGCATTCACCCTTTACCACATTTTTTTGCATTCTCAAGAGCTTATAAGCTAGAAGCTTTTATGACGCAGTTTTTTGTCCACGGGTGGTGGTGGCGGAGGGTGTATCAACCCCTTCGGGAGAATTGTTACCCCCTTGCTGAAGCCCTTGGCATTAAAGGAGAAGTGTACGAGAGATAAAAATTCACCATTCGTACTTCTTTCCATAATGATACTTATTCATAAATTTATCTTATTGAGGGGATGTTTTTGTCCCTACACAGAAATTGAAGGGTATAGGAATTTATTGATCTCGTAATCGGATTCAGCGCACAAAAATACATAAGAATACCATGGTCAGTCATTCAGATCAGGAACATTTTTTTTGTGGGGCTGTGTAATCAACCCCTTCGACGTCGCTTCATTTTTTGAGAACACATGTTTCTTTATTAATTCTTACAAATGCTGAAGTTAATTAAACATTTATTTTAAATTTTTTTTGGATAACTGCTTATTTTATTAGCAGTTAATGACTAAAAAATATGTTGTCCAAAGATAGCTAATTAAACATGGTGGTGCATTTTTGTTAACAATAATGACGATTTTGAACAAAGAAATGAGAAATTTGCCACATATAAAAAAATCCACATCACTAGACAATTTTTACATAAAAATAAGTAATTTTCGAAAAATATTCACTTAAAATATAATGCCACAAGAAGCTCGCTAAAAGTGGGTACATTTTATAGCAAGATATTCATAATTTTAATTTGCAACAGACAAATAATGAACACATAATTTTTCAGTTTTTATCCGCTCCTCCGTTTCTGAGATATTAGTTAGTATTATTTTCATATTAGTTAGTATTATTTTGGAATTACTTAATGTAATTATGATCAACATTATACTCACATGAGGCGATGCCAATTTGTTGAATAACTTTGATGGTGCTCTTTTTATACAGACCATATACAACATACATATTATTAAAGAAAAGCAAATATGAGTATGACTTATTGTAGTTTATTGAGGCGATTTTCAACAACTTACATTACTTTGAAATCTTGAAATTGACAAAAACTAGGGAGACCTTGATGTTCATGGCAATTAGCGCAGCATTAATGTGCATGTTGGAGAACAGAACCAAGAAGATCGATTACATGTATTTTTGGTAAGTGACCAACTTTTCAGTATTTTAACTGAGGCTAACATTGGCAACACAAAAATAAGTAAACACGTTGACAAGAAATAGTATATTACATACCGAGGTGGAAAAAGTTTCATTGTTATCGAGAGATAAGATAGTTGACCGAGGCGCGAAGCGGCGAGGTCAACTAATTCTCGAGACAGCAATGAAACTTTTCACCAAGGTTTGTACCCTATTTTATTAAAAATCATCCTCCTTAATGAACAAAAAGCCAGTAAACCGTTTAAAATTCTTATATCAAAGGACAAATGTCAAAGTGACGTTTCGTCGTTTTTAGTGTATATTAGTAAGAAAGTGGCCACTTCCCAACCCAACTTGCAATATCACTTTCCAACCCGAGATGTCACATTTCAGATTCAATTGTCGAATAAAGTCGAAATGTCATACTTTTCAGCTTTTGACATGTGATTATTTCTTTGTGATTGTGAATAATAGTATATTATTCAACGAGCATATAGTGATGGCTATTATTCACGAGGGTGAAGTTTAAGACACGAGCCGCAGGCGAGTGAAGTAAATCACCAGAGTGAATAATGGCCATTATATGCGAGTAGAATACTATACTTTGTCCACGACTATTAAAGATTTAATGTGTATTTAATTCATCTTCATTTCATTTCTCCTATTTAAGAAAGATTCATATATCATAAATAATTTTTCCGATTTTTCAGGCAACAAGTTTAACGACGCGATTTCTGCAGCTTAATTTATCTCTGGCGGTGTCAAAGAAATCTCGTTTTCACTGTCAGTATCCATTTATTTAATTATATTACTCTTCTTGAGTATCTAATATATAAAATTATTGTAAATAACCTTGGCGTTGAAATCTCACAAATTTTGACGTTTCAAATCAATTACAAAATTACGCTTTGACACATTGTCATAGCTTACTAATAAAATATTACAATCTGTAGGCACGTAGGTAAATGGTTTCAAAAACAATGTTGGGGATTGTTGCGTGTTGCTAATAGATGAATGATGCTTTGAAAAAAACTTTAGTGTTCATTAAAGTACCTATTCATGTACCATTTGAGTGCTTCCTACAAAACTTAGAGAGACAACACTTGTCTTTTAATTTCTGCAATTTTGACATTTTAAACTTTTAGTAAAAACTCACTAACGTCATTTCTTATAAACAAGTGACTGTCCTCATTATTCACTGCAGTCAGTGAATAATGAAATCATTATTCACTGCAGGGAATAACGGATAGCATTATCCTTGAGAAAACACATATACAGTGTGTCCCAGGATAGATGTAACAAGAGATGTAATGGACCAAAAATTTTAGAATGGTATTTGGGGATTGAGTCCTGCTTATTTTAAAACTAAAGTATACGAAAAATGACTTGATTTGGTGTTCTACAGGGTGTTTTATAAACAAAGTTGCAATCACCACTAATAGAGTACCTTTATTTTTCAAAATATGAAAAAATTCCACTAAAAAAAGTTATTTAGAATGTAATTTTATAAGTCTATACCAAATTTCAGGAATATAAAATTTTCTCTAAATTACTATTTTATTTTGAACCATTCAATTAAAACTGCATAGAAATTATTTTTTGTGAATTAATATTTAAAGTTATCTAGAAGCTAAAAGTACGCTATGAGAAAAACAGTGGAGACACATTATCATTTATTATTAACATATCTGTCAAACGTAGTCATTATTATCCTTAATTTCTGGTTCAAATTAACGAACCAAGCATAAAAATTAAATGAAAATGGTACTCACAGTGCGTGAAAAAATTTATATTGTGCAATGCTACGGAACTGGCGGTGAAAACTCGCTAAGAGAAGTGGTAACCCAATTTAATTTGAAATTTCCAAACACTGCTTTGTCACGTACTCAGGCTATGAGAATATTTAAAAAGTTTCTGGCTACCGGTAGTGTTCTTAACATGAAAAGAAAAATGAAAGCATATGATGGAGACAATGTTGGCGCTATTATAGCTCATGCCTCTGTTATAGAAAATCCTAGGATACCAATAAGAGAGAGGTCAGCTCTTATTAATATTAGCCAGTCTGAACTCCAAAGAATTTACAAGGCAAAGAAAATTAGGGCATATAAAGCAAATTATAAACAAACGCTTGAAGAGAGAGATGACGGCCATAGGTTGGATTTTTGTTTGACCATTAGAGAAAAAATCATGAAAGAGAGATTTTTTCATCGTTTCATAATGTTCTCAGATGAGCCCAGATTCACAACCAATGGTGTTGTTTCATCTTAGAATTGTCGGTTTTGGGCTTCTGAAAATACAAATTTTAGAATTCATTGTAGAAGACAATATTATAAAAAAAAAATGAATATGTGGTGTGCCGTTTCTTATCACGTTGGATTTATTGGACCTTATTTCATTGAGGGACGGTTAAACCAGCACACTTATTTACAGCTTCTTGAAAGATTTTCTGAAGAACATTTAAATATTTTAAGAGATATGCCTTTAGTTCATTTTCAACATGATGGTTGCCCTGGCCACTCCAAAGAAGTGGTTAATCGGTGGTTGAATTTAAATTTTGGAGAAAATTGGATTGCCAGGAATGGACCGATCGAGTGGCCGGCGAGATCCCCAGACCTATCAATATTGGATTTCTTTTTATGGGGTCGCCTCAAGCAGTTGGTTTACGCTGAACCACTTCCTAACGATTGAGCAGTATTGAAGCAGAGAATTACAAATGCCGTAAACTCCATACCGTTAGATCATATTCGAAACAGTTCTAAGGATTTCAGGCGAAGAATCGAAATTTGTGTGGATGTGGGTGGTAGCTAAGTCGAATAATAAAAAAATTGTAAACATTGTTTTGTATTGCTCAATAATTAATTTGTTTGTGAATCTGTTATGTTTTTGACATTTATTACTTGTTATAATTTTTAAACCTCATTAATCTTCTGCTAGTAATTGTTTCTTGTTTTACAATTAGTTCAATTAACATTATACCTTCTTACATCTCTTATATTAAATTTTTTAGTTACCAAGAGCCTACTTTTTGAGATGATTAACATTTGCTCCTACACAACTTTAAATATGAATTCTTAATTCGCAAAAAATAGGAAGTTTCAAAAAAATAATTTTATATTCCTAAAATTTGGTGTAGAGGTATAAAATTGCATTCTAAATAACTTTCTTAGTGGAATTTTTTCATATTTTGAAAAACAAAGGTACTTTATTAGTGGTGATTTTTACAACTTTGCTTAAATACCCTGTAGAACACCAAATCAAGTATACTTTAGTTTTGCAACAAGCAGGACTCAATCCCCAAATACCATTCCAAAATTCCACAATATTTGGTCCATTACACTTCTTGTTACATCTATCCTGGAACACACTGTATAAAGAGTGCATTATTTAATAGTCGGGGACAAAAAACTTTTCCTCCTATTTGTACCAAATAGATCACTCTCCATATTGCTCCAAGTTTCCTACGATATTCTTTCTTTGGCATGTATTCAAATAAAACAAGTGACAAAGTGGGATATATCTGAAACATTGAAACTAGAAGACGTTTCACATATTTCTAAGAATATACCTGAAAACGTTATATTGATTTCTTCCGCAAAGTAATGTTTGTGTAAACCTTGAACTTGGTATTTTTAACGTATGTGTTTATTGGGGAGCATATACACAAGTTGACTCAGATATTACTATATTGACAAATTTTAGCAGACAGCGTATACCATTTTACTTGGAACCACCCATGTAAAAAGTTTATTTAATGTCCGATTTAGATAACATTTTTTAATATAAATCTTTGAAAAGCGCATCTTTGTGATATATTAAATTTTACGAAACATAATAGCGTGGCGTACAATGATTTTTTTTTTTCGGTTCAGAAAATGGTGAAATCTTATTAGTGATTTTTTTAAATTTCAAATCTGTACCAAATTTCGCTGAAAAGTCGTATTTTTTTATTTTTTCTGAGAGAAATAAAAATTCAGAAATTGCAAAGAAATTTAATTGTTGCATGGGATTGTGTATGTAGGACAAGAGTGCCTTGACTGAAATAACTGTTAAATGAATGTAAAAAACAGTAATGCTCAATTTACAAATTGTTTATTATCAAACAATTTTTATGCTCTCACACTATATGATTAACTAAATAAATAGAACAAATCAAATGTAGGTTCTCCCTACTAAGTCACCTTCAATTTCTAAGTTCTTCCCTCGATATTTCTTGACAAGCTAGTGTAATTCTGCCACATAGTTCCTACCTATTTTGTGGTCGAGATTTACAAATGTTGCTTTTAAGCGTACCCCACAAATAAAAATCAAGGGGTGTTAAATCCTGCGATCTTGGCAGCCAGGCTATCAATGGACTACTGCGTCCAGTCCAACTACCGGGCAAACTTTGGTTGAATCAAGTCCTGACAATTACTGCATGATGTGGAGTACATCCATCTAGTTGGAAATATAACTGTCGTCTTCCCTGCAGGTTTTGAAACTCCTTCCAAAACTGGTTTCTCAATAACTCCAAAAAATTTAAAATAGGGGCTGATTAAACGCTCGTTCAAGATCCCACACCAGACATTTATTTTTTCTGAGTACTGACTTCTGCAATTGATTACCCAATTGGGATTTTCCTCTGCCCTAAGTCTACAATTCTGTGAGGAAACCACACCGTTTTTGGTGAATGTGGCCTCATCGCTATAGATGATTTTTTTTATATATCTGGGTCATTCAAATACTTTCCTTGAGCCCACAAGCTACTTGCAAAGTATGTCAAAATTTAGGTTTGTATGCTTTTCGGTTTAAATTTTTAAGGCATCTCCTAATGGTATTTCGCCAAGAAAGGAGTAGTTTTCATGTTTTTCCGGAAAAACTCAGTGAGAACGCACTCCACATAGAAGTTGCAAATAAGACAAATCTTGTATTTCGATGAATTTTTTCAGATTTTTTTTCATCTTTTACATTTCCCTTCCCCCACTTTTAGGAATTTTCGAATGGCCATATCTCGAAAAACAAGCATTTCTCGAAAGAATTCACCAGAATAAAGAAAATTATCATTGGGCCAACAGATCTAATTCTACAAGTTACGGAACCCATGATAAAAGGGGTGTTTTCTACCCCTTCCGATCATTTTCTGCTCTAATCTCTTAGTTAGAGATGGAACCCCCCTTGACTGGACTATTTATGAATTTTCATTTCTCCCAGGAAAAATCCAAGAACGACTTTTTCAACGAAATTTGGTGCAAAGACATTTGGTGGGGTTGGCAAATCCAGTGGCGCACTCAGATTTAAAATAAAGAAATCGCTAGTAAGATTTCACCATAAACTGACCCGAGAAAACTGATAATAGGCCACGCTATTATGTTTAGTAAAAATTTAATGTAACACAAAGATGCGCTATTCAGAGATCTATGTTTAAAAAAATTTATATCTAAATCGGACATTAAGTAAACTTTTTATAGATGGGTGGTTCCAAGCAAAATTGGACACGCTATATTTATAATTATTATTATTACTTCCTCCAAAAGTCAATTAATGGTACATTCTGTTTTAGGTTTTACACGCCATCCAAGAAAAAGAATGATGGAAATTATAGCAATACTTGCAGTCACTCCGATAAATGTTATACTTTTCTCTATAAGGTATTACTTATTTTGTTAACATCGGTATTTGTTTAAAACTGTTTTTTGCAGGGATTCACCAAATATTTTACCCTAGGATATGTAGTGAACATAATTCGTAAACTGCTACCAAAGATAGGAGTTCTTAATAAAAGACCATTTGAAATTGTAAGAATTTTATTTAATAAAGCGAATCTTAAATTTGGCCTGTTCATTGGAGGTTATGTAGCACTATATAGGGTAAGATTAATACAGGGAAATGTTCGTAATTAATCATTGAAAATTACATATAATATCGATTTGGATAATCAAATTAAACTATCACGCCTTGTGAACTTCAATCACTGGCTACTTTATAGCTGTTTTTATAATATGAAAATGTGGAGGCCGTTTGCATGCAATCGGGTTAATTTCATACAAAGTAATCGAAGTTGCAGAATGAGGCGGATTTTGTGGTCACTTCTTACTGTATTTTTAGGCCCCAATTCTACCTTTTCTAGACAATTCTCATTTTCAGTCTTATCCACATTCCTGTGACGACATCAAGTGGTGGGGGCTGAGGTCCGAGGTTTGAAATATGAAAATGGTTGAACCGGTCATCGTTCAATAAATTATGAGCATTATTACTTATTTTTAGCCTGGAGTATTCATCCAGTAGAACCTTTGTTCCTTTTTCTATTTTCTGAACTCCTGGCTACGTGGTGTTTGAATAAGTACAAAGATGAAGCTCTAACAACATCTTACTTTGCGATTAACTGTTCTTTCTATTCCATTGCACCCCCAGTAATGTCCGCTTGTTGTTTTTGTGAGTTACATAAACATGTACGGGTAAACACACAACATACATTAGACAATCTCCAAATCCAAAATCTAAACTAACTGGAAGGAAATTACACATTTGACAACGGACAACGAGGACACATCGATTACCTAACGATATTGCTAGTGTCAGAGCTCAAGATCGAAGCCAGCACATGATAAACAATGTAATCAAGGGTGCTCGCAACTAACATGCTCCAACCCACTTATTGGAGTAACTACCATGTCGGAATTATATAGGAATGCACAATATTTTGGATTTGAAGAAAGGTCCCCTGTGAAAGCCTGATGATTTATTAAGTTTGTAGGTAGGCGCTATAAATAAAATGAATTGTGACATAATTACATTTTGCAGTTTTGTTCATTGAGTTAAATGTCAAAATGGCCCGCCATCCATTTACACATAAAAATGTTCTCGTTGGGTATTTTGTCATTTAGCTCATCCAGAGTATGAATAAGGTCGCTATTGCAAACATAGAAAATAGTTCAATGGGTTTAAGTCAGGCAATCGGGCAGGCCAGTTTACACTCACTCACATTTTTTGATACGTTTTGTTTAAAATTGCTGGTATATGCAATGCATGATGCGGTGTAGCACCATAGGGTTGAAACCACATATCCCGACGTTGTAATAATTGCACATCTTCCAACAATTCCGGTACGTCTTCTCTTCTCCGTTCGAACGAGCAGGAAGTTCAAATGGCCCAATGTGCAGGAACAATATTTTAATATTACCTACCTACCATTTTTTTAATTATTACTAATTCAGTAATGTTATCTTCAAAAAGGGAGCTCTAAGATTCAGCTTTCTTCATGTGGTGAATTGAATAATGACAACTTTCATGTTGACACTAGGCCCTTATAACCATTTGAAAAATGTGTTGGTGTATTTTTATACTCTTGGCTTCTGAATACTATATTTCTTTTTCCCTTTACTCTTTGTTTCGATAACACAGCATATCTTGTGCAGTCAAAGGTGTCCTCTATGTATGTAACTACACACCTAGTCTTTATTGAGAATGTGTTTTCTATGTTTCTGACCTGGCCATGTAGAGCATTGATTGTTGATTTACCGGGTTGACAAAAGTATTTCACTAAATATACTCGTATAATATTTTCCTCATTGTTTCTGGAAGAAAATAAGTTCCCTAATTCCCTGCAGAGGTTATTGGTAATTTGTTATTTACCACACTTGTGTTTATCCTATATTAGAACAGAAAATATATGAAATTTCCGTATAATAAAGTAAACCTCGGATTATCTCAGATCTTGACAGAATTTTGTTTTCACTGATAAAGATCATACTACTTTTTATACTTTATTTTATGTGTTCCTATAATACATTTTTATAAATATTGTATTTTTAGACTTTGACCTGTTACTTTACCAGAGCTGGTAAGATTGAAAAAAAGTTTCATGGGCTAATTGCTGGCTTCTTCTCTGGGCTAACTTATATGATTTCTCCAAATATTCAAGTACTCGTTGTTGGAATTACAACACTATTGCAGGTATTAATTTAATAATCATAATGTGTGCATTTGGTTTATTATTTCAAAAGCTATTAAAAAGTGTTTGTTTGAGTAAATTTTTTTGTTAAAACGCAATTTAAACTAATGCAGTTCCAATGTTCATAACGTACTTTTTTAACAACAAATAGCCAACACTTGGCCAATTTTGGCCTCAAGTTTAAAGGACACGAAAAAAACAAGAAGCGTAAAATCTAACAGGATCTATTTTCATGGATGCTATGATTGGCTGAAATTGTGTAGTACTCTAAAATAGAACCAGAAACTTACGTACCATAAACGTCGTACAGTGTCAACCCTCAGAGGGTATGGAAACTACGAAGGTCAAAGCCTCAAACTGCAGTATACGGATGGTATAATTTACGCCACACAGGATAAACTTTTTCTGCTGAGGCTTATTGTGTATTTAATATACCGGGTGAGTCACGAATTGCACTCGCCCCAATATTTCCTAAAATATTTGGAACAGAAAATTAAAATTTGAAGGCCTTATTACACGACTAAAATGCCATTTTTCAATAAAAAATCAAGTTTGGTGCACATCCGGTTTGACCGGAAATGTCCGCAACTTTCGATTTTTAAATGGAACACTCTATATATTTTTACATTTTTGGAATCTAGAGGAAATTTTGAATACAATACATCCATTTTGGTCACTTTTTGATAAACATTAAAAACTTTATTAAAAAAATCTATTTCTGAATCCAGAGTGCTGTGGTGCCCAAAATATATTTTAGTTTGTGTGCTACGTTACTATAAAAATAAAATGAGCAATATGATTGCATTACTTAATTCTCTAGAGACGTTTAAAATTTTTAAATGTGATTTTTACCCACTAACTCGGTTTTTTTAAATGGGAATTTAATCGTTCACCAACATTTTTAAATACCTCATTTTCATACGAATCTAATGATACCAAAATTTTGAAAATCCGCTCAGAAATATTTGAGCTTTCAGCCAAAATACAATGCAACCAAGCTTTTAGAAACATGCGGTTAATAGATAATAGATTAGTGGGCGTTGGAAACTAAAATGGCATATTTCTGTGTAAATCTGGTAACCTAATAATATTGGAAAAATCATAGTAGCCATTGAACGTAATAAAACAATATCATCTGTCAGACAGATACAAAATAAAGCGTTGCTGTACGCAGAGCCGAATTGTGTATAGAAAAAAATGGTGGACATTTTGAACAATATCTATAAATGTCAATTTATGGTTTAATTATATTAATTATTTTAAAGATACCTACTGTTACCTAGTTTAGGTTTAATTGTTCAAACGGAATTGATTTTTATTTATTTATAGGCCCGATATTTATGTTGATTTAAATAAAACTCTGAAAACCGAACTGATGTCGCATTCTATTGCAAATTTCCTTGTGGATGTAATTGTTTTTACCTCCATATACCTATGCTCAACTTAATTGTAACGTTCTTTGCGCTCACAATTATTAAATGTTTGATAGCTCAAGATTGCATATAACTACACGAGTCTGTCTGACAGCTGATATTGTTTTATTACATTCAATGGCTACTATGATTTTTCCAATGTTATTAGGTTACCAGATTTACACAGAAATGTGCCATTTTAGTTTCCAAAGCCCACTAATCTATTACCTATTAGCCGCATGTTTCTAAAAGCTTGGTTGCATTGTATTTTGGCTGAAATCTCAAATATTTCTGAGCGGATTTTCAAAATGTTGGTATCATTAGATTCGTATGAAAATGAGGTATTTAAAAATGTTGGTGAACGATTAAATTCCCATTAAAAAAAAACGAGTTAGTGGGTAAAAATCACATTTAAAAATTTTAAACGCCTCTAGAGAATTAAGTAATGCAATCATATTGCTCTTTTTATTTTTATAATAACGTAGCACACAAACTAAAATATATTTTGGGCGCCACAGCACTCTGGATTCAGAAATAGATTTTTTAATAAAATTTTTAATGTTTATCAAAAAGTGACTAAAATGGATGTATTGTATTCAAAATTTTCTCTAGATTCCAAAAATGTAAAAATGTATAGGATGTTCCATTTAAAAATCGAAAGTTGTGGGCATTTCCGGTCAAACCGGATGTGCACCAAACTTGAATTTTTATTGAAAAAATTGGCATTTTAGTCGTGTAATAAGGCCTCCCAATTTCAATTTTCTATTCCAAATATTTTAGGAAATATCGGGACGAGCGCAATTCGTGACTCACCCGGTATGCAACCCTTAGGTAACCTGTTCATATTAAATTTGTTGTGGACTATAGGTATCTTTACCATTTAATAAAGAGTATGTATGTTAAACATTTATTTAGATTATTTCCATTATTTATTTTCAGGTATTATACGAAACTATTAGCAGAAAGTTAAATATAATAAATAATTTTTGGCCTCGACAACTACTGTTTATGGTTTGTCATGGGATACTTTTACACAATAAATTTTATTTACCACAAACGTGCCCCACTTATTATAAAAATATGATTGACGCGTGTACCAATAACATGTAAGTATTCACTAATATTTGCTCTTGTTGAAATATCTTTTTTAATTCGTCAAAATACTGGAAGGATAGCCAAAATATGATTGATATAGTTACTGATGTCTAGAAACTTGTTATTCTTATTACCCAAAGCCCATACCTGATAATTTGAGTAAATAAATAATTTGAAAGTAGTTTTGGGTTCTATTCGGTGTTGATTATTATAAATACTTGAAGTATCTACTATCTTGTCGAGGTCTTCCTCTGAAGCGAAGTAAGCTGTAGTGGTATTACCTTAAATCCTAGAAAATAGCCAATATTAGCAATATACCCATACCAGGAGAACGAATAGAACATAGCTCTGTCATCACATTAACTTTATCCGTTCCCCTGCCCATGTCTTGATATTGCTCTACTTAGTCGTATCCAGGAATACCTAAACTCGACAGACATCCTAATACCAAATTGAAGCAGGCTTTGAGAAACGAGTTAAATGTTTTTTTGCATTTTCATTTCACTTTTGATGAAATATTACTAGAAAAATATTGAAATTTATTCTAACTCTGTTGGAGGGTTAAACCACCCCTAAATCGAAATAAAATAAAAAATATTGGTAAAAAACGTTTTACTTATTTTTTAAATTGTAATCTAATTTAGTGGTAGATATGGGTAGTTTAATTCATTTAAGGGGTGACAATATTATATATTATATTATATACAATTTTTTTTAATATGTTTTATATACAGGGTGTCCCAATAAAACTCCCAGGCCGGATATGTTCTAAACGAATAGAGATATTGAAATTCTGTAAAAGCCAATTTGTAGAGCATAAAGAGAGCTTCATTTTGAAATATAATTGCTTTTTTAATATATAGATGGAGCTGTGTTCTAAAGGAATATTTCGATGGGAGAAACTTTGAAATGGGGTTTATGTGAAAGAAAATGCATTTCTAAACAGATTATTTTCTTAAAAAAATGCCATAAAACTAACCGTTTTCGAGATATTTGAGTCCAAATACTGGCATTTGCCAATATTGAATTGTAATCTCTTCAACATTTCAGTGCTTTAAGTGGGACAATCTGTATTTAATTTACAAATTTTAGAAAAAAGTATTTAAAGAATTTTTCATATAATTGCTTTGTATTTGTTAACTAAAAATATTTGATATCTAGTGAGTATAATAACCCTTATAATTTCAATCACATTTTGTTTATTGGTGTGTCAATAGAACTGTATTATTGTACCTAATTATTGTTTTCTTTGTGAATATTTATTACTAAATATGGTTTCTCATACAAATGAAGATAAATTAAACATGATTTTAATTTATGGCGAATGTCGTAAAAATGCTTCAAGAGCTGTAAGTTTATATGAAATACGTTTTCCTGACAGACCTTTACCAGATCGGAAAACTTTTGTAAATTTGTATTCCAATTTGAAAAATTATGGAGGTTTTAAGAAAACAAAAACAACAAGAATAAAAAGAACCACAACTGATGAAAATATTGCATTGGTATTATATCAAGTAGAAAATGAACCAAACATGTCAGTACGTAAGTTGACGGAAGAAACGAATATTGCACGTTCCACCTGCCACAGAAGTCTTAAAACAAACAAAGGTTTTCCATATAAAATTCATTTAGTTCGTCATTTGATTCCAGGGGACAATGAGCGGACATTAGATTTTTTGGCGCAACTTTCAATTCTCTTAGGAGTGATGAAAGTCGATTTCACAACAATGGAGTAATCATAACACAAAATTGTCGTTACTGGACTCAAGATAATCCTAGGTGGATGAGACATACCAGATCTCAGAATCGTTTTGGAGTAAATGTTTGATGCGGTATCGTTAATGGTCACATTGTTGGCCCATACCTCTACAATGAGAATTTAACAGGTGAAGGATATTTACAATTTTTGCAAAATTATTTACAAGTACTATTAAGAAATTTGCCCACTCAGTTGGATAATATGTAGTTTCATCAGGATTGAGCAGGCCCACATAATCATCATAACGTTGTTAATTATTTAAATCAAACATACCCAGGAAGATGGATTAGTACCAATGGAGTACTTAGATGGCCCACTCGATCTCCTGACATTACTCCATTAGACTTTTACTTATGGGGATTTTTAAAAAGTGAAGTGTACAAAGAACCAATAGAAGACATGGCAGATCTTTATAATAAAGTGTATGTTAGTGTTGCCGCCATTAATCGGCATACATTAAAAGTTTGTAAATCTGAACTAATTAATAGGTTTACAATATATGTTAATGAAAATGGCAATAATTTTGAACACCTATTAAAATAGTTAT
This sequence comes from Stenurella melanura, assembly GCA_963583905.1. Lineage (NCBI taxonomy): Eukaryota > Metazoa > Arthropoda > Insecta > Coleoptera > Cerambycidae > Stenurella > Stenurella melanura. Next base: position 102,325,659 of record OY757317.1, read on the forward strand.
TTTAATTTCATTAGTTCGTAAGAATTGTTTTAAGTTCATAATTGTTTTTTTATTGCTTAAATGTTTGAATTATATGATAAGTAATATTTTTAGTTTTTTTTTCCAAGGGTTACTTCAACATGTTTAATTCATAAGATATGAAAAATTCTTTAAATGTTTTCTTCTAAAATTTGTAAATTAAATACAGATTGTCCCACTTACAGGACTGAAATGTTGAAGAGATTACAATTATTCAACATTGACAAATGCCAACATTTGGACTCAAATATCTCGAAAACAGTTAGTTCTATGGTATTTTTTTTAGAACATAATCTGCTTAGAAATGCATTTTCTTTCACATAAACCCCATTTCAAAGTTTCTCCCATCGAAATATTTCTTTAGAGCACAGCGCCATCTATATACTAATGTATTAAAAAAATAATTGTATTCAAAAATGAAGCTCTTTTTATGCTCTACAAATTGGCTTTTACAGAATTAAAATATCTCTATTTGTTTAGAATATATCCGGCCTGGGAGTTTTTATTGGGACACCCTGTGTACATACAAGTAAAACTTTTTTTTACCAATATTTATTATTTATTTAGGGATGATTTAACTCTCCAATAAATTTCAAAACTTTCTTAGTAATATTCAATCATATCGACAATATTGTATGTTGGGTAAATGGTGGTATAACCTATGGTTTAAATATAACATCGACAACGAGGCATTTTCATGAAAGACCTCGGCAATATTCAAACAGGTCGGGTGATGATTATTTACGTTTTTCAATTCTTAGTATCAAGACAATGACCATTATGAAATGAGGATTGCGGGCGTAAAAATTTTGCATTTGGTTTACTTTCACAGCCGGTACCGATGTAGGCAATATTATTTAGGTACTCTTTGGGATGAGAATATATATTTAGATAAATATTTAATTTAAGCAAAATCGGTTGAGTAAAGCAAACATTCTATCAAACTTTCGGCATCATGCAAAATGCATCATGGAAAATGTTTGTACCTATATTCCAGAAACCCCGTATGAATAGAAACCCCAGATGACAAAAGTATGCCACAATAAAATTCCGCTCTTTTTTCCCTCATTATTAATAAGGGACCATGTAACAAATACGTTTGCTTTTAAAGGGAAGCGGGTCACCGAAAAGATGACAAAGTGAACGATTGGGAAGAAAGGGGTTTACAAAAGCTGAACGTTCCCAAAGAATGAACAGAATATTATTTTAAGAATATGCACCTTTTTATCTTTAAATGTAGAAGGGGAGGGGTTCATGCAATCGAACCTCATAAATATTACAATGTGCTACAAAGGAGGGAAGGGTAAAAATATGCCATTTTTGGAAGCATATTTATTGAATGGTTCCTAAACAGCTTCTTTATTGTATCAAATTAAACATAGGTTTTAATGTATTTCTAATTAATGTTCCTTATTTTTTTAGGACAGCTGAAATATATAAAAGCCTTATAACGAAATACTTTCTATAATAAGGATCATATGAGGATGAGTTAGATGATGTTAATGCTGATCGTTTTATAACAGAAGACAAGAAAATCAATTGGAACTCATTAGATTTGTAACTTTATGAACAATCTTGTACATAACTCTGCAAAAATTATATATCGCAGCCTAGCTATATGTTTTTTACTTACATCGTTATATTTGTGTGTACAGTTCTCTGTATTTGAGTACTTTTGTAACATATTTTGATACCTAAATATTAAAACATGTTATTCCGGTGCGGACGGCAGCCGATTTTTGTTGGAGAGCATAGGCCGTGGGTTAGGATTGTGTGTGGACACTCAAGAGGGCGCCACCAGCTGTATATTACGTAATAAGATTTAAATAATTTTGCCAGCTCGGAACAAAATTAAGTTATTAGCAACCATGCGATGGAATACTCAAAATATATCTGTGATATCTAAACTCTACCTTACTCTCAAATCTCAAAATTTAAGCAAATATCAGGAGTATCAGTGCAAATAATAAGAACATGTAGACATTAGACATTTATTACAACACACGTGAGATATACAACAATAAAAAGAATAAATAAAAAAACTTCACCTAATTGTGTTTCATGCGTATTAAAAATATTCTGTGCCGTTGATAAAAAACTTGATTTGAATTCAAGCTCAAATTTTGACTGAGACTTTCTTGCAACTACGAGTTTACCAATCTACAACAACTATGAGTTATAACTTACAACCACGGATCAAAGATTTACCATGAATTAAATATTATATGTGTGACATAATAGTAGGTGAATTAACATCTCACGGTACCATGGGTGTTTTACAGTAAAACTCTTAAATATATTATCATTCTATACACATGACTTAGAGCTTGATTTATAGTTGCAAGATTGTGTTATAACTTACTTCAATGTACGAACAAAAATCAGTGAATTAAACTATAATATTTTCTTTAAAATATTTAACTAAAATGAACAAAAAAACCTGGTTTAGGCCTTGGCATTTCCTGTGACGACTGCAGTGTGACTTGTCACCATTTCTCTCGACGTTGGCTGTAACTGCAGTTCCGTGTTGCATCAAATTGCTACTTGAATCTCCGGGAGACTGCTGCGAGCGACTCTGCCAGTCCTAAACTTCTCAAAGTGTCAGCTTAACCCAAAACCAAATATCTGAGTAATAGACTTCCTCCTATTACTCCTCTAACTACTGGGCCCCCTTACATAACCAAAATGACAGCACCAAACCTGTGCTCATCCCAAATGTAAGCCTCTCCAAACATAACTTATTCTCAAAGGGCCAGTCCCTCCAAACATACACTTGTACCAAAGATATGCTTATACCAAGCATGGGCTTATACCAAACATAAGCCTCTCCAAAACTATGTGCCCCTCCAAACACTCTGTAATATTTACAATAAATAAGAACTAAATAGAACACCAGCTAAGTAAAATAAAAGCTTACCTCCTATAGAGAGTATTACATAACCTTCACGAAACACGTGGCGATCGGATTACGACAAGCAACAGAATTCCTTCCTGGAACTTACAAAATGCTTCTGGCAGGACGGTAAAGAAACACTGGGTACATCAAATCAAATCCCTTTTCAGTGTCAGCGATGTAAAACCCAAATTCTTCACTACAAAACCGGGACCGCCGCCATTCCGCTAATCTCGTCGCTGTCGAAGAACGAAAAAGTCAGCCCAAGATCTTCTACCGTTCTCAGTGTTGCCAACTTGAGCATCAAGAGAACTCTTTCTCTAGCCAATAAAAATGCGCCAACAAAAAGGACTTGTAATTTAAAGACCGAATTACACCATTGTGTAATATCCCAACAACAGAATACGTGAGTAACACCTCTAACTTAAAATATTATACACAAAAGAAAGCACGCTTTCTTTCCCTGTTAAGAATTTCAGATATGCAAACCACCATGCCCCTTGAAGTACGAGTGGTTGCCTATCAAACAAATGAACTAATGGGTTAATTTACTGTATTAAAACTGAAATTATTAATGTAGATTTTTCAAATGCTACACCACCCCCTTCCAAAAATAAAAAAGAAAAAATCTTAACTAGAAAACTCAAAACTCAAAAAAAAAGATTCTTTTCTTTTTAACGTTACATCTGCCAGTGACCACAGGTGTTACAACAGAAAGCTCACATGACAAGAATTTCTTGGATATTTGGTAACTGCGTGTACCACACGTCCATAAGGAGTCAAAATCAGTGAAAGTCATAATCGGTAAGGTCATAATCGGGAAAGTCTTATCCAAAGGAAACTCAAAATCACGGAACTATAACAAACTGATCAGATGAACACTACACAACAATACAAATCAAAATGATCTCATAACCAAATGATCTACCTACAAAACACAAATCAAAATTCACACTCCCAATTTGAAGCCGGATGTGAGCCATCTTAGCCCACCGAAATTTCAGAATTCGAACCAAAGTGAGCCTTTAGGTCCTTAACGTGCCATTCACCAGCGTCGGTTCCATCAACATTGGTGAGGGCATACACTACACGCGAAACTTTCTTACGTACCGTACACAGTACATACTTAGGAGCTAACTTCCTAGAAAACCCAATCGCCGCGTCCGAGAGAACTTTATTTTTGCGCCAAACAAGGTCGCCTTCCTTAAACGAAACGTCTCTCTTACGGAGATTGTAAACTCTACTATTGCGCTGATACGCAACATGAAGTCTTTTACGAACTTCCTTAAAAACATCTGCAAGACACTTCAACTCAGAAGCATAGCCTTGCCTATCACCTGGCGATATCTCAACATCGTCAGTGGAGACTACTTCTCCGTAATAATTTCCTGAAATAGGAACATGTCTACCAAAATTCAAAAAAGACGGGGTGAACCCTGTCACCTCATGCTTTGCAGTGTTAATAGCCTGCCTTATCTTATGAATTTCTTTATCCCAATTCTTGTGCTCTTTTATGTAGCACCTAATGGCAGTACCAACTGTCTTATTGTTACGCTCAACAAAATTGCACTGCGGAGAATAACGTGCACTGAACCAAATCTTTTGTACCTGATACTCTTTTGCCAGTTTCTTAAACTCAGAGCCTGCAAACTGTTTTCCATTATCACACAAAATGAACTGAGGTACACCAAAGACAAGAAAAACTTCATTCTCCATAAACTTAACCACATTTTGAGCGGTAGCCTTACGCATAGGACAAACTAATGTGTACTTCGTGAACCAGTCACCTACCACAAGTAAATGAGTGTTTCCCTTCGAAGATCGTGGGAATGGGCCCATAATATCAACAGACACTATCTGCCAAGGATAACTTGCAGATTTTTCGCCACCCATAAGTCCCATCCTAGCCGTGTTTGCAATTTTCTGAGAAGCACAAACTTGACACTTCCGAACATACTTCATGACGTCCTGGCGCATTTTTGGCCAGTAATAATGTTCTTGCAGACGAGCCAATGTCTTGAAGAACCCAAAATGTGCACAAACTGCAGGATCATGGCATGAACTCATGATTTGCTGCCTTTGTCCCTTCGGAACAAGTAACTTCCACTCCGTAAGATTTGTCTGCACCGATACACGAGATGGAATGAGCTTATAGACTAAACCATTTACTACTTTCCATTGAGGATAACGCTTTGGAAAAGAAGACATATTTTCACGCATGGATAGATACCAATCATCCAAATTTTCCAAACAAATTTCCAACAAAAGAACTTCCGGTTCGGCCAGAGGAATGCGAGACTGTGTATCAGGAACTACATCACAAGAATCTTTAAAGTCAATCTTAATTTGAAACTGTCTAGCAAAGTCGCAACCAAAAATAAAAGATTGAGGCAAAGAAGGCACTACTAAAGCTTTCACAACTTGACAGTCATTTCCTATACATATGGGAAAATTAACCAAACCTGTTACTGTTTGCTGACTCCCATTCGCAACAAACACACTTTGAGTATGAGACGGATTAATCTCCAAGTTCAATTGTCTCAATAACTCAAGGCCACCTGAACCAATAATAGAAGCATTTGCTCCCGAATCAAGCAGAGCCACTATGTCCCTGCCATATAATTTTACAGAAACGTAAGGCCTGTTATCAGTACCTTTCCTAACAAACAATGGCGCAGCTTGCCCATGCAAGTCTGTCTTACCCGAAAACTTATAAAAATTCCTAACATGTGAGAGCCAGGACTGCCACTCTATCTTACTGAAATATGAAAACTTCCGTTTGGCCAACTCACTGGGATCAGTGTGGCGGCCAGAACACACCTCCCTTACTGGTTTTTTGGAACACTTCTTGCAATCAGCTAACCTAACATTAGGCGTACCACAACGAAAACAAAATATTTTCCTCTTAGCCTTGCAAGACGAAAAAGTGTGGTTGGGCTTACCACAATTCCAACAAATTTTTCTACTCCGAGCCTGTGCTGAAGTACTGGGATTACTGACGCTATTCCCCTTTCCTGAAGTACTTGCGACTACCTGATCTACCTTAGTACTTACCAGATCAACATTAGGAGTTGTACTCCCTACATGACCAAGGTGATTATTACTCTCTACATTTTCTTTACTATGACACGAACAGCAACATTGACTAGTTGAATGTGACTCTTCAACTGATAAGTTAGAAACTTGCGGTACATAACTACGTCTAGACATTACGTAAGCAGCATCCTCTAATTTTTTACATAAACTAAACAATTTAGCAACCGTATCTGCCTCACATAAAGCTAACTGACCTAAATATTCCGGTAATAAATTATTCCGAATATGCTTAACTTTCGTGACTTCACTAGGAGCAGGACTAAGTCGACTATACAAATTTTCCACTTGTGCAAAGAAAATGGTTACCTTTTCATGTTTCTTTTGTCTACGATTCTTAATCTGTTCCCATATTTCATCTTCCGCGTTAGGTGGTAAAAAGTCTTTCTTTATTAAAGAAACCAAAGAGGGCCAACTATCTATACTATTCTCAATGCTGCGATACCAAACAAAAGCATCTCCCACAAAAAGTTCTACCGCGGCATTGAATAGTTCCTGCTCATCAACTTTACGCGCCTGCGCTAACTCATTAACACGCTCAATGAAAGAATAAACACTCTTAGGATCCCCATTAAATCCTACTCCCCACTGAGAAATTGGAATAGTTTTGCTCGCGCACGTCACTACAGGAGTGGGCACGTGAACAACCTGACTGTGCACAGTTTGATTCAAGTCATCATTCGGAGCCATAGCTGTTACTCGTTCATGTAAATCGGCCTCTAATTCTATACACGTTGCATAGGATTCATTTCTAAAAGTATTTGCGGCTTCCGCATCATCACCTTCTACAACAATGCGTTGAACACGACCGGTAACATGAGCAATACGAGACTTTATTCTCTTAAACAAAGAATCAGAGGAAGTGCCTTCGAAATCAGCAATTAAACTTTTGATCGAATCTAATGTAGCATTTACAGCTAACTGCTCAGCATTAAAATCAAGTTTATAAGTATCTAAATTGATAAGACGACCCGGCCTATCACGTTCTTTTTCCAACAATCTATTTAAAATTTTCCTCTTATCCTGTTGATTTCTGTTGGAATAAACATTTCTGATGTTCAATTCATATTCCAACTCCTCAAGCAATAAATGATTAGATTTAAAAGTATCTTCCATGATCAAAAAAATTTTAAAAGTGCAAATTTCTAACTAAATTAAACGTTAATGTAAAGAGCAATAACAATCACAAATGCAGGCAGTAAACAAACACAAAAGTCCGCTGCTTAAAATAGCAAAATGTTCCAAAAAAATCCTAAGTCCCAACACTTACTTACTTACTACACCCTGTATAGTAAAATATACAATTGCTATTAAGTGCAGCAAACACCAAACTTAAAACTGCAGTGAGAATTATCATCAATAAATTCAATCACAAATTTTGGAAATATTCTTTTCCACCCTGTATATCGATTTAATAATTCCCCTTAAAATCTGAAATGTTTTCTAACCATAAGCAGTTTTAATTTCGCAACCTGTACCTACTTCTCCGGAAAATGTAGTCTATTTTTTTAAAAGTGGCAACGTCGCAAATCAATCGCCGGAGTCTAAAGAAATGCCAGTGTTTTATTGTACATCTCACAAAAACTTTATCAATAGGAATCGTATTCCTGCATGAAATAAAATAGAAATGTTAATGTCTACACACGTTCCTGATATTTGATTAAAATTAAATTAATTACTACTAAATTACTCAAACAAAAACCAAAAATTTGTGTCCACACTCGGCTCTTATTAAAATATGAAACTTTGTTACTCTAGGTGTACTTTTGGTGTAACAATCGGGCCTCCACGTTGTTGCGTCACTTTTGGTGTAACAATCGGGCCTCCACGTTGTACGCCACTTTTGGTGTAACATATTTTGATACCTAAATATTAAAACATGTTATTCCGGTGCGGACGGCAGCCGATTTTTGTTGGAGAGCATAGGCCGTGGGTTAGGATTGTGTGTGGACACTCAAGAGGGCGCCACCGGCTGTATATTACGTAATAAGATTTAAATAATTTTGCCAGCTCGGAACAAAATTAAGTTATTAGCAACCATGCGATGGAATACTCAAAATATATCTGTGATATCTAAACTCTACTTTACTCTCAAATCTCAAAATTTAAGCAAATATCAGGAGTATCAGTGCAAATAATAAGAACATGTAGACATTAGACATTTATTACAACACACGTGAGATATACAACAATAAAAAGAATAAATAAAAAAACTTCACCTAATTGTGTTTCATGCGTATTAAAAATATTCTGAGCCGTTGATAAAAAACTTGATTTGAATTCAAGCTCAAATTTTGACTGAGACTTTCTTGCAACTACGAGTTTACCAATCTACAACAACTATGAGTTATAACTTACAACCACGGATCAAAGATTTACCATGAATTAAATATTATATGTGTGACATAATAGTAGGTGAATTAACATCTCACGGTACCATGGGTGTTTTACAGTAAAACTCTTAAATATATTATCATTCTATACACATGACTTAGAGCTTGATTTATAGTTGCAAGATTGTGTTATAACTTACTTCAATGTACGAACAAAAATCAGTGAATTAAACTATAATATTTTCTTTAAAATATTTAACTAAAATGAACAAAAAAACCTGGTTTAGGCCTTGGCATTTCCTGTGACGACTGCAGTGTGACTTGTCACCATTTCTCTCGACGTTGGCTGTAACTGCAGTTCCGTGTTGCATCAAATTGCTACTTGAATCTCCGGGAGACTGCTGCGAGCGACTCTGCCAGTCCTAAACTTCTCAAAGTGTCAGCTTAACCCAAAACCAAATATCTGAGTAATAGACTTCCTCCTATTACTCCTCTAACTACTGGGCCCCCTTACATAACCAAAATGACAGCACCAAACCTGTGCTCATCCCAAATGTAAGCCTCTCCAAACATAACTTATTCTCAAAGGGCCAGTCCCTCCAAACATACACTTGTACCAAAGATATGCTTATACCAAGCATGGGCTTATACCAAACATAAGCCTCTCCAAAACTATGTGCCCCTCCAAACACTCTGTAATATTTACAATAAATAAGAACTAAATAGAACACCAGCTAAGTAAAATAAAAGCTTACCTCCTATAGAGAGTATTACATAACCTTCACGAAACACGTGGCGATCGGATTACGACAAGCAACAGAATTCCTTCCTGGAACTTACAAAATGCTTCTGGCAGGACGGTAAAGAAACACTGGGTACATCAAATCAAATCCCTTTTCAGTGTCAGCGATGTAAAACCCAAATTCTTCACTACAAAACCGGGACCGCCGCCATTCCGCTAATCTCGTCGCTGTCGAAGAACGAAAAAGTCAGCCCAAGATCTTCTACCGTTCTCAGTGTTGCCAACTTGAGCATCAAGAGAACTCTTTCTCTAGCCAATAAAAATGCGCCAACAAAAAGGACTTGTAATTTAAAGACCGAATTACACCATTGTGTAATATCCCAACAACAGAATACGTGAGTAACACCTCTAACTTAAAATATTATACACAAAAGAAAGCACGCTTTCTTTCCCTGTTAAGAATTTCAGATATGCAAACCACCATGCCCCTTGAAGTACGAGTGGTTGCCTATCAAACAAATGAACTAATGGGTTAATTTACTGTATTAAAACTGAAATTATTAATGTAGATTTTTCAAATGCTACACTTTCCAGCGAGCTAAATACTTAAAATCTGTCAACGAGATAGGGAGTACACTCAGGAGCAATAAGCAAAGTACAAAGCAGGGGCTCCACTATAGCGACCAAAATTCAACTCTCTTTTAAAAGAAAATTTTAACCCACTTCTAGGTCAGAAATTTGGTAGACTGGTAGATACAGACTTAAACACTGGTGTCATATGATATTTGAGTCCACCACCTTATGAAATGGGTTTCTCACAAAATAAATTTCACCATCATGTAAGGATTTTTCCACAGTCCTCCTCCTAATTAAGGTTTTCACTGATCTTTATAATTTTTTGAGATGATGAAGCTATTCTGTTTGCACAATTTTGAAACGCAATTTTAATGTCCGACTTTAGCTTTATATTTTTTATGATTTCACCGTACCGAAAGGTAGAAACTGTCTTTTATTTTTTGGATTTTAGACTTTATATATATTTTCTCTAGAAACTTCAGTTAATTTTCTATAAAATAGACCAACACAGATTTTAGCACTATTAGAGGAGGTCAGGACTCGCAAGGACACCCATGTATCTGCTACTGGGCCAATCTAGCCTTCCCCCCGTTTTCGGGGGTGCCGAAACCGATTCCGGGGGTTCAAAGAAGTTTTTAACCCCGGCTACCCCCGAAATCGCCCCAAAACCACCAAAAGTCTCTTTTCCGGCACAGAAATCAATCCAACCCTGTATTTTGGTAAATTGGCCCTCCCCATAACTTAAAGTGGTAATTCTGGAGGGAGATAATCCCAATCATCCCTACCCCTCGATTCAACCCCAATAGGACTTGGATTTCTTTATAAGAAATATTTACAATTTTAAAAAGGGGGTTTGTTGGAGGGAAGATGAAGGTGACCAGGGTTATAATCAGGGGTGGTTATGTTATTGAACCAAGTAAAATGATCCATTTGAAAAAATATCCAATTTACTAAAAAAGTAAATTCAGACAAAAAATCCCATGAAAAAATAATATTTAAATCAGTAAAAATACTTCTAAACACCTTTGGCATCATATTAAATCGAAATTCACGTAAAAAATTATTTCTGTAAAAATGACCAAAATATTAGAAAAAAATTCAAGTTGTACGTAGTGGAAAACCGACGAACTTTTCGAAAGTACCACGAATTTGGTTTTTCGAAAGCACCACGAATTTGGTGGTTCACAAGTCGAAATCCTCGGTCAGGATGTAGCGAGTAGCTGTTTTAAACGACAAAATTTAGGAAAAAATCAATGGGACGGTTTTTCCAATAAAAACCAAAATCCTCATTTAATATTCCTCAAAGGGTTGGAGCATTAAAATTAAGACTGTACTATTATTATTAATTAAGATATAGCGAATTGAACTCCAAAATTTGGAGATGACTGACCTATGAGCAGAGGCGCGTTTAGGCCTAGGCGCACTCGGCGGCGCGCCTAGGGCCCCACTTTTCCAGGGGCCCCCATTTCCCGATTTATTGAGGTAAAAATGCGATGTAAAAATTGTATTTCCTTGTTATGTCGTTAATTATTTTCGCTTTTCCGATAGCAATAATGATAATTACAACTATCATGAAATACATTTCTTCCCTTTTCCATATCATCCTCATCAGATCTCAATTGCAACAAAAATAGTTCTTCCTTTCGATTTCAATTTTTTTCATATTTCAATGTAGAAGTCTATAGGAATTCATTGTTTGTGTTTATCATATTTGAATATTCTTGAACATTCATTTTTTTAATCTTTATTCACTGCATCACACTGAAAAAAATATGTTCGTAATATTAATGAATAGGTTCATCGACTGAAAAGTGATGAATCCGTTTATTAATATAATGTACGTTTATATAGTAACAATAAATGTGTACATTGTCTTAATGAACATATACATTATAGCAATAAACAGATTCATAAATTCTCAATGAACTTTCATTCATTGATTTTTCGAACATATGTTTTCAGTGTATTAAAAAAAATAGCAATCAATTAACAGACCAATTTGGCAATTCCTCAGACGTTACTATTTAAGTTTCGGCAGTCGGCACGTGCCAGATGACGAATCAGCTTTTCTGTAAATTTCACATTAATGAAAATAAATCTACTGATAATGATGATGCGAGAATTCAAGAACCTGAGACAGAACAATCTAGAAAACCCGAGAAAGTAACTGAGAAAATTTTGATTTTGAAACCAGTGATGAGGACTGCGAAAAGGAAGAAGCATTAGGAAACGATTCTAGTGAATCTCGCGATGATGAACAAATAGAAAAACAATCTGAAAATAAAGAGAATTTGGAAAAAGAGTATGACGATGCAAAACAGGCTAATAATCAATGCACTACAATAATCAATGCATTAGTATCAATCTATAAAGGCGACATACATTCCAAGCTATCTCCAGATAAATTATAATAAGGACCCCCGCAGTTTTTTAGAGTAAAAATGTGTTTCAGTCGATAGTTCTGAAACTTGGGGAAAATCTTGTCCTGGGACCCCTGATTAAAATTCATTTTGACCACCAGTTCGACCGAATTCGATTTTTTGATTTAGAGCCGATTGAAACTGTGAACATCTGCGAAGGTCTGCTTAAATGTCCCATAAAAATTCTGAAAATATTCATACTCATTTTTTGGAGAAAATAAACATCTTTTTTTCTGGGTGTTTTTTTTTTCAAAATGATTCCTTCTCCCGGAAAAACATAAATAACAAAAAGAAAAAAATATTTTTTTTTGTAGTTTTTTTACGGGAAAAGGAAGCACTTTGAAGAAAAAGTTGAAGGATCATAAGCTGATTACTTTTACCTAAAGAACGTGCCTGAATATTTTAGGGTGTTTCTGAAGTAAAAAAAAAATAAAATTTTAGGGAAATTCTTGGTCGAAATTATTTTTGTCTAAGAAATTCTGAAAACCGGTAGGCGTGTTCTTTGAACACAAATAAGCATCTTTTGTCTGTTGGTGTTTATCCTCAAAGTGCTTCCTTTTCCCGTAAAAAATTTTTTTCCGGGAGAAGGAAGCACTTTGTAAAAAAATGCCAAGAAACAAAAGATGCTTATTTTTCTTCAAGAAATGAGCATGAATATTTTCAGAATTTTTATGGAACATTTACGAAGACCTAGTGGTTAGAGAGAATTTTAATCAGGGGACCCAGGAGAATATTTTCCCCAAGTTTCAGAACAATCGACTGAAACCTATTCTTACTATAAAAAACTGCGGAGTCCTTTATTCTCAATGTGTTGCAGGCCACATTTTTTAATGTTGAAACCCTTTTGTGTATTTACTTGATCATTCCGGTCAGTAATCCCTCATGTAAATGCACTTTTTCGGCGCACAAAAGAATTAATAACTACTTAGTAGTACTTCGGGGCAACAGCGACTTCAAAATTTGTCTCTTCTGTATACTGTATCAGAGGAAACACAAAACTGTGATATCAAGCGTTCAAAGTGACAAGTTTGCTAACATATAAAGCCGGAAAAAAATAATATGATAATATGTATTTGTAAAAATATACTTGCCTTCAAATCTTTAGATCTAATATATTTTTAATCGAGGTGCCCTCAAATCTCACAGCGCCTAGAGGCCCAATTTATCTAAAGGCACCCCTGTCTATGAGAAATATACCCTCTACTTTGATCGCAAGGCATGTTTTTCCAACAAAAGTAATTACAATATAAAGTTAATTGGATTAATATATCATTATATAAGAATATATTTGCAAAATGAATGATCATTCTAATGACTCCCGGCAAAGATACGAATAAATCTGTGGATCAACTGTACAAAGTTTACTAAGCCATCTTCTAACACTTTTTCTCTATGATAAATTTTTTTACGAATTTTGTGATTAGTTCCACATTAAAGCTGAGACTTTTCTCTTCATTTTATGTTATTTTCATTTTTTAGGTACTCTCAATAGTAAGAATTGTCGATCGATGAGCCCGGTCGTACGAAACTCCCGATGAATTTTCATTTTTCACGCATTTCGAAGCGGCTCAAAACTATAAGTGCAAAACTCGATTTAAAACGGTTTAAGTAAGACAAAAATTTGTAAAGAACTTCTTTGTAGAGAAAGAGACGAGCTACAACTTTTGTTGAAAACTGTTTTCTCTGTTTCCATTATTTTGACCGTTAGAGCAAAGGAAACCGAAAATCAGAGTTTTTCCAAATTATTTTGAATTTTCCCGGAACTTGGAAGTGCGAAGAATTCATCATCTCATTCTCCAAGTTATAACCTACCTAATCCCGGAGATGATTCGTTTATTAATTTTTGTTACACTGAATGGCTAATTTGCCTGTATTGTAAGAAAATCACCAAAACGTAAATTTTACTTTTCAACATGTAAGTTGGAATCGATCGCAAGTAATACTCCTCCCTCTGGATGTTTTGCCAGGTGTAAAAATAGTCCTAAATAGTATTATAACTGATTATCGAAATCCAACAAGTCAACCCATGTTTCGGTTAATGCAATGATAGGAAATGTACAGGCTAGCGAGCTGAGAAATTCAAAAGTTTTGTTTTTGGTGCTTTTAAAATTTTAACACTAAATGTCCATTTCATAACAAGCACGATTGCGTGTAGAATTAGTGAGAATTTTAAATAAAATATCAAAAGGTCTCAATGATGATACTTGAGATTACAATTATACAAGAGGTCAAGAGTCAAAACATCAGTTTCTGCATAGTGTCTCCAAAGATATTAACGTTACAATAAAAATTGTTATTACTCAATTTGTGCTTTAGTTATTTGCTACGTTTAAGTTCTGTTACTTTTTCTCGTAGGTGTAACCATTTCAAGACTTAACCGTGTCAAGATGCAATAATAACATATGTATTATAATCCCACAGACTGTTTCTTGATGATGTAGGAGTGCGGAAAATCACCCCTGCACGATTCTTTTGAACGTCAACTATTCGAATTTTATTTTGCAAATGTTACCTATATCATAGACAGAGGTATTCTTTTACATCGTGTTACATGAAACCCAGAAGCTATGTATCAATCCATTTTTGATAAATATTGTGATAATGTTCAAAGACAGTGGACTCCTAATCAAATTATTACATTCAATACATATGATGATATAATCATCAAAATACGAAAACTGCTGAATAACTCAACATCTCAAATCGAAGGAAATTGTACCTGAGGCATCAGTGGAACTTCCAGCAGATAAAGAAGAACTACTCTCTAATAAAAATAAAAGAAGAATTTATTCCTCAAAAAGTTTTGATTCTTATAAATTAGGTAAAGGTTGTAGGGATGTAACACATCATCTGTGTTTAATAAACGTATATCCAGTGCAATAATACAGATTTTGCAAATATGGCAAGTCAAGAACGAAGAAAACGTAAATAATACAACAGTAACAAAGAATAAAATAAATAACAGAGGAATAATAGCATGCAAAATAAGAACAAAGTATCACTTTTACAAAGAGAGACAGCTGTAGACCCATTCCATTTCCATTTTAATTGTTTTTATTTTCTTTATCTATGTATAATTCATTCCTTAAGCTATCTTAGTGTACAATATAGATCATTTACATATTTAATACATTATGTAAGCAAATATATAATGGGTCGTTGTTAGACCAGGAGATTTTAATTTGGAATTTATTATTGAGCTGATTTGATATTAGCACACTTCCCTCAGCATGTGCATTTATTTTGGTATGTTCCTCGAAAGAGGATTTAAATAGTTTTTATTTTAAACAAATTTTTCAGAGGCGTGTAATTAATAAAACAAAATATACAGGAAAATATAAAAGAAAAAAAACCTGTTTTAAATAATGGGATATAAAATATCTACTAGCGCTGTATACGCAATTTCTGCGGTGTGTAGATTTATGTGTGGGCGAACGTTCCGGGGCAGGAACGAAAGGTGTATGGAGTTTTTGTTGGAGAGGGGGATTTTATGTTTCGTGTGTTGTCCGTCTGTCGACAAGGTCACCGTCTACCATAGTAGACGGGAAGTCTTTGGTGGAGTAATTTATGTGTATGTTGAGTGCCATCGTCACGTTGTACGTCTGTAATGTCTGCTGTCAGAGCCGATTGCTGAATTTTGGTTGTAAAAAATTTTTGAGATTTTTCGTCCATGAAATCACGGATCATTTCGATGTTTGTTAACCTATGCAATTCAGCAATCGGTATATATCTGCTGGAATTTGTAAAAAGGCGCAAAAGTTTATTTTGTGTTGTTTGTAATCGTTGGCATTGTGTTTTTGAGATAATGTTCCAAGCCATACAAGCATTAGTCAAAATTGGCCGAAATATAACTTTATACATTAAAATTTTGTTATTTATTGATAATTTGCTTCGTCTGTTAAGTAGAGGGTAGAGTTTGTTTAATGTCGCGTATGTCCTGTTAAGAGTCTGTGTAATGTGGGGAGCGAAACTCATCCTCTTATCTAGGGTTACCCCCAGATATCGGACCGAGTTGCGCTCCTCTATTACTGTATTGTTGATTTTTAATTTTGTTATTGTTCGAATGTTTGTGAATTTACGAGTAAACGTTATTGTCTCCGTCTTGTCGTCGTTTATGGTAATTTTTCAATTTGAGAAGAATTCGAGTATTTTTTGCAGATGATACCTAACCTTCTGTGTGGCCGTCTGTGCATAGAACGACCGTCCATACAGGACGGTATCGTCTGCATATAAGAGGAAATTTGTTGTGGGGTGAGGGGGGATGTCTGATGTGTATAAATTGTAAAGGATCGGGGAGAGGATCGCCCCTTGTGGGACGCCCGCCGAGATCCTTTTTTGCGTTGAAAAATTTCCATTAATGTTAACTGTGATATGACGAGCACTTATATAGTTTTTGATGAAAGTTACTATGTGTAATGGTAATTTTAGAAGGTTATGTAATTTATAAATAAGGCCGTTATGCCAAACTGTATCGTATGCCTTTTGTATATCTAGAAGCAATAGAACTGTACATTGTTGTTTGTTATAAGCCTGGAGGATGTCCTGTACTATTTTACATAATGCCATATTAGTACTATGACCCCTCCTAAAGCCAAATTGTTGAGCGGGGATGAGGTGTTTTTTGTCTACAATTTTCATTAAAATCCGTAGGAATACCCTCTCCATCAATTTGGAGAGGATATTTAATAAACAAATAGGTCGATAACTCGAAGGGTTATGTGGTGGCTTATTTGGCTTTAGAAGAGGGATAATAATACCAATTTTCCAGGCTTTAGGGTAGTATTGAAGTTTAATTATGGCATTTATTAAATATGTTAATTGACACAGCATTTTATTAGGTAAATTTTTTAACAATATATTCGGGATTGAATCAGGCCCGGGAGCTTTTTTATTTGGAAAAGTTTTTATTATTGATTTTAGTTCTGTGGGATTTGTAAAATATTTAGGGATTTTATTTGGGGGGAAATGAACAATATCAGGTATTTGTCTGGCCAAATTGGTAACGTTATTATGAAAATCCGAGGTATTTGGTGTTGTAGTGTTTGTTAGCTGTAAATGATTGGCAATTGCCTCAGCCTTTTCTATGTTTGTGTTAAAAATATTATTGTTATTAATTAATGTTGGTATAGTAGCAAAAGGTTTTTTAAGTAGACGAGACATACGCCAGAGTGAATTGTCGCGAGTTGTCAATGCTTGGATCTTATCATTCCAAGCATCTTCCCTGAATTTTGTTAATCTGTTTTTGACTGTTTCTTGGACGTCAATCATCCTAGCACGGTCTATGTCTCGTCTACTTTTTTGCCACCTGCGCCTCAACCGGTTTTTAAATGTTATGAGCCTCTGGATATCGTCCGGAATAATTTCAGTACGTGGTTTAGATTTAATTTTCCGGGTAGTTTTATTTCTGGCATTTATTATAATTTGTGTAATGCGATCGACTTCCTCATCGATTTCAACCGGAGAATTTATATTATTATTTATTTGTAGATGTTCGTTTATTAGGGCCCTAAATTCATTCCATTTTGTGTTTTTGTAGTTATATATATGCCTCGAATTTTCATCGTTACGTTTGTCTGGGAGGGAAAAGTGGACGGGGTTGTGATCAGACGATAATTGGGGGAGGGATACAGCGTTTAGGAGGTTGGGGATGTTTTTTGTGAGGATTATGTCTAAAATTGAGGGTGTGGAGTTATTTAACGGGAAGTGAGTGGGGGTTTCGGGTGCCTGAATAGAGATGCCTTCTGAAAGTGCATATTCATGTACAGTATGTCCATTTCTATTGTTTCTGTTATTATACCAAGACACATGTTTGGCATTTAAGTCACCTGCTAAAATCAATTTTGGATGATTTGTCAACTCAGAGAGTAATCTGTTATTTAACTTACACACCGGAGAATTATATACAGTTGTTAAAACTGTGCCATCTTGTAGTTGTATTGAGACATTATCCACGTCAGGTCTAATTGGGGGGAGGGGTAAGTGCGGTATATTGTTATGCACCATTATAGCCACACCTCCCCCTCGGTTTCTAGTTCTATCCGATCTATGAATCTGAAACATAGGAATTTTCAGTTTGTTTTCTGGTTTTAATTTAGTTTCTGTAATTAACATTATATCTATTTTTCCCTGGAGGAGGTAAAAACAAAGCTCTCTTACTTTATTACTTAATCCGTTGGCGTTCCACAGACAAACTTTAACCATCTATGTTATAATTTGGCAAATGATTTTGTATGAAGTCTTGGAGGATTGTAAGTTTGTCGAATGGGCCGCCAGCGGATTCTAGCATGCTATTTAGGTGTAAAATTGCTTTAATAGTTTCTTGAAGATTAATAAAAGACTACTTAATTTATTCATCTCAGTGGCCAGTAAATTAAAATCTCCTGTCAAATTCGACCCGGGGACGGTGGTTAGACGTAATGTGGAAGCGGTGGCATCATTTCTGGGACTGGGGGCGGTGGAGGCGGATCCGGGGGCGGAGCCTCGTCTGGTGTTATTTTGACCTGGGACAGCATTCCCGGAGTTATTGGGGCTGTAGACCCGTTCTAATTGTACATAACTACAATTTTGAAAATAAATGTTTTTATCATGAAACTAATATGTTCCGAGATACTTATAACCATTAATTATTTTTTACTTTTTACCCCTTGACCATTGGTATCGTCTAGCTGCCACTGGTCTATTTGACAGACTAGTGGCATTCGAGGGAATTTCGTGCATTTTGCGTAAACTGTTGAAGTATGCTTCAAAAAAAAATATACAGCTGGGTAGACCTTTGTATTCAAAGCAGATTCAATTTGATTTGATTATAAAACTAGCAACATTGTTTCAGACAGATAGACTTTGATAACGTGTCCCCGTAGTGGTGTGATACGCTGGAGTCAACCTTTCACTTTTTAGTACTATTCACATTATTTTTTATTGAAACACTAAATTAGTTCTTCAAGGATTATGGAAGATGAGCAACAGATGCAAAGCACGAGCATATTGTATAAATTATGTAAATATTGGTTCTTAAAAATGAAAGCACGTTAAAATTATAAAATAGTAATAAAACGATGCATATTATTTAACACTTTATTTAGCGTAATAATCATATTTTATACATAAACTATCACTAAATTACTTAATTACAAATTACTTATTCACAGTTGCATAACAAAGAAAGAATGGGAACTAAGTCGAAATGAAAAAGGTACTGGCACTAAGACGGAATATACAGGGTAAATAATGAAAGAGGATATTGTTAAAGAATTTCAGGCGATGGACATGTTGACTTGTTAATAAACTGATAACCCGAAAGAAGTTTTGGTTAAAAAATGACAAACATAAAGAATAGCCTTGTGATTTAATGTGGAGACAGGTAGAAATTAAGTATAGTCTAGAAACAAACTTCTTTATTTTTTGGACTCTGTGCGGTACGAGCACGTGATTCCAGATAGTTTTGCTAGCTTACGATGCGTGATTCAAGCTAACTCATTTTATTATTTGTTTGCTAGTTTTTCAGTGAGGAGCTGTCAGAGCGCACGCTTCTGTGGCCATCAAGATCCCCAGATTTCACATCAGTTGATTTTCAAATATGAAGTAGAATGAAAAAATAGTGCTTAACTAATAGTCAAAATAGAGCAAGCTACCCTACAATTACAAACAGAAATAAAACTAAGAGCGACGACGGTTAAAATGAGAAGACGAGCACGGATATGCATTAAAAGTAATGGATCTTATCTCGAACATGAAAACCAGTAGTAAAGGTTTTGAAATGATATATCCTTATTTTTTTTTGAAAAATGTCACATATATCTAAGTTTTGTTTAAATGAAAAATTATTACCGAATGATTATATTTTCTCTTTTTTAGTAACTGTAAATCTTGGTGGTATGTATGATAACATCACTTAAAGAAGATAAAATATAATTGTTTTCAAAATAATTTTAACACTTACAAAATCAAAAATGTAGAATACTTTGAAATTTTAAAGTGTTTAGTAGACTTTTGTGTCGTGAGAGCTATGCCTCCTATTCAAGGTCCACATTGTTTTGCCAAACAGCCCGTATATTGGTTGTAAAAAAAATGTCTATCAACCGCTTTGTATCCGCGATTTCCCGCTTTCTCTTTGTCTTTCCTTGTGAAAACTTACAATTATCATTTTTGGTCCGAGAGAAATGATTTCCCTAATCGTCTGAAGTTCTCAATTTCCTACTTTTTTAAACTCGATTAAAAATCACTTCGGTAAAAGAATGGCCGGAATATTATGTTTCCTACTTTGTCTCTGGTTTAAAGATGTGTGCTTGAAAAAATGAATGTAAATGGCGTTGTTTTTGAAGAGAATACAAGGAAAGCCTAAGAATAACATTTAAGGAAGTAGCAAAAAATTGGAAAGGACAAAAAATTAGTTCCAGCATAAAAGACCTTAAGAGTAGCATGTTTTGAACATGCTTATTTTGTTTTTATTACTGCTTTTAGTTTTTTACATGATTAAACAGTAAGGTTGTAATTTTTCATCATCCTCACTTAATTAAATTCCCTAGGCACTAGTTTGTGGCTCCGCCCTGTACAGGGAAAAGTTTTACTTGTAGAGAAAGGCACAAGTGTAGAATTTAAAAAGAGTTAACGGGTGAAAGTAGCGGTATTACATACGCAGGAGTGCAAAGTAGTTATTACAGTAGAAACAGAAATAAATTAATTTTTATTACGTAACAACTTATGTAGGTATATTCATTGCAAAGATTCCTATGGAGGTGTGGAATTTGATATTCTGAATTTATATTGCAGAAGATATAAAAATTTAAGTACAAATAAAGTAGTGTGTGATTTATTCACAGCTACAACGTAGGAGTGCATGATATTCATCTATATACAATGCTTTATTAAATATGCCACAAATTATTTTTTTGCAATATGAAAAATATGTAATAAAATAATGATTTTATCGGTATTAGATTACAAATCGTTTAAACACTCAAAGAATTGCTGTGGTGTTTTTGTACCTAATTTTACAATATGATAATTTTGAGAACAAAAATGAATACAAGGCGTCACCGAATAGAAAACTTCATTGGTGATAAATGTACTTGCTTGCAATTTAGCACTTGGGTGAACGACAGACAAGTTTAAAACATCTAAAATAAAGAAACCTTTCTTAAAGATACTAATATCTCTGAAATAAATATTACATTGACTGTAAAAATCACAAAAACGTCAGAATCATTCCTTTTGGGTATTTATAAAAAAAATGACTCTTAAAACATATTGCAGATTGTATAAAAAATGTAAATCTTAATGGTTTGCCTCTTTTTAAGAATTATTTCACGACTTAAAGTTATAATTATTCTTAAACTTATTTCCTGGGTCTACTACTCTTGACTTGCACTGGGAGTGCTCCAGGGGGTAGATTAGGGAAATCCGCTTTCTGTCCTTGTCTGTTTTTGGGATTATTCTGTGGAACGTTGTCTTCCGCCTCTTCCTCTGGTGGAGGTGGTGGTGGGGTGCTAGGTACATCACAGTCATCAGTAGGAGGTACCACACATCTTAAGGAGTGGCGATCGAAGACCAACATGGCAGGGCACCTCTGGAGACGTGGGTAGCCACCTTGACATTGCCAGTAACGGTTGCAGGATTTTCCCAAAGGAACGTTGCCGTTGGCATCATCATTACAAAGCGCTAAAGAAAATCGAATGTTATTATAATTAATAGTAATAATAGTAATAGTAATAGTAATAATAATATCTAGTTTTATATTTCTGGAGATAAAGAAAGGCAAATATCTTTCGTATAATATATGACGTAAGATTACACATATCGGTAAAACTAAGCGATTTTCAGCACTTAGAGTAAACGAACACAAGCTAGAAATATCGTAGAGGCCAAATGTACTTAGAGTCTATATGTTTACTGCAAAATATTTCACGCCAGCAATCAGAGACAATTTTACACTATGTTAGTACTGAGTACCGGGAGACATTCTATTAGGTGTTCTGTGCGCCGCTGATGATATAATTCATCAAAATCTGAATTAATGAGCTAACCTAAATATTTTTTGTTTTCAACTATATTTCGTCGGCTTGTAAAATTCTCACACAGAAGTAAACATATGCTTGAAACATTAATTTCCTTGAATGCTGGTCCTTACAAATACAAAATCAAGTACATCTTTGTTCAATCTTGATACATCGGCATCAGCTACATTTGCTTTTACATTTACGTACTAGTAATTCTTGAAGCTTATTCATGGTGATGTCATAGTCTGTGGATCAAACATATTCATAAATATCTCCATATTTCCTCCATCTCTAGTCATACAAATTTAGACGGTCTATTAGATAGGAGAAGAGAATTAATCTCGCCTCACTGACGTCTCTGCAAAGCCTGGTGGTGTGGTAGAGGTGTAGTACAATAACACCACAAGACACTGAAGAATTGAAGGAATTAGAGTCTGGCGACATATCAAACGGTATGTTAAAGTACACTCCTAAAGCCTCGTCGACTTCTCTGAAAGACATCCACGATTTTCAAGCACTAATTTTCTTAACACTTTCAAACTCCTGCCATTGCGAGTGCTTTGCAACTATGAGAACACTCTCAATGGTTCTGACAATAACACGGCGGTATATCCCTAATTATTTTTTTAGATATATGTCCAGTTTCAGAGGTATTCGAGAAATCTGTACTTGAAAAACATGGATACATTTCATAGAAGTTGACTAATATACCACTTGATCGCAAGACTCCATGTCCTGTTCAATTCTTCAGGATGTTGTGGTGTTATTTGCCATGCCTCAAGCTTTGCAGAGACCAGGAATGAGGCAAGACGTATTCTTTTCAGGCAGTTCAGTTTACAAATTGAAAATATTTCACCCACATATGATGTTCTCTTCTATGACTAAGGCCAATGCTGCAATGCATCGTTTGGAGCAACTACTAGACGATGAGCTAGCTACGGAGGGGGGTATGTGACTAATTGTAGTAAAAATGTTACCCAGTACAGGTTCGATTCTTGCCGACATAGTGAGAGGCCTGCTGCCAGAAGGTAGTCTGGAAGGATAATGGGCGGATGGGCGGTCAAACATGTAATTTTTTCAAGTAAAATAAGTGATAAGGTGTAGTACTGGAAATTTGCGGATTGATTCAAGATAGTATAAGTAAGCAGGAAAAAATCGGCAGAAGATTGGGTGGAAGGTAAAGGACCGCCAGAAGGTCCCAACGTTGCAAAAAATTTCGCAACTTTTACATGATCACAATTTACGTACTTATTTTTTTTTTTTTTTTTCAAAATGAACTTATGTGCAAAACGCCAGAAGGCTTAGTGGAAGAAGAAGAGTGAAAATACTGATGATAATTAATAGCGTCAGTGCCTTATTCGATCAACCATTAATTTGGAGATGTTCAATAAACTATTGGTCAACTGTCAGAAGTCAGTCAGGAAGATATACAAAAGTTATTGATTTTATTAATGAAAAGATTTAACGACTAATTTTATCTTTATTACAATTGTATTAAAAATGTTAAATATTCGTAGAGGCAACCATTACAACGATTAGAAACACATCAATTGTTTTCATGGAATCTTACAAAATAATAATTATTTTTACTTAGAATACAACAAACTTCTCTAATAGAATAAGGACGAAAAAGGTTTCAAAGGCTAAGCAATTTCCAAGATTTCATGTAAATGTAATCCATTAGAATGAAAGTTTTTTAGGACAAGATAGATAAATAAATTGATTTTATGTCTTTGTTCTCATTTTTAACTGAATCTTCATGATCGTGGGGGTTATGTAGATACTAGTTTAATCTGCATGGCCGTAGGGGACTGTGTGGATGCTAGTGTTAGAATGAGAATTGTCAAATAAGAAATTAGACAAATTCATTTTAGGATTTTAATTTGCTAGCATAACCAGAATTCAGGTTATCGAAAGTAGAAATTAAATAAAGTTATTAAAGATACGCAATCTTGAAAATCGAATTCAATAATACCTGCCGAATTTTCACTGTCAGAGATAACGTCTTTGACATATGGTGGTAAGTGTGGTCCTTCAAACCATTTAAATTCATATTTAGCTGTGTTTAGTATCCATCCTGAAGTTTATGCTTTAAGAAGCATTCGCCGATTTAGGCGATACTTCTGTAGATAAGAAAGTCCTTTTTCGATCATTCAACCATTTATTTGTAATATGTATCGTATCCCATCCTGCAACGATGTAAATAAGCTGAGATTCGAATTGTTTCTTCTAAATTACACGATAAAAAATGTTAACGAACCTTTTCAAAGAAACAATTTGAAGAATTTCGATGCTTCCTGCTTGCTGCCTTGCTACGTCGTACTACCTCAGCAGATAAAAACAGCTTATTATATTGCACATGTATGGATGAATGCTACCGTATACGTTAAATTAGAACTCGAAGCAGAAAATTCAGGATGGATACAAAACAGAGCCGAATATGAATTGTAATGGTTTGAAGGACCACACTTACCACCATCTGTCAAAGACGTTATCCTTGATAGTGAAAATTTGGATGGTAATATTAAATTCCATTCTGATGATTGCATATCTAATTTAATAACTTATTAATTATTACTATTTACTTTCAAATGAAGATATTGATACCATTTTGACAGCGTCGAGGATTCTGACTTCGATGATGATTTAGAAAATAAGAATTTAAGATTCTCTGAAAACAATTGATGTCTTCCTAATTGACTTCTGGCGGTTGACCAATAGTTCCCGTTACGAATATTTAAAATGTTTAAAACAATTGCAATAAAATTAAAATTAGTCGTTATATGTTTTCATTAATAAAATCAATAACTTATGTATATCTTCCTAACTGACCTCTGACAGTTGACCAATAGTTTATTGAACATCTCCAAATGATGTCGACAAATAGTCAGGAGTACATTTCAAGATGTATGATTTGAAGATGCAGAGAAACGTAGTCCATAAGATTGACGCTTAACCTTCTGGCGTTTCTTTGTTACTAAGCGATGAAGGACTAACGGAGAAATTTATGAAACTGTTTGAACTATAAACTCTAACATGATGATGAAGAAACTTCAAGAACTAGTAACATGTAACGAAAGAATAAATGTAACAGATGACAATGTATCAAAGTTAGACTATGGTGTACCTTACTTTGTACTTATGAGAGCCAGTGTCGAAGGGAATGTAGGTTTCAGGGTCATATTCCTTTTTGTGTGGAAGTCTTTAGGACCATGATATATACTTTTAAGATTAATTTCCTCAAGAATTTTTTTTTACAACTTTTCTTTCGGCTCTTTTCTATTTGCCCTCTTAATAGAAAGAAAATCGTGATACCTACGCTAAAATGCATACAATTTGTCTATCAATTGGGATATTGCAGCATACAAAGGTAGAGGCTTCTTGTCGGGGCGGCCATGTTGATCATATCATAAGCGTTACTCAGGATGTCAGGAAAAATGTCTCTCGGTGAATTGAAACAGGCAGCAGGAAATGAAATATTTTAGCACTTAATGCTACTAAGCACATATATTACAAGTACATAAATTACAAAATATCATCCTAGTCATAACAAGAGATTATTTATACCAGCTCATTGGCACCAAATATACAGTTTTTAAATTTAATGTTTATACTTTGAGCTAGAACCGGTACATAAATTTTAATCCTGCGACAACTAGGGTGTGATAAAAATAAAACTCACAAATCATTAATATTTAACGTTGATTTCTGGTTACTAAATAAATAATGAAATTACTGTTTAGCGTATTCAGTATTAGAAGCTGCTGTGAAGAGTATTCTAAAATAAACAATACTTACGATGTTTTTGGCATCCCTCTACGTTCTCAGGCCAGTCACAAGAATGGGTACGTTCGTTGTAGAGCAGACCTCCGATACAAAGTTGTTCTGTGGCAGTTCCGTTCCAACAGGTCCAGTACCTGGTACATGATGTTTCGTGTCCAAATATGCCGTACAACCAGGCACAGTGCTCGGTGCCATGTGGAGGATCTACAATGATATTGAGTACAGATACTGGATTTTGATACAGAATGTAAGGTTTTTCTTATATTTTAGCCCAACCGGTTACTACTTAGTTCCCTGATTACTATAAAAAGTGTATTAAACGGCCAAAAACCAATTATATTTTTATTCAATTATGAGAGGCATATATGTCTATGCTTTGCGTCATAAGAGATGTAACCTTGATCAAATATTATTATTATTACTACTACTTGTTAAGATCTTATTTAGATTAACATCTTGAAGAACTTTTGTAGTAGCTATTTTACCACTTGACAAGTACTCATAGACAAAAAACCACAAGAGTGTTCTCTGGCAGTACTCAAGTATTTCAGGAGTTCTGAAAATATTTTTCAAGTAAGGGATAACAAAATGTTGTTGCTCTCTTCTATTGAAAATAACCATGCTGAAGTTCATCATCGTGTAGTTTCCATATTATATTATTTTTTATTCTAATTAATTCATTTTTCGTTTTTACCTGTAGAAAGTACAGCACTGACGATAAATAAAATAAACTTAACTAAATAAAACTGAAGAATATCCTAGAATTCACGCCCTGGAATAGTGGGGTACAGTATTTTTTATTTTTTTAAATTATTTTCCTTCCTAATAATGTAACATAGACTCAATAGTTACTCATTTCGTTATCCTCGTCATCTTTAAACACCTGATTTACATATACATATTGTGACGATTATTTTAAATTTGATATTGTCTGCAATAATAATAATTTTTACTTACTGGCTTGTTGCTTTCCTTCGCAGTAATTCGACCTCCAAGGATAGTCGCATCCCTCTGTCACTCCCCTGTTCTTGCCTGCGAAAACTAATCCGTTGGGGCAGTCGTACAATTCTGGTTGTCCATTTACACACTCCCAATACCTATCACAATATGTCTCGTCTGCTACCACTCTGGATTTCAATTTACATGGGTCTTCTTGATTACCTTTTTGGGCAATCACATAACCTGAAAAGAAATAATATTTTTGAGGTCTAATACTCCGCGGAAAGGCATAACTATAATAATACAACTTATAGTCCAATCAGTAGGGACAAAAAGGTCTTTGCATTATAACAGGTGAGGTGAAAACAATTTTAAAATATGTTGTTTAGGTCTGGACCCTGATGAAAAATGCAAGTTTTCTACCTTGGAGGGGGAAGAAGCAATAAATTGTTTTTTTCAAGATAACCCCGCACCTGTTGATCCAACGACAAAAATGTTGGTATAGTTAATGAAAACGAAATTTGTTACATTTTTGTATACACTCATGGGCAAAAGTATTGCATGTATTGAATTTTTCAAATAATTTATTACTCTTTTCTTCTATTTTATTTTATTATTTAGAAAACACACAGTATACACGGCTTATTTATGGGATTTTATGTAAAACAGAAACTGGAACTTGATAAACAAATGTTCTTATTAAAAAACAATAAACAAAGACAAATTCAATAATTAAATGCAACAGTTTGTTATTAGCTGTCGTTTTTACGCTTTAATGAAACAAAAATCTTCTAAATTTGGAATTAATATCGCGTTTTATCTCCTCTAGCGTATAATACAGCTTGCATTTTCTGCAGCCGCAATTTCCATGACAACCTTTTATCCACCCGCAAGCTATTTGTTCCAGGAAAGTCTGCGGTGCAGGAGGTTTGGTTGTGCTAATTGGCATTAGTCCATTTTTAGATTTTTTCCAACACCACTCAAAACGATTTAAAATATTCCCTTTCCACTGTTGAATTTGGTGGTACGTCCTTAAGCCGTGCTGTGGAATCAGAAGTTGGTGAGAAATGGGTTAAAAAAATGTTCAGTTCTTCGATAATCTTTCAAAAACTTATAAGCGACAGCTACTTAAACTGTTGGTCTTAATGCCATACAGAAAAATTACGATATATTCAGATGCGAAACTGATAAATTTTATCATTCTTTTTCATATGAAAGATCATCTAAATATCAAAACTTTGAACAAATACTTTTACTTTAAGAACTTTAAAAGTGAATTATTTATTATTTGTTTGCTTATAGTAATGAAACATATTCTTTATAGGATTTTGCAAACAGCGGAAAGAAAAACTATTTATGAGAACTAAGAGAAAAACTATATGTAAAAATATTAATGAAATCTTTGCATTCTTTCGATAACCTGACTTCTGATTATGCTAACAAGTAAAAATTCTTATTTGCCATTCTCATTATAACACTAGCATCCAACATAGTCCCCTACGGCTAGGCAGATTAAACTAGTATCTACATGATCCCCTACGATATGTAAATTCAGTTAAAAATGAGAACAAAGGCCTGAACTTAATTTATTTACCTACCTTGTCTTTAAAATTGTTTTCGTTCTAATGAGTTATATTTTCATAAAATCTCATTCAGTTTCCTGGAAACGCTTCAGTTCTGTTCTCATCAGAAAAGCACAAAGCAACTCACAACGATGTTCCATGCAAAGCCAAGTCAATATTTATGAATAAGTATGAAATATTTATATTTGACATTGACTGATAAAAACAACAGATCTTCACCTATCTATTAGCTAACTAGTATTGGAGCCTATATACTCTATGCATTTTTACACATATTTTTTCTTTTACTTCTCATAGATAGTTTTACTTTCCGCTGTTCGCAAAATCCTATAAGGAATATGTTTCATTACTATAAGCAAACAAATAATAAATAATTCACTTTTAAACATGCATAGAGTATATAGACTCAAATACTAGTTATATAATATAATATTTCATACTTATTCATGGTTATTGCCTTGGTTTTGCATGGAACATCGTTATGAGTGGCTTTGTGCTTTTCTGATGGGACCAGAATAAGGACGAAAAACGTTTCAAAGGCTAAGCATTTCCAAGCAACTGAATGAGATTTTATGAAAATGTAATTCATTAGAATAAAAAAAAATTTAAAGACAAGGTGGTAAATAAATTAATTTCAGGCCTTTCTTCTCATTTTTAACTGAATTTACATATCGTAGGAGATCGTGTAGATACTAGTTTAATCTGCCTAGCCGTAGGGGACTATGTGAGATGCTAGTGTTATAATGAAAATGGCAAATAAGAATTTTTACTTGTTAGCATAACCAGAAGTCAGGTTATCGAAAGAATGTAAAGATTTTATTAATATTTTTACATATAGTTTCTCTTTTAGTTCTCATAGATAGTTTTTCTTTCCCCTGTTTTCAAAATCCTATAAAGAATATGTTTCTTTAAGAACTTGTTAATTACGTAATATGAATTAATAAATAATACATACGAACTAATGATAAGCAAGTAACAGATATGTAATTTTCAAAAATAGTATCTTTAAAACGGCTATAAATTAGTAGAGCATTAATGTTTTTTATATTTAAGGTCATATGAATATCAGAATTTTAAACAAATACATTTATCATTATCAGTAATAAATCGAAAATAATTTTTATATTATAATAATTAAAAATAACATAGTATAAAGGTAAAAAGTGGTAGAATCGTAAAAAATAGGTAACTTTGAACGACAGTATCTCAGCCAATTTTTATCAATGTGAAAAAATGCCTATACCTGAATCCACTCAGAAGAAAGTTATACACAAAAATTAAAAGAAAAATAAAATATTTAAATTGTTCGTTTTCTTTTCATAGTTTTTTATTCATTTTGTTTCAGAAAAGTTTTCTTTACTTTATGTTCGAAATATTGACACTTTTTGTGAAGTCCTATGAAAACTGTACCGCCTCTGGAAAGGGAGGGGATAAAGGTGATGAGTGATGAACGAATGAATATAGGACAGCATTGAAGAGCAGAGAAGAACCAATGCTCATTAAAATTACTGAAATATAAGTACATCATAACAACATTGTAAATTCAAGCAATACATGTATTAAAATTTGCTTACACATTTGATTACAAATAAGTGAAACTACAGTCCATTCAAACATCAACACTTTATAAAGCGCCACTTCGACAGGAAATTTAATTCTCTACAAAAAATCTATTATGTGTATATACTAAAAAGGTATAGTTTTTGAGTTACAGTTAAAAAACTAAAAAGTGGACAAATTTACTCCGTTCTCAAAAATCCAAGCCAAAATTTAATAATTTTCTGGAATTATCATCTTTCGGGTACAATTAAACATATGAAACAATAAAATACCTTTAACGAATTTATTCCTTTTACACTTGTTTTTTTTTTTCTTTTATTTTTCCAACATAATCAATAGCCTATTGATTACATTCCAAAAACAGAAATAATTGTCGCTAATAAACACCAGAAGTTATAAGGAATTCTTGTACACGATAACTTTTAAGGCAATATGAGTTGTGTCAAATAAAATGGGCGGCAATTTGAGCAACTTTTATAATAATCATAATGGTTACTGTTTTGTGTATTGTATTATTCCTTACGATTAATAAAATGAATGTTATCCCAAAGAAATGTAACTGCTAATATCTCAACAATGATTAATGATAGGTATAGGGCATGGTTAACAAAATTTGTTCGGAAATGAAAGGAAAATCCCAGAATATAAAAATATACAGGGTGCTCCATTTGATAAATGAAAGTTGCATAACCTACCGCCGTTTTGAGGCGCCTTGCACATTTGAAAATAAAATGATTAGGTGCATGTTTTTAAACAGAATAACTATTTCATTTAACATTTCTTTCTAAGTCTCACCGTTTTCCAGATAATGCTTGTCTAAGTAGCTGAGACACCCTGTACATTTAAAACGCAACTTACTTTGTTTCTACGTTCCATCTCCCACTAGGACAATTTTCATGTTTTTTTTTTTTTTACTTAACCTACGAACTATGGTCTATCCATTTTAAGAACGACGCGCCATAATTGTAACATTTTGTAACTTTGACAATAATTAGAAATTAATAGAAACGGCCATTTCATCATTGAAAGTAATGAATAGTTTTGAAGTAAATAAAGTTGACGTGTTTCATCTTGAGGAGAAATAGAGATATAGTGATATTTCTGTAACCACTGGCGGAAATAAACAGTTGTTGACAGTGAATTAGCATTATATAACGATGTGCTCATACACGGTATTTTCATATACATTTAGTTTTGAATTAATACTGTGTAATTTTTTTCTATAAATAAAAGTAATTAATGTTACTTCATATCAAGAGAAAATGGTAACTTTTATTATTTATTATTACTAGATGTTGGCGTCCTTCTAATTTATGTAATGGGATTCTTTTGTAAGAGATATATCATATGTCAATAGGTAATTAATAATTAGTAAACTAATACGATAATTATATTTCTTTTTTCTTTATTCGGAGTTTTATATTATATCTATCTGGGGTTGTTAAATAATACAGTAATTTTTTTCAAACACTTCATCGGCATGTAAATAAGAGACATTTTATTTTTTAAGTTAGTTTCGGAGTCCCCCTCCAGTAGTTTTAATTTAAAAAAAATTAAAAAGTTCTAACATTTTTTGAATATCCTACTCTACATTTTTAAGTAAATTATGTATATGGAAAATTATTATTAGAACCATATGGGTTCCAATGCAGTGAGATGAAGTACTTTGCAATGTGTTTTAAATTCTTAAAAGTACAATTAAATATGGGTAAGTTAAAGACCCAAGAAACCACTTTTTAAGATTGCGCCGAAATAAAAACTATATTATTTTGTAGCCCATAATCCGTAGGTTATATGAATTTCTTCACAAGGCGGAGTAGGCGCTGCGATCGACAACATATTTAAAAAATTAAATTGTAGCCTTTTACAGTGTTGCCGTTTGTGTTACAATTGTAACAATATGTCACAATTCGAAGGCAAAATGTTATGTTATTACAATACCTCCTGTTCTTATATTTACCAAAGAATTTTATTTATGGTATTTTATGTTACTTATTTTAACGTTTCTTTAAAGAATATCTAATTTATTTTATTATTTTGACAGTCATTTATTTTTATTAACCTCTTATATATACTCATTCTTAAATCAAATGCATCTCTATTACACTACTGTATTGTTAATTACGTGTGGTGTTACGGAATGTTACAATTTAAGTCTTAAAATTGTTACCACAGCTACAACCTCAAGTGGCAACACTGGCCTTTAAAGTTATTTCAACTATACCTTTTAAACTCTATCTATTTTAACCCAGAAAAAAATCAATTTTGATTTGATATACTCCTGTAAAATACTAGCGAAAATAATATTAATAATAAATGTAGAAATTGAAGTACCTCAGCTACCGGATCATAGCATAATTGGTCACCAAGGACTTAGCGATATTTTAAACATAAACATAATAGACAGCCCCCAAATCCAGAGCCTCTCGTAGGTTGTCCGGAAGGGGGTTACATATCTGAAAAAACGCAGACAACATCCATTACCCACCAACATTGCCAGTGCCGATGCTGGGGATCGAACGTAGGCAGTCTGAATAATATACTTATTTTTTGAACAGTCTTAATTCCAATTAAATTTTCGAACTCTGCAAGCGATTGAGATTTACTGTTACAGAGAAGTCACTATGAATGACCGTAAAGAAAATAATCTAATGGATTTAGATCTGGTGAACAAGGTGACCATTCAATATGTCCTCTTTGACCTATATATCTCTGTGGAGACCTTTGATTTGGATATGGTCGTACATTAATTCAATAACGATGTGGAGCTCCATCTTGCAATACCAATACCAATACAATACCAGGTTTAAAGTGATAATTGTTCTGTATTTGGTTGTTTTGAAAATAAGTGGACTAAGTTTGGGAATGAACGCTCTTGCAGAAGTTGTAAATAGTTATCTAAATTTAAGTTGTATTCTCATTAGCCTCCTCTAATTATCTCTACCCATATATTTAATTTTTCATGGTCTTGAGTGTAATTTCCTTCCATCTAGTGAGGATTCTAATCAGTTCAACATCGAGGGTTATGATTATTTACCATTAATACAAAACATTAATTCATAAGGAATGCAAGTTGTAGTGATTTGAAGTGATACCACCTTTTGATTTTCAAACAGAACGTCCTGTAGATTATTAAATCTTGAAATTCTCCATAATTATCTGAATCTAAGTTGCATTTCAAATGACAATTTTTTTAAAATTTAATTTAATTTTTTTTGTGTTGGTATCCTAGTCTTGCAATTTATTCCAATCGACCCATTTAATGCTATAGAAATTGATATCACATCTAATTTCCAAATTATGCAATTTATGAGCTAACGAAGATTCCATATTAGGTGAAACTTAACTTTTTCAAATGAAATAATATTAGTATCAAGATTCCAACATGTTGAACCCAATACTACCATTAATAAGCAATTTTATTATATGCCTATCGTGCCTATTTTGCCTCCAGGACGTTCCGTCAAAAAAGTAACCACAAGAATCGCTCTCGATGTTTCAAAGGCTAAGTATTTCCAGGAAACAGAATGATAGATTTCATGAAAATGAAATCCATTAGAATGATTTTTTTTTAAGACAAGGTAGATAAATAAATTCATTTTAGGCCTTTGTTCTCATTTTTAACTGAATCTTCATGGTCGTAGGGGGTTATGTAGATACTGGTTTAATCGGCATGGCCGTAGAAGACTGTGTGGATGCTAGTGTTAGAATGAGAATGATCAAATAGGAAATTAGACAAATTCATTTTAGGATTTTAATTTGCTAGCATAACCAGGATTCAGGTTATCGAAAGAATGCAAATATTTCATTAATATTTTTGCACAAAGTTTTTCTTTTAGTTATAGATAGTTATTTTTTCTGCTGTTTGCAAAATCCTATAAAAAATATATTTCAATATAATTATAAGGAAACAAATATTAATTCATTTTTAAACACCTGCTATGTCCAAAATACTGTAACTTTATATTTTTTGGGGTGGAGGTTACCAAGAATGAGGTTTACCGATCCCTCAAGAGGTAGAACACCGGTAAAAATCCAAGAAACACCCCTCCAAGAGAGTTTCTTGCGTCTATTAATACAAGTTTTTTTAGATAAAATTAATTTTTACAACTTTTGTTACATTGAGTAAATGAACATCTGTATGGCCTGAAGGGTGCCCCAAAATAGGTGAAACCACCTCCAAATTGCTGAAAACCTCGAAATAAATAGTTTTTTTCTGATTCTGAAGTATTCAGTGAGTAGTTGGTAGCTTCTGCAAGTTATTGTTAGTGACAGCTACCTGTTATATATGAGAACTAACCCACAAGAAGGGTCAAACTTACAAAACTCTTAAATATTCAATTATTTCGGTTCCTCTTTTTCATTCTTAGGATGACATTGAATTACAGTGAAATATTTAGAAATACCAACATTCTGTAACTTTTCACCCTTTCTGGGAGGCGGTGTTCTTATATAAAAGGTAGCTGTTACTTATAGTAACCTGCAAACTCTATTAACTACTCAGTGATTCCTTAGAAAATGAAACACTTTGAAAAACTATTCATTTCGAGATATTCAACAATTTGAAAGTGGTTTGAGCTATTTAAGGGCAATATTAAAACCAAAGATAACCTCTTTCTTCATTTACATGTAATTTTACTCAATTTACAATAAAAGCTGCAAAAAATTATTTTTTTTCATGTACCAATAAATGAGAGAAACTTCCTTGATGGGGTGTTTGTTCCACCCCCTGAGGGATTGTGAAACCTATATTTTGGCAATCTCCGTCCCAGAAAATACAAATTTAAAGTTTTCTAGACAAGCGGTCTTTCGACCTCGCTTTTTACTTTTTACTGCACTATCAGACAATGAGCCTGATGGTGTATAACAGCATCTTTGAGGTCTCATAACTCAATAACTAAAAATGTGCTCAATTTGAAGCTTGCCTGGGATTAATTTCTTGTCATAAATTATGGTTTAGGACTAAATTCAAGTCCGATATCAAGGGCGAAAAAACAGGAGATTTTTTAATCCTTTGTGAGGACACTCTTAAAATATTAATTTTTTCTAATTGAATGATAAGAAGTAACTAATATTAAATGATGAAAGCAATGACATATTTAAGCTATATTTGAAATTTGAAATAGATTTTCTACATGATAATTTGTAAAAGGACATTGTCGATCATAATATCCTGTATTCTTGGTAGCAGCAACTGCGTTCTGTTTTTGCATTCGCCGTAAATAATTATCATGTCCACTTTTTTACCTCTTGTATGAATTTGCGGCGTTTTAAATTAAATTAACAAATGATTATAAGCAATTTTAAAAAATACAATAAAATCACCGATAACCCACCATAAAAGTCTGACAAGCGTGACTAGCACGCCATAATATTTATCTCATATTTAGAACGAAATCCATTGCACACAGTTAATCTTGGCAAATCAATTATGGGTTGCAAGTATTTTGAATATGTCGCCAAGTTATGTCTACAAATTAACCTTAAGACTGATTACCCTATTTTTCGTATGTTTGCTGAATCAATAAACAACTTTCAAATGCACGAGGATGACCAAGACAGGTACATTTAATTGAAATCGTAATATTTTGTTTATATATATAGTTACATAACCGTGATTACAAATCGAGATTCTGCAAAAAGAAAGTAGGTAATCTTATGTTTGATTTGTAACAAATATTCGCGTTGCTAGCTAGAATTAAGTAAATTAAAAAAAGAAAATGTGATTGGATTAGGCATAAAGTACATATTCTCTAACTATTAGAAACTTATGCACGGTGATCACAATAAGTCATGCTTTGGAGGGAAAAACTACCTAATGACATAAACAAATCGCGCAAATTAGACTACCTCCAGATTCAAAATCAAAGCTGTTTGGAAGAAGGTTAGACATTTTAAAAACTGTAGACATTCATTACCCAACGATATTGTCAGTGTTGGAACTGGGAATCGAACCTGGTACATGTTAGACTGTGTGACCAAGCAGATTCACTACTAAGACGGTCTAGCCCCTTGTGTTACAGTGTCAATAAGCTCTGCGTCGCAAAGTGATTCAATAATGAATTTTTGTGGACAAAATTCGATCTACACCTGAGTTTTGCTTTAAATGACTAATTTTTTTAACTATTCTCAAAACAATACTTTACAACGCCTAACTGCCCAAATTGAAGCAAATTGGTTAAAAAACCTTAATTTTGATTAAGTATACAAGAGATCAAATACTCGTTGCTAATTTTTTGAATATTGATTTTTTCGGTCTCTAAGCACAAAAATTAATGCAATTTTCACAAAAATTACTTTAATGACATTATGTTAGTCGTATAACCTTCCATATTTTTGTCGCAATATTCTCTGAAAATTTGAAAACATATATTGAATTTTCTATATTAGTAAGTTAATGGATTTTTTTAATTGATATGATTCAAAAAATCAATACTTCTTTATTTATGAATCCAGAAAGCTTAGAATACTATGATCATATTATAGTTTAATAAATTATGTAATAAAAACCTGGAAAAATTTTCGAAAACTCCCAAAAAATGACCAATTTCCCAAAATTGGACCACTTTTGGGTAAAACGTATATCATATTCGTAATCAACGACCCAAAAACATAATGTACAACCATTAAAAAACCAAAGATCTTAAATGAGGGAAGGTGCATCCTCCCCATTTCACTGTAAATATTCCATTTCTCAAAGAATGAGTCAAAAAACAAAAAAAATAGCTAATTTACCTCAGTTTGAGCAGTTAGGCGTTGTAAAGTATTGTTTTGAAAATACTTTAAAAAAAATTTAGTCATTTCAAGCAAAACTCAGGTGTAGATCAAGATTAGATTTTCATTTTTGAATCACTGTGCGTCGGCTGTATGCAGATGATATAATAATTTGTATAAGAATAAACTGTGGGTACTCAAGATTGCATTATGTGTCTTCCAGGAAAACCTTGTTGGGCTTGGTTTGTGACGTAAGGAAAATAAATTACTATTTAATGCAAAAACTTTAATGTTCGTATTCATTCTACTAAAAAATATTTTATCATTTGGTGTCCAAATTACGGTAAATATATCGAGGTATTGGAAAAAGTGCAATGAGGATTATTAACCTTTTTGCCATATAAGGAGAATAAGCTGTACCCCCCAACTGGCTGCATTTAAGCATTTCCTATAATATGTATTTAGCATCAAGGCCTTTTCTATTGATCAAATCGAATTTTGCAGCATATCCTAAGTGGAGTGCGAGTTGCTGTACGGAATTATTATTCAGTACCAAATGCAGGTATGGAATGCAATGTTGCAAGTGAAAAAGTACAATGTGTATCGTGTGATTTAAAACAGTCTCTTTTATTTCGTATTAATTCGAAATAATGCAGTGAGGGAGGTCTATTTGTTTTACCTAATAGATTACCTGTCAACTTATTACCACATTAAGCTAAATAAGAACCAATATCGTGTGAACATTGTGAGTTAAACTGTGTATGCTTATCTCGCATTATGTTACTGATTTAGTATTGAAACAAGCTAACCATTATACTCTTCGCTGCCGATTCACCGCACTTTCTATATCATTGTTGCACATTCTATACGATACTCTTCGCAGTTCTTTTGTAGATAATATTAGGTTTAGACATTTTTTGTTTAATTTCAGAACATAAGAAAGTTGATTTTTGTTTAATTAAATAATTAATATTTTTTTATTTATCGATCGATCTTGTTCAAAATCGGGTTCTGCCTCTAGCTAATATTAACGTACTGTCCAAATATCAATACAATCGGACTTTTCGTTCTTAAGTTATCGTGCTTACAAGAAACGTAATGGACGAACGGACGGACAGACTGACAGACAGACATACATAACATATAGTGAAAACCTAGGTGTTTTTCTTTATTTCATTTACGAAAGAATCGTTCAATTTTAATCTCTAA
Source organism: Stenurella melanura (assembly GCA_963583905.1). Lineage (NCBI taxonomy): Eukaryota > Metazoa > Arthropoda > Insecta > Coleoptera > Cerambycidae > Stenurella > Stenurella melanura. Next base: position 102,363,517 of record OY757317.1, read on the forward strand.
CTCTAATAAGGATAATATCAGTTTTTAATAATAATAATAACATCGCATGTAAATATGACTGCATTTTCCTACATATTAAAATCTTGGACGACAGTCTTTTTGCAATTTTTTTCATAGAGTAAAATATTGATTGGTGTATAGTATTTACGAACTCAATTGGAACAGCATGGAACTAGAGGATCTTACGGAGTATTGTCAATATATCTCTTCACATTTAATGAGAGAGCACAGAATTTTACAGATTTATATTCACCACTCCTCGTCTACAGTCCACGTGGACTTGATCCGCCTATCACATAGAAATATAGGTGGAATTAGATGCTTAGCAAATTTGGTTTGTCAACACCAACCTTGTTCAGAGTTTTTGCATGCCATAATATATAAAACAAAAAATACGTATGAACTATTTGTATTGTATGTTCTGTACGAGGCAGTGCAGTACAGCCAGGCAACGTTATAAGTTACTTAATTCTAGTGAATATTTGAACAAATTATTACTTTTGTTACTGTGTTTGAGTGATTTTTTGCAATTATTTGCTTAAAATAGCATTTTGGGGGCCTTTCGATAGTAGTGACAACGAAATGGACGATTTTGATACAGAGCCTATACAAGCTGAATTTGAAAGTAAAGACTTACACGTTCAAACTCAAAGGGTTATTTTGAATATTTACTCGTGCTTAAAAGGCTAAAATATTGATTCTTCATATAACCAAATTGTGAAGAAGATTTGTGAATTAAAGCAAATTTAGCCGTACTTACAATTTATAGGATTATTAGAGCCGGGGATGTAGTTGATCATTCTATTAGACGGAAAAGAGTTGGACAAAAAATTAAAAAACTTGATAACGCGTCCAAAGTTATCATTTGTCGATTTGTGTATTACTTTTACAATGAACAGAAATTAGAAATAATTAGGGATAAGTTACGCTACTATCCAGATTATAACTATACATCATTAGATACTTTGCGAAACATTTTGCACGATTGCGGTTTTAGGAACAAAAAATTGGACAAACGAATGATAGTTATAGAATCAGCACGCATCGTTGATCATCGACACGAGTACCTGCGTAAAATAAAAGAATACCGAGATGCAAGTAGAGACATAATTTATCTTGACAAAACATGGTTTGACACCCATGATGTAGTTCAATACGGTTGAGTAGACAACACCAAAAAGTGTAATTTAAGTACTTCTAGGGGAAAAAGAATTATAATTCTACATACTGGAAGTAAAGACGGTTTTATTCCAAATGCATTGTTGTTGTCTGCTAAAAATATCAAGCAATTCTCTATCGACTACCACGAGGATACGACAGCCGAATTATTTGAGAAGTGGGCAAAGGAACAGCTGCTACCAAATAGCCTACCAAATTCTGTAATTGTCATGGATAATGCGTCATACCATTCGCAGCAACACACAAAAATTCTAAACACCAACACAAGAAAAGGCGATATCATTGAATTTATGAAAAGTAAGGGCTTCGAAATACCAGAAAAGAACACCGAAAAAACTTTATTAGAACTGATTGGAAAGCAAAATTTTAAAAAGCCATTGAAAAAATTTTTGATGCACACGATCATACTACTTTACGTCTGCCTCCATATTATTGCGTTTTGAACCACATTGAAATGGTATGGGCTGATGTAAAAACAAGACTACGTCAATTTAACCAATCCCCACAACTAAGTGAGTCAGTCTTAATGAATATAAAGATAATAGTAGACGAAATAGGCAAAAGTGATATATGGAGGAAATGTATCTCATGTGATTAAAAAGGAAAATGAATATTCTATATTACCACTCATTAATCCAATTATTATTAATGTAAATACCGATTCAAGTTCTGAAAACTTCGATAGTGACGAATGAAATATTGTTTATTTAAAGTTCATAGACAACGCTTTTTTGAAATTTGTTTATTTAACGTCGACCTATTTCCGCTATTGAGACCAATTATTACCATTTCCATTTTTTTTCCATTTTAATATTTTATTAATCATTAATAATTTACATATTATAAGCTTGAAATAGGGTATTTCATGTTTACAATGTGAAATAAACATCATTTTATAATTTATAATATAAATACATAAAACGATGCTGCCAGGTGGTATGGCTCGGGACCTATTCATAAAAGCTTATTAAAATTTATAGCTGCTATCAATAAAATATTTCTTATAATTTATATTTATTATCTTTCATTTTTTTACTAAGCGTATCAAGATAATGGCTTTTTAGTCAGGTTTCAGCGGTGCGGAACTTAAATAATCTTTTTGGTTTATGTAGGAAAAAGAATTTATAAAAACCTACTTAATAATTGTCATATGATAAAACTGTGGTTTTCGAATATGGACATATATTTTATAAATACATAATTTTATGTAATCGACAGGTCAGGGGGCATAGAAGTTTATTAGGGATTGTTAGGGTTTTTGTATGTATGTATTGTGTATTTGTGTGTATGTGTGTTGTCGGGGTAAAGTTATTGTCACCGTCTATCGTGATAGACGGGTAGTCGTTGATGTATGAGTGCGTGTCTGTGAGTAGGGTTTTGGTATGATCTTATACTGGTCAGGTCCGTCGTCAAGGCCGATAGCTGTATTTTATAGACGAAAAACTCTTGTGAGGTTTCGTCAATAAAGTCACGAATCATCGGGAGATCCGTGGCCCGATCTAATTCAGCTATCGGCGTGTACCGGTCTGCGTTTGTCAGTAATCGTATGAGTTTATTCTGTGTTACCTGTATCCTCTTACATTGTGTGGCGGAGCGGTTGTTCCACGCAGGGCACGCGTAGGTCAATATTGGCCTAAAGACAACCTTATATAATGTTAATTTATTTTCGGTGGACAACTTACTCCGCCGATTTATAAGAGGATACAGTTTACTTAGTGCTGCGTACGTCCTGTTTATTGTCTGGGTCACATGAGGAGCGAAACTCAGCCTTTTGTCCAAGGTTACCGATGCAAGGAAACGAGTTCCCCCTTTAAAATTTTGCCAAGTCTATAGAGAATAGTAGAAATTTTCTACCTGCCTAACATCATGATACTGCAAAGTTCATGGTATCAATGCCGAACATTTAATAAACAAGACAGTTGCTGCTTTACATCCCTTCGGAAGGATTATATACCATCTATGCAACTCCCGCCTAAGATTACATAACTTTGCCACTAGAAGATAGAGCGAGAGGTAGGTCACTAACATATCATTTATGTGACTTATCAAATGTGATAAACATGTTTTTTCAATAACCACTTCTATTGAATAAAGGTATTATAGAAATCCCTTTCTTTAACAATTAAAAAATAATTATTTAGTATTTAAAGCATTTTTATATTTCTACCTCCACCGCCTATGTCCCATAAAGGAGATGCCAACTTTACTCCGAGTTTTCGTTTTTATGTTGTCCCATATGAGATCATATATACTATACTATACGCCTTTTTAAAACTAAAGAATTTTTAGCAACTACCCAATGTATGCCTACGGCTGCTCACATGATGAATGCCCAGTATGCAACTCCACCCATATTGCTCAAGAGTTATTTGCTTTCAACTTTGACTTCATGTATAACCTCATTTATAATTGTAATTTCTCAACAAATATTGTTCTAATAATCCGAGAATAATTGCAGTGCAAACATTGCAAATAAATCATGGATAAACAGCGGTATTAATTGTAAAATAAGACATATTTTACCATCTAAAGTTTGTAGAGATACAGGTGTGATATCAAATATTGGCGAATTAATGATGAAACTATTTTTGTAAAAGCTGTAAAATTGGACAACTTGTTTTTTTAACTTAATATTATTATTGTTAGCTGGATAAATATGCTTTGTAAAGACCAACATGTCTTTACATCAAAATATAATGTTCACAGAAAATGAATATGTATTCAACTTATTGTAAGATATTACGCTGCAATATTATAGCATTGTTTTTATTTTCTATAACTTTAAATTATGATATCGTGAAAGTCTTGAATTTATTTTATTTATTTCAGACTCTAAAGGTATTAGACCCAACTATGAGTTCTGATAAACTTAGCAAATGCGCACAAAAATTGCATATACTAAAGTTAAATTAAATACTGACCAAACTTTAAATATAATTCACAATACATAAACAAGATGAAGAAACCAATAAAGCAGTGAAGAACAAAAAAATAAAATTTAAATTAATTATCTATTGTAATCAAATAATTGTTGTAAATTGCTACCAATTAGATTTTTGCAGTAAATGTTCAACAATTCTCACATGTGCTTTTGCCCTTTGTGTCACTTTAAGACCTCTGACTTTGTCCCTCACATCATGATGTTACGGAGATAGGGTCTGGAATCTTCGATTATTCTAATCTCACTTACAAAGTAGAAGTCAATGTCTGAGATTTATCAATAATAGCTAAATAGCAAAATAGGTATGAATGTATTTTACACGGTATGCCTCAAGGCTCCGTTTTAGGCCCTCTTGAGTGAATAGATTTTTTTTAAATTCCTTATAACTTTTCAGCATGCTATGATTTTTAAAGTTGTACATATCATCCCTTATAACTTCTAACCGCCTTAAACTCTGTTGATTTTAATAATACAAAAAAGGGCAAGAGATCATTTTTATGTAATATTTCATGCTTTTACAATTTTTATTTGAAACTTGTTTTACTATCTTTTACACATTTTTAGTGATTTTGAATAAAACACTTTGTTATATTTTTTTTCACCCCTTCTCGGGGTTGAAAAAAAATTTTATTTAATTAATCGTGTTCAAATACTTCAAAGTAACATCAAAAATTCAAGTATTTACCGTAAAATTTTGATTTGTCGACCTATTTCATTGGACTATATATAACCTATATTAGTTTGGTAGATTTACTTTTAAAGCGATATAAGTCAATTGTTAGATACAAATATGTATCACATTTTTATTAGTCATTTTACCTCTGCCATTATGTAAACTTGTATTCCTTTGTCTTCGCTTATTGGCTCAATTTAAAAGTAATGATCTTATAAAATAATACGTATTTTTTGCTGTCTTTAGAAATATCCAATAAACCCTAAAAGAGCTGGGGATGTCCTATATAATGTCCAATCAATGTCCTCAGGTTGTTCATAGTAAAGCCCAGGCATAACCTATATAAGAGCTGATGATGTCCTGTACACACCCATACTGATGTCCTGAGGACGTCATCAGCAAAGCCCGAACTGTCCCATTTGGATATCCTACGGACATCCTAAGGTGGTAATAGGATCTTCCCAGGATCTCCCATATATCCTGAAAAGTTGTCCCCAGTATGTTCTGAGGATGTCCTTGTGCTGTATGAGGACGCTTGAGGGCACCTATGGTTTTCTTTTTATCTTATAAAGGAAGGTTTAAGGTATTCCTTAAATAACTTTTCAAGACATGACTAAATAAGACTTTTTTTGTTTCATTACACAAAGCTAGAATGACTCATAAATATTCTCGCCAAATACCCCATAAATAAAATAATTTATTCCGATATTTCAACACAAAATCTTCTTTATACCATATATTAAATAAAGTACAAACCTCAAATAACCATCTAGAGAAATTTCACTTTGAACCAACACATTTTAAATTAACACTATCTACTCAAAATTGGTGTTACAATTTGCTGGAAGCCCGGTCGATCGGTGCCAGGCAGAAAATTTGTATTGGCTATCCTTAGCAGGTAGAGATTTTACATAATGACATAGTTATTCCAGAAAATGATACATTGGTCTTCTTTTTAACTATTCACAAAATATAGAAATGATATGCGAAATTTGAAGAGAATGATTTTTGTCCACTTTTTGCGGATTCTGGCCTACTGTGCGTAAGTATGGTAGCCAGGTAACCCAACGCTTTTACTTTTCGCTGGAAATACCATCGTTTCTTGAACTAGTAGTATGTAGTATGTCCGTCACGTTACATAACATTTCTTAAATAGACACGGTTGTGAAATATAGAGGCAAATAAAAACTAATTACCATTGTTTTATTATATATTTAATATAAACTAATAAGTTTCTCTTTCGTTATCGCCATCTTATAAGATATAGAAAGTTTCCACATTTTCTAACTAGTTTTCTTCACGAGTAATTAACTAATTAAATATGTTTGCTGAAGAGCGCTTGTTATTATCCTAAATGAATTTTTCCGTGAAAATTAAAACTGTCAATTGCCTTCTTCCTGGTAAATGTGGTGAGCCTCAGATGTTATTTTGTTTCATGCAACCCGACGTTTTTCACTTTCAACAATTAAATGCATATTAGAAAATGTCTATTATCTCTTTTACCAAAGTAAGTGAGCGTAAACAAATTAATGGTTGATACTTTCAAAATTGCGTATATAAGCTACTTATTTCAAATAGAAAACGAGTTTGATTGGAATCATAATGGCACTTGTGTGGCCCCCAAATAATTATAACACTAATTTAAAAGACTGCTGCAAAATTGTTAATTTATATATCTATAATTTATTAAAATAAAAGGAAATAGTGACTAAGAGAAATCGTTTCTCTAACATACTACACAGACATTTCATGGCCGTTATTATTCTAAATGAAACATGTAAAAAAGAAAGTGCAATAAAAACATTTCTAGTATCTATAGTATAGTTATAGATATAAATATTATTGCCATCCGATAATTTATTATTCCTTCCATAATGCGGTTTCAAAAGTTCCTGAATAACTGTGAATTTGAAGCATACATCATTTTGGGAAAAAACATCGATTTAGTTTTCAAGGGAAGTTTAAAACCATTGTAAATTGAGTTTTGTCAAGTATTGCTTTTCATTTATTCTCGTAAAAAGTACAAATTAAATTAATATAATGTAATGCCTCACCCCACGCAGCACAGAATATTCTGAGGATATTCTAAATAAATCCCAAATCCTATTTTTAGAATATTTGCTTAGAATATTTCTTAAATATTCTTAGAATATTCTGTCGGAACATTAAAGATTAAAAATATTCCATATAAATGCCAAATATCCTTTTTTGGGATATTTGCGTAGAATATTTCTGAAATATTCCCAGTACATTCCAGTAGTGTGTACATTTATAATTTTTAATGTGGAAAAATTGTCACTTTTGAAGAGTTATATTTGAATTTAATCTTTATATACATCATATGTTTGATATGATATCTCTTTCACACCAACGCAATGGGAACAAAGTGAGATGAAACAGTTTTATAAGTACCAAATTAAATAAAGGAGACAATCATATTGATGCAACTTATTATATATAGACATAGATTTAGATAGAATACGGCCACAACAGAAATTATTACTTTATCTGGAACGCGCAATATGATTCATGAACATGAACATTTTTATACATGGACATAATAATATATTATGCAGATATTTAACAACTTTGGCACTACTTATTTCTAATTTTTAGTTTGATGCGCCGTTTTTATGTTGGCGATTATGATATTGAACAAATAATACTTCAAGGTTGGCAATTCTCAACATTGTCAACAGTGCTGCCATTAAATGTTTAGCGTGTCGCAGTGTCGCGGTTTGCCGGTTTGTTTGTGTAGTTTACTGTGATTGTGTTAATTAATTAAAGGTAAGGAACCTTATTTAATGTTAAATATAATAATTTAAAAAAGAGGAAATAGGAAATCATCATTTCGTTCCGAATTTACTGCGACTTAAATCTGTCGAAAAGAGATTAGTAAAAATTCTGTATATTTTGAGGTTAGGTAGTCGACAGTTACGGCGTTACGCGCCAATTCAGTGAACAACGTAATTATCTTGTTACATGTCATTTTTTGCTTCTTGAAACTGTTTTATTACAAAACCAATTATTTTGTAATTGTTATTATTATTATAATGCCACGGAAATATTCATCTACCTTCTACAAAAAAGTAAACACTTATTCTAGAAAAACCTTGTCTATTGTTGAAAGTGATAATCCCAGAGCGTGCGAAGTGAATAACTGGGAACAAAGACAAATAGGCTCGGAAGAGCTCATTGATACAGTAATCGATAAACGTAATGATAAGGAGGTTGTTTATGGACGTGCTGTAAATGATGAGCAGCCTTGGCAGCAGTTAGAAGATTGTGACCAGTATCATTAGTTAATATAATTTAAAAAGTAGGCGTCTGAAGTTCTTTACGGTTTCGAAATAGAGGGTGTTAAAATCGGCATTGTTTTATTTATTCCAAAGATTATAATGTGTATTATGTTGAAGTGACATTTGTTTTTGGGATTGGGAAATAGGAAGAAATTCAGACCCCTACTTTTTTGGTAACCAACATTTAGTATAAGGAATCGAAACCTAACATCCTATGATTTCCTAGACACTATATTATAAAATTGATATATTTTTTCAGCCGCAAATATAGGAAGCAATTCCGATAGTAGAGTGACTCCTGTATTATCGGGTAAATTTATCATATTGATCCTTAACTGGTCTTTTAATAATAGTCGGTATTTTAGATGAGAATTTTAAACAACAGCTGATACGAACCCTCACAGTAATAAATGTTAAATTGGACCAGGTCTCTGAAGATGTAACTTATTTGCTACAGAATAATAAAAACGATAACTCAAAGTTAGAGGAAACGGAATCAGTAATGAGCAAATTTAGTTTTCCCTTGAATTGTATGGAAGATTTAACTATCCTTGAGGATTTTTTGTCAAACAAAAATAATGCAGACCAGTTTGTAAGTTTAACTTTAAAAATAAATTCACATACTGCATGCAAATTACTCTATATATGAAATTTATTGTGTTTTCATTGTTTTAATTTTTTTAGGCACATGAATTATCAATAACTGGAGGCTGCAATGTTAAAGTAATGGTAAAGAGAATAATGGCCAAGCTATTCGCAAACTGCCTGGCAATGCAGTATAGTTGGATTGGCTTCAAACAGAAAAATAACTTTTCGATTTTAAAAGTTGCTTCTGTTATAATTGGTAATGGTTTCTGCTTTCTTTTATATGATTTAATTAAGGCCTCTATTTTTAGGCGCAGTTCAGAAAATTCATAAAAAAAATACAACCGCAGAAATTGAAGAGGCCATCAAAATGTGGTTGGTAAAAGCAAAAGAGAGAGAAAAGAGAAGAAGGGATGAAGAACCTGTTTTATGAACTCGTTATTATATAGTTAGTTATTTTAAAAATGCATGTTTATGCTGTAAGTAAATAACAGTAGAAAGTAAGTAGTAGAAATAGTAGTAAACAGTATAAAGTAAATAATATTGGTAAAGATTATTTTGTAGTTTTATTTTATTTTCTCAAGGGTGTGTAATAAGTGTTGTTAAACTTCGGGTGTTTTTCATGTGGTTGATAGGCTTCTAGAGCAGTTACGGTTGCTTAAGCAACATTTCAGTAGTCATGTTTGCCATTTTCAGGTTGTTGCTAACATCTGCTTTACTGCTGCTTCTCATTGGTTGCAACTATCAGCGAGAACTTGAAGATAACAGATGTGATTCTGCCGATATGTCACTTAAGTAACCATAGATCTCTGGTAGCCTATTCACTATGGGGGAAACATCGGAAGTTTAATAATAACTTTATTTAAGGTGTCCATTCCCTAGAAAGAGACATCCGATGGGGAAATATTTACTATTTTTGGCCATAACTTTTTTTCCTTAGTATGTATATTTAAAAAAACTATAAGACTACCTAAGTAGAACCTTAACAAGATTATTACTATGAATTTTCACTCAATAATTTCAGTGGTTTGCAAAATAGTTAAGATTTAAATTTAAAAATTATGCTAATCTTCCTATTTCGTAGTTTCAAATTAAACTATTTTGCAAACCACTGAAATTATTGAGTAAAAATTCATAGCAATAGTCTTATTATGGTTCTACTTAGGTAGTCTTATAGTTTTTGTAAATATACGTACTGAGAAAAACAAGTTATAGCCAAAAATAATAAATATTTCCCTATCTAATGTCTCTTTCTAGGCAATGGCCACCTTAATACCCACGAAAACCTGAAAAACAACATGTATGTATATGTATATGGAACATGCCAGATACATTAAGCTATATGTTCCTGGAACGTTCTGGGAATGCGGGAAACTGTCTACTTCTAATATGCATAAGACGTACCTGCAATATTTAGAGCAGCTTGAAAGAATATTCTGAAGGTTCCGCGCATATATTCTTTGCACTTTTACAGAACCTACTTGTGCTGTATGGGACGTGATTATGCAAATACATAAACGACAAACAAATTTTTGATATAGTAATCACAAATATTAGAAAGTCAAGCACTATTCGAATCATTTGGTGCAAAAGTCTCTACAGTTTTAAATACTTTACAGAATAAGCAATAAAAGATAGAAAACTAAAAATGTATGTAGACAGAGATATTTAAATTTACCAAATTCATATCGCACATTTGTTAGAACTGAGAGACAAATTATGTTAGAGAGACATATTACATATTGTTTCTAAATTCTTATTTATCATATTCTGTACAAGAAAAAAGTTGTCTTTTTGAAAACTGATGTTATTGAGTATCTTCTCCAAATGATGATATGCCAGTTCAATTCTATTAAGGACTTCGGTTGCATACAATACAACAAACAAAGTCTCTAAGATTGAAAATTGTGGAACTTCTGTTAACCGAAAAACAGACATTGAACATGAGTCACCTACTAGTCTTGACACGCTTCAAGTCATAAAAGATTTAATGAAAATGACCTGGAATTGTCTAATTGAACCAAAGCAGTGATTATACCTCTATACCTAGCCGTGATAATGTACCTTGACGAAACACATAGATAATGTAGTTCTAAAGTCTGATTCATATCGATTCAGCATATCATTTTTATCAATATACTTTGTTGTGAAAGATATTCTTTATAGGATTTTGCAAACAACGGAAAGAAAGACTATCTATGAGAACTAAAAGAAAAACTATATGTAAAAATATTAATGAAATATTTGCATTCTTTCGATAACCTGACTTCTGATTATGCTAACAAGTAAAAATTCTTATTTTCCATTCTCATTATAACACTAGCATCCCACATAGTCCCCTACGGCTAGGCAGGTTAAACTAGTAGTCTACAACATGATCCCCTACGATATGCAAATTCAGTTAAAATGAGAACAAGGGCCTGAAATTAATTTATTTACCTACCTTGTCTTTAAAAATTTTTTCATTCTAATGAATTACATTTTCATAAAATCTCATTCAGTTTCTTGGAAATTCTTAGCCTTTGAAATGTTTTTCGTCCTTATTGTGGACTCATCAGAAAAGCCCAAAGCCAGTCATAACGATGTTCCATGCAAAACCAAGACAGTATCCATGAATAAGTATGAAATATTTATATTTGACATTGACTGATAAAAAACAACAGATCTTCATGCATCTATTAGCTAACTATATAGTATTGGAGCCTATATACTCTATGCAAGTCAGGTTATCGAAAGAATGCAAAGATGTCATTAATATTTTTACATATAGTTTTTCTAGATATTTAACTTCACTGGAAAAGTTCAACACTATTCCGTTTAACATTGGAGCTCTTAAACAGCGTTTATAGTTTCATAATATATTTCATTAGGAAAATAAGTTTAAACAATAATCACTGTGGAATTGTATATTTCCAATTGAAAGTATGCTTCTGCATAAACAATTAGCGGTTAACGCCCTAGGCATCAGGCGACAATACGAAGAATTTTAATGGCACATAATTACGGTACTTTTCATAAACTATTAATATTCCTACCACAAGCATAGAATATTTACAGGACTGTATTTCTAATTATTATTATAATTTTCTACTCTTCAATTATACTGACGAGGAAATATTTTCTACTCGTCTATGTTTTTAAATTTAAAACAAGGAAAAATAGACATATTTGGTAGTTTAGCCATTTTAATTCAGAAAACTTTCACTGTTCATTGTTATCGTTAAATAAATTTAATAAATATGTTATTGTTAGGTGTTTAATTAGCAAACATAATGAAATTTCTTATTTTACTGTTAGTGGACCAAGAATATCAAAGGGACAAATGTTCCAGGATACCATGTAAAGCAAGCATTCTAAGATATTTCTATATTTACAATTTAATATTACTTAATAATGCATAATAATAAAGTTCAGTGTTAAATTTGCAGTCCTAGGAAACGCAAATCAATTTATTTTTAACCGAAAAAAAGAGATTTTCTCCAATCGACCTGTATGTAAGTATTAGGGTGTATCAAAAGAACTTTTTTTGGAAATTCAAAATTCCAAGTTGATAAAAGTTGTCTCTAGGAATAAAATATTTAACGGCCTAAAAAAAACTTTCATCGACATTTAAAAAATCTTTTAAATTAAGAAGAAAACCTATTTTTTTTTTAATTCTTTAATTTTAATTCAGTTGCGGGAGACCTACCGTTTCATTAGGGTAATATTTTTTTATACTTTCATTTTACACCCTCTCGCGGGACACCTAATTTTTTTTCAAAATTATTTAAATTTGGAAAATTACCGTCAAACATCATTACTAGGTGTAATATCAAAAATTTTTGAAATATACAATATATTATCAAATTCCCAACATGGGTTCAGAAAGAGTAGATCAGTTGAGAGTGCGTCATCTAAAGTATTAGATTTTATTGATGAGGAATTGCATAGTGGTGTGTATATTGTGGCAATTCTATTTGACCTCTCAAAAGCATTCGACTCGTTTAAGAAAGATATATTAACTAATAAGTTACTGACTCTTGGTATTAGAGGTAAGTTACAGGAGTGCCTGATTTCATTCATGCAAAACAAAACTCGTGTGTAAACTGCAATGAAGTGCAGTCGAATATTTTTGATATTGTCTTGGGAGTTCCTCGGGGATCTATATTAGGCCCGTTATTATATTTAATTTATGTCAACGATCTTCCAAATTTTATAAGAAATGGCTTCACCATTAAGTATGCGGATCCACCACCATAACCGTAACTGCTACAAGCCTGGAAGAACTGTCCAATAAAGTTCATATCGTATTAAGTGAGATGAGTACCTGGTGCAATCGAAACAGACTAATGCTAAACGAGAATAAAGCTATATTTCTAAACTCTTGGCACCTTGGTAAATAGCAACTTATCTTAGGGACGCACATTGATCACGTATGAATAAAATTAAACAAAGTCTGCTTTGTCATGTATTTATATTTATAAATGTTTAATTGATGCCAAAAAATAATATTGACGCTTTTGTGAGTCTGCCTGAGCATTATTTGTTTAATACATGAAACAACAATATTTTAACAATTCCCTTACATCGACATCGACATTCAAAGAATCACCTCTATTTAACTCCATTGTATTATATAACAGATTGTCAAATAATAATATTCAAAATATGGGCATAGGTAAATTCAAAATTACCATTAAAATAATTCTGTTACTATACAATTGATGAATTTTTAACCGGCGTTATTACTTGAACTACTATATAATTGTATTTATTTATTTGTTAGGTACTTTACACAATGCATATTTTTACTATTTCTCTTAGTTCATTGTTTGTTATAGCTTATCCTTTGACAGTTTATTGTCTCCTGTGTACTTGTATTATGTATGTATGTGCATATACTGGTGTATACAAAATCATCGTGTAATGTGTTCTCTAGTTTGTAAGTTGGTTTTATTTCTTTGTTATTTCTTTATTCACTTTTGTTATTGTATTATTTATTTTCTCTCTGTTATTGATTTTCCATGTATACAAAATCTGTATCTGTATCTAATGTTAAATAACATCACCCAATTTGCAACAACAGCTTATTGTTAATCAAAATTTTGGTACAATTGTACTAAGCTGTGAAAGTAAGTGTAAGTTGTAGATAAATAAATACTACAGGATTGTTGTACAAGATTTTTGGCTATAATTTTATTATTAGGAAGATATCTCTTCATTTGGCGCTTTTACCCCCTTCCTCACTGATCTTAGTAATTGATTACTATTAATATAATCTTTATATGCTTCTAGTTTAATTATATATTAATATTCAAGCTCAAGATATGTGTTAAATGATGACTTGATGCGAGTATAATAATAAAAAGCATATAATAGGTATAATGTATATTACATAACTTATTTTAATAATTAATTTATTCACTTTCTAACAATTTAAATTTACTGATATAACAAATTAATAGAAATGGACGTTTAATGTTCAAGATATGTTACAGTTAATTAATTTAAGTGATTACTATTATATGCATTTGTGAATTTAAAAACATGTTGAAGAAGTTTTTGTTATCATTTTTATATTGAAGACACACAGTTACACTACACATTACATCACACAGTTAATCAAATCATTGAAAATATGAAATCATTAAACAAAAAATATCTAAATTAATGAAGCCGCCTAAGGACCATAGCCTAAATATAAACTGTAAAAAATCATCTGCAAATTTCTTTGGTAGGTATGCTAAGGTTTTGCAAAGAGCTCGGGAAGCTAGTAATTCAACGTTGACTGTGATCCTGTTCAATATAGAAAATCTTTTAAATACTAAAGGTGGCTCTCGATAATAACCGAAATATAGCTCAGCGCTAAAGTGACGCTTCCACTTGTCTATGCGCTAGACAACTGGAAGAAAGTACGTCACAATAGAAGTCTATTACCCATTACGTACCATCAAGTAAAACTTTATAAATAAATATCCCTGCTCTTCCCATTTCTTAGGGTTACTTTACTTACATATTCTGCGGCGTTGCTTTCAGAAAAATATATTCTACGTCCATGGTTGACGTTCTAAAAAACTAATCTATTTTCTACGAAGCTGTCTTTTCGGTTAAAATGTGTACTATCACTTTATTAACTTCCCTTATTTTTTCATAGTCTATTATTGTATAAAAATGCAAATGATGTTAGTTATACATTCAGAATGACTACAACTGGCTTCATAGACGTTATGTAATTCATAAGTGGATTCATAACAACCCGGATAAAGATAACTTTGTTGCACTTATAATTTTATTATTATTATTTTGCAGAACACTTAGTTAATTGCTTCTGACAATTGGAAACATTCTCGTATAGGATATAAATTTGATATACATTTAGTACAATAAGAATAAAATATAAAACTTGAATGTTTTAGCAATTATTAATAATAATAAGAATATTTGTAGCTTAAGACATCCTGAAGGCATACGATTCTGCCAATAGCCTTGCAGAATGTGGAAAGTGGCTGTAGTTAGCTCATTGGGGCTCTTCCTGCTCTATAGCAAGTCACAGGAGGACTGTTGGGCAGCGAGATAGTTAGTATATATACCCAACGTACAAATATTAATTATATAATAAACTAAAAAAATAGCAATAGGACACTAACTGATACTAACCGTTCTAATTTGAGTCCGACCAGACTTTTTTTTCTTAAGTTATAGTATTCATATGAAACGAAGCAGACGGGCAGATAGATGAACAGTTTACTGATTACCTTGAAAACAGTTCGGGACAATTTTATGAGACTTGACTTTATATTATTAAATCTTATTGTTATATTAACCAACATGTATTTTATTAATAGACAAGATAACACAGGGAGTTAGATAACCTTTGTTCAAGACTTATTTGCCGAAAAATAGGTTACAAAGTTACATGTCTATATTTAATTAAATTTTTCCGTGTATATAATTATACTCCCATGAACGATTGGAGCGCTACCATAATGTTTTAAACATGTTCAATGGGATATTGCAAGCTGTGTTGTCGCGATGTGCTGCACCATTACAGCCAATCTTAGTTACGATTTTTTTGTCGGCCGCTGCCTTTGTCTAATCATTTATTTACCGCTTACATTTTCAGTAAATTAAGACTTAATCATGACTCCTTAGCTGTTAGTACATAAATGTTGTCAACTCAACTCAATAATATCTATATCAGTAATTTCAACGGCAGGGTGCTCATCGCAAGAGCATCTAAATATGATTATCTTTTACGATGTTTGTTGTTTAGGCGCTTTCCACAGAGGATCGTTGAATACTTGTTTATAGGAATTCTTACTGTTTCTATTTTCTATATGAAACCAGGTCTTAAACGGAAGAGAGTTGTTTTCATAAAAATAGGTCGAATAATGAATAAGCAGTCTTCCTTATTGTGCATAGTCAATGAAAATGAGTAAGTATACAACAAGATATTACTACTGTCAAGAGGTTTTTTTACTTTTTTTACGTAATCCATTCTTGTTTGAAGTAATCATTAATATTCACTGATTCTTAATATATTCATGAATGAAACACTCTTACTTTTTACTCCAAATATCAAGTGTTGCTTTCTAAAAGCATGGGCGCCGAAAATATGGAAAATATGGGGCCTAATGAACTTAACCATTAGCGGTAATTAGCGGGGATAATAATTAGTAGTTTAAATGTGTAGACTATTGAGTTCATAATGTGTATTTAATGTTCAGATATTAAATGTCTTATATGCCAGTGTAAATTTTTGTTTTTTGTCATCCTATATACAGTTGCAATAAAATAAATAATTTAATATACTCAAACTTCTTTCCCTTTTACTATACAATATTTGCATTAGAGAAAATTATACTTTAAATTGTAAAATTATTTTCGAAATAACGTAAAATGTTTGTTTCTTTTGCAAATGTCTCAATAAACATATGAGTTTTCAATAAAAATTGCAGATACCAAAAATAAAGCATATAAAGTGAAGATAAATTTGATCTTCTTTATGTACAGTTGAAATGGAAGTTTAAAAATGGCGTCCAAACTCTTATAAGACGAAGTATTTAGTTTAAATGCTAGATATCGCAGAAACTATAGCACTTGCATCAAATATGATAACGGCCAAAATTAGCAACAATGAATTAATCTTAATTTTTTTGTTTCTATAGTATAAAAACCAAAAAAGTGATGACCGAGAGAGTATGCGTCTTTATATACACGATGGGCCCTAAGCAAGTTTAACTTAAAGTGTCTGTCACTCGTGATTTTTTAAAATATTTTTCGAGGTGTGTAGAGCCCATTTCCATAAAATTTAAAATCGACTATCCCAGATTTTTTCTTTAAACGTATTTTACTTTTTTTGTTTCATTAATTATAACTACCTAGCAAAATTGAGGTAAATTAAAAAAAACATCTTTAGATAATTTGGCGAAAAATTACAAATTTTTACTCTTGTAATATTTTCGAAAAAATACGTATTTTTCGAGATACAGCGAATTTGTTCAAAAAGGAAGGAGATGGAATAGAAAGTGACGAGAAAAAATCCAGGAAAATTCTGGTAACTGTATTATTAAAGTATAAGACTTTTTATCCTCTACGACTTTTTCCAACTTTTTAAAGAAAACACGAAAAAGGAACCCTTATTGGAAAATGAAAAATTTCGTAAATGAAATTTAAAAATCTGAAAAAATTCAGACGTATAGGTTAAGTTATTCTTTAAAATTTTGGTGTGAGGAGGTGTCATAAATGTTGCAAAATATTTCAAAGTGTTACAAAGAGGGAATCAGGTCCGATGACAAGGAGGGGTCTAGGGATTAACAATACAGGGCCCCGAGCTGAAGGACGGCCCGTAATTGTATTGCTGATATGATTTAAATCAAGTAATTTTTTTAATAATTTGGTTTAGAAACTAAAATACTATCCTTATAGTAATATATTCCATATTACCTGAACTTAAGCATAGATTTGCGCACATCACCAAAATCGCTAGTATGCTGTCGCCCTTTCTATTGGGTCGACCTGCGTCCAGCTTTAGAAGATGAAATAAAGCAACTGAAAATAATCTATGAAGTAGCATTTGCAAACGATTTCTGACCTGCTTGCATTGTTGAATGCAATTGGTCAGTTCTAATTAATTGGAATACATTTATGGAAAGGTTTGCATTGTACTTAGCATTTTCTGCACTTTTTCAATTACAGTCGAGGGAGGACGAGCATTCTACAAGTATGGCATCGTTAATATGCGAGCAACTATGCTCCAAGACTAATTCAATAGTTTGGCTTTATTTTCGGTCGAACACGAGAATGCATGCAAAATGGACTTCATTGCGGTCTTAAGAAGCTTTACTACCATGATAGTGAAAAAAAATCTTATTCGGAGACTGGGGAGATTAGATGTATTACAATGACATCTGGAACTAGATTATATTTTGAGATGACTCCGTTGAAGGAGCGGAGGTAAGTAGAGGTAAAAAAGGGAAAATCAGTAACGAGTACAGAAACTTGAGATTTGGTGTATATGCTAGACACCAAGGCCTCAAATTTCTTTATATTTTTCAACCCACCACCTCCACTCCATTATTAAATGTGTTGATAAAATGAAATACAGATATTCACTTGATATTTGGTACACTTATGTATTCCAATGACATCTGATTGAGACGATTCCGGTGAAGGGGTGGGGTGGTGTAAATTGGGAAAAATAAATTGAGCAAGCTAATAGGAATACAGAAACATCCTTTTTGGAGTATAAGCTAAAAACCAACGCCTCAAATTTTTTCATGGCCGACCACAAATATTAAAATTCTATTACCAATTATTTCCACATGCTAGAGTGCAAATATAGTCAAAATGCTTCCCCTTAAAGTGACTTGGATGGAAAATCTGGACGTGGAAGTAGTGACTCTTTAGGCAGCGGTTTTGTCATTGAAATCGTATTTCATACAGTAAAATACATCAATAATTAATGTATATTGATGTATTTTACTAATATAGTACATTTCATAGTACCCATTATAGTATCCGTGGGATTTTTTATTTATATTGAAAAAGTGTGAAACTAATGTACAACAATGATATGAAAAGTGTAATAAATATGTTTAATATTTACTTCAGTTTATTTTTGTATTTAATGTAAAAATGCTAAAAGAATAGGTTAACTAACAAATGAAGAATTGTATAAGTTTTAAACTGAATTAATTTTTTTTGCATGTAATGGTAATAAAACATATCCTTTATAGAATTTGGCAATTCTTATAAAAAAATATGTTTCATTGCAATTTTATAGGTTGTTGAGCACAAGTACATAATCGACGCTCATGTTTAAATAATACTGAAGCGACATTCAGTAAACCACACATCATTTTCCTTGTTGACTTGAAACAAAAGGTTAAGTTCTTTCGTCTCTTACCCAGACACTGCACATTACTAGATGTTCAACGAATCTGCAAGAGAAATGCAACTTTCTCTGTCCTCTCCTCACTTTCTATTCGCATCTATTATCGTTAACATAACTCGTATTACAAATTTAAGGTCAAACCAAACCGTAGCTATAATAATATTTCACAAGACATAACGTTTCGTTGATTTTTTTTTTAATGTGTATACAAATGGCTACTTCGACTTATGCAAGGAATGTCATCTTTTCTGTAGTATTTCTTGCTCCACAGATTACTTACAGCATTTTTTCTTTGCGGCTGCGGCTGCGGCTACACAACCCAACCAACAAAATAACGTGTTCTCATGACCTTGCCGAATTTTTCGAATCGCTAACGCCAATCATTAGCTTGAGATATCAGAAGAACCTCTCGAGGGTTAAAGAATGATGTTCGCACAGACTAGGTCAATGTGTAATAGGAATTAAAAGTAAGAGGAGTAGTGTAGCCTTGAGTGTGGCTCTTAGTTACGTAACTTGAGCAGTACGAGCAGTTGTTCTCAGGGAAGTTGATTGCGTACGCCCATATTATTAATGTTTTGAAGTGAGTTTTGTTTAAGTTATGGGAATTTGCGTTTTGTTTGACACCTCAGAAATCTCGTTAATCTCATTGTAAAAATAGTAAATGTTAGCGTGATATTTCGTGGGAAAAACGAGGAGATATTTACCGACAATCTAATGTTATTTGTTTCCAAAGATATTGCCTTCATAGTGCTCTATTAGATTATTTTATCTAATCAGAATATACCTAATTACTGAATCTGATTCACAAACAATTATCAGGGTCGTGGTAAAAATATGCACATGCCAGTAAAATAAAGTGTATCTTCTTCAATCCAGACTTCAGCATATGTGTATTGACAAAAACTTCCTGAGCAAGCAGACCTTGTTAAAGGACAAGGTACTAGAAGAACAAATATTGAATGTATAACATATCCAAAGGGCAAGCAAATATTAAGTACCTAAGTATCTTTCTTTTATAAACTACGTTAAGGCTTCCAATAAGACAGTGTGCGACAAATTGTGAACTGTATTATTAGATAATAATAAAGACTAGATGATTAATGATTGATGATGCTTTGATGAAAGTCGACAATATTAACTCCAACAAATATAAACGAACGCTCCAGGTATGGTTGTGTACTGTCGCTCATCCTCTTTACATCCATAGCGCATGAGGCGGCGAGTGCTAAAGAACTGGCAGTGCAGTAGCTATAAGTGGAACTAACTTGAGATTTGCCGATGGTACCATCTTATTTGCAACAAACCATGATGAACTCATTCACCTGGACAACCTTAAAAAAATAAGCTCCCATTACGATTTAAATGTAAATTACCACCAAATGAAAATTATGATTGTAGATCGATCAACTGGAAACACTCAGACATGCTAAGGTTAGGTGTTTGTGACACAGGAAACAAGATGGAATACCTCACGAGACACAGAAAGCTTAGGCTTGCTAATATTTTATTTTCGTCCATCTTTCTTTACGCCCCCCTAACAGTGTATTGATATATCCATTATGCGGCCTAGAGATGTTTTTTACGCTTTCCCTGATAGCTACTGCTTTCACACCTCAAATCTACAATAAATTCGTCCCTCAGATCACCTCATCAGCATCGCATTCTTACAGATCTTCTATTTTTTATCCACATGAACCCCAGAGATATGACAATACACAATAGTCGATATTTCAAGGAAAGTCTGATGATAAAATAAAAAGGCGATGCCTCCCAAAATGTTGGGCTAATGTCACCAAGCACCTGATAGAGAAGAGCTTCGGTGAGGCCATGTGCCTAAGAGGCAGTCGTGACAGATTGCTTGACTGTCGAAGGTATCATACAGCAAATAGGGACAAAATAGAATAATATATATTAAACTATGTTTTTCATGACATTTTGATTGCGAGGTAGATCAAAATATAGCTCCAACGTGCTTTGTGTGCTAGTATGTCTTTAAATTATATATTTTTTGTCAGAATAACACGTTATATAATAATATATGGATTGAACTACAAATGATCAAACAAAAAAATCATTCCCGCACTAGCAGGTACACATTGGCCAATAAACCTCACTAACACCGATAATGGAGCTAATAAAAACGGTCGACAAAGGCTACCGGTATACTATTCGCTCCTTCGTTCTGTTATATAGATTTTATCAACTATATTGGCACTAGCCCAGTAGCTATAAGATAATTAATTGTTCTATTAAGTACATGACCTTTGTACATTTTGACTTATTTGTTTTTCTGCGATGTATATCAAGTCCCTAGTTAGAGTGAATGTCATAGGCAATGTCTATGGTGGTCAACCTAGGAACTTGATATTTGGCCTGCTAAATGTCTAGCATAACTTTTTTAGGCAACGGATAAATCGAATAATATTGAAATATTGAAACTTAATCAACAACGTACGCTTCATATGACTAATGGCTTTATTTTATTTTTGAAAGACCGTTGACGGTTTACCTCATTTTCCGATTTACTATACTAGAGTTTTCATGGTAACAAATATAAACATTATATTTAGGTTTATATACACGATAGACAGCCCTCAAATTCAAGGGATGGAGTTGCATATTTGGAAGAATGTGGACAACATCCATTGCCCACCGACATTGCCAGTGTCGAAGCTGGGGATCGAACCCAGTACACAATAGACAGTGTGACTAATCGTATTTTCCACTTTAGACGCTTTAGTCCCCTGAGCTACCGTGCCGGTCGGTATAATACAGTGATGGTGAGAACATTTCTGAGAAAAAAATGCGAATAAAACTAATTTAAGAATAATCAAAAATTAAATTTAATGATTTTAATGTTGTCTATGTTGTCTATATTGGTCAGTATGAGGGAAGTATAGACAACAGGGTAACAAAGTGGAAAAATTAATTTCAAGTAATAATCAAGACTTAAAAATGTCAACACATTGTATTGAAAACAACAAGTTTATCGACGCAGATAACATAAATTTAATTCATGCAGAACATGAAAGTAACGCTTAAACCTTCTCGAACAATTAGAAATAGAAAATCTCTTAGGAGCCATCCTAGTACCATTAATCACGAAGAAAATTTCTTAAATACAACTATAATAGATGAAGTATTGAGAATTCTTCACTAAATTAAATAATCAGGTTAGTTCATATAGCGTGAAAATTTCCAGAATTAGGGATTAAGTCGTATATATTAGAATAACCGCCTATAACTTTAGTACTCATCTTGCAACGCTCTCGATAAAGGCTTAATAAGCCAAGGCATATGTAAAATACTCTAGAAGTATTGAGAATAATCATGGACAATTTCTGATCTATTTGGTCTATAGCAAGTTTATGTTATTCATAACATCCAAAATACTGTCACGTTACTCTCTCACTCTCTCGGGGTTCTTGGTAAGATTCAACATAACAGGTTTATGTTTATGCTGTAATAGAAATTATGCATTATCGCTTATTAGTTAGGAAAAGTACCAAAGGATACATCAGTATATTACTTTTAATGCATTCATAAGTCATAAAACTCGTGATGTGTTAGCTAAGAAAAAAATAATAACAAGTTGCTGCAGAATCGTCCATCCTTAAATGGTTGTTATGTTAGTCACGTCAATGCGAACATCTTAAAGTTTAAGGTTACAATAAACGATGTTTCATAAAATAGTTCCTTATTCACTTTATATACGAGATTTAGTGAATCACCAGGTGGTACAATCAATTTGTATTCATTCGTAAGCGTATAATGTGCAACAATGATTTTAAATTGTTGTTGTTGTTTTTTATGTATTTTGTGTAACTTTATAATCATGTCCCTGAAAGTATGAGCAGGCACGAGGATATGCCTGCTTTTCTGAGCAGCAAAAGTGATCATTAGAAAAATCGAACCCAAAACATGGTCAATTATGTGTTCCAACGGTGGTATGAAAAATCACAAGGAGCAGATTGGATTTAACTCCAATACTGCAAGAAACTTGCGAGAGTGATCAAAGCGTCCATACCGAGTTTAAGGAAGACTGGCAGCAGAATTATCACAAACCTGTAATACAGAAGTAAAGGCATCCGCAAAAAAATTAAAAACTGGTAAAGCAGTTGGGGTGGACAGTGTCACGACAGAGGCGTTTGAATTAGTTGGTGAGGGTGGGGTGGGAATGCCTATATAGTCATAGCATCTTTAGTACAATGCTGTAATATGCTATGTTAATAAGTATGAATTGTGCTTTCAATAAATATGGCTAGCTATTTTCAATTTCTGTCATATGTTATCATTCTGATTATTTTCTCCTTTTTCATTGAAGTTTTTTAAATATTTTGTACCTTTGTACTTTGTACCTTTTTTTCTTTAGATTGGTACAAAATTTATTTACTATTTTATTTTAATATTATGTAATGTAGATATAATGTTAAGTGTAAAAGGAGTTGATGGAAAGGAGCTTTGGTAAGACCGTAGCAGATGACCTGATGTAGTCAGATGAACTTTGCAACAAACGGAGGCTAACTAGTATAAGGCACGGGTTACAAAACGCATGATAAGATGTTCCAAATACGAAGAAAATATTATTCGCGCCCTAGTTTTTTAATATATTTTTCTTTCAATGTCTAGCAGGTGTCTTCCCTGGGAGCTGTGTTAGCTACGCGCGGAATATTATTGTCCTTCCATCATATTTTTTTCAATGATTATGTTTATGAATATTCACTCTATGTTTTTTTCTAAATGCCGCAAATACAACACTGCAGCCTTACTAACTAACATACGTTTAATATACGTGGAAGAGAGAAGGCACAACAATAATCTCAGAAGAATGTGGTGACCAGCAATTTCTCCCGACCTTAATTCCATTGAGCATGTTTGAAAATCAGATAACTTGAAAATATTGAAGAGACAATTGCACAATTAAGATGAATTTATTTGTTCAATAATAATAAAGATATCAATTATTTTCAGCAGCTAGATAGTTCAAATCATTGTATGTGGTAATGTTATCACTTTGTGTTAGTAAATGGAATTAAAAACAGCACAGTTTGGTAATATCCTTTAAAATTACATACTTCTATTAATAGTATAGGAGATAGCTAGATATATGAAGCCTGGGATATAACATGTTGACATTGCTGGTATGTTTTAGCAAGTATATTTCTGAGTATTTTATCTCATGTGAGTTAGACCTTGTCCTCTGCCCGTTTGGGTGGTAGCCGCCCCTGAAAATATTCAATTTTGAAACATTGTAACACTATGGGGCTTGGTGCTAGTTGAAGATGACTGGGGATCAACATTCTTCTGCGACCAGCATTTTCTCTCCGTGTAATTAGCAACACTGGCGGCATCAGTTATGGCCATATTTGGAACGTTGTATAATACTTTCTGACCAGGAGGAACATTTTCGTTGTCAATGCTGGAAAACCATATGCCAACATTTCCTGCTTGCCCATTTTCCAGATTTTTGGCCATCTCTTGATTTGGACTTTTGACCAAAACCGGGACAAAACTAGTGCTTTTCAAAAAAAAGATGTTGGCACTTCTTAAACTTGTAGTTTTTGTACCAAAGAAGAGTCTCTATGAGAGACAGCATTTTTTTCTCAATATTACCCCTCTCCAAACCGGCCCCAAAACCCCCAGACATTCAAATACCGATTATTATGTTAAAAGGGATAATTTCTTGGTCATTGTGTAATTTTTGTGTCATTTTAATAGATATTTGAATGTTTGGAGGTTAGTGGACTTACATTGAGAAAATAATGTTGGCACTAACAGAGTTAGTACAAAAACTACAAGTTTAAGAAGGTGTCAATATTTTTTTTGAAATGCACCAATTTTTTCCCGTTATTGGCGAGATGTAGATCAGTCAGAATCACATCTAAAATATGTGCGAAGACTGCTTCAGTTCTACAATGCATTCCACCCAGTACCAACGTCTTCGACAATAAAGGTCGCAGATATACATATACATGCACGATAATTATACCACAATCTGATTTACTTAAGTATGCAGAAGAATGGTTTGTAAATGTCCGTTTAGTTAAATAGCAAAATTACCGAACCGTTTCGTGTTCACTACTCGAAAGTTCAGGGTCACGTAAACGATCCACTTTCTCTGTATAATCCACGATTTATAATAAATATAATTAACTAGTTTTTTCCGCTCAATTAAGTAAATCAAGCAGATGCTCAGAAATTATAGATTTCACAGCAGTGTTAAATAAATAAAGAGAATAATAATAATAATTTAACAGGGATCGGGCGAAGTGGACGAGGCGCATTATGGTACATGTACATTTTCTCCCTCATGACTCTCTGTCTAATAAATCATAATAAAATGTAAGCAATTGGATATACAATTACATAAAAATGAAAATACGGAATTTGGTATTAATAAGTAGACAACTTTCTGAAGAATGAACAATTTTTGCTGATTTGAATATGATACATATTATTTGTGCATACTATCTGGTTAATAAGATTTCTAGATTCGTTAAATATCCATTTTTTTTTAATTTCTCTCTTAAAAAGTGATTCTTTGGATATGAATTTTATTGTATCAGATAATACGTTATATATTTTTGGGCCAATGTAACCATAACACCTCTGCCCAACCGTTTTATTCTTTTTGTTGTTTATGTAGTTGCTTCAGTTACAGTTAATTATGATTATATCTAATAAGAGTGAAATTCGTGACAGTCTACGAATATGTAATATGTGTAGAAATTCTGTACAAAAAAAAGTTGCAGATATTTCGACAACTTTCCAAACGTTTAACAAGATTTAACACAGACAATTTTGTCATTATGATTACAAATTGGGCGAATTTGCAAATACGAATCGTAAATAAGAATATACGGAAAAAGTTTTCGACGCAATTGTTTTGTCACATGTAAAACACAAAATTGCAAAACAAATTAAGATATCTTGTTTTAATTTTAATCCAGTTATTTCGGTGTAATTGCTTGAAAATAGGATTTTTTCGTACAAAGTGGCAGAGCATGTAAAATCATATTTTTATGTAAAAGTAAAACTATTATATATTAGACAGCATGTCAAGAAAATCTTACAGAAAATATTTGAATTGACGTTGGAGCTAGCCTAGTGGGGTTCCGTTTGATTGAGTTCAACCTATAAAATTAGAAATAGAGACATTTTTTGGAGCAGCCTAATTTAAATAATAAACAACCAAATGAGACATCTACTTCCTGGTTACACACCACCGCTGATTATTACATTACTCAGAATAAATCTGACTAAGATGTAATAAAACAAGGATGTGTCTGCATTTAACATATCCCTCGAATTCCCTGTAAAGCCCGCTCAGCAACAGTTGAATTATTCTAGAATTATATCATGCAAAATTACTCTTTGTTCAAAGTCATATTCTACCGAATTTTATTATTTTTTGCATTCGTTAAACTAAGAGAAAGTAGCATAGAACAGTTGAGAAATCCAAAATGGAAGAGGCGATGGGAACAACCTCTAAAATGGTTGGGCTAATGTCACTAAATAGGTGATGGGAAAAAGCTTTGGCCACGACAGATGGCGTTAGACTGTCGGACGTATTACACAGCAAAGGGAGACTAACTAAAACATTTCATGGATTATAATAGTTTCATTAACAAATTTATTCCCCTCCATATTTAATTAGTTTCTGGGATACCGTTCATTCCAGGCGCACTGTTTTTATATTTGTAACAAATGCAATATTAACTTTCAGCAAATGTATATGTTGGGAATTCAAGTTATGTAACAAGGCATATAAACAAATCTCAAGAAGAATTATAACTACAAACACACCATCAAAAGTCTTAAATAAATAGGTATTAGTCATTCAATAACAATGCTGTTGCATTTAAAATCAATGAATTATATACTGTTTTACGAGAATAACAGCTACTTAACAAAAAACTTTAATTATTCGCTTTACCTTGCAATTTATTTAATAATGCAGTTACTTTTACTATCTAATTTGGTACTTTATTTAACAGACCATACCGTTAAGTAATTTAACTATTATTTTTATACTTACAGTTCCTAATACTCATATCAGACGTTTATGCAAAAATCTGTTGTTTTTGAAATTTCTATAGTATTTTAAAACTTTTTAATATTTTTTGCAGAGAATATGTGCTGATTTAGACGCCAAGTAAAGCATAAATGATACATGATTTTTTCTAATCGTCTTATTTATATTAGCGTCCTGGCGGAGTTTAGCTATTGCTACTCCACCACTCAACATAGACACGTACACATAGACATCAGCACAGCAACCACTGAACCCAAATTAAAAAACTGCTGCCTAAGGAATCACTACTTCCACATCCAGATTTTTCATCCAAGTCACTTTAAAGGAAACATCTTGACTAGATTTGCACTCTAGTATGTGGAAATTATTGATCATACAATTTTAGTAATAATTGGGGCAGATGTCATAGAAAAGTTTGAGGCGTTGGTGTCTACCATTTACGTTAAAAATGAAGTTTCTAGTTTACACTACTTATTTTCGCCTATTCACAACCTACCACCTCCCACCCCTCCAATGGAATCATCTCAATCAGATGTGGTACTAACTTTCAAGTGAATATCTCAATTCTATGTTAACAATCCCATTAATAATGGAGTGAAGGTGTTGGGGTTTGAAAAATATTAGAAAGAAATTTAAGGCCTCGGTGTCTAGTATATACACCAAATCCCAAATTTCTGTACCCTTACCAGCTTGCTTTACTTATTTTCCCCTATCTACCCCTATTTAATCCTCAACCCTTCAAAGGAGTCATCTCAAAATATAATCTAGTTTCAGATGTCGTTATAATACATACGTGTACCAAATTTTAAATGAATATCTCAATTTTATTTTATCAACCCCTTTAATTATGAAGTAGGGGTATTGCGGGGTTGAAAAATATTATTAAAAAATCTGAGGCCTTTGTTTCTAGTACATACACCGAATTTCAAGTTTCTTTACTCATACTAGCTTGCTTTACTTATTTTTCCCTATTTAACCCTATTTAACACGATTTAACCGCCAACCCTTCAATGGAATCATCTCAAAATATAATCTAGTTTCAGATGTCGCTATATTACATACGTATACCAAATTTTAAGTGAATATCTCAATTTAATTTTATAAACCCCTTTAATAATTGAGGGGGGGGGGGGTGTATTATAAACAATCTGAGACCGTGGCTTCTGCTTCTAGTATATACACCAAATTTCAAGTTTCTGCACTCTTACCAGCTTGCTGTACTTATTTTCCCCTATTTACCACTATGTAGCCCCTAACCCTTCAACGGAATCATCTTAAAATATACACCAGTTCCAGATGGCGTTATAATACATAGGTGTACCAAATTTCAAATGAATATCTAAATTTTATTTTATCGTCCCCTTTAATAATGGAGTAAAGGTGCTGGGGGGGGGGGGTTTAAAAATATTACAAAAAAATTTTGGGGCCTTGGCTTGTAGTACATACATCAAATTTCAAGTTTCTGTACTCTTACCAGCTTGCTTTACATATTTCTTCCTATTTACCCCTATTTAACCTCTAACCCTTCACCGGATATCTTCAAAAAACAATCCAGTTCCAGATGTCGTTATAATATATACGTCTACAAAATTTCAAGTCAATATCTTAAACCGTTCCGGAGAAATCGTGCGGACAAGAAAAGTTAGACAGACCGACAGACAGACAGAAAAAAAAATATTTTTTTTCGCTCAAATTTAAAATCATGTATTTTTGCTAAAGTAATTGAAGAGGTGCGCAGTGGCAAAAGAGAATCTATTTTTTTCTCTTCTAATTTAATAACTGATTGGAAGTGGGATTATTTATATAAGAGCTTGTCCAGAAAAATTAACTGCATAATTCCTTATTAATCATGGGTATAGTAAAAAAAAATCACACTGAATTTTGAAAAAACAACTTTTCATCTATTAATTATGTTGTTAAATAATACACTGTGCACTTAAATTAGGGATATTGTA
This sequence comes from Stenurella melanura, assembly GCA_963583905.1. NCBI lineage: Eukaryota > Metazoa > Arthropoda > Insecta > Coleoptera > Cerambycidae > Stenurella > Stenurella melanura. The sequence goes on from OY757317.1 coordinate 102,392,559, forward strand.
AAAAGTACACTTAAATACGTTTCTACAATATTTTCCACGTTGTACACTATTGCATAGTTTTTAGATATCCAGAGTAAAGTAGTTATTGCCCCTTTTTATCGTATTGTTGTTTTTTCTAATTTTCGATTAGATGCAATTTAGATTTTGAACCTAGGTACCTGAAGGTGCGGGTATTAAAAGTTAAAGATATCTGTGGTGGTGAAATACCAAGTCCAACAGAAGTTATACACACACATGCGCATTAAGTTTCGCATGTTATAAAAAGGATTTAAATACATTTTTTTCATGATAACATAATTTATCTATTTGATTAAATCAAATAGTTGTAATAAGGCGACCTCGGGGCCTACGACTATTGTAGCAAAGCTATTATTTATTTTATTAGTTAGGCAGTTGTAATTGCCAAAACCAGGACTTAAAAGGAAACGCTATATTGTCTATATTTTGTTTATTGCACATAAACTTCCTAAGGTCAGTTAATATTGTTTATTACCCTTACGTGTGAAGAAACTATGCTGAAGGCATTACAATTACATTATTTTATTTCCCATTCATATTTGATTTATATTATTGCTTGCAACTATTTATAAACATAACAATGACAGATTAATAGCTGACATCAGTACTCGTAATCAGAGACTGAAAATTAAAAACTGTCATTTAGAAACTTTATTAACGCTTTAAAATTGAAGCCTGTAACTCCTGACATGCCAACGAATTTAATATATTAAATACAAATTGAAATACGTTTACTAAATAACTCTAAGAGTTATTATGGTTAAATAGAACAAATGTATTCATTTTCTCAACAATATTCAGTTAGAAAAGCAACCGACTATCGTCTCCAATGGGAACATATCCATGTAATCCACGTCTAATATTGTATATATTCTACGTATACGCTAGTATACAAGCCACTAGAAAGTAGAGCTGTACTTCTCTTGAAGTAATATTTCCAAGTACTAACCGTGACTGGCAGACTATCAAGAATGGCTAGATACTAAATTTAACAATCCTGTCAAGCCAAGATTATAAGGAGAAAACTAGTTGTGTGGCACTCATTTTGAGAGACGATAACTCGGTTAAGGACCTAATTGCGAAACACATGTTTTGTGAAATTTTCATCATCTCTCGAGCCTCCCAATCTACAAAACTCAACAAAACACTTTCCTTGGAAACAGCCTGTATATTGAAATTTCTAACAATTCACTAATTAGCTAATTGTCTACGTGAAATCTACAGTTTTTATTTTTTTTACCCAATAATACTCCTTAAAACAATTTCATGAATAGAATCTTTAATTTCCTATCGAAGTGTATCACCCGAAGTTCTACTTTCTTCATTTATTCCATTTCCACAGCTTGTAGTACTAACAGCGTAAAGATAAAAGAACGGTGTCTAGCAACCTATTGTTAGAATTTTCCACAACACTACTCAGTCAAAAATCACCTAAAATATTATGCCTGCTGTTAATTACTGACAAAAACGTTAAATATGCATATTTCAGTTACTAAGATGATTAAGTTTATCCAAATATTGCAAAGGAAAACTACACTGCTGGCCACTCGAACTTACACATAGAGACTTTTAGGCAAAATTTAAAGTTCAATATTTTCAACAAGAATGCAAATTTTTGAACGCGGCTTGCAAATTTTAAGAGCTAGTTTTTTTCGGATTAAGCTGCATGACGTATATTTATCGTAGGACCATAAGTTTATTATATACGGGGTGATCAATGAAGTCTGTAAAACTGAATGATTCTTTGAGACAACAAACTGGGGTGTAAGTTTCGGACAGAACAGTGAGAAGAACATTAAATAAAAACAACTTGAGGTGAGAATTTATTTTTACAAAAACTTAAATAATGCCAAACTTTAGAGCGCGTCGTACCCTACGTTTTTGTTTATTATCGACCCGGTATAATGTGTAAATTTCAACCCTCAAATAAAATGCTTAGACCATAGAAAATCTATGTGAAATAAGGATTCCAAATCCGCAAAAATCATCAAGAACCGTCAATCCAATGTCAAGTTATAGCATTTTAAAGATTTCGGTATCCAAATTTTATGTTGAGTAGTGTATACAAGGCCTGAGGGCCTTAATCCAAAAACTGACAAAACCGTCTAGAGATATTGATGTTACCTTAGTAAGGAACCATACTGCAACGACCAAAAAAATTTTTTGCGGAAATTTCACTCATACAAACTTTTTGATTTTTTGCATGACTTCATTATGATCACCCCGTATATAATAAACTTATGGTCCTACGATAAATATACGTCATGCAGCTTAATCCGAAAAAAACTAGCTCTTAAAATTTGCAAGCCGCGTTCAAAAATTTGCATTCCTGTTGAAAATATTGAACTTTAAATTTTGCCTAAAAGTCTCTATGTGTAAGTTCGAGTGGCCAGCAGTTTAGTTGAAAATATACATATTTGCGTTTGAGTTTTACTTACTATTGAAATGCTGTTTGTATCAATTTCATAGATAACTTGTTGAAACAAAGTTGGTACACATATGAGCTGTAAGTAAAATTGAGATACCTAATAATATTCTAAAATTTATAATTCTTAATTCAACGTTCAACAAGTGAATTTATATAGTAGTATGCCCGTATTTGTTGCTCACTATCAAGTAAAACTTGTGAATATATACAGCAAATATAGGTTAATCTCCTAATAACGTCATTCATTATTTACAAATATTTTTCTGTGCAGGTGAACTATTTATTTGACATTTTATATCTAGATATGAATTTCAAAAGTTAATTGTCCTAAGAGGCAATTAACGAAAAATTAGGATAAGGAATGCTGCTTTTTTATAGCAGAATAAATATGTGTCAGAACAACATTTTTATACCTATTTTAGATTGTAGTACTGAAAACAATTTTAAATTAACTAACTTTTATTCCCAAGAAACTATACAGTTAAATCTTCGATCAAATTTGAAACACTTTGTCAAAATATTCGTCAGGATTTTTTAACATATTTTCAAAAATTATCAAGGTTTTACAATGAGTTTTGTATTCAGGGTAACTTGTACAAGAGATAGAAAACAAACTCGCCATTATTAAAAGACAAAATAGGTTTGTGACCTGACGTGTCGTTAAAGTCTCTCACCAAATTAAACATTTTCATTGTTTTACTATCGTTTAAAAGTTCAGTAAATATTGCACATGTTAAAAATAGTAAAGCAAGAAATTAGTTTTAATATTGGCAATGCGTTTGAAGAATAAAGTATGAGCTATAAAGGGTGTCATTGAAAGAAGGGGCATAATTTTAGGAATATGTTCAAAATGTGAAAATTTATCGATAGCTTTAATAAATATGTGTCGCAAAATACTTGCTACCGACTGTCAAAATTCTGCAAGAAGTGACATTTTCTCAAATATTTAAATGCGGTGCAGAAATTTGGCAAACAGGTTTATTTTTGAAGTTTAAATGTAATGTACTTAATTCAATTGGAACTTAGAGTAGAGTATCACTAACCCTTCAACGTTTCGTCTGCTTTACTAAAACTTAAATGCATTATAACCATAGTGTACGATCAGGACCGGCGCTATGTAAGGGCTTAAGGGGCACGTGCCCTCCCCAATCAGCTATGCTTCTCACCCATTCGATTTAGAGATGCAATTTTGAGCAGGGTAGAATCATCATTTTGATCACATTATGAAAAATAATCTCTTATTACATTTTGATGTATGGAATCTTTTGGAAACTGTAAAGTATGATTCGGTGGTGCTTCCACATTAGTTTAATCAAGCGATGTCTAATACACAGTAAACAAAAATCAGGAAGACATTTCTATTCGAAGAATCTGGCAAATTTTTCAGATAAAATTCTCTCCGAAATTACAATAAAACTGATAATTAGGTGTTTCCGGACTAGCTGGTACTGAATTTGATATCGAAAATAAAAAAATTAAATGGCGAATACAACAGGGCTGTCATAATTGCAAAACTATTGCTGATTTATTTCATATTTAGTACATGGGGATATAAAAATACTCTCATAACGAGTTTGAGTTTGATATTAAAGTTTAAGAATTTAAAAGGACAAATATATTATTTTAGTTTGTAGAAACTACATTATAGTCCATTCGATAAAGTAAGAAATACACCAGAAACTCGCAGAAAATGTTATTTGAGATTTCCTTCAATATTGTTAGTGGGAGGATTAAACATCACCAAACCACAAAAATCAGTTTTGGGGGTACCGCGCAACCCCCCAAAGCACGACCCCTTCGCCTTATTTTACTGATAACTCGTTAACAGTTAAAGACATAAAAAATTGCTCATCATAAGAAAGAAAACTTGACTAACTGCCTAAAGAAAAGTCCTCTTGTAATTTTCTTGTATACGCCATGCTTTTCGAGAAAATCGATATTGACAAAAATTGCAAAATTTGCATTTTTATTGAGCGCGAATTTTCATTTACTTGACTTGAAATTTTTTACGGGCCGCCTACAGAAAAAATTGAATTGCTCGAAAACCAAACAAGCTAGGAAGAAAAATCAAAATGGGTTTCAAAGAGGATATAAAATACTCTCTTGGGTTGCCATTTTTGATGGTTATTGATATTTATTAGTATATAAAAATAACAATATAATATAGTTATCTCTTGATATTTTGTCTTTTATCTAACTATTCACAGGCCCATAAAAAATAACTGACTTTAATATAAGTTATAAATGCATTATTATTAACTCATTTAGTTTTCGAGCAATTCAACTTTTTCTATAGGCTGCTCGCAAACAATTTCAAATAAACGAAAATTCACGAGCATTAAAAACACAAATTTTGCAATTTTTATCATTATCGATTTTCTCGAAAATAATGGCATATGCAAGAAACTTACAAGAGGACTTTTTTTAAATAAATTGGTCCAGCTCTCTTTTTTATAATGAGCAATTTTTTTCTATCTTTAACGGTTAACGAGTTATCAGTAAACTAAGGCTTTTTTCACCGAAGGGGTGGTTTTTTGAGGGGGTGGCGAAGCACCCCCAGAACTGATTTTTGTGATTTGTGATGTATAATCCCTCCACTAACAGTTACTGAAGAAATCTCAGATAGCATTTCTTGTTATGGAAATCTCTATAATTATTGGTCTATTAGGAACCATTGAAAAGGGTGAAAAATGTTGTTGAAAAAAAATAACCACCTTTAAATAAACGGTCATAAACTCTACCAATAATGTAGAAATGAACAAATAACAGAATTGAACGTATTATTTTGAACCTATCTCAATATAAATATTAGATAATAAGGTTAAACTAGTTAAATTGAAAATGAAAGATGAAATTACTTTCTATAATTCTAGCTCTCATAAATTTTCCGAAAAGGAACGGAGGTACAACATCATTCGCGTTTTCCAAGATGACACCCGGAAGCCAGCAGGTACAATCCCGAGTTTTTGCTTTTAGACTCTACCCATGGCCCCCTTCCATTCTGGGCAAAAATCTGCATTTTTTCAGAAACTTTATTCTAAATGCATTAGACTATAGCTGGTCGACGATCAATTTATTTCATAATTTTTGGAGACCGGTTTTTTCAAAAAAATGCTTGTGTGTACTTTTACTTTTTATTACACATTTCGTCGTCACTTGCAACTCTGGACGATGCGGCTCTTTATTCTGCATATCAATCCGAATTTTTAAATTCTTCTCATTTTGTATTTCATCTACACCGCCCTTCCAAAACAAATATTTAGGAGAGCCAACAATAATGTTTTTGCTGTTTCGTACCAAACAATACTAATGTACATTCATGTATTTTCTTAAATTGTGCCCCTTCTAGTCCCGGCCTAATAAGTCTAGCGCCGTCACTGTGAAGGATTTCAAATTAAAGTTGAATGTGTGTATTTAGTCCATTGAAATGCTACACAATTTAGGCCGAACCTTGAATTTTGGGTAAGACAAGATTTTCTTTTTTGACACGTAGGGGGTTTCAGTAAGTCTAATAAAACAATTTCTAGGACTTTTCTTGTAAAGAATTGAATTCTCTACAATCTTGATCTGAATACTTCTTGCCATAAAATTGAAAATGGAAAAGTTATCAAATTAAAAATAAATTAAAATTTTCAAGAAAGATATCAATTAAGGGTTAGAACTTCTTTTCTATTGATTTTATTGAAAAAACACATCAGATGTTTTTTGTAGATCATTTTATTGTGAGCAATTTTCTCTACTAATATTTACAATTTCTTTTCTTTAGACAGATGTTAGGACGCTGCAAAGGGATCAAACCAGGTACCTACTCCATTTTGAACACCGGTCTGAAACTACTTTGATTATACGTTTTTGGGTCGCTGATTACGAAAATTGTGGTCCCGCAATCCTGGAAGTTAGGAAACGCCCTTAAAACGCCAAGAACATCCCCTTTAGGGCTTTTCTCGCGTTATTTTCCATTAAAATCAAAAGGGATCCTATGAAATCCCCATTTTTAATATTAATTTGCAAATATAGTTGATTTATAAGTACCAAATATAGCCAAATTATATGATTAGGGATAATCAGCGAGTGTTAAAACCACCCCCATTTGGTTAAATGATAAAAAAATATTCTTTTTCTACTGTTTGCTTCAAATTTGGTTGAATGGGCATTGCCGGGCAAAATCAAATTATTCTCAACCCTTAAGGGGGTAAAACTACCCCCTTCTACCCCTCCGTTTAAGGGGCGACAATATTTTATTGTCCATGCATCCAAATCTGAAGTAAATAAATATTTTTACCAATTTACCAAATAGGGGTGGTTTTCCCCCGTAAGGATTGAGAATGATTTACTTTTGCCCGGCAATACCCATTCAACCAATTTTGAAGCAAAAGATAGAAATTTTTTTACCAATTTACCAAACAGGGGTGGTTTTAACTCTCTCTGATTATCCCTAATCATATAATTTGTCTATGTTTGGAATAGATGAACCGTCTTTGCAAATTAATATTAAAGAAAGGGAATTTCATTGGATCCTTTTTTAATTTTATTGAAATTATCGCGAAAAATCCCCTAAAAGTACAGTTTTTGGCGTTTTTAGTGGTGTTCCCCAACTTTTTGGATTAGGGAGTACATGGTTTGATCCCTCTGCCGCGTGCTAACATCTCCCCAAAGAAAGGAAATTTTAAAAATGAGTAGAGGAAATTGTTCACAATAAAATGATCTGCAAAAAACATCTGATATGTTTTCTCAATAAAATCAATAGGAAAAAGTTATAATCCTTAAATGATATCTTTTTTTGAAAATTTTAGTCTATTTTTAATAATAACTTTACCATTTTCAATTTTGCGGTAAGAAGTATCCAGACCGGATTGTAGAGAATTCAATTCTAGGCAAAAGAAGTCTTAGATTTTTTTTGAGACTTACGGTTCTCAAGATATCGCGGAAAAACTGCTTACTCCACCTCTTTCAAGACAACAGCCAAATTGGGGGAGCTTTCAACCCCGAAAGCCAAGTTTTATAATCACACTGACCCCCCCCGACACCTCAATAAAAAAATATTGCCCTACCCAAAATGCAAGGTGCAATATAACATTTCAATGGACTAATTGCTTGTCCTTCATCTTAATTGATACTTCATTAAAAAATATTGTATCAAATTTACCACACTCAATGTATTTGTAATTAATATCATTTCAAAGGCATATTTTAAATGGATAAAAAAAGATATGCATTTAGACCTAAGAAATCTTCCTATGAAATTGGAGTACTTAATTTACAAAATATAACAGCTTAATAATAATATATCTTATGTTATTTAAAGGGCGAGAATATTTTAGTGTCGAAAATATTTTTTACCAAGAACGAACAGCAATCAAATTTATTTTCAGAAAAAAATGTTTATTTAAAAATTAATTTTTCATAGAATTATGATGACTGAAAAATAAATAAGTAATCTTTTCCATCCACCCTACTAGATCAAATTAATATCATTGTCGTAATAAAAAATAAGTCTATATTTAAAAAATATAAGAAGAAATTCATGTTGATATTAAATGTAGTTTCGAAAAAATGTCAAAACTTAGGTATACTTTTATTGTGAACACTAAATACACCTATGCTTAATTTGGGACGTCCGGTACTACTACATTTTGAAATTCCTTTGAATTTATCAATAGACACGTTTATTACTGAAGATACCTTTAAAATCGAACAGCTTTTTGAAGACAACTTACCGATAATGGTCAACGCCAAAACACACAACTCATTCCTCATTTTGAAAACTCAGTCACTACCCGCAATGCACTCTACTGAACCGCTCACCGTCTACTGAAGAACTCCTGGCGGATCTTCTGGTTTTGAAACTGGCAAAACATTGGCCAACTAGTCGCTTCGAAAGTTTTTCCACCACCACGAATTTGCAGCACTCCTGTCTTCGCCGAGATGATATAACATCTTTCAGCAGGAAGGCTACTAATTCACCTTGCCTTGGGTTCACCTCACGGAAAATGTACGTAAAATAATAATTACAACTGTAGACTTCCCCATGCAGGTCTTTTGCCGTATTCAAAGTGCGTATGTGTTAAGTGATTTTTTTATGCAAGAAATAATTTTAAAATTTTTATTTTGTTATTATATCGGAATAATAAATCGCTTGGAATGGATAATTTTGCAACGTGCTCTAAAATAATCAGTTTAAAAATTTACTCATTAAAAAGTATGGGTCTCAAGTTCTTCTGGAACAACAAACAAGTTATTTTTATGTAAAATTATGTGTAAATGGACATGATTCAAAAGATATGAATAATTCAAATGGCGAATTCAATATGGTGGACTTAAACAGCTAAACCATACATAATTCGTAAAAAATAACAAATACTATGTCCAGAGGTCTAGCAAAATGCAGAAAAGACATGCAATCCATATATTTTCATAACTTGTTATTGTGGATCATATAAAGGCTAAGGGATAAAATTGAATCCCATGAATTGTTTAAGTATTATGAAATCAGTTGTATGGATTATAATATAGGACAGACGAAACATTCCATTATATCTAGATTTAAGGAGCATATAAATATCCTACCAAATATTACTTTTATAATAGCCATAGGATGGATAGCGATAAATTAAAGTTAATTACGAATGCAGTAATAGTTAGCTTAATTTTTTTGATAAAGGTCTTATCCCAAATAGTCCGCTATATTGGATGTTAATTTTGCACCTCTGAAGACGTTATTTCGACAAGCATCAAAACTCTTGAACGCGACACTCGAATACCACTCGATGCGCGTTTCGTTTATCACATTAGCATTATTGGGAGATGATAAAACCTAAAGAATAACTAAGAGTATGCCTGTACATAGACTAAAATACTGCTACGGTTAAAACAATTCAACTAATCCTGTCATCCCTATCTAATGCTCTGTCAAGGTTCAACAAATCGTGACCAAACAACCAATAAATCGGACTATTTAGGATGAGTCCTTTGTCACTATTCATACCATTTTTACGTGTTTCAAATAATAGGCTTTCAAAAGTATCAAGCTGTCTATTAATTACATCATATTTCTAATCAAGCGTAAGTTACCAAGATATATTTTATTAAGTCTGGTACCTTGAATGTAATGCTACCTGTGAAATAGTTTGTATAAATACCAATACTCTTGAATACCATCACTCGAAGAACGTTTTGGCCACCATGCGGGTGGGCATCATCTGGGGGTTACTGAAATTGTATTATAACGTGACTCGACAATTCATATATTTATGGTAATTAGTAATTAATCGACATTAGACAAAATTAAGGATGGTTTTCGAACTGGAAAATACATTTTTCTACTACTAATACAAATTCTTATTACTTTCACATCCTCACTGTGGAGTGGAAGTATAATAATCGTAAAAAAAAATTCTAAACTTTTTTGGTGAAATAGGTTTAGAATGTCATGGACCGTTTAGATTTTAATGTGAGGGGAAAAAATTTTCTATCGGTCTGTAACTTTAATACACGTAATAGTGTAGGCGAGCTAGGTTTTACCCTCATACGAACTGTAACCTCTGCAAGAAAAATACTCACATGTAGTTTGCGATGTCTTTAAGAAGATGATATTAATTTGGAAGAAAAATCTTTGATGGAATTTGTAAGAAGAATTCGAAAGGTCGCGAAAGACGGTTTCTGGCGTATTAAAGGAAAAGTTGAATTTATACGAAAAAAAGTGTTCAGGTAAAAAATGCGCTCAATAAATGAGAGAACAATATGAGCACCGGTGGTACTCAATTCGCCTAGTGATTCCTTCTCAAATTGTCAAAAAAAACTACTAAATTTTCACGTTTCTCACTTATAACTCCAGCTCAAATACATATTAAACGCTGAAATTTGCACACGTTGGATTTCTAGTAGTCCCAAACCTAAACACAATTTCAATCGAAAATACCGTGTACTTCTTCAAACCGTTGCTTTTTGAAAAAAAATGCACTTTCTTGCACAGCGCCGCGAAAGCCCTGTCGGACTGATATTTAACTAAAGAATACAAATTTTTCGATATTTTCTCTACAACGTGTTTTTTAGTCTGACATCTAGGTCCCTCGAGAGCTACTGACCTACACTATAAGCACTATAACGAGATCTGGAGATCTAGATCGTTTCTTGAACTTATTCCTTTGAAGGGTTGTGGAATGGATAGGGGAATATAAGCCAAGCTAGTAAAGGTGTAAGAACTTGGAACTTGGTGTATATACTAGAAGCCAAGGCCTCCATTTTTTTATGACATGTGCCATCCTCTCCACTACCTCCAACACCCCCACTCCAATACTAAAGAAGTTATCAAAGTAAAAATTGTGTTTCAGTGTGTGTATAGGCACAAATAAGCAATAATTCTCTAAGCAATTATTTCCACATACTGGCTTGCAAATAATCAAAATATTTTCGTTGAAAGAAATTTGGATGGGAAATCGGGATATTGTAGTAGTGATTCCTTAGACAGCGACTTTTACATTGACGTTCCAATTTTAACATGCGTTTATTTTGCAGAGAAACGAACTACGTCACATACTTAATATAAAGTGAATATAAAATAGAGCAGTAATTTGTTATACGGCTTCCTGATGTGTAATTCTACATACATATCAGCTTTACAATTCATCAATCAGAATATAAAATTTGAACCCGATATACCTCAGGAAACTGTTTGAGACACTCACTGGAGGATTTTACAAAGGGAAGAAATTAAAATATTCATGCACTTAAATTGTATTAATTTCAGGATCTATAAGTGAATATCAAAGGAGAAGATATGACAAATAACCAGATTACAAAGTCTGTTAATTCATCAATTTTAAAAAAACTCCTATTCTACTAGATTTATCTGCTTCAAATAGTTTCATGTAGTCTAAGCAAGGATTCATTCTAGCAAAATTTTAAATTTGAATATCTTTGAATAATTCAGTCTGTTCTAGATTCCACACTCTCGGGTGAGCTGACGAGGAACAATAAATATGAAACACCAGTGTCCGTGATAGTGTTTCTTTTCTTTTCACGATTTAGGGATTAATTAGTATTTTTAACAAATGAAGCGAGGCACAAATGTTTAAGAAACTTTTACTTCAAAGTTAGAACTTTCTTTCAATAATTTACATATGCAGTATGCTAAAACAAATGGACTGATAATTCAAATAATTGGATAAACTTTGCAACATATTGCAAATAAATAGAAGACAAGAGTGGAGGAATTTACATGTAGCCCTCTGTCCTTTGAGGTTTCTCATTCAATGAATTAATATTTTTTATACTCTCAGACGTGTTAAAGCCACGTTTATGCTTCTTGGCTTCGTTTAAACTAACATAAAATTTAATATACATGTCCATATTGATAGAATGATTACTGAAGGTTATAATTTTAATGCTTTTTTGGAAATCATCCTAATAACAGTTGTTTAGTGTTAATTGTAAATGAAAATTAAATTCATTATATTTTAAATCAGCTCAGAACTTGGCAATACTATACATTTGTATATAAATAAATGAGAATCAAATTCTAATATTAATGCGACGATTTTTAAGAAAGAAACAACCGATAGGTAAATATTTATTATTTTTGACCATAACTTATTTTTCTTAGTACCTACGTACATTTAAAAAACCTATAAGACTACCTAAGTTAGGACCATAACAAGACTAATACTATGAATTTCCACTCAATAATTCCAATAATTTCCAAAATATTCAGATTTAAAACTACGAAATAGGAAGATTAATTGGAATTGGAATTGTTGAGTGAAAATTCATAGTACTAGTCTTGTTTTGATTCTACTTAGGTAGTCTTATAGCTTTTTTAAATATATGTACTGAGAAAAAAGTTAAGTCCAAAAATAATAAATATTCCCCTATCGAATGTCTCTCTCTTGGAAATCGCCACCGTATGCTCTTCCACTTAACAAAACATCGATGGATCTATCCGGTATATGAAATTTTATAAATTTTCACTACTACCTATCAATTTAAGAAAACAATGATAATAATTTTAGAGACACTTATTTTTAATTTATGTAACTGTAGCATTTCTCCTTTCTAGATAATATAACATTATTATACTTCGATTGGCGTACTCTAATTATTACCATTAAATACTTTGTAGTAAACTTAACTATAATTATTTATTATCATCACTATTTCAGGCTGTGTGTGTAATAAGTAGAAATAATCTTATACACATATTTATAGCTGTTTAATTATTGGTATTAAATATAGTGTCTGATATGTTTACACTTTTTTAGCGTTAGCTATAGACATGTAATAGTTATGTAACGTATCCTAACATATATAGAGTACCTGAATATTTAATTGTGGATCACATGTTAAAAACATTAATGTCAGGATCTACGACTCAAGCTAAGAAAAGAAATGCTATAAACGTGCATTGGAAAACACTGTTCCCAAGGTATTCAGTATTAACAACAACAAAATACTTGCCTAGTTTAATTTTCAGGAACCATTATATATAGATATATATTTTGGTGAAGATATACAGTATGCCACACTTTTAATGACTCCCATATCACAGCTTATTTATTAACAATGCGATTTTTTTTTTAATTTGGGAGGTAGGTATTTACCCATCAGGAGATTGTGTCACGATAAAATATTGAAACCAGCGGCGCTCGTCGTTATGAAGAATAATGAACCTAATTTTTCAAAAAAAGATATTAGACAAAGTTTTAACTGTGAAAGAATCTCATAATCTTATTTGTTGTTATCAAAAAGTCACTAATACCAAATTTCTATAAAGTAAGAAAATACATTTTTTTCAGTACCAGTTATTAGTCATAACTACTTTATTTTCGGACGTAATTAAGACTTAATTAAGCTGAAGGAAAACAGTCGTTCCATTTAAGATTAATTAAGTGATATGTTGAGCAAACTGTGATTTAGTTATCTATGTAAATTTTATTATTTATTGAATTGTTCCTGAATGAAATTTGTCCCAAATTGACCTATTTTTTATTTCCAAGTCATTTATAGTTTGATTTTGACTGCTAAGTAAACCGACTGACGTCACGTGATTAATTCTAAATGGAAAGCCTGTCTTCATCCAGCTTAATTAACTCCTAATGACGTCCGAGAATAAAGTTATGACTGTGTTACGCATTACCATCCTCTAAGGCCTGGCGAGTGATACGCCCATGACTAATAGCGACTGTCCTGGAAGTTTGTAGAAAGGGATCGAATATTCTGGAATGTGGTAGAAGAAGATTCTCGATTGTGTTCTAGATAACTCTGGAAGCAATTTCAGAGTATATAAGGCCAGATTCCATGGCGGGAAGACGAAGTTTTATAAAAGTGAAGAAGTTTTACTAAAGTGAAGTTTAGTAGCGATAAGTGAGGTTAAATAAAGTGTAAAGGTTATTTTAGTTAATCAGAAGTATTGTAAATTATTAAATACGTGTTAGTGGTTTATCCCTTGTTAAAATTAATTAGAAACCACGGATTCATACAGGGTATTTTATAAGAGGTGGAAATACGCAACAACTGATGTCAGAAGCGGAATTTTAACAAGAGGATTTTTCGGAAGTATTCGAGAAGGTTTGGACAGTGTATTCTCGGAGTTGGTACTGACACAGAGGACTGATTTACTGAACATTATTCGAGGGTTATTTTCGAACAGGAAGATAATGTTAAGTGCATTTTTGAGACTTTTTTGGAATATTTTATTAGGACATTAGTGATAGTAATTAAATCCTTTGAACTAAGAAGAGATAAAAGAGTCTTGTTCAGAACAAGACTTTTTTCGTGTAGTTAATTAAGTGCATTTTCGTTAACTTTCTAGAACTTTTCTATTTGGACAGTAGTTGGATAGTGACAGACTTTAAATAAAAGACCTTTTCGTGCTGTTTTGCGATTTCTCTGGACAATTCCATTACAGATATTGACGTGATTATTAAATTTTGTTTGACATCCGAAAAACAAATACAGGACTTATTCGCCCAAATGCAAAAGATGATGATGGACCAAGAAAAGAATGCCCAGGAAGAGAAAGAAGAACAGGAAAGTGGATGCCGAAAACATGTAAGAGACACAAAATAAACAAAGTAGTGGAAGGCCATGTGGCCGGCGTATGAAATGTTGCAGGTGCGGAGAACTAGGACATATCCAGCTAGAATATCCACGAAGGAGCTTGGAGAGAGAAGACGTCAATGCTCTGAAGCCGAGGGGAGAACCAGAGGAAGCCGGTACCAGGAGGCTGTGTCAGATAAGGAACGTGGTGCCCCTAGAGAAGTGAAGCTTTGGAGCATTACGAGGAGTCCACCACTACAAGGATATGAGAGTGAAATGAAACCCCAGAAAGATGCAGATGTATCATGCGGAAGTAGGTGCAAGGAATATTGCAGGAACTGCCACCAGAAGAAACTGCATGTCACGGGAGCAGTCAACACTGTCAAGGTGGAAGTGTCGGATGACAGGGCAGATGAAGCGCTCAGACAAGAGCAACTGAACGATCAGGAAATTGGGCGCATATTGAGAGCCAAAGAAAGAGTAACTCGTCCAAAATGTAAGGATGTTTCAGGAAAAAGAGTGGGACTGAAGGCACTATGGGCGCAGTGGGACTCACTGAAAGTCATGAAGGGGCTGTTGCAGAGAGCATGGGATAGCCCGGATGTAAAATAGATGGTTATGCATCTAGTGATTCCCAGGTGTCGAGTAGCGAAGGTGCTTCAGGAAGTATGCAACGAACATCCGATGGGCACTTCGGTGTTAACAGGACCCTGAACAAAATACTAGAACGATTTTATTGAATAAAAAGTCATCAGGATGTGGAGGCTTGGTGTCGCAAATGCAAAATTTGTGCAGCCAGTAAAGGACCACCGACTAGAAGTAAGGGTGAAGGGTTCAACGCTGGAGCTCCTTTCAAGAGGTTGGCTAACAATATAGCAGAGCCATCACCAGCCAGTGACCGAGTGAAGATTCGATACGACCGGAAGGGTAGTCCAAAAGGGTTCATCAAGTTGGGGGAGCTGGTTTGGCTGTACAGCCCACAGCGGAGGAAAGAAAAGTCACCGAAATCACCTTGGGATGGACCGTACACTGTCATTACCCGAATTAATGATGTCGTCTATCGTATTCAACGAAGCGAAAAATCCAAGATGAAGATCGTGCATTTGGATAGACTGGCGAAATACATTGATGATTTTGAATTGCCTGACCGGGACGTTCAGGCTTAAGGAGTGGGCAGAGCTACGCATTACCATCCCCTAAGGCCTGGCGAGTAATACGCTCATATGTTTTATATGTTTCCTATAACGTGAACACCAAGTATACTATCTTATTAAAATTCGGTCTTAGTGAGTTTTTGTTAACAACGAATAGGGATTATGAGATTGTTCTACAGTTAAAAATTCGCCCAATATCTTTTATTGGAGAATTAGTTACATGTTTTTCAAGACGACAGACGCCACTGGTGGACTCTTAAATATTTTACCACCAGTCTCCTGATGGATAAGTACCTTCCACACAAATTTTCAAAAAATCGCATTATTAATAAAAGAGCTGTGATATGGAAGTCATGAAAAGTGAGACATGCTGTATATAAGACCAAGTTTAACATTAAAAGTTTTTAACAGTGTTTCAGTCAACGTATTAATATTCATAAATATTATAGTGTAAAAAAACTATGTGTATAAAATAACAGTATGGTATTTCTTGGTCGTTTCTAAAATATAATCTTTGTATATGAACGTAGATTTTTTTCTAATTTTGGTATTGATATATTTTTTTTTACATACCTACTGGTACCTACCTAGCTACTGAGAAATGTTTCCAATAGACGAACAAAGTTGTGACATTCCACTTTTTGTACACGCTTTAACCGGGTGTGACACTTGCAGTGCTTTATTTGGAAAAAGTAAATCTGCTGCATTTACACACAGCAAATTCCAATATCTTATGCAACTACACTTCTTTGTTTAGATCAACAGTTACCGGAGGATCGATCAATTAAATGTATGAAACCAGAAATTCTCTGACTCAATTCTGTTATATTTCATTCAAACAGAAAATGTGTTCTATAATAGAATTTTATATATTTAAATTTTTTATCAGTAGGAAGCGGTAGAAGAAAAGGAATTTGAGTAGCTTTTTCAGGAATAATAGTATTGTTAAGATGGCGATCTATTGTCTAGCGGTTGTTTGAAATCTCATTTCATTTCTGCATATGCGAAATAAACTATCGGTGAAGAATTAGAGATAAATATTAATCAAAATTATTTATTCTAATATGATAGGTACCAACAGTATTTCCGATATATATATTCAATATACGCAATATACAGGTTATGTTTAAAAGTGAATTATTATTTGTTTTCTTAATGTGTTGAAACATATTCTTTATAGGATTTTACAAAAGAAAAAATAACTATTAATGAGAACTAAAAGAAAAGCTATGTGTAATAATATTAATGAAATCTTTTCATTCTTTCGATAACCTGAATTCTGGTTATGCTAGCAAATTAAAATCCTAAAATAAATTCATTAATGTAAGGGGTTATGTAGATACTAGTTTAATCTGCATGGCCGTAGGGAACTGTGTGGATGCTAGTTGTTGAATGAGAATTTTCAAATAAGAAATTATAAATAAATTTATCTTAGGATTTTAATTTGCTAGCGTAACCAGAATTCAGGTTATCGAACAAATGCAAAGATTGCATTAATATTCTTACACGTAGCTTTTCTTTTAGTTCTCATTGATAGCTATTTTGTCTGCCATTTGCAAAATCCTATAAAGAATATGTTTCAATACAGGGTATGTGAAAAATCTAAATTTCATTCCATATGCGGATATACAGGGTGTAATTAGTTTCATGTCATTAAAAAAAAACTGGTGGTAGGGAACGACAAGACAAACAAAAAAACCTTATACAACATGGGGTCTAAAGCTTATAGTTTTGGAAAAAAAAATCAACAAGAATTTCGCAAATTTTCAATAAAATCTTTTGAGAACTGCTGGAATATTGAGGTAGGTTTAGATCGTCGCGCGTGTCTTTGCATTATACTCTGACTCTCCCTTGTGCAATATTTTAGTTAGTATGGGTGTTTCGTTATGTACACACGTCCAACCCGCCCCGCCGTTCGTTGTTTTTGTTATTTTCGAATTTCGGGTCACTGTGTATTTATAGTTAAGATTTATTTTATTGACTTTACCGTTCAAGTAATTAAATTCTTGATTACGTACAGACACAACTTACTTGTTCGTTCTTCTTGTATTCCGTTTTGGATTTTCCACCAAGTTTTTCTTTTATTTTTATTTATTGACAACGTTAGTTGATAGTTTATTGTTTAGCGTTGATCGGAGTTCGTATGTCCTTAATTCGACGTGCCGAACTGTGTATTGATGCAGATACTTACAGAGATTTCGAATGATTTACTTAGGTAAGCTTTTAACTCAGGACACTCATTTATGTTACAAACGTTAATAAATCACATTTAAATATTCTAAATTATAAACATTAATCCAATATTTTTTTCCAAATTAAAAGGCACACATGTAAAGAAATGCTCTGTTTAAACTTCTATGGCTTGCAGTTGTACAGGAAAAGAACGAATTATTTACCTCTTTATAATTGCCCCAGTTCTGTTGAGGCGGTCCATCAAAGGCGGTCGATGATCGAAATAAAGCCTTTGCTTTGACACCGCGCGTGACTCCGAGGACTGCACTTTTTTATGACAATTTAAAAGTTGTATAATTGGGAACTACAAGTCCTTTGACCAAGAAAAGCAGTGGTTCTCAATTCTACATTAATATTAAAAAAGTAATAAAATGTTAACCCAGGTCAGTATTTTCAAAGTGCCCTTAGAGGGATAAGTCGTAAAGGTTTTTTGTTTGTCTAGTCGGTCCCCATTACCAGTTTTTTTAGCAACATGAAACTGATTACACCCTGTATATTTTATATTCAAATAATGTAGAATTATAAATATACTGTATTTTCATTTAGTTATGTCTCGTCAAATGTGTCGAAAATATGTTTCACCATCTTCAGACAAATTCTCAAATCTGAATGAAACGAACATCTATTTCCGAATACTTCAATTCAATCTACTTCAAAACGGTTACTAGAAACCACTGCCTAAGGAATCACTAGTTCCGTATCTAGATATGACGTCGCGCCTAAATGTATCCCCCTGTATATTTTTAAATATTTTCAGACTATGCCCCATATTATGCCCCTGTACTGTGCTCATAGTAACTATTAATCTTTACACTCGGACTATGTTAAATGTACAATACCGACCATAATAACTCCTTTACTTTAACTAATTTTTTCGACCCCGAATCGAAGCGACAATAAAAAGCATGTAAGAGTGTTTTAAAAAATAAGACCGCGTTCAAAATGTTAAATAGGTATTAGCAAGTGCAACAATGAATCGCCTTGTCTTGGTTCCCATCTTATCAGCGGTCCGTGAAGCCATTATTGCCTGCAAGCTGGGTATGAATTATTCAACTCCTTCCCAGTATTTTTAGACGAAGAATACTTAATTAACTCAGCTCGAATATATACTATCAAATAGCCTTGATGCAGAAAAAAATATTAGAATGAATACAGGTATTTAGCATGAGAGAATTGTTTGTGCAGGCGATTAAATAACAGGTCTATAAATTCAAATAATCTTTTTATTACTGGAAATTGTTTTTGGGTGTTCTTGTCACTAGACGAGCGACAGGGACTATAAATAAGAAGATTTTACTTGGCGAATATTTTAGCATAAATTATTGGGTCATTAGCGCACGCCTAAGGGTATTTTATTTTAAAAGGCTATAAAATTGTTGAAAACGAGGTAAAACTAAAATTATTTTTTTAATTAATCATCTAGTATTTGGTTAAACAGGTTTAACAACAAAAAAAATCACTTCAGACTTGTTAAATTAGAAGACACAAGTAACACTATAATGATCTAAAGTCAAATACTGGTGGATATGACTAGTAAGGCAGGTTAATTTTTTCATTTCAAAAGACCTATCTGTGGTGGGAAACATTGTATAGTGGCATTAAATTAAAAAGTAATTTTTAAAATATATTTAATTGATATACATATAGGGGTCCCGCCGGGCTCCTTATATTTTGGGGAACTGCAACAAGAGTATAATTACCACTTTTAACTAATATATCAATTCATTTCTTCGTATAGTTTTAGAGCAGTTCGCCTACAAAACAGAACATTCCACCGAGCTCCAAGTACTTCGTCTAACGGAGTACATCACGGAGGGTTTCAACCACCGTCAAGTCACAGGAGCGATCTTCTTAGATGTAGCCAAGGCCTTCGACAGGGTTTGGCATGAAGGTCTCCTGGCGAAGATGTTGTCGATGGGTTACTCTGTCGGCACAGTCAAGCTTGTGAGATCCTACCTTCATCAGAGGCAACTCTGTGTGAAGTTTGCCGAAAAGCTGTCAAACTACAGGCCCATGGAAGCAGGTGTACCGCAGGGATCGGTACTCTCTCCCCACCTTTTCACCATCTACACATCCGACATGCCAAGAACCGCAAGGACCTCTTTGGCACTCTACGCAGATGACACGGCCATAATCGCAAGATCATGGAGCGCAAGACTTGCGACCCGCAACCTCCAGGAAGCAGCATCCCTTCTGGAAGAGTTGTGCAAGAAGTGGAAAGTCAAAATCAACGCGGAGAAGAGCAAAGCCATCCTCTTCAAGAGAGTCAGGAAGCAATCTCCCACAGGACACGTCTCCTTGAACGGCGAGAACATTCAATGGCACGATACCGTCAAGTACCTTGGCGTTATCATGGATCGAAGCCTAACGTAGAGACAGA
Source organism: Stenurella melanura (assembly GCA_963583905.1). NCBI lineage: Eukaryota > Metazoa > Arthropoda > Insecta > Coleoptera > Cerambycidae > Stenurella > Stenurella melanura. Next base: position 102,412,804 of record OY757317.1, read on the forward strand.
ACACGGAAGCGATAATACAGAAAGCGAGGACAAGGAGAACTCTACTTTACCCTATGATAGGTAGACAGAGCCAACTCAACCTGAGGAACAAGCTCGCGCTTATCAGAACCCTCATTGCACCTATTCTGACCTACGCCTCCGTTGCCTGGGGATACCAAGCAGCCACTCATCTGAAGAGGATACAAGCCGTGGAAAACGTCGCAGTTCGGTGCGCCGTGGATGCACCATGGTTTGTCAGAAACGCCCAGAGATCTGGAATACACCCCAGTAACTGAAGTCATCCGGGACAGAGCGAAGAACCTATTCGCGCGTGCAGCAGAGCATGGCAATCCGATGGTCAGACAGGCGACTGACTATGACCCAAACGACGCTCCGAGGCACAAGATCCCGAAGCTCCAGATCCTGGATAATGGGTAAGTATAACTAACCCTTTATCTGTTTTAGCCCGATCTGCAAGCCACACCGCAAGGGGACAATGACCAAAAACATCCAATTACCCGATCCTGGGGGTACCAAGCAAACAACCAGCTCGGTACCCTTACCCTATCCCGTGCCGGCCTCTGACGCTAAGAAAGCGTCTCTGGCCGAACACAATCCTGAACTACACAGTTCACACTTCCTTCCGATGAAATCGGAGCACATGATGCCAATTGGCACCCTGGGCTTCCGACTAGGCAACACCCCCAAATCCCTTTCAAACTCCGAGAGGGTTCGGTAACAGCCGTTCCTTCTCACGACAGATGAAAGACGCTCCCGGGAGCCTATACATGCCAGCGAAGAAAGAAGACCAAGACAGAAGAGCGCCAGAAGAAACGACCCAGCTGGCAGGGTCCAACAGCCAGGACCAGGGGAGGTTTGCTAACATCGCCTATACCGTCCGCATTTGCGGGGGGGATAGGCGAAAAAGCAGGCCCACCCCTTACGAGGCCGGTCCAGGTCTACAGCGATGATTGGGGCAAAGAGCTCAAGCTCGACCCCTAATCATCCGAGACCGTCATCTTTAGTCAAGAATATTGGCGGGTTTCAGAATTATAGTATGCAGACATTTGTAAGCTTCTGATAAAGTCTAGCCATTTAGCATCACAAGGACATCAAAACTACCATTTCCGTAAATTGCAAATCTTCTACAAATTCTCCGGAACTCGGTATGGTATTTTGACTCCTTCTGATAATAAAAAAAGAATTACTGTTGTTCAAACCAAATTACAAAGTAAAGTTAATCAACATTCTAAATGCCTATTAATAACCCACTGAAATTATTGTAAGAATTATTTCTAAATAGTTTGTGGAAAAGAATCCCAATAATAGAACATTATGTTCAACGAATAATTAGTGTTAAATGTCATTATAGAAAAACATTTCATGGCCAATTTGATGTTAAATTTCCATTAGCATTCTCACCATGTTTTGTAAATGTTCATATCAAGTTTTAAATATGTAGAAAACTTAATTAATTCTTATAAATTTCTAATTTCACTTTTTATATGAATTGTGCACTGTGTAACATTTCACGCTATACCAAAACAACTTAAATCTAATATAAAAGCTAGTAACGCACATGCTAAGCTTATGATACGTAATTATAATTGTTCATTAACATTTTATGCGTGGATTAACATGTTTAACTAAGTCTGACATTACTACAGGGCAGTGGCGGCTCGTGATATTGTCTGCAGAGGAGGCTTGATATTCTGAAAGACAACTGATGTGCAATATGACTACAATTTGTACATTTCCCCACCACCCCTGAGGTATTACAACGGCGCGTTACATTTTTTTGCCGTGGGTTGTTCGCCAGGATACCGATTCACGACTTGAGAGAATAGAACTAATAAAAGAATAGAATGAAAAGGAAATAGAAAATATGATGAGATGAAAAAATCATTCTCATGAAATTCTCGTTCCTACGACTCGAGTATCGGTATCCAAAGGAGTCCTACTATCCCACTTGTAATTAAATTATATAACTTTTAATAAAAATAAAAATAGTTTTGGTAAAAAAATTAAAGTGTTTTTCTACAAACAAAAAATTGCATTCCTTATCACTGCCAGGCGCGTAAAATTATAAGTTTTAATATAAATTAAAATAGTTTTGAGAAAGAAGTTATATAAAAAAAATATAACCGCGGAACTCTATATTATGGAGAATTATAAAAAATATTTCCTAAAAAATAAATAACACAAATAAATATTTTTTCTAAAATAACAACTACCTATATTAATCTCTGCTTTAAAGCCTGAATATTTTTATAAATGAGTGGTAACCTGCGATTTTTGGAACTAGCAAAATGGTTGATTATTTCATCATAAAATGAATCGTGTTTCCTCAATTCTGACAAAAAACGTTTTTCTATTGAAATAAGCAATACATTTGAAAGGCGGTCTTGACTCATTTTGTTTCTAGCAAAAATGTTTTGATGCGTTTAAGTGTTGAAAATGATCATTCTACAGAAGCTTACCGGAATTGTCTAAAAAAATAGTGAAGTTATTCAAAAAGTTCTCTAATTTTGGGTCATAAGTTTTTAAAAAATCTACCAGCTCTTTGAAATTTCCTTTATTGCACGATTCTCGTTTTTCGTCACGTCCTCGGGAAGAATTTTCTTGTGAAGATAACTATATAACGGCATCTATTAACCTCTTTAATATTTCCCTATTCTCACGGACCTTTTCGTTAACATTTTCTATTTCTCTCTTATGTGCAGAATCCAAGAAATTTACAATATTTTGTTTACCAAACATTTCGAATTTAATGCAAGATGCAATGTGCTCCTGGGATTTTTCGTGCCTTTCTAAACCTCGCGACAAATTTTGCAAATTATTAAACCCGGCCCTGCCCCAAATTGAGGATTGATCATTAGTAGATAATAAACATCTCCAACAATATAATTTGTTTCTAACTGTTGATGCCGTTAACCACTCGACTTTTTTATAATTGTTATCACAAAACCCTCTGTTTTGTTTACCACTTTTAAAAACTAACGAAAGCATTGCTGGTGTAGGCCTGGCATTTCTTTTAATTCTTACCTTTTCGTCATAAATAAGAGTAGTAAATCCATTTAATAACAAATAATCCACCACGTCTGGACAACAAGACACGTTGTTGGGAATATTTTCACCTAGAGCACTTATTTCTAGCCCGCCTATCAAATGTTTTATGTATTTTTACGTCAATTTAACCGGCTAAACGCAACTGTCAGACGTCAGTTCGTTTTCTTTGTGAATCACATGACTCTTGAATGACCTGTGCACATGCGCTATAAAGAACTGAGATCTGGAGGCTAGCCTCATACTTGGCTATTCCAAGTGTTGCTATTTTACACAGCGCAAAGAAATTCAAGGTCATTCATGTTATAAGTAAATGCGGTAAAGTTGGAAGCTATTTCGTATTAGCCTCCAGCGAACCGCAGTGTTCATTCAGTAAAAGACCGGCCGACCGGGAAATATGCATACAAAGACTATCCGGACTGTAACGTTATAGGTATGTTTGTGGAAAGGAAATGCAAAAATGTTATATATAAACTGAAAATTAATTAATGAATAATAAACAATAAAAAATATTGAAAATTGAGATATACCTAATAGAAATTTCTTAAGATATTACTTTTGAAGATATGGTGGTTCTTCCAAGGGGAGGCTCAGCCTCCCCTGCCTCCCCTGACGAGCCGCCACTGCTACAGGGTAATAACATTTAAACTTGGTGATTTCATTATTCAAAATAGTGTATAGTACCAATAACTCAGAGAAACTGTTTATTATGTGTGTGTTAATTATAATTCTTCTAATTTAATTATTTATTTATTTGTTCATTTATATATTGTTACGTTTTTTTCACCTTTTAGGAAACACCCTGTATGAATCCGTGGGTTCTAAATAATTTTAACAAGAGATTAAACAATTATTATTTGTTTGCTTATAATTGTATTGAAACATTCTTTATAGGATTTTGCAAACAGCAGAAAAGATAACTATCTATAAAAGAAAAACTTTGTGTAGAAATATTAATGAAATCTTTGCATTCTTTCGATAACCTGAATTCGGGTTATGCTAGCAAATTAAAATCCTAAAATGAATTTGTCTAATTTCTTATTTGACAATTCTCATTCTAACACTAGCATCCACACAGTCCCCTACGGCCATGCAGATTAAACTAGTATCCACATAACCCCCTACGATTATGAAGATTCAGTTAAAAATGAGAACAAAGACCTAAAATGAATTTATTTATCTACTTTGTCTTAAAAAAAATTTTCATTCCAATGGATTACATTTTCATGAAATCTATCATTCTGTTTCCTGGAAATGCTTAGCCTTTGAAACGTTTTTCGCCCTTATTCTGGAGCTCATCAGAAAGACATAAAGCCATTCATAACGATGTTTCATGCAAAACCAAGACAATTTCTTTGAATAAGTGTGAAATGATTATATTTGACATTGACTGATAAAAACAACCTCACCTATCTATTAGCTAACTAGTATTGGAGCCTATATACTCTATGCATGTTTAAAAATGAATTCAGGTTATCGAAAGAATGCAAAGATTTCATTAATATTTCTACACAAAGTTTTTCTTTTATAGATAGTTATCTTTTCTGCTGTTTGCAAAATCCTATAAAGAATGTTTCAATGCAATTATAAGCAAACAAATAATAATTCATTTTTAAACATGCATAGAGTATATAGGCTCCAATACTAGTTAGCTAATAGATAGGTGAGGTTGTTTTTATCAGTCAATGTCAAATATAATCATTTCACACTTATTCAAAGAAATTGTCTTGGTTTTGCATGAAACATCGTTATGAATGGCTTTATGTCTTTCTGATGAGCTCCAGAATAAGGGCGAAAAACGTTTCAAAGGCTAAGCATTTCCAGGAAACAGAATGATAGATTTCATGAAAATGTAATCCATTGGAATGAAAAATTTTTTTAAGACAAAGTAGATAAATAAATTCATTTTAGGTCTTTGTTCTAATTTTTAACTGAATCTTCATAATCGTAGGGGGTTATGTGGATAGTAGTTTAATCTGCATGGCCGTAGGGGACTGTGTGGATGCTAGTGTTAGAATGAGAATTGTCAAATAAGAAATTAGACAAATTCATTTTAGGATTTTAATTTGCTAGCATAACCAGAATTCAGGTTATCGAAAGAATGCAAAGATTTCATTAATATTTCTACACAAAGTTTTTCTTTTATAGATAGTTATCTTTTCTGCTGTTTGCAAAATCCTATAAAGAATGTTTCAATACAATTATAAGCAAACAAATAATAATTCATTTTTAAACATGCATAGAGTATATAGGCTCCAATACTAGTTAGCTAATAGATAGGTGAGGTTGTTTTTATCAGTCAATGTCAAATATAATCATTTCACACTTATTCAAAGAAATTGTCTTGGTTTTGCATGAAACATCGTTATGAATGGCTTTATGTCTTTCTGACGAGCTCCAGAATAAGGGCGAAAAACGTTTCAAAGGCTAAGCATTTCCAGGAAACAGAATGATAGATTTCATGAAAATGTAATCCATTGGAATGAAAAATTTTTTTAAGACAAAGTAGATAAATAAATTCATTTTAGGTCTTTGTTCTCATTTTTAACTGAATCTTCATAATCGTAGGGGGTTATGTGGATACTAGTTTAATCTGCATGGCCGTAGGGGACTGTGTGGATGCTAGTGTTAGAATGAGAATTGTCAAATAAGAAATTAGACAAATTCATTTTAGGATTTTAATTTGCTAGCATAACCAGAATTCAGGTTATCGAAAGAATGCAAAGATTTCATTAATATTTCTACACAAAGTTTTTCTTTTATAGATAGTTATCTTTTCTGCTGTTTGCAAAATCCTATAAAGAATGTTTCTGTACAATACTTGTTTACTTAATATTATTTAACCTCACTTTTCACTTTTCAACTTGTTCACTTTTATAAACTGTCTTCTTAAAAAAAACTTCTCCCTCCGCGCTGGTAATCGCGCCTTATATACTCCGAATTTGACTCTCTGGATCCATCTAGAAACAATCAAGAATCTTCTCCAACCATATTCCAGAAAAGTCCACTTTCTTCTGACAGCTTCCAGTGACAATTAGTAGGCATAGGCGTATCATCTCCAGTTCCAAGGGGGTATAATTCATAACAATATTTATTTATTAATTTAGGATACAACTACCCAGACATTTAAAAAATCTAATTACAGGATTCAAGAAAACAGGCGTTGATACAGAATTTTATACAAAAAATACATATTGGAAACTGAAATAAGTGTTACTTAAAATTTTCGTGCACTAAATTAACAATCTCTAGTTTAATTGTAATTTATAGACTGCTTAATTTGTTAACAGTAGTTCAAAATGTATCGACATCGTCCTTTATATATTCAAATGCATAAACATATGGAAAGCAAGGAATTTGAGTAAATTTGTACGAGGCATATTTAGATTTTAAAAAAAAGGTATTTGAACGGGTATGGAATCCATAATTTAAGAAAGCTACTTGAAAATTTTATGTAAATATGTAGCCTAAAAATCTATTCTAATAAATCTACTACGGCAATAATCCAAACTTATATACCGGGTGAGTCACGAATTGCGCTCCCCCCAATATTTCCTAAAATATTTGGAATAGAAAATTGAAATTTGGAGGCCTTGTTACACGACTAAAATGCCATCTTTTCAATAAAAAATCAAGCTTGGTGCACATCCGGTTTGACCGGAAATGCCCACAACTTTCGATTTTTAAATGGAACACCCTATATATTTTTACATTTTTGAAATCTAGAGGAAATTTTGAATATAATACATCCATTTTGGTCACTTTTTGATAAACATTAAAAATTTTATTAAAAAATCTATTTCTGAATCCAGAGTGCTGTGGTGCCCAAAATATATTTTAGTTTGTGCGCTACGTTACTATAAAAAGAAAAATAGCAATATGATTGCATTAATTAATTCTCTAGAGGCGTTTAAAATTTTTAAATGTGATTTTTACCCACTAACTCGGTTTTTTTAAATGGGAATTTAATCGTTCACCAACATTTTTAAATACCTCATTTTCATACGAATCTAATGATACCAAAATTTTGAAAATCCGCTCAGAAATATTTGAGATTTCAGCCAAAATACAATGCAACCAAGATTTTAGAAACATGCGGCTAATAGATAATAGATTAGTGGGCATTGGAAACTAAAATGGCACATTTCTGTGTAAATCTAGTAACCTAATAAGATTGGAAAAATCATAGTAGCCATTGAATGTAATAAAACAATATCAGCTGTCAGACAGATACAAAATAAATCGTTGCGGAAATATCTTTGAGTAAAAATTAAAGAAAATGAATAATTTTAGTAGAAATGAAAAAGTCGATATATTACTGATATTTGGAGAGCGTCTCAAAAATTCAACTGCAGCTGCAGAACTGTATCAGCAACGATATCCCAACAGACGGCATCCAAGCAGACACTTGTTTGCCAGAGTGGAACAAGAATTAAGAAACGAACCCAATCAACAAGATGACCATCAAACATTTATTGTAAGTGAGGACAAAGAAATTGATGTATTAGGATTTGTGATGGTACACCCAACAACATCAACAAGGGAATTGTCATTAGAATGCGACATTAGTCAGTCTTCGGTTTTGCAGAATTTTAAAGAAACATAAGTTTCGGTCTTATAAATACCAAATACACCAACATCTTTATGGAGATGACAACGACAGGAGGCTAGTATTTTGCAACTGGTTCTTAAATGCAGTACAACAAAACCCAGGTTTTCCTTTTCATATTTTATATTCAGATGAAAGTAGATTTACGAACCAAGGTATGTTTAACAGAAATAATTCTAGGTACTGGGCTCAAGAAAATCCGAGGTTGGTAGGGCGGGGGAATATTCAGGAAAGATTTGGGTTTAACTCTTGGCTTGGAGTACTTGGAGATCGAATAATTGGACCCATATTTTTTTATGGAACACTTACTGGCGAACGATATTTATTCTTTTTACAAAACCAGACAGCAGAATTTCTTGACTTACTTCCTCTTGCCTATTTACAAAATCTGTTTTTCCAACAAGATGGTGCTCCCCCACATAATTCCAGAAGAGTGATGGAATATTTAAACAACTTGCATGGTGAACGCCTTATCCCAAATCAAGGTCATATCAGGTGGTCTCCTAGGTCACCTGACTTAACACCCCTCGACTATTATGTATGGGGCACTCTCAAAAATAAAGTTTATAAAACTTCTTCAAATACCCGTGAAGAGCTGCAAAATAAAGTTGTACGGGCTCTTAATGAAATAACGCCTGCTGTCGGCTAGTGATTTAAATAGTGACAATATAAGTAATAACTCACGCAGATGAAGTTTGCAGAGCAAGCCGTAGGCGAGTGCTGTAAATTATCAAGCCTGTTATTACCATTATTGCAAGTTGAATACTATACTTTATCTATGATAGGGTATTTTCATTAATCTGAGATGAAAGTGGAAATGCTTATATTTGAAAAATGCATATTTTTTAAATATTTTTGGCACAGATAAAAATATGTTATATAAAACTATAAAATTATAATTTTAATTAGAAGTTTCAGTTTTTCATAATGACGTCACTAAGCGAAAACTAGGTAAATCACCAAAAAACTATTGGCAACACTGACACCACACTGTCAATCTGGTGACAGTGGTGTGGCTCATTAATTTTCAATATTTTGTTTGTTTAGCTATTTGTTTGAAAACATTCTATACAAGCATACAAATATGGAAACTAATTACGTAGAAGGTAGATCAAACGTCGTTTTTAACGAAATTTTATACTCATTCATAGATGCTACACAAAACTGAACATCTGTTTATGAAACAAACAAAAAATAAGGTTATAGTTACAAGAAATGTCAAATCACAAATCACCAACTTGAAACTCCCTAGAAATAAGTACATTTGGCGCTCTATTTGAATTAACGCTTAATGACGTCATGAAAGTTTAACTAATTTTTTTTCCGGCTTAAATAAAAAAGTAAAAAAGAAAGAAAAAACACGTATTCCTTATTTTTATTTCTAGTTTTCAATTTTCAAATAAAAAAAATATGGGAAAATACCCCATTATAATAATAAATATTAATATAATAGTTTTTGACAACGCCCCCCCCCCCCCCCTCAATAATAATAGTTCATTCTATTTTATTTTGGGCGTTGTATCGATTGGCCTAGGCTAGGTATGAAGTTAAAGATGATTGATATAAAAATAAATCACTAGGGAGTTGTAACGAATCACACTAGTTGTTTATAGATACTATTACATGTTCAAAGGCAGTTGATTAATTAATATAAATTCTATTAAGAGTAGATAAAGATTTTTATAATACATATACCTACGTCATTTGTAAAGAAACGTGTCTTTTCTAGGTACAATAACGCCCTAGGCTTCTCCACCTTTCTTAACCCTTCTCAGATATGGACCATCAGGGAGATGTGGGAGGCATATAGACAGCGTATTGTAGTCGAGATGTGGATCTGGAGATAGTTGCTGCAAATAACCTTGACGCCCTTCAAAACTACTCTCCAGCATCGTATTCTTCCAACTCCTCTCATTTTTGCCCACGTCAACCGGAGAGAGGGTAATATGGAGAAATTAGGCGGCATGGGAAGCTCTTCCAAAAGAAGTTGACGGGAAGAGGTTTTAACGAAGCCGTGCGCCTACTAGCGACAGCTGGCATTATGCTATCTGACGTGTATTGAGTAAGCATAAGTCAACTAGAATAAGCATGGATGACAAAACTCTCACCCTAAGGTCCCAAGTTCGATTTCCATCAATAGCTCTGGGATTTCTTCGGAAAAAATCAGTATACCTACCTTAATATACTCAGATCATGAATGTGTTTCTCGGCGTTAAATATACAGAGTGGCCCAACACTTAGCGCCAAAATCAAAAAGCTATTAACCCCTATTCAATTATTTAGCGTTTTCGAGATCATTTTGAACCTTTTTTTCTTAATTTACTGATATTGATTAATTCATGAGTAATTCCTAAAACATGTACTGTTTACTTTAGTAAAGGTTCATAGAAATTAAGAACAAAATAATAATTTGTTACCTCTCATGAATATTTTCAAATTTAAATGACTTTTTTTAAGAAACGGTTTATCAAGTCTCAGTGGTATATCAAGAGTTTCTACACACAGTAGACTTTCAACAACAAGAAACAAAATATCCACTTTCTTGAAGAAAATAAAAAAGTTACTAAATACTATATTTCGATATTTACTATATTAACAAATTCACTTTTTGACTTGATTTCTGATTTTATTCTTGGTTGCTGAAAATCAACTGTGTGAATATATTTGATTGATAAAGTGTTCCTAAAAAAACGTATCATTGAAATTTCAAAAATTCATGAGAGATCAAAAATTATAATTATTTTTCTAATTTTCCAAAACCTTACTAAAGTAAACAGTTTGGATATTTTTAGTAACAAGTTATTTATCTGTGAATATTACTGGAATTAAAAAGAACGTTAAATAAGTAAGAAATAATTGGGGTGTTACTCTAATACGTATTAATGCCCTCTATTTAGTTTGTTATTTTTGACGTCTATTGTTCAGCCAGCGTATATATCTAGAGTTTATGTTTTAAATTAAATTAAATAACAGCACAGCTCACTAATTATTATAAATTGTTCTTATTTTTTACATTTTCTCAAATAAAAAATGAACTAGTTTTACAACAAAAGATAATTTAATTTAAAATTTATTCACTCCATTTGATACAATTTTATTCAAATTTAAACCTGAGTATTTCCTAATGGCTGTTAAATTTTAAGTAAATGAGAAATAGGCCACACAATTAACACAACCAATTTGAGATGTCGCAATCATGTAGAAGGAAACAATGAACTTTCATAAGATGTTTATTCACTCATTAGAATTTTATCTTTAACAGTGTAATAAAACTAAGCAGATAGGACAAGGTGATTACAGAAAAATCGCATAATTTATAAAAAGTGTGACAGTACAGCCAACACATGTTTTATGTAAGATTAAGATTAAATAAAAAGTTCTACTTATATATTTCTTTTTGTAAATCGTCCCTAATATTATATTCTTTAATTTTCCTTCTCATATTATATATAATATCTCCCTCTATTTTCGGAAGCTTCAGTTTCCTAGCCGCAGTAGCAAAATTTTCATCCATTTTCTTTTCCTTTGCCACTCTTTTCTGTTCCTTTTTTAGTCTGTACCAGTCAGTTGTGGTTCGTACAAGGAAATAGTACAAAATTTGCGCAATGGTTAAAAAACTAACTCCCAAAAAGAAGGACACTGCACCACCAATGGACACTAAAAAATAAATCATGATAGAACAGTAATGTCAAATAAAATTTTCCGAGGAAATAGAGCTAATTTGAAACCTTGTATTGGTGACCAAAAATTACAACCAAAAATTTTTGTACGATATATTACATTCAACATTTTATATACAATGTGACCCATTTAAAATGGAAATACTTTTATAACTTTTTTATTATTTGTCTGACTTGAACTAAATTTTACCAAAAGATGGAACAAATTAGGATCTACTTATGGCCAAAAAACATTCGCGTCTTACAAATGCAAAGCCACCTGCGGTACCAAAATAAATGGAAAAAATAAAGAAATCATATTAAGCATTTTTTTATCGGAAAACTTTATTAACGAAAGTTGTTCAGAATTGTCCAAAAATCTAGAGTAAAAAATTTCAGCAATATTAAAAAAGATTGAATGCTGTCTTTGAAGTCCAAAATTTCGACAAAATTTTAAAAAAAAATCAAATTACTTGACAACTACCTGACAGCTTACGTTTAAATTCAAACAAAATTGTCAGAGCACAATTTTCTAAGGAAAAAAAACAATAAAAATTATATTTTCGGATTCGGACATTGTATTAAATATTTCAATAGTCTTTAATATTGCTGAAATTTTGGACTCTAGATTTTGAACAATTCTGAACAACTTTCATTAAGTTTTTCGATAAAAAATGCCTAATATGATTCCTTTATTTTGGCCATTTATTTTGGTACCGCAGGTGGCTTTGCATTTGTAAACGCAAATGTTTCTTTGGCCATAAGTAGATCCTAATTTGTTCTATATTTTGGTAAAATTTGATTCAAGTCGGACAAAAAATAAAAAAGTTATAAAGATGTTTCCATTTTAATTAGATCACACTGTATATACCCACAGCCACAAATTTCAAGAACAAGAGGGCACTTTTTTCTACATATTTTTCCCCTAAGAAATTTGAAAGAAATCCCTTAAAAGAAGAAGTTAAGTAAAAGTTAGGTAATTACAGTTTGTTGCCATTTTGAAGCCTATTAAAAAACATAGCACAAAGAATAGCGTTTTTGCAAAAAATGAATAGTACGTTTTGACTTGTTTTGAACATTCAATAATCAATATATTTCATACATGGTCAATTATATCCAAGCCCTGAAAACATGCAGGCCAAGCCATTGTCGGTATTTCTACTCGGTATAAAAAATCAGTTACACAACGAGTAGTGTTTGGGTGAGCATTGTTTAGAATTAAAAGGAAATTTTCTCCGATATCTAAGAAATGATATTGCAATGTATATATCTGCAGTTAAAGTGCCGCTGTCAATCACCACTAATTCAATTTCTTGGGGCTCTATTGAACCCCACTAAGGTCCTTAAAAATATTTTTAAACTTTTTAGTCGAATATTTTTGTTATGATAAAGAGGTGCGGAAAATTGTATTTATTTATTTGGAACCAAATAAAGCAATTTTTAAGGTAGTTTAAAAATTTCCAAACCCCATGTGTCAGTCCCAAAATTCAATTTTTTCTTTTTTTAACGAAAATTTCCGTAAATTAGATAGAGTGGCTTTGAAAAAAAACGTTGCTAATGAATCAATCCCTGGGGCAAAGGACACTCTCCTGGAACCAAAAGTCATCCCCTCGGGGTAAAAAGATACCCGCTGTGGCCCAAAAATGGGGTCAAAAGTCACCTGGCATGGTTGAATAGTCTCCCAGAGAGCAAAAGGTAAGCAGAGGTCAAAAGGCATCCCCTGATGTCAAAGGTCACCCAATGAAGCCCCCCTGAGGTAAGGAATCCTCCAGAATTGGGAAATAGTGTTACGTGTTTCTGCCCCTAGGAAACACCCTGTATGAATCCGTGGGTTTCAAATAATTTTAACAAGGGGTAACCACTAATATTTTATTTAATAATTTACTGATTACGCAATACTTCTAAACTAACTTTTACAATGTTTAACCTCACTTTTCGCTACCCAACTTCACTTTAATAAAAACTTCCTTTCTTCTGAACTTCCCTCTCCGCCGTCGATTTCGTCTTATATATCCTAAAATTGCCTCTAGATCCATCTAGAAATTTCCAATTCCAGAACAATATAACTCTAACTAAGCCATCTACAGGCTTTCAGAAGAGGTGACAAAGATTTGTGCATTACTGGTTGCCTAACCATTGATACTTAATTTCAGCTATTAGTATCATGGGCGTATCACTCGCCAGGCCTCAGGGGGTGTGATGCGTAACAATAGTAACCCCTTGGGACAATATTCATATAACATGTGTAGCAAGCAGGCTAATTTTACTATATTGTAAGTTATATTGCCGCATTCAAACAAAGATTATCATCACAATACTAACTGTATTTATATTTTTTAAATATTTTCACATTTATGAGGAGGTAATAACTATTCATCAAATAAAACTAAGTTGCCAATTTAAAAGATGTATAGGAAGAGCTAATGTATGCGTAAACAATATCTTTGAATATTTAGATCTGTATTGTTTTTAGTGTTGAAATATTTTAATTTTTAAATACTTGTTATAATAAAATTTAATTTTGGCAAAAACAGTTTCTTACTTTTAATTGCTTGTATATCATAATGAATACTTACCTCGGGGGGAGGGTTATTTGCCCAGTGCGTGCCTTCTTGCTCTTTAGGAGACTATTCACTCATGCCAGATGACTTTTGCTCCCAAGAGAGAAACTTTTTATTAAAAAAGGTGGTCTTTGGGCCCCAGGGGGTTAACCTAACGGGGTGAATATTGATACCAGGGGAGTGTCCTTTGCCCGAGGGGTTGATTCTTTACCAAAGTTTAAAACCTATTCCTCCTATCTAATTAACGTGAGTTTTCGTTAAAAAAGATTAATAAATTGAATTTTGGGCCTGATGCACGAGATTTGGAAATTTCTAAACTACCTTAAAAATTGGGTTGTTTGGTCACAAACAATGTGATGAAATAAAATTTTACGCACCTCTCTATCGTAACAAAAATATTTTACTTTAAAAAATTAAAAAATATTTTTAAGGGTCTTGGTGTGGCCCAATAGAGCCCCAAAAAATTGAGGCTATAGGTATTTGGGATTACTACGTGCATGAATTTTTTCAGAATTTTAAATTGACTCAATTTTTGTAAAAAAAAAAATAAAAACTGAAGTGGGCCCTCTTTTGGGCAGGGGGTGGCAATTTTAATGTACGCATCCTGTTGATCTTATTTTTTAGGCCCAAGGAGCGATCCTATCAAGTTTATTCTAAAATTCGTGTCAAGGGGCATTTCACCTATCTTATCCCGAGGCACCCTTTGGCTATTCTCCATCAAATACAATGTTTTCACCTAATAAGTAAAATGTCACTGAGTAGTTTAGAATAGACAAAAAATTAATAAGTATATAATTTTTTAAAATTATTTTCACTTCTCCATTTTGGAGACACAGTTAAAGTGAGGGCTTAATAATTTGACTCGTATATACTATTTTTTTTTTCCTTCTTCAATTCTTAGGGACTTCCTGCCACATGTATGTTTTAAATATTGTCTAAATGTTATTTGTGGCATTATCTTAATTTTTTCTTTCTTCAATTCTTTGGGAATTTCACTGCCACATGTATGTTTTCTTTCTAAGCGGTGCTAGGGGAATCTACAAAATATATCACAATTAACCAGTATGTTACTGGTAAAAAAACCTCTACGCCCGTGACGTTTACGTCAAAGGATCAGTTAAAGGTTGGTTTTGATAACTAAACAACACAAATAAGTATAAAAACTTGAAATTAAATATTTCGCCGACGTTTCGGAAATCTAATCTGTTTCCTTTCTCAAGGCTTTTTTTGAAAAATCTTTTTTTGCTGTGTATGACAAATACACAGCTCTAAGAATGTTTGTTATATTCAATATCCATAGATACTTACTATTTACATAGAACTGTTGATATAGTTAACAGTTTTTTAGTTTCTATACAATGTTAAGTTTGTGAAGTTCTTCTTTTAACATTGGCAGCCAAGTTGTACAGACATCTACGGAACAATTCGACACGCAATTATCCTCATTCAATAAAATTATCGCGGATTCTTTTATTTTTCTTTTTTTGCTATCTGCCTCTTTTGTTAAAATTTTTGCCGAGTCCCAGTTTATTCTATGTCCGTTCTCCCACGCGTGTTCGCAGATCTTGGACCTCTGAATTTCATTTTTTCTGATATAATTTTGATGTTCGCCCAATCTTACACTAAAAGGTCTGGATGACTCACCCACGTATTGTTTGTTGCACTCACACGGAATACTATAAATGCAGTTTTTTGAATTTTGCTCGTGGTTTGTTGGTTTCGTCTTTGTCAGAATAGATCTTAAAGTGTTGCTTGTTTGAAATACCGTCCTAATATCAAATCTATCACCGATGCGGCGCAACTTTTCGGATAATCCGCATACATAAGGAATTAACGCTGTGTAACGTTTTTCAGGTTTTTGTCGTACCTGATTGTTATTTTCAATATTTATGAAGGTTTTATCGACAAAACCCCCAGGGTATTGGTTATTAATAAGAACTTCCTTTATAAACCGCTTCTCATTGTTTAGTATCTCATCATTAGAAGAAATGATTTTGGCCCTATCATACAAACATTTTACAACACCCCTCTTAACGTGCATCGACTGATTTGACTTGAAATTTAAATATCTGTTGGTACGTGTTGGTTTTCTATAAACACTTGTTTCAATTGTACCATTTACTCTTTTAATTAAAACATCTAAAAATGGTAATTCATTTCTAGTTTCCTTTTCTAAAGTGAATTTAATGGAAGGTTCTTTATTATTTAAATGATCCAAAAAATTATCTAGTAACTCAATACCATGAGGCCAGATTGCAAAGATATCATCTACGTATCTCCACCAGATAACCGGTTTGTATGCACAATTTTGAACATGCCTAGTCTCAAAATCCTCCATAAATATATTGCTTAAAATCGGTGACAATGGAGAACCCATTGCCATACCGAAATCCTGCTGATAGAAATCATTTTCTAATTGAAAATAAGTTGTTTTTATACACATAGTTAAAAGTTCCATTATAGTATTTACACTCAATTTAGTTCTCGCTTCCAAATTATTTTCATTTAACAATTTGTCTTTGATTATTTTTAAAGTTTTGTCTACTGGGACGTTAGTGAACAGACTAACTACGTCAAAACTAACCATCAGATGTGTATTATGAATACTGTTTTCATAAACTTTTTCGATAAAATGTTTACTATTTTTTATATACGAGTCAGTATTTCCAGATAATGGATTAATAATTTTAAGCAAGAATTTTGCCAAATTGTGGCATGGCGAATTAATGGAACTAACAATTGGTCTTAATGGGACATTTTGTTTATGTATTTTCGGTAAGCCATAAAAATGAGGAGGCTTGCTATAATGCGGTGTAAGCTTCCGTCGTTCAAAGTCATTAAAATCATTTTTGTATTTAAATAAAGTTCTATAAATTTTGCCCTCAATTGATTTTGTTGGGTCTTTACTTAATTTTGAGTATGGTCCTTCATTGATAAGTGTCATAATTTTCTCATCATATGTATTTTTATTTATAATGACTGTGGCATTACCTTTGTCCGCTGGCAAAATTTTAATGGATTCATCTCTCTTCAAAGAGGATATTGACCGTTTTTCTTCCGTGCTTAAATTTTCTTTAATTTTATATTGCTTCTCTAAAGCAATTTTTGCCCGCACGCGATATTCATTTCCATCATCTGTTGGCATGTTTTGTGCAGTTTTTTCTACGGCTGCTATTATGTCAAATTTTGGAACCAATTTTGGGTTTATTGAATAATTTAAACCTTTTGACAAGACCAATTTGTCTGAAATTGTTAAAATCCGTTCTGACATATTAATGACAGTCTTGTCAATTAGAGGATTATTATTTATATTATTCAATTGTCTAATCTGTTTTTCTCTCATTAAATTTTTGAATTTATTTATATTCGTACTTTTTTGCAAATTAAAATGTTTGTTGTAACTAAACCTGATATTCCGGTGTATATAGTCGAAATCTTGTTCCACGACGCTGTAATATAATTCGTTTTCTCTGTAATTGATTTCATTAATAGTTCGTTCTTTTTGGTATCTATGATATTGAATCCTTTCCCTAACCATTGATTTGCTGGCTTTATCCAAAATTCTTCTTGTTTTGTTGTTCTCAAAAGGCATTTTTAGCCGTAAAAATTTTGGTATAATTCCATGTTTCCGACATTTACATAAGAACGTGATGGTATTTTCTGATCTTGCCAGCTTCTTATAACAATTTTCTAAAAATCTAAAATACTGATTGATATTAGGCCCATACCTGTTATCTAAATATTGTCTAAATGTTATTTGTGGCATTATCTTAATTTTTTTCTTTCTTCAATTCTTTGGGAATTTCACTGCCACATGTATGTTTTCTTTCTATGTATGTATGTATGTGGCAGTGAAATTCCCAAAGAATTGAAGAAAGAAAAAAATTAAGATAATGCCACAAATAACATTTAGACAATATTTAGATAACAGGTATGGGCCTAATATCAATCAGTATTTTAGATTTTTAGAAAATTGTTATAAGAAGCTGGCAAGATCAGAAAATACCATCACGTTCTTATGTAAATGTCGGAAACATGGAATTATACCAAAATTTTTACGGCTAAAAATGCCTTTTGAGAACAACAAAACAAGAAGAATTTTGGATAAAGCCAGCAAATCAATGGTTAGGGAAAGGATTCAATATCATAGATACCAAAAAGAACGAACTATTAATGAAATCAATTACAGAGAAAACGAATTATATTACAGCGTCGTGGAACAAGATTTCGACTATATACACCGGAATATCAGGTTTAGTTACAACAAACATTTTAATTTGCAAAAAAGTACGAATATAAATAAATTCAAAAATTTAATGAGAGAAAAACAGATTAGACAATTGAATAATATAAATAATAATCCTCTAATTGACAAGACTGTCATTAATATGTCAGAACGGATTTTAACAATTTCAGACAAATTGGTCTTGTCAAAAGGTTTAAATTATTCAATAAACCCAAAATTGGTTCCAAAATTTGACATAATAGCAGCCGTAGAAAAAACTGCACAAAACATGCCAACAGATGATGGAAATGAATATCGCGTGCGGGCAAAAATTGCTTTAGAGAAGCAATATAAAATTAAAGAAAATTTAAGCACGGAAGAAAAACGGTCAATATCCTCTTTGAAGAGAGATGAATCCATTAAAATTTTGCCAGCGGACAAAGGTAATGCCACAGTCATTATAAATAAAAATACATATGATGAGAAAATTATGACACTTATCAATGAAGGACCATACTCAAAATTAAGTAAAGACCCAACAAAATCAATTGAGGGCAAAATTTATAGAACTTTATTTAAATACAAAAATGATTTTAATGACTTTGAACGACGGAAGCTTACACCGCATTATAGCAAGCCTCCTCATTTTTATGGCTTACCGAAAATACATAAACAAAATGTCCCATTAAGACCAATTGTTAGTTCCATTAATTCGCCATGCCACAATTTGGCAAAATTCTTGCTTAAAATTATTAATCCATTATCTGGAAATACTGACTCGTATATAAAAAATAGTAAACATTTTATCGAAAAAGTTTATGAAAACAGTATTCATAATACACATCTTATGGTTAGTTTTGACGTAGTTAGTCTGTTCACTAACGTCCCAGTAGACAAAACTTTAAAAATAATCAAAGACAAATTGTTAAATGAAAATAATTTGGAAGCGAGAACTAAATTGAGTGTAAATACTATAATGGAACTTTTAACTATGTGTATAAAAACAACTTATTTTCAATTAGAAAATGATTTCTATCAGCAGGATTTCGGTATGGCAATGGGTTCTCCATTGTCACCGATTTTAAGCAATATATTTATGGAGGATTTTGAGACTAGGCATGTTCAAAATTGTGCATACAAACCGGTTATCTGGTGGAGATACGTAGATGATATCTTTGCAATCTGGCCTCATGGTATTGAGTTACTAGATAATTTTTTGGATCATTTAAATAATAAAGAACCTTCCATTAAATTCACTTTAGAAAAGGAAACTAGAAATGAATTACCATTTTTAGATGTTTTAATTAAAAGAGTAAATGGTACAATTGAAACAAGTGTTTATAGAAAACCAACACATACCAACAGATATTTAAATTTCAACTCAAATCAGTCGATGCACGTTAAGAGGGGTGTTGTAAAATGTTTGTATGATAGGGCCAAAATCATTTCTTCTAATGATGAGATACTAAACAATGAGAAGCGGTTTATAAAGGAAGTTCTTATTAATAACCAATACCCTGGGGGTTTTGTCGATAAAACCTTCATAAATATTGAAAATAACAATCAGGTACGACAAAAACCTGAAAAACGTTACACAGCGTTAATTCCTTATGTATGCGGATTATCCGAAAAGTTGCGCCGCATCGGTGATAGATTTGATATTAGGACGGTATTTCAAACAAGCAACACTTTAAGATCTATTCTGACAAAGACGAAACCAACAAACCACGAGCAAAATTCAAAAAACTGCATTTATAGTATTCCGTGTGAGTGCAACAAACAATACGTGGGTGAGTCATCCAGACCTTTTAGTGTAAGATTGGGCGAACATCAAAATTATATCAGAAAAAATGAAATTCAGAGGTCCAAGATCTGCGAACACGCGTGGGAGAACGGACATAGAATAAACTGGGACTCGGCAAAAATTTTAACAAAAGAGGCAGATAGCAAAAAAAGAAAAATAAAAGAATCCGCGATAATTTTATTGAATGAGGATAATTGCGTGTCGAATTGTTCCGTAGATGTCTGTACAACTTGGCTGCCAATGTTAAAAGAAGAACTTCACAAACTTAACATTGTATAGAAACTAAAAAACTGTTAACTATATCAACAGTTCTATGTAAATAGTAAGTATCTATGGATATTGAATATAACAAACATTCTTAGAGCAGTGTATTTGTCATACACAGCAAAAAAAGATTTTTCAAAAAAAGCCTTGAGAAAGGAAACAGATTAGATTTCCGAAACGTCGGCGAAATATTTAATTTCAAGTTTTTATACTTATTTGTGTTGTTTAGTTATCAAAACCAACCTTTAACTGATCCTTTGACGTAAACGTCACGGGCGTAGAGGTTTTTTTACCAGTAACATACTGGTTAATTGTGATATATTTTGTAGATTCCCCTAGCACCGCTTAGAAAGAAAACATACATGTGGCAGTGAAATTCCCAAAGAATTGAAGAAAGAAAAAAATGTATGTTTTCTTTCTAAGCGGTGCTAGGGCAATCTACAAAATATATCACAATTAACCAGTATGTTACTGGTAAAAAACCTCTACGCCTGTGACGTTTACGTCAAAGGATCAGTTAAAGGTTGGTTTTTATAAATAAACAACACAAATAAGTATAAAAACTTGAAATTAAATATTTCGCCGACGTTTCGGAAATTTAATCTGTTTCCTTTTTCAAGGCTTTTTTTGAAAAATCTTTTTTGCTGTGTATGACAAATACACAGCTCTAACAATGTTTGTTATATTCAATATCCATAGATACTTACTATTTACATAGAACTGTTGATATAGTTAACAGTTTTTTTAGTTTCTATACAATGTTGAGTTTGTGAAGTTCTTCTTTTAACATTGGTAGCCAAGTTGTACAGACATCTACGGAACAATTCGACACGCAATTATCCTCATTCAATAATATTATCGCGGACTCTTTAATTTTTCTTTTTTTGCTATCTGCCTCTTGTGTTGTTTATTTATAAAAACCAACCTTTAACTGATCCTTTGACGTAAACGTCACAGGCGTAGAGGTTTTTTACCAGTAACATACTGGTTAATTGTGATATATTTTGTAGATTCCCCTAGCACCGCTTAGAAAGAAAACATACATGTGGCAGGAAGTCCCAAAGAATTGAAGAAGGAAAAAAAAATTAAGATAATGCCACAAATAACATTTAGACAATATTCGTATATACTAGTTGTGAAAAATCTGTATGTGCAATGTTTTAATACTGTGACGCGTTTACGCCCCCTAGAGGCTGACGTTGACAGCTCATATGTAGTAGACGGAATTAAGTAGCAATGGTGATAGGTAACTGCAATACCAGGAAGCATATACCTATTAACTATATACTGGTAACACGCTATAAGCCACTATGTACGGAATTGAGGCTAGAGAAGGAGATAGTTTTCCATCTCTATGGAGAACTTGGGACCCAACGCGCACGCTCCGACGACACAAGCACGCTTTTGTAATAGGTCAATGGCCATGTGGCCAATTTCTCCGATTAGATTGTGACCATTTGCCTTCTATATTCAGTTGAAAGGTCACAATCTTGCGTCACTAAGGCATGCGCACCATCCCCAGAGTACTCTTAAAGGATAGAGAGACAGGATTTGCTTGGCGTCAAGTTACGAACGAAACTAATAGTATATAGTTAATATGTATATGTCAGCAAGCCTCTAGTGTGCGCCGTAGTAGTGCGTTTTCTGAAAGCTGGAAGCTTGCAGATGGATCGAGATTTCTACATTATTCTAGATTGCTACGTGAGAAGATTATGGTCTTTAGTAGATAATAAAGAAAATTTGTAAAGTAAATAAGCCGATGTAAACGCATGGGCAGAAAGTTTTTAAGGAATTGAGGTTAAATAAAGTGATACAAAGTGAACTGTAGAATGTAAAAATGAAGTAATCAACATTATTAGAGGGTATTTTAGTCAGTAAACATATATTATAGTTATTAAAAGTATTGTGAAGTTTTCAGTAAGTTATTCAATAAAGCTTCTTAGTGTTTATCTCTTGTTGTAATTTCAAAACCCACAGATTTTAAGGGAGGTTTCCTAAGGGGTGCAAACACGTGACGATACATTAAAACTGGGTTTTTATGTTAAAAATCATTATGATACCTTAAATAATTATATTATTAATATATTGTTTTTATTATTTCGTTTCCATATAAATTAAAATTATTACATTTGCAGAATTTTGATGAAAGCACTCCATTTTTTACAAATGCGACATTTTTTACCCATAGTGTCGTAAATACTCACCAATAAGATCCAATTCAGATGTTGGAGAATATCTAACGTATCTTAAAGAAGGGGCAGGAACAATGACATTGAGTTTAAATTTATTTGCATTCTTCTTGGGCCTAAAAAAGACACCAGATGGAGTTTTGTGCGTGTTTCTATTATTATAAGGGTGGTGGAGGTGTGCCATAACACGATTGTGCAATGCACAAGGTCCCAAACCCGTAGGGGGTGCCCTAATTCAGATACCAACGACAAACTTATAAACTGGAACAAAGTAGTAGTTCAGAATGTATCGTTTTATTTCTCTTTCTAGTTCAGACTTGACTTGACAGACATGCAAAATGTTAATTTTCTTTGCTCATGTTCTTTTTCTATAAATAATTCATATTATTTTTTTCTATATTTTGAAATGTCTGGTTCTTTCTTTTCCATAGTAGTCGGTTATTTTATTATAAGTTGGAGCCAGGACTATCTTAAGAGCCCAGGCTAATGGACAACCGTTTTTGAAGTGGCCAAATAGCCAAATGGCACAAAGTTAGCATGTCAGACTATTGATAGCATCATAGATTATGATTCTATAAAACGTTTGTTACTTCATTGTCGAAACATTTGACTTGCTGAAAGGTCACTCTAATTATTTTCATATTTTGGATTGAAAATCAAAAGTAATGGATCATCGCTCTACTAAAAACACTGAAATTTACTTATTCAAACAACCTCGAGGGAATTCTCTCGAATGTTGTAATGGCATTAGGGATATTACTTAGGTACCCTACTAGTTTCTGGAGAAAGAAACTTTTATAGAATAAATGGTTTGACACTGAATTTATAGAGCACAAGTCCTCAAGTAAGTTACAATGAAATTATTTGTACCTTTGCTGATAAGAGGGGACCGGACATATTTTCTATGTAAATTTAATTTTTTTATGGATAATTTGTACATTTTACTTAGTCGTCTGAGTTACATTTTCTTTTTTTTTGTCAATAAATGTTTTAATAAACTCATATTGGTGGAGAGGAGGAAAGCATCTAATAAGGAAGGAACAGAGGAATGTTCCTGTCATCGGGTACATCTTCCAATTTTTTGACAAATGCGCTACAATAGCATCTTATAAAAATTTCTTTAAGATATGTGCAGTTGTTCAAAAGATAGAAATAATTTTTGAAATTTTAGCATTTTTTTTATTGTGAAACGGTTGGATCTTTGGCAAAATTGTAGGTAATACGAATAGCAGTCAAAGCAAAAAATATGAACACGAGTTCATACTGGGACCATTGTCCCATGGTTACTTGGCTACCCTGTCAGTCTCTTTACAGACACAGTTGATCACAAAAGTGATAAATGCTGTTCGTTGATAGAGTTCCGGTGTGACGACACGAACGTCTGAACCAAGATGCCGTAGGCTTGTTGGTGTTTTCGAATGTACAGTGGCGTCGCTTTGTTTTATATTTTACCTGATGTATTTAATTAGATTTATTAAGGGGAAATTGAATTATAAGCATATGTAATACATCTGTTGTAAATTTATAATAATTTAAGTTCAATAAATAAATAAATTAGAATATTGAATTGTTTTTGGTTTCAAGTAAAAAAATTGATGCAAATATACAAAATAAATTAAATAGCTGCAGCTAAATCTTTTTTATTCACGAATAGAATTTTGTCAAATAAGTGTATGTATTCCTAAAGTAAAAATATACACTTAATACTAATTATGCCGAACCCTGTATAAAACAAATATGGCATTAAGATATAAATACCCAGAATAAGATAAATAAATTTTAGTTTTCTTCGTCAGTGTCTAATTCTTCCAAGTTCTCCTCGTCGTCTTCATCATTAGTAATACTTATAATGAGTGGCATAACTTCTTCATTACGAACCTCTCGATCATATGTCTCTAAAATTAATTTACTCGTGTGATTTACACACTTGGCCCAAATTGAGCTCGACACTTGAGATAAAGCTTCATTTCACAGCAAGAACGGCTTCGTCACTAATACCATCTTTCTCGATGTGTTCGTCGTAATACTCCTTCCCCAAACAAGTTCAATTGGATTGAACTAACAGTGGTATGGTGGTAGTCGCAGTACCTCATGTCCATACTCTCCAATTAAATTGTCGACAACATACTGTTTCTCTGTTCTCTTAGCTGCTGCTATTTGGAGACATTTGGCTTTAAATGCTGTATCACTGTAATCTATGTTTTTGGTTTTTAACCAGTTTTCTGTCGTCCAAGATGGGTTAGCTGTTTTTCTTCAGTCCAAGGGTGGTACTTAGCACTAACTAAAATAATAATACTTGGATTTTGTAACCTTGGCAAAAGTTTCTCTGTCAGCCAGCCACTCGTCGACGTCTTTTGGGTTTACGGGAATCATCTTGCCAAGAACGTTTTAATCCCCCTTTGCTAAAGATCCAAGTTTCGTCTAAGAACACTACATCTTTGGGGTCATTACTTTTCAAAATTTTTACATATTTACGTAAAGTCACTAGCCTTTTTAAATAAATTTGTGGTCTTTCACATAGTGCTTTTCTATTATCTTTTTTTTTTAAGGAAAAGCCTAGTTTATAAAAACTAGTGCGGCCAATATCAACTATTGCTCTAGATTTTAGCTTTTCTAAAAGGATAGCCAATAAAATATGTTTATGATCAGATACCATATCGTTAATAACATTTTTCATTTCATATTTTAGAGCATCGTGTAAGTCTGTTTTGGACTTTTTACGATTCCGTTTAACCGAAACTTGAGGTTCCACATTTTCTTTTTCATTTTTAGCCGTTTTTCTTAAAGTTTTCCATCGATTTTTAAAGCCTCGCCCACTCATCTTTGAACAGCTTTTATTCCAACAAATTCAAAACTAACTGCTGTGATTGCGGATTTAAGAATTCACCAGGATGCATTTTTACTATTTTAACAAAAGAAAAGACTAAAATTGTCCACTTAGGCACTAATTGAAGTACATAAGTGCACTATATCTGCTATACCCGATTTCCGAGAAAATCGAATCGTCTCTGAAATCGCCAGCCGCATGCAACGACGACACGCGTTACGCAAATTGGTTTGCTGTCAAATAATACAAATGCCGTACTTTGGTCCTAACTTGACCACAAAGATTAAGACTTACTCTAGAGTTAGGTTACAAGCAATATTACAATAAAGACAAGAAAAGATATTCGGACGATATTCCTTAGATTACACGATCGGGATTCTCTCAGCGAACAGAATTTAGATAGATGTAAATCTCATACAATAGCCATCCGACTTTGTTATAGCACGCGGACTTCACAGAGGTGCCAAGACCAATAGAGAATGCTATATACAATACACTTACCCAAAAAAAGGGTCTCCAAGTTTATTTATCGTTCCCACTGTTTGAATCCTTGCATTGTGACAATCAGGCAAGCAGTCGCATTTCAATACTGGAAATTTTTCGATAGTTTTCTTATCAGTAAGGCACGTCAATCCATTTGCATTACATTGCTCCTTAGGATCTAAAACCATAAAGTCAATAGCAGTTGAGGTCTCAATGGTGCTGCATTATTGTGTTCTCATGTGTGTCATATAACGCACACCTAAATCACACCATTCAATTTATAATGAAACTACTTGACTATCAAATCTTCCATATTATCATGTAACTTTTTTATAATGGGTGCACAGGTCCACACAATACTCTAATTCCAACGCTCGATACGCATTAGCATGATTAAAGCCAGTTTTTTTAAATAATATTAAAAGTTGTTAATTGTAAATATGTAATATAATTACAAGGAGAGAGTGGGATAAAAAATAATATACTTGTATTATCTCCTTAAAGAATAATTATAATAATAAACATTTCAAAAAAGTTAATGCAAATGCAAATTTGTACAATACTGTTTTATTCTTAAACGTGTTTTAAATGACGTGTTGACGTCTGCTTCTTATTTTTTTAGATGTAATTGAACCATTGGATCAATGAGACGCAGGCGTGAGCAGGTAATATAGGGAAGTATTTGAAATTTGAGATGATAATTAAAAATTAGGGGAATCATGATGGCAGGGGAGTTCTTTATGATTAGAACTTCATAATGAATCATGTCTGCCACATGAGCAAATATTTAAAAAATTGATGCCACGAATTACCCATGTAGCTATAACTGTAACAGCCTGCATCATAGATTAGATATATTTCATTATTCCCTAACAAGCATCAAGAACTTATTGTCATTACAAGTTAAAAGATGTAGAATACAAATTTATAGTTCATAAAGTATGTAATATTGTATAGTGTCTATCTAGGTGTGTATATCTCAATGTTTATTTGTATACACAATTTTATAGATCTTTGCTCCATAATAGTTTAATTACTAATTGATTTGTTCACAGACTGTCGTCTAAAATATGTTGTCTTGTTAATTGTTTGTCTATGTTTGATTTAATACTTACAGTTATCTATCTGAAAATTTTCCCTCCTTTAATAGGCGAAAGCTGTTGAAAGAGCTAGGTATCCTAAATAAATACATGAATTTAAGAAATCATCCCATAAAAGATACTGGATTATTCTTCAAGTGCCCAGTACGACATAAATCGATTTCTGAGTTAATAATTATAAGGTGTCCATCAGGGTTCACACCTGGGGCCGCATTTGTTTTTATTATTAAAGAATGATTTTGTTGACTCAGTAAAATAATTTGTAATATTACTGTTCCTTGATGATAAAAACGTATTTAAGATACCTAATTCAAAATCCTACGGATTTTACATATACATTAATGGCAAGTGCCAAAATATTCGAGTGGAAAGAAAACTGTTTACCGTTTAACAACCAACAGTGTAAAATCATGACATATACA
Source organism: Stenurella melanura (assembly GCA_963583905.1). NCBI lineage: Eukaryota > Metazoa > Arthropoda > Insecta > Coleoptera > Cerambycidae > Stenurella > Stenurella melanura. The sequence continues at coordinate 102,439,992 of OY757317.1, forward strand.
CGTAATGAACGAGTCATGCAATTTCAATAGCTAATGGATAATGAACATTTAGAGGGAAATTAAGAGAAAATTGATTGACTGAATATTCTATTGGAAACAAAATTATATTATTTAATAATCATGTCACATGTATTACTTATCAGGCATAAAGGTCTTGGCTTTGCATTACGTAATTCAAAATCCCCTAAAAGTATAAAAACAATATTGTTACATATTCAACACTTCTACCTTCAAAGCTTGAGTATTGGGTATTACTATGGAGAGGGCTCTACAAGTCTACAGTAATGGAGCCCTTTCATACTAAATGTATTCAAATCGTAGAGGACATACGCACAAAATTATTAAACATTCTGAATACATTATTACCGGTACATGTAGTAGTAGTAATTCTAAATATCTAGGAACTGATCTAAATATAGCTAAATGTCTTTCATAACAGACGAATTTATTTTAGTGTTATTTGTTTGTACAAAATAATTAACAAGTTAGCTCGCGATTCAACTACTTTGGAAAAGATTTGCGTTGGTTAAGTTCTCCTACTTGGTGGCTCTTTTAGATCGTTTATAAATAACTTGATAAAAGACTTGCTGTTGTCTCTAATATTATTCAAATTGACTCATAATGATATGTTTTTAGTTACATGGTCATATTTTTGGTTGTGGTTCTCCTTATAGGTATAGTTGTAGTTGTAGTTGTTTAGCCTAATTATGTTTCGTATCACGTTCATATGTGATATAATTACAATTATTATATTAATTTTGAGTATGTACCACTTGCGTACATTTGAACAGATATCTGTAATTGGGAATCTATTTCCTGTAGATATGTTTAAACATAATAAATACACAATTCTGAATAGAAGGTTTGAAAGTCAAATAATAAAGTTTTTGTTTATCGGCGTTGTAAGTGATAACATCAAATGAAAGAAAGAAATGAAATCTTGTAGCAACACCACATTTCATTGCCCAATGCTCCACAGAAGCAAACTTAATCAAATAGAGGGAGAGCTGGCTACAAAAAACCTGGTCAATCGAGTAACAGGATGTAATGTTTTTTAAATGTCAGTACTCACAACGATCATAAGAAAAATCATTGGGTTCTTGGGCAGAATTTGTGCACAAGTTTGGTATGTATCCTCTTCGAAACATTTTTCGAACTGAAACTGTACCAATGGAGTAACAACTTGAAATTACTCTTAAAATGTAGTATTTACCTGGCGTACAACTTTCTATTTCTCCAAGTCTTATGCTATTACTATCTGTATAAGTGTTCTTCATAGATATGCTGCGCGCAGATAAGTTTTCAAAGCTTTAACAAATATTAAATTCAAACGAACTTTAGTTTCTTTTGATTTTGCAAGTAATCATAAAGAGGCCGATACCCGAATCATATATCATTTGAGTAAATTGGAAAATAATCGTAAAATCATGGTTAAAGCGTCTGACACTGGTATTCTTGTAATAATAATTGGAAATATACACAAGTTAGCAACATTAGAAATATATTTAAGTACAATAGTATCGAAGCCTAATGTTATAAATTTCATCAACTGCACTCAACTTGCTACCACACTTGGTGATCTTATGTGTCATGCTTTGTCCGGTTTTCACGCATATACGGGATGCGATTATACAGCTAGTTTTTACAGAAAAGGAAAAGTTAAGCCTTTTAGAGAATTAATAAGAAATACACAAGTTCAACAGATAGTCGCTAATTTGAACAGTATTGAAGAAATTAATTGTAACAATCTCAATGATGTTAGATTCTTCCAAAACAAACTCAACGTCTGTCGTGGAATATTTCACGGAAAATGTAAAAAAAAAAAAATATTCTACTCGAATTCCACCAAGTTGAAAATCAATGAAACAAACATTTTGCGAGCAGTTTATGTAACTTCAATGTGACAAAATGCTACAGAAGCAAACTGCGTCAATTTCTTACCAGAACAATGCAGACGGAGTGTCAATGGCAATAAAATTGAACCACTTTGGTTCGAAAGTGATTCAACAGCTCCTCTAGTTGAGGACATTGTCATGGTAGAGCTTGATGGAGTACAATATAATAAAATTAATAATGATAATGATGAGAATAATGATGCCGATGATCATGATGATAAGGATGATGATGTTTGATAACAAAGATTTGCATGTTTTTATGTATGTTTCTAAATATGTAAGTTTTTATTAATTTCATTGTAGTATGTATGAAATTTTTTTATTGTATTATGTATTTATACTTTGTAAAATATCCAAGTAAATGAAAATTATTTATTTAACTTTAACTTTATTCCCAAGAAACTATACCGTTTATACAGGGAATTTGAAATAATTATGATTGTTTATCCCTAAACACTTCTGTAATAGGTTGAATTAGTAATAGCATAAGGCAAGAACACCTATACAGATGGTAATAGCATAAGACTTGGAGAAATAGAAGGTTATATGCCAGATATTTGGCAAAGACACAAACGTGGCACCCAAATTTTTTCTAATAGACCAATGTTAAAACTTTAATTTGATTCTAGTTTGAAGCTGTTACTCGACAGGTACAGCAATGTACAAAAAAAATTAAAAAAGTTGGGTGCCAAGGCATTAGCTCAAGATTTAACTAGGTACCCAAATATACTTTTGTTTACTCTAAATACTACATTTTAAAAGTAATTTCAATCTGTTACTTCATTGGTACAGTTACAGTTCGAAAAATATTCCGAAGAAGTATACATACCAAACTTGTGCACAAATTTTGCCCAGGCACCCAATGATTTTTCTTATGATCGTTGTGAGTACTAACATTTAAAAAACATTTCATCTTGTTACTTGATCTGCCAGGTTTCTTGCAGCCAGCTCTCGGACTAAAAAACTTACCAACTGGGCAAAAGTGTAGAGCGCAATTACAATATTCCTTCTGCGCCATAATGTAACATTCAATTTCACAATTCGCTTCTGAATAGAAGTCGAAGTACTTCAAATTATTTTCTTCCTGCAGTCTACAACCCTTATGTTCTACCTCCACATGTTTATCTTGTTTCAATGAAATGGTTTCCTAAAATGTTAATCTGCTTTTTTATCGTCAGACGAAGTCGTATGACAAATATTTAAACAAATTTATTTAAATTTTCTTTGCAACGTAATCAGAAATCGTCAATCCCAGTTATGCTTCAAACCGAGTTTAATATTATAGTATATTAAGCATTACTGTATATAATGTGAACCTTAACTACAGATGAGTACTTCGGGCGTAACCTTTAAGGGCATTGTACAGGAAAATTGGAAGGCTCGAATACGCAAAGTCTCTACTGTTTCTTTAAGCAGTGCTTAATGATGTCCTTCTAATAAATGGTTAATTACGCTGGCCGCATTTTTTGATTGCCCAGTATACCCGGCAAAAAGTTTACACCATATTTTCTACTCTCCATATAACCCTGTTTTTAAATTATTTTCATATATATTCAACTAAAGCCGCTATAGTAGAATGGCACATCCACAGGTCCACATTGGACGATGGAGGCCAATACTCAATATCCTGAGAAGGTGTACGTTTGGAATTATAAATTCTCAAATTATCGGAACATCCTTTGGTAGCACATTACCGAGCGTTAGGTACTTGGATTTCTTGCAAAATTTCTTAGTTCCAGAGTTAAGTAGGTATACTTTTCCCAAATGATAGCAACACTAATGAAATTGATAGAAATATTTGGTATCAGTAAGACGGAGCTATACCACATTTTGCATTGGAGTAAGAGCCTATCTCAATCAAGTTTTTCCCAATAGGTAGATCGGTAGACGCGGTGAAATTCAGCGGACTGCCTATTCTCCCGATTTGATCCCGCTTGACAATTTTTTATGGGATTACTTGAAATTGAATGTCTACTTCAACAAACCAAATAACGTCGATGATTTAAAAGGCAGACTAAGGCAAGAAATTAATCAAATCACCCCAGAAAGGATACAAATTGTTTTAGAAGAATTTAAGTTTATTTTAAAGGGATAACTGCCACTACAAGGTGGTTGAAGGGGGAAATACAGGGTGTAATTAGTTTCATGTCATTAAAAAAAACTGGTAATAGGGACCGACTAGACAAACAAAAAACCTGTATGACTTTTTTCTCTAGGGACACTGAAAAAAGCTGACCTGGGTTTACATTTTTAATGTTAAGGTAGGAAACTTTTTGGGAACCACTGTTTTTCAGGGTCAGTGGATCATTAGTTCCGAATATTAGAAATAATAAAAAACTGTAAAACCCCAATGGTGTTCCCGCCGGTAGAAGTGCGGCACTTTCATGGGATTATTTGTACCGAACTTTTTATACCACTAATTATGAAAGAGTAAATAATTCCTTCTCTTTCGGCACAACGCAAGCATAGCATGGCCGCGGGGGTTTAAATAGGATTTGTTTACATGTGTTTTTTAATTTGGAACAAAGTTATTGTAGCTTTTATTGTCATTTATAAGAATTAATAAAATTTAAAAGTGGTATATTAACATTTGTAACATTGTATTAAAAGCTTAAAAAATTAGTAATTATTTTATGAAATTGGAAAAGGAACAGTTACACGTCCGAGATACGATAACAGAAAATAGTTGTGTATTTTAAGTTAGAAAAAAATCTGATTTTTTTAACGGATTGAGCGCATAATTTTTCCCAATCAGGTATCGAAAACTAAAAATCGAGGTTTCGGTCTGTATGAAAATCAATGTAAACATTAATTAACAGATCAAAATAAGACAGCGAATAATAATAATAATAATAATAATAATGATAATCATACCTTTAATGCCCAATAGGTAACACCCAATAACTGAGCAATTCTTTTGAATTTTTCACAAAAATTGTTCGAAATGACCTCCATCTTCACGTATACACATTTCGGCACGTCGAACTAAGGACATACGCACTCCGTTCAATACATTTGGTAAATTAGGATAATTTTTTATGGTTTCTATGCACATTAAAATACGTTGTTGCAATTGTTCTAAAGTGTCAATTGGATCACGGTAAACCAGAGATTTAAAATGCCCCCAAAAATAAAAGCCCAACGGATTTAAATCGGGCGATCTAGCAGGTCATGGTACTGGTCCGCCATGTCCAATCCATCGTTGAGGAAACTTTCTGCTCAAAATATTTCGAACAGCCAAACTAAAATGGACTGGCGCTCCATCATGCAAATACCACATTCTTCTGCGCGTGGCCAAGGGTACATCTTCCAGCCAATTTGGCAATGTTTGTTGCAAAAAATTTAAGTATACATCACCAATCTAGCGGGTAATTGTATAGGTCCAATTATTTCATTACCGCAAGTTCCTGCCCACAAATTAACGCTTAACCATCGTTGAAAATGCGCCCTTCCTATTACACGTGGATTTTCGTCTGCCCAATAGTGCATATTTTTAAAATTAAACACTCCATTTCTGGTAAAACACGACTCATCGGAGAAACACAGAACGTTTAAAAAATCCTCATTTGCCGCGTGTTTTCTTAAAATCCACCTACAAAATTGCATTCGCTCTACAGAATCTTGAGGTTCTAGTGCTTGGACACGTTGATAGTGATAGGGATGTAAGTTCATATCTCTCAATGTCCTCCATACCACAAAATGGGATACTTCCACATGGTTCGCGATATCGCGGGTGCTTAAAGTTGGATCCTCTTCTACAAGTTCCAAAATTTGAACCTCTGCGTCAATTGTCCTTTCTTCACGTAGACCTCGTTCTCCTCCATGTCCATCGAGACGACCTGTTTCTCGAAGACGCTGGTCAATACCAACAAATGTACGAGCACAAGGGTGGCGTCAATTGGGGAACCTTAAACGATAAAGCTCTTCCGCACCAGCTGCATTTCCACCACTTTCTCCATACACCAAGTGCATATCCGCGAGCTCTGGATAAATGTAATCTCCCATAATCTCCAAAATGTGCGTTTTAAAACACCACACTAAACTGTGATTTAACGTTATCAATGAAGAAAACAAAAAGAAAAACTTGGTCCAAAATCCAAAAAGTAACACAAAAAGCACGAGCGAGAAGTAGTGTCTTATATAACCAAGTACTAACGACTTGAACGATAAGTCAATAAAATAAATCTTAACATAAGTGGCACAAAGCCAAGAAACGGCTAGGTCGCGCGCAGGATGTGCGTTATTTACCAAGTAAGGACACAAACTGAAATTATTACTTGAGAATATTACAAGGGGGAGTATAGCACTCCCAAAAAGATAATTTGGCCGCGAAGAAGCAAAAAACATAACTGCTTCGTCGGCATGCTTTTTGATGATCACTTAGGCGCACCATACTTATTTGCAGGGGTATGCCAGCAGTTCTCGAACTATTTTATTAATTATTTTGTCAATTTCTGTTTTTTTTTTTTTCTCCAAAACTATGAGCTTTAGACCCCATGTTATATAAAAGTTTTTTTGTTAGTCTTTTCGTTCCCTGCCACCAGTTTTTTTTAATGACATGAAACTAATTACACCCTGTATAAAATTATGCTCAAAAAATGTCATTTTAGAATTAAAAATTGACGAGTTTTAGGATTTTCCTAATAAATTGTAAATTACGTAGATAACGAATTTATTGGTTACTAATGAACTTCACAGTATATTGACACAACTTTAATTTTTGTATTGTACTCAGGCCTGTAGAAATGGGGTTGCCAGGTGCTGGGCACCCCCTTGGAACATTTGAGCACCCCCTGGAGAAATTCCAACATTACCTCTGTGGGACTATCTTCTGGGATTATATACGCAAAATTATCACATTTTACATATTTTTCTAATTTATGCAGGAAATAGCACCCCCTGAAATCCTATGAGTACCCCCCAGTGGCGAATCCAAGGGGGCTATGGGGCTGCAGCACCCCCCAGAACGGAGGCAATTTCGAAAAAAGTCACTAAACTTGTTTTTCCTTAAATTTTTTTTTTTGAAAACTTGGCAACATAGCTTTATTGCTTGACAGGTGACAGATGAGGTGGTCAACATATTAAGCCAAAAGTGTCGTCTCTAACTTGTTACGTTTAATAATAATTAATAAACAATATTTGATATTAGGTGCTAGCTTTTTATATTTATAATTTTTAGCATCGTTTCTTTTATTAAATAATAACAAACAACAATATTAACTAATACAGTAACATACATATTACATATGTACCAACAATCACAAACAAAATTATTGTAACTTATTGGTACTATGAATATTCAAACAATGTTTGCAATTACGTTAAAAAATGGTACATTTTTGTCGACAAAACCTATTTTTCGAAGAAAATATTTTTGCAACTCGAATTTCCAACTTTTCATTTTAGAGTGTTTGACCTTGAAAAATACAAAATTTTCGCCTGCGGCGCAATTTTCTTCCCTGTACCCCTATACATCATCATTCTCTACAACTGCGCTACCAACTTCAGCTCCCCCCAGACCAAATTTCTAGATTCACCACTGGTACCCCCTACATTTCATTTCTGGCTAAAGGTCTGATTATACCCACCTTAATACTGGCATGATAAGTATACACTGTTTTTTCAGATAAATATGTTGAATGAGAGCGTTGAAATATGTTCATCTCGTTTTTCAAGTTGGGTACAGCATTTGGGCTCAAGATACTGACAAACATATATTTGTGCTGACCTATCACTGTCAAGTGGCCTTGGCTTATGCCGGGTTTTCGTACTATCTTCCATTTGAGTTCTGTTACTCTTTTGCCATTTGGATACCTAAAAGTACGCATACGTGATTATAGAGATTTTAATACAGTCAGTAATCTATTTATTTTTTCAACTCAAAGGAACCTAAAATCATCACTCCCGACAAAACAAACTTTATAGCATCACATTGGTTCAATTTATATTTATAAACTATTTTCATCTACATAAAGTAGATAAAATTACTAACACCCTGTGTTTATATAAATAATCATATGTGCAAATTGGGTTAGGTTCATCGACCCAGGTAAGAATTCGAACCTTTTACCATATTACAACACTCAGTACTAGTTTGGTATGCATCCCTCTACGTTCAAGAATTATCATTTGCTTTGGAAGTCGCTACACCCTCAATAACTGAAGATGCTGTGTCCCGAACGCATGGTAGTAATGTTTACAATAGTGAAGAAAAGGCAGTATTTGTGATAGTTTCATTGACCGTTTCATGGACCTTCTCTATTCAAAGCAGCAAGTTGGAACTTTAACAAAGTTAGTAAAGATTTAAAGATTAATTATACCTAGTGATCCCCTACAAAAAGGAAACCGACCTAACCTGCACAATTAACCCAAAACGTTCGTATCCGACAATTAAAACACGTGTAATACTATAACGTGTAATATAAGATACCCTTGAAACAGACCATAAAACTGTCGCAAATAGTAAATAATGAGATGATCTATACATCGAAGACCTAATCACAGAACTGTGGTCATGACCCCACGTTGGGCGCCATAATTTTTAGATTCTTTATTTAACACACTTCTGTTTGTTATATTCATTTATTTAGAATAAAACCTGTATCAGAAATGCTCTATTTAAAGTTGTTATAAACATGACACTAAACATGACAGTCTGTGAATAAGTTGGTTTATGAATTATAATTCATAAATCAACATATATATGAAATAATGATTTCGTCGTTAGTAGTTTATTATATTATTTATATTTCCTAAAAGTTAATTTCTCATTATTTAAAAATCATTTGAATTGATAATATCATATTTGTCTTCTTACTTTACATCTAGAACTTCCTTCCAGTACCAGTGCGTTCGTCGTATTAAAATATTAATAATAAATGTCTTTATTGAACAATGCAAAAATTACAGAGTTTGATGGGTGAAGTTTAGCATAGGCTATTGTGTCAATTGACCCTAGAATTCTTTGACAAAGTCACAGTTCCACCATACTTTGAGAAACATTGAACTAATCCTCTAGAAACTATTAAACTTAATGAAATTTTACCTTGCTCCATAATTATTAAAACCAAAGCATTGCCCATAAACTGTATTGACTGGCAAAAATTCATCACAACAGGTAAAGTTTACACCATTATAGCTACAATGATTGAGCAAGCTCGCACAGTTGCCTCGAATCTGAAAAGAATATTTCGGTTTCAGAGTATTACATATTTCGAAAATATATAATAATATGTTTTATTCAACATTTTCATTAATATTCCCAAAAGCGCTTTAACATTAATCATTTTTAGTATTACTTGTAATCTACTTACCTTTTCTGAGCTCTCAGAATAATTTAATTTTGAACATTTAGACGGGTCTTCTTTGCATATTGCAGGAACTGTAATGGCAATATTGGGCGGAATAAGAAAAGCCGACTCATAGATGTGGAGTTTCATATCGTTACTGTATGACTCGTCAATATTCAATTTTTCAACATAACTAAAAATGAGCAATATATATATTTTATTTATTTAAGATAACATTGAATTAAAACATCGCTGATATCCATACTAACTACTTTTTTTGGCCTTATATTTCAAAAACACTCGAACAGAAATAGTCATTATGACGTACCTATCAGAGAGTAGGTAATTGATTGCTGAAAGAGAGATGAAGAAAAAACCAAATTGCATTAAATTGAGGTAGAAGCCTGCTTTTTTTAAATCGTTAGATATTTCACAATCACTTTCTTATTTTCCTCGCATACCGAAGGAAAGTATTGTGTTGATTGATTGATTGATTGATTGATTTGCCAGAGTAAAGTGGGTATTGCTGCCGATTCCGCGCATCCATGGAGGTTCGTTCCAACACGCAGCTTGTTCGTCCATCGAGCATGCCCAACGGACGGCCAAACCGCGTGCCGGAACCAAATCTCAGATGTTTTATATACCGCCGGACCGGCTGCATATGCCGGGTTGGACATTGGACGTGCTTGTTGTCAGCAGCGAGAGCCGCATAACGCATGGGGTGCGATTATAGGAAGGGAAGTGAAGTTCCTGAATCTGGCAGCTTTCATTTCTTTATTTTTTTTTATTTATTAACCGTTCCACAGGTAAATGGCCATTTACAGTGGAATTGTTGGGAAGGGCCCTATCTCGCAGTAATGATATTTTTTTGCCCGTTATGAGAAAAAAGAGATCCGTAGGGATAGTTTGCTCACCCTATATGTCGTTTCTTTGAGACAATCGATTTCAATTACCTGCTCCCAAATTTATAATAAAATATTATGTTTTGAATCAATAAATCGAACTGATAAAATTAAGATGGTAAAGATCAGATAGAACGATAGAATAGAATAATATCAATTAAATCAGATAAAATGAAATAAATAAAGTTATAGCTTATGTCTTTCTGCAGCGTCTTGTAATTGCTGTTTTATTTTATTTCCTTTCCTTTTCTTTCTTGGGTTGAGTTGGTTTTGTCCATTTAAAAACTTTCCACTCTATACAATTACTTTAGGTCAGAACACATCTATATTGCTTTGTAAACATATGTGCCTCATCTTGAGACTGACTATACTATTATTTATTGCCCATGAACCGCTTAAAAAGTATCTTGTTGGGTTGTCTAGGGTGTACGTAGGGACACTGTACTTTAGTTTGCTTCATTTAATTTAATATTATTAGAAAATCTTGTAATTATTGATTCCATATGAACTCTGTTTTTCTATTGAGGCGCTTCATTTCACGCAGAATTTCTTAATCTATCGGTGGCTGAAATTTTTTCGAGTTTAATGGGGTTTTGACAGCTTTTTAGAGAGCCTCTTAAAAACACGTCTATTCACGATGACACTTAACTCACGTCTCCCAGAAAAGGAAAGTACTGTATTCGAGAAAAAATCACATTCCCAGATTGTTGCGGATTTTCAAGTTTCAGATCATGTAAATTACGAAAATATAGGTTATTCATTTCTCTCTGTCTCTCTGTTTGTCTGTCTGTTGGTGCATTAACTAAAAAACGACTTGACGCAGAACAGTCAAATTTGATAGGTAGCTGACGCTACTAACGCTACTGACGCCGAAGAAATGATTAGACTTTCACTACAGAACATACAGGGTGGACCCTCTAAAGGAAATAGATAATGGAAATTCTTTTTTCGCCCAAATTTCAAAATTCTACGTTTCGTGACATTCTAAACATATTTCACAAAAAGAAATTTGAACACTTTTTAACCACTGCTGAACCTCTCCACTACGTGGATGTGCAGCTAAGAATGTGACAAATATTTCACATATAGTTAGCACAATTGGCACCTATTACAGTTTTGTTGAAAAATATACAGGGTGGTCGTCTTAAGAAATAAAGTATTGTTCTCAGTAGCAGTGATTATATCAATCTTTGGATCGCTTCGATCTTTTCTCACCAATCGTTATTAGCGATTGCTCAGTTGAAAGATCAGGTGATAAGTAGCAGTGACGGTGATCAACGCCACATCTCTGTTGACCATTTTGGGTCACCTGCTTTTGACAGTTTAGACACCACCGTCTGGGGGGCACACAAACCTCATCCAATCACACATGAATGCAAATGAAAACAATTAGAGATGAGTTGCTAGCAGAAGCAGTTTTAACCAGTTATTAAAAATAACAGCTTTTACTCATCTCTAGAAAACAGAACATTGAGTTGTGTGCCCTCCACGTCGACGGCGTGACGTCAACCGAAAATGATCAATTGTGTACTATTATTGCGGCCCTATTTACAACAACTATTGACCTATTATTCGCGGACAGACTAATTTAACATAAATAATCGCAGATAAACCAAATTATTAGATATAATATAATAATGTAATACGAAAACTAAATCATAAATTTAATAATTATATTAGGATTCTATAGCTATATTTATAGAAATACGACTAAGTATACTCAAAAATATAGTAAATAATAATAATAATAATAATGAAACGTCTTTAGCGCAGTTTGGCCATAGGCTACTATTACCCTTAACCTAATAATCTGTCAGAGACACGTGATATATGAGACGACGTCACCTGGATCATTAGCCAATAAGGTTGTTGTCGAAATCATGTATATATTTGAATTTTAATCTGATGGTATAGGTAATTAACATGAATGCGTTTGGGCTTTCATATCTATATATTACACACCCTATTGCCTATTTATTAATATTATGGCAATATTTTTAAACATTTTATTTTTAAATTATAATGTTGCCATCTGGAAACTGCATGAAAGCACTTTACGTACTTTGTCAAAAATTGGCGATTTGCTTGGCTTTGTGGTGCCTTTTTCTCACAAACAACAACAGAAGGAAAAGGTGTCTCCCAATGAACGTAGTCCGTATCTGCTTTAAATGCAATCCTTTGCTTATGATAATTCTCTAGGGATGATGACACAACGTAATATGCAAATATCTAAAATGAAGTTCAGTTTCAGTATTTTCAATTGATTATAATCTCACAGATATTCAAGCGTTAAAATTGTTTTCAGAAAATTTAGCACTTCACAAATCTCTATTTTATTTTTAATTGTTTATCCAATAGGCACTCAAAACAAGAGGAATGATCCGTAAAGATCGCGACGGAATAATTGATAATAATTAAACTACTCGATGCATCACCATTACGAAATTCAATAAGGTTCTATCCTGGAAGTAAAAGTGGTTCTAAAAAATCAAGTCTGTTAAGAAATGAGACCTATTAGGCCAATCAAATCAAGTAGAATAGGATCGTTTTTTAGAGGTAAGTTGCAGAAACAAAATAGCGGACGTTTTACGTACGAAAAAATGTCAAAAAGTCGGTTTTTCTCGTTTATCTGCGAATGTAAATTTTTCACCGAAAGAAGTTTCAAACAACAGTTCTAGGTATTTAAAAAACCTACAAAATGGCGTCCACTGAGTCAAAATTGCTTTGTTAGATTTCTCTAAGATTAAAGAAAAACATCGAAAAATTACATTTTTTAATTTTGGAATAACTTTTGCAATAATTAATTTATGGAATCAACAATCTTAGGAAATATGCGATATTATGTGCTTAAAAAGTGACCGCAACCCGAATTCCCACGTATGAACAGTTTCCGAGAAATTCAATTGTTTATTAAACAAATGAATTCCCCAAAATGAGGCGGTTCGATTTCAATTTTACAAAAAGTTTTCTACTCTTCAAGAGTTGTACTATCACTGACCTCAAAACCAAAGTCAAATATTTCAATAAAGTTGCTTGAATACACCGTTGAAAATGATGCATATTTCGACAAGCGTCTAGGTATACCGAAAATCCGGAGCTTTGAGCTTGCACAAAACGTGTTATCATTTGTCGACTATTACCTGCTCTAGTGCTCATCGTCAGCTGGATGGTTGGCGCATAGGTAACGTTCTCGCTTATTTTTTGTTGATTTTTTTAAAATTTTCTCTTCCTAATAATATTTTACCTTAAACGCTAGAATCATTTGAAAAATATTAATATTTTAAATCATAAATTGTGCGGTCTGACGTAGCCGCTCTCTCTCTCTCTCTCTCTCTCGTTATAATTACTTAGAACGGGTTTTTTAGTCAGCAATTTTCTCATATAGATCAGCCAAATATATCCTAGACATTTTATTTAAACACGTGCTTTTTGCATTTCATCCTAATTATCTTAAGTTTACTTTTTTTACATATTCCTAAGTTATTTGTTGTTTAATTTGCATTCTGAAAACAGGAGTTAACATTTACATTAATTTCTTGCAAGTCTGACCTGGCTTCGCCCCGTCCAGTGTGAAGTGCTATGGATGTCTGGCTGGCTCCGAAGCGATTCGAATTGTTTGTATATAATAATTTAAAAATAAATTTGTTTTGATTTGATTTGATTCTCGCTTACGGTGCGAAAGGTCCTGGATTCAAATTCCTACGCCCGCTGGACTTTTTTTCTTTAATTTTGTAAAGATTAATATATTTTTTCACAAATTCTTTTGTATGATTTCTTTAGGTTAGGTTAATAGGCTTTTATTCTGCTTATAATAAATTCATTCTTTCGTGTGATTTCTTTAGGTTAGGTTAGTAGGTTTTTATTGTGATATCTAATTCTCAATAAGTATTAGCGCCGCAGGCGTTATTAGCGTCGAAGACAAAGAGAAGGGGGTGCGGAGGCTGCCCCCGCCTTTTTTTCACAAAATTCTCGACTTGTGGAATTTATTACACATGTACAAGGTAATGCGCATGTTCGAAGTTCAATATTTTCGGTGTACCTAGACGCTTGTCGAAATATGCATCATTTTCTATGGTGTCTTTAAGTTGAAGTATTCAAGTGCAATACCTGCAAATCTCAGCACTGTAAATTAAAAAATAAGGCCTCGGGAATCTTTTGAAAAAAAAAATTATCACAAGTCCTGAAAGTCGGAGGGAGTTCATTTTTTTAAAATTCGTATAACAATGTCAGCTACGCGACACTATGCCAATTTACACTTCGATACACGAACAACTTACAAAGTTATTAAGTACATTTGTTTATACCAAAGAAATTTACACCATTTTCAACAGTGTTTTGAAATATTTGACTTCGGCTTTGAGCTCAGTGATAGTGCAACTCTTCAAGAGTAGAAAGTTTATTGTAAAATTGAAATCGGACATTTTTTAAGCACAAAATGTCGCATATTTCCAGAGATTGTTGATACCATAAATTAATTATTGCAAAAGTTATTGCAAAATAAAAAAATGTCATTTTTTTTTTATTTGCCGAGAAATCTAACAAACCGATTTTGACTCAGTGGGCGTCATTTTGTAGGTTTTTTAAATGCCTAAAAACTATTGTTTGAAACTTTTTTCGATGAAAAATTTACATTAGCAGATAGACAAGAAAAAAACGACTTTAACATTTTTTCGTACGTAAAACGTCCGCCATTTTGTTTCTGCAACTTTGTTTCGGATACACTCTTCTGAAAATGGATATTTCACATGACATATTATATTGAATATAAGCTTGGTGTCTTTTTTTCTAATGGCAATTACCTTTGGAAATGTTCCAGTTTGATTAGCCTATATAGAGTATATAGACGAACTGACGGACGGCAATGACAATTTTCAATAGCAAATTTAGAATTTAATAAAAATTTGAATCATTTTAAAAATGGTATCATTTGCAGACATTTTTTTTGTAAATATTGCTACCAAATAAATACTGTTATTATTTCTATTACTAAAATTCATATCTCTGGTATGTGTCATTTGTCAAAAAAATCCTCGAACAGGTTGATTTTAGTTTTGTAAATGCTATATTTTGTCACCATGCCAAAATTTATGACGTCATTGGTTTTTGAGTTATGACGTCATCATAATTTTTTTTTTATGGAAACAGACATTTTTGTTTACTGTTTTTGGTGGTATATTCCTATAGCTTTCTGGTGATATGAAAAAAATTGACATTACCTATGCCATTCTTTTGGAAAAAAATATTTTTATTGATTGATACCTTACATAAGTAATTGTGAGAAAGAAATCATCTCCATTGCTCAAATTGCGACCCTCCAACCATTTGGCATTGACCAAGACGGGTGTAGACCCTTTGCACGCTGTTCTGAATCATCTCATGGACAATTCGTCTCATTTCCAAGCCAATTCTGTCTTTCAATTCTTCTATGGTATCCGGACTGTTAAAATACACCCTTGACTTTAAGTAACCCCAAAGAAAAAAGTCTAAAGAGGTTAAATCCGGTGAACGCGGGGGCCACTCAATCGGACCTCGACGACCTATCCACCTTCCAGTAAAAGCGTCATCTAAAAACGGACGCACTGCTATCCCAAAATGAGGTGGGGCCCCGTCTTGCTGAAACCAGACGTTTCAGCAGGAATATCTTCATCTTCATTGTTCGTAAAAATAACTGCTAAGGCTGGCACTAACTCAACTCGCAAAAACTGTAAATATTTTGCGGCCGTAAGATTTAAAAAAGTAAATAAATATGATCACCAATCATACCTGCCCACACGTTTACTTTGCCTCGTCGCTGTGCATGGGCTTCTTGAGTCCAATGAGGATTTTCGCATGACCAATGCCTACTGTTATGCCGATGTATGGTCCCTTTTAAAGAAAATGTAGCTTCATCAGAAAAAATAATATTCTTTAAAAAAATTGGGTTTTCATCGCACAAGGTCATGAACTGTTCACAAAACTGTAAGCGCCGATCTGGATCGTCCTCATTCAATTCGTGGATTAATTGAACTTTGTATGGATGATATTTTTCTTTTTTCAATAGACATACAACAGAAGTTTGACTCACGTTATGATTTAAAGCCAGCTACCTTGTCGAAAGATGGTGGTTTTCCTCACTTTCTAGAAGAATATTTAATTTTGTTTCGTTGCATGTCAGCTACACTGCCAGATTCATCATATTTAGCCACCAATCTACTTACAGTGGACCTAGAAATTTGCTTTTCGGGATACTTCGCATTGAAAACATCACATGCTTCTTGATGAGTTCTTAGCTTATCACCATATCCAACCATCATCAAAAGTTCTACGCGTTCTATTTCATTCACTAGTTTTACACTGTCTCAGAAGCGTCACAAAACTGAGGTTCCACATGTGCCAGGAATAAAAAAGTTATCGATACTTTACACAAAAAGGCCTGTATCTCTCTGTTGTTAAGGTGATTGTTTTTTTTTTTAATTATTTTCTATATTTTGTTCTTATGTCAAATGTTTTCATGCTAGTTAAAACAAAATTTATCAGTCCATAAGAAAGTGGAACATTACTCGTGAATTTGCAAAAGGTAAGCTATTTTTACATAAAATGTAATTTTTCCAAAAGGATGGCTAAGGTAATATAATTTTTTTTTATATCACCAGAAAGCTAAAGGAACATACCACCAAAAAGACTGAACAAAAATGTCTGTTTCCATTAAAAAAAATGTATGATGGCGTCATAACTCAAAAACCAATGACGTCATAAATTTTGGTATAGCGACAAAATATAGCACTTACAAAACTAAAATCGACCTATTCGAGGATTTTTTTGGAAAATGACACATATATACCAAAGAAATGAATTTTGTGCGTTTATTTAGGTTCACACTGTATACTTAATAAATAATTATACTCAAACATTCAGTCAACACTTGTATTAAGATATTTACCGTACATATTACTATGGTTATCAACCAGCAAAGCCTCTCAGACCAATGTAACTTCTTATTCACTAAATAATGACAGCAAGAAATGTACGCATCTTCTATATACTGCCTCCAAATGGCCATTTTTAAGTGAAATTTTAAATTTTCGTTGACGTATGCCACCAAAGAATAAAATCGAATGCCGCATTTAAATAGTGATGTCGTGTTAACCCACAATCATGCAGTGAAATTAATTATTAACTAATCAATTAAATGAAGTGTGAAATTATGCAGTGTATAATATAAATAAATATTTAATGCACTTTTCGTATGTAATATCACAACTCAATTTTCACCCACTTCCAATGGCGTATTGATTTGAAATTTTGCATGTGTATGTGATTCATATGACAATGCAATTTTATTCTTTAATATCGACTGTAAAGGATGCTTTTATGCTGCTGTACCTACAGATCAGTCAGACTGCTTTTCCACTGACTTTCTGGATAACACTCATTAGTAGTCCAGTCGATAAAGTAAAAAATACACCAGAAGTTAGCAAAAAATATTATCTGAGATTTTCCTTCCGTAACTGTTAGTGCAAAGATTAAAAATCACAAAACCATAAAAATCAGTTCTCGGGGTGCCGCGCAACCCTCCAATAACACCACCCCTTCGGTGATAAAAGCCTTATTTCACTGATAACTCGTTAACCGTTAAAGATATAAAATATTGCTCATCATAAAAAAGAAAGCTTTGACTAACTGCCTAAAAAAAAGTACTCTTGTAATTTTCTTGTATATGCCATGGTTTTCGAAAAAATCGATATTGATAAAAATTGCAAATTTTGTATTTTATTTGTATTTCTAAAAATCAAAACGGGTTTTAAAGGGGATATAAAATACTCTCTTGTGTTGCCATGTTTGATGGCTATTGATATTTATTAGTATATAAAAATAACAATATAATATAATTATCACTTGATTTTTTGTGCTATTCACAGGCCTTAAAAATTAACTGACTATAATATAATGTAGCGTGTATCCACCTTATAGGAAACACCCTGTATGCATCCGTGGGTTCTAAATAATTTTAATAAGGGGTAAACCACTAACACTTTATTTAATAATTTACTGTCTATATAATACTTCAAAATAACCTCTACACTTTGTTTACTTGATATTTAACCTCACTTTCGTTACCGAACGTCACTTTCCTAAAACTTCCTCTTCCGCGCCGGTAATCGCGACTTATGTACTCTGAAATTGCCTGTAGATTCATCCAGAAACAATCAAGAATCTTCTCCACAGTCTAGAAAACTCTATCTCTTTCTACAAGCTTTCAGCCACTAATAGGCATAGTCGTATCAATATCCAGTTTCAAGGGGGTGTAATACATAACAATAAGTTTTCAAGATGTTTTCAAGATGTTTGCGTCTTTTTTTATTTTTAGGAAACAATAAAAAATTGGCCAAAATTTGGCTAACTTCAACATGCTGGTAAATTTGTAAATGTGAATATTTTTATTCCTAACTTTTTCTGCATTGAAGTACTACCTTGAACTAAAAGATAATGCATTTATAACTTATATTTAAAGTCAGTTATTTTTTATGGGCCTGTGAATAGTTAAAAATGCAAAAAATCAAGAGGTAACTATATTATATTGTTATTTTTATATACTAATAGTTATATCAATAGCCATCAAAAATGAAAACACAAAAAAGTATTTTATATCTCCTTTAAAACCCATTTTGATTTTTCTTCCTAGCATGTTTGGTTTTCGAGTAATTCAATTTTTTCTACAGGCTGCGCGCAAAAAAATTCAAATAAACGAAAATTCGTGCACATTAAAAATACAAATTTTGCAATTTTTTCAATATCGATTTTCTCGAAAACCATGGCATGTACAAGAAAATTTTTAGGCAATTAATCAAGCTTTCTTTTTTATGGACAGATTTTTTTTATATCTTCAACGGTTAACGAGTTATCAGTAAAATAAGGCTTCTTTCACCGAAGGGGTATTTTTTAGGGGGGTTTCGCGGTACCTCCAGAACTGATTTTTGTGGTCTTGTGATGTATATATACTCGCTCCACTAACAGTTACAGAAGGAAAATCTCAGATAATATTTTTTGTTATGGAAATCTTTATAATTATTGGACAATAGGTAGTAGAAAAAGTTTCATTAGTACGAAAAAAATTGCTACGCAATTATATATTTCAAAGCTTTCCCTAGCTTGATCCAGTGGAAAATCGTAGCCAGACTGGTAATTTGCTAATTAGCACCACTAATGGAACAATGCTATCGATAATCACTGACTGCAAAAACAAGGAGTCCAAAAATATTCACTGCCTTCTGGACTATAAGGTTTGTATCTAATTATATGTCTGTTGAATCCAAACATATGGTTCTGAAATGTTAGTGAAAGTCGGGACGATATATCTAACATGGCGGCCAGAATGGTAGCAACGAAAATTTTAATTTTAATATTCTATTAAGCCTAGAAAAGCAGCCTTCGTTTTAACGAACACAATTTTGACTAAATAAGGTAAGTAGTACACGTAAATTTTTATCTGTCGATTTGCTATACCTATCATCTTTGAGTTGAGGATTTTGGGCCTTAAAAATGAACTGAGTTATGCATGGTCAGACACCAGGGTACATTCCCAGCTCACACACCATTGCTATGCTTGGTTCAGAGAAACCTGTCGCTCTGAGGAGGAGCTCCCACCATTATTTTGTTCAAATTGTTACGAGTTCATGATTTTAATTGTATGGTACACATTATTATTTCAATTAAAATATTTGTTATACAATGTGTCCATGAAAAGGCGATATTACAAGTGTAAATAACCATTTTTTACTATGAACACAATGATTTTCTGTATGCATCTGCTCTTGCAGATCAGTAAGTAAGAATTTCAAAAATGTATAGAGGGTGCTGGTCGCAGCTTAAAAAGAAATTCGCTTTTTTTACTATGAACACAGTTTTATGTATTCTGCTCCTGCTTGACGCAAAACCCATTTTCAGCAAGTTAGAATTCCAAAAATGTATAGAAGGCGCTAGTGGCAGCTTAAAAATAAAATTCGCTTCAGCTAATCTGCCATTTCTATGCTACATATTGAAAAAATTTATAATTTACAATTAGAAGATATCACGTTGCACCAAATTTTATAACTGTACAAGATGATTCACGTTTCATTTTAGGTTTCATGACAGACTGATTAAAAGAATAAATAAATACAAAAATATGCATATAGTTATCAAATTCGGTATAACGTCATATTTTTTTAATTTTAAGCAAGCTTTCCTTATAAAATTTTTCAATATCTGGCACAGAAATGGCAGTTTACCAGAAGCGAATTTTATTTTTAAGTTGCCACCAGCGCCCTCTATGCAGTTTCGAAATCCTAACGTACTGAAAATGGGTTTCGTTTCAGGCAAGAGCAGAATACAAAAAACTCTTTTTCTTGTCCTTTCAACTATTATTACCTGCTAAAACAGAATAACTTGGTAATATGGATACAGATAAGATACACATTCAAGCCTTCACTATATATAGCGTATATTTTCAATTCACTGTATCGTGTGATTGCATACAATCTGGTGTTAATTTCGGCTTATTTTGGGTCAGCACTCAATTTTTGCATTATTTGAACATTTAGAAACCATAAAATATATAAAGTTTGAACAAATAAATATGCTAATCAATTATGATTTCTTAAAGGTTTTTTCATTTTTAGCTTGCGCTCCCGTCGACTCTTAGAGTAGGAAAGATATACTTATATTGTAAGGAGTCGTAACGCTACTGCCAATGGTGAAGCCACCTGCCACCAGAGAGCAAGCGAAAGTGGCGGAACATATGTACAATATGTAGGTGTCAAGTTTATCACATCAAAGGAATAAAACGATACAAAACTGGTATTTTTCCAAAAACAGCTTCATAATAATACAATTAATATTCACTACCATAAATAATATATTTATTACTCATATCTTACATACCAGAATTTATTCTACATTCTATATAATATAATACCATAATCGATATATCTACGCCCATGGAAAAAGTGTCATTTCGGATGCACTGTTCTATATTCAATGAAGAAAAGATGAATGAAAATTTCAATCAAATAACGTGCAAATTGCATACCAGAAAATGATATACTATGCTTCTCATTATCATTGCATGCACACGGATATAATTAAGTAAATAATAGGCTTACAGTTAATTAAACTAGGTAAAGTGAAAACTGCATATACTTTAACCTGCAAAGCGTCACTCCTTTCAATTTTTTACAGCTGTGATTTTTACAGTAGTTTATAGAATATGATACCATCATGTAGGTACATTACATAAATTAGCACTAAATCACTTATATAAATCACTTCTATTGGAAAATTTCATTTTGCTCTCTACCGTTTGTGTGCCACCACCGCAATGGCGTCTTAGGCACAACTTGTTAGCGTGGCGATTATGCGCTGTTACGAGTCCTCACCATCTATCTTTCCTAGTCTAAGCGTCGACTAAATTACATAGACACTAGGCCGGCCCTGCCTCTAGTAAAATTTAGGTTAGATGCAATACTGAAGTGATCTAGTTATTCAATTCAATTTATCCCAGTTTAACTTGATCTAAGCTCTTTTCGCTTTGTGGTAATGTTAAATAATATTTATCGTTTATGCAGAATAGTTTTTAATGTTTTATTAGATTCATAGATTCAAATAATACAGAATTAGTTATTGCATAGAATCATTGAATTTCCCGCCATTTACAACCCGGAAATAGGCAACCAGTGACAATCAAAAAACAAATGAGTAATCAGAAATGGCGCTTGCTGTCGTAAGTGAAGTTATTTTAAAATAAATCTTAGCGCCTGTCACTAATTTAATCCATTCGAATAATTTCAAGCATCCTACACGCCGTTTATTTGAAAACCTAACAAGAGGCAAACAAAAACGATAGCAAAAAAAATGAGTGTGGACGCGTATGGCCCCAGTTCCCAGACACTCACGTTTTTAGACACAGAAGATGCCGACTTAATAGGAGCTGACACTCAGGGTTCCGAATGCGATTTCACCGACTTTACAATACCATCGCAGACTCAAGCCTCGCAACACGATCATGCTGGCCCCAAAGTTTCGGGGGTACAGGTTAGTACATGCCAAGGTCAAGTTTTCACGTTCGTGTCATGTCATATGATTTTTAGGTGAACAACAACATAGTTAACAAAATAGCAGCTGCTACTAGTGTGCTGGGAGAATTGCAGTTCGAAGAGGAGGATGAGGAAGGCTATTTTAACGGCAAGGAGTTGCCTGATTATGCCTGTAAGTACTGCGGCATACATGAGCCAAACTGCGTGGTTATGTGTAATTTGTGCAAGAAGTGGTTTTGTAATGGACGGGGCAACACCTCGGGTAGTCATATTATTAATCATTTGGTAAGTTAACTTGAATTTTTATTTGTTTTTATAATTAGTATTGTCTCCACAAGTTTTTGTGTGTCCGAACCTTCTTTATGATGGTTAACGTATATTTTGGTTATTAGTAGATACATTGATTGTTCATGTTTTCATATTTCTTTTGAAATGCCACATTCATGTTAAGAACAAGCGTAGATACGTCTGCCGATACTAGTATTTGCAGCAACGTCAATTGCGGTTAGTACCTAGATGGATCAGTCCAGGGAAACACAGCGTTCTCTCTCCCTCTTTTAACGGCTTGTATATGAGCGCATGTGTAGAAGGTATGAAAGTTTAGGCAGAGGTTACATAGCAGATATACCATCTTTCGGAGGGGATGTAAAGCAGTCGGTCCCTTGTGTATTAAATTTTAGGCAAGTAAAAGATAGAGAAAAGGTTCGGCAAAATTTCTAGGTTGTGAGTAGCTCCTCTACTAGTGTCGGTGATAGGCCTCAGTAAGCATTAAAAAGTGAGAAAGAAAATACACATTCATAAATGCTTAACCCATCGAAACTTAATAATAAACAACCAGAGTTAAGATAATAGGCATAGTGATCAATGCTCAGCAGACGAAAGAGAACCGAGCAAGTTTTAATTTTTCAACAGAATGCTTTCTGAGTTGATCTAGTCTCGGAATTTCCTTACTGCATAAAAACAGCTTAACTGTAAACACACCGCAGATAACAGGAAACTTCTAAATCCAAAGCTGCCCGAAAAGTGGTTACAATTTTTTTTAAAACCGGTGCAATATTTGTAACGATGTAAGCTTTGAGAAATCTTATCTGTCGACAATTGGAATTAGTTTAGTACTGGGTCCCCATTCTTGATGATAGAAGAACAATCCCTCATTGCATTCTCTCGGGAGACCTAGTTGGTATTCTTGAACACGAGTGAACGTGGTGAAATGATAAAACGTTGATAAATGTTACCAAGTGTACCATCAAAACAACAGCCAATGAAATTGTAGTAAAGTTTGACAGTTGTTCCTTTGCAAATTTATAAGGGATGAAACTGGGGAGCACCTTCTTCTATCTACTGGTAAGAATATGATTTTCTGTTCCTCAAGAGAAGCCTGTCCACTTTCTCTTGATTGTTCTACTCCTTGGAATTCAAGAATAGGGCCTCCAAAATTTTCGTTTACTATCTCTATGGATAACTGATGTCACTAACCCTAGAGTGACCGCAAAATCTGCCTATACCTACATAAAAGTGAAAAAAAAGTCAATAAGTTTTTCTTACATAACTAGCTATATTGCTACGTGTTTGGAAAAGAAGTAACAGAAATTAGAGAACATCACATCTTCTGTCTCTTTGGGCATTAAATTGCCAATGGTTTAATTGTAATTTCATTTTGCAGCTTTGTTTCAACTTAGGACTACATTTTTAATTATACTGATTTTAATCAAATACACAACGTCAGAGTTTGTTGAGAAGTTTTACCGAAATTTTCAGAACATTTTCTTACATGATAGAAATCAATTTGAACAAAAATTACATTTTTTAATATGTGCAGAAAAACACTAACATACATGAAAGGATAGATCATAAATGTATACAATGAGTCAGACCTTTGACATCAAGTGCCCACATTTTTACCTTCACATATTTTTGCCCAATGCATGTTAAATACCGTATTGTTTTGCCCATAACCTAAAATATTTATTCAATTCAAACAAGGTTTTATCAATAGATGCAGAGATGCACTAACAACTGCATTCTGCAACTTGTACTTAGATTGAGACGTTACATTTTGTGCCTATCTCTTTACTATGACAATTGCCATAGCCGTATCTCTCAGTCACTTAGGTGTTTGTTACCGAACTCGCACCACAAGCCGTTCTTGGCTGCACAGAGACAGTGTATGGACAATATTGTATCTTAAGCAGAACTGGTCACAAGGCTTCATAACACTTTATTTCTGCATTTATGTACAAATTGAATTCGCAACTATAAAATTAATTCAGTTACTCGGTAAGCCTCCTTTGCTTACATAAAAAAATTGGTCACTATGCTAATTTGTATCAATTAATGTAGAATTTTCCACTGTTGAATTCAACACAATTTGGCACAATTTCTCAAAGTTTTAACCCAGTTTGTTCACAATTTTGTAGGAGCGACAATAAAAACATCTGCATTCTATGCTATCCGAAGCCGAACTCTTTTAGTTTTGATTTTTTTTCTGGAATAATATAATTTGTATGTCATAGTTTATTCTCACTAGGCTGAACCTGTGGTGCGGGACCTACCGAGGGGGTCTGCGGGGTACCAAATACTCCTCACTAAAATGAGGAGTCCGAGAATGTTTTTAAAATTAACTTGCAAAGATCGTATTTTAGGGTAGTTTTCTAAGTAAATACCGAGGTAAATACCTAAAAAAAACATTTAAAAGTTGTTAAATTGTAGAAAATTGTATTATACAGTAACTAGACGTTAATGAATTGATGAGATAAAAACATGAAAAGAATTGAAAGTCATTGAGGTATTTAACACGATTCGTTATCATCGCTATGAACAACTATATTAAAAAAAGAACACAGTTGAGATTCAGGTCTGTTACGCAAATACGCAAAAATCGCACTTGCACAGTCACAGATGCACCGCCGCCAATATTCTTGACTAAAGATGACGGTCTCGGATGATTAGGGGTCGAGTTTGAGCTCTTTGCCCCAAACACAGATGCACCGAATTTACCAATGTTATTTTACTGTGAATAAACAGTTTCCACTGCCATCTGTTGTTTGTATGTCTAAAGTAGGTATTAAACTATCATTCTAAAGAAACGGCTTGTTTAGATAATACCGCAATTCGTTGCTAGAAGGCAATATTTACAGCCGGTTGACGTTTTCGCACATTGGCCGCTCAAGCGGCCACGGGCACATCACTCAGTTTTATTTTGAGAGGATATGAGAGCCCGCACTACAATATTAAAACAAAGACATGTTTTATTTTATTCTATTCAATTTTTTTTATGTGGTAACAGGCCCCTATGTGATGCGGGCCCATAGGCAGCCTAGATGGCCTGTGCATAAATGTGGCCCTGTAATTCATGTATTTTATATGCATGAAATTAAATATTTTACACTTCACAATTTATACATATAACAATTTATATGCATTTTGCGTAAAATTGTATACATGTAAAGCATAATTTTTTATAATACCCATCTCAGATTGTGATTGAGGTCAATATATAGATTATGGCAGATAACTTCAGGGGATTTACTAACAGCTATCACAGCTATTTTCAACAAGTCAATATTATTGTGGTTTCAGACAGTTATATAATAATAGTAATATTTATTTATTTCGGAGAAGATATTATACTTATTGTCAAAACAAAGTTCGCTAACCATAATGTAGCTTGCAAAATAATGTTCCAAATTATAGGGCTCTAAATCTATCAACATATTTTTAATTTATTCTTTCAATGTTTTTCCATTTCTCTGGTAATTTGTTAAATAATCTTATACACATATAATGTGGATATCTTTCCGTTATTAGAGAGTTTTTAAGCCCCTTAATTTATCAGCGTTATCCCTTATACTGCTCATGTGCAGTTATTAACCGATAAAGTTTTACCTTATTTGCGTTAAAATAAGGTACGCTTTATAACGTTTAATGTTTTACAGGTAGAGAACATTCTTGTGTATTTGTACATTTAATTCATGAATATCCTAACAGTTGCGTTTAAAATTTATAACTCCCATCTCTATTTAGTACACTTTTTATATGTTTTTGAATTATGTTCGTAATATGTAATAAAATGATTGCATGTAAATCAATCATTGGCAACGTTGCTATTTTTGTCAGGTTGTATAAATATAACCTAACTTTTTCATATTTGTTTGTTATTATATCTTTGTGCATGAAAATGAAATATTCGTAGTTGACCAATTCTGCTATAACATAAACTTAAAACAAATGAACAAATACCGAAGTGAGCAAGAAATGAGGTTATATATATATAGGTACATCAGTTAACGTCAAGAAAGATGGTTTCAAAAACTCAAAACGTGCCAAAACGCTAATACCGAAATTCCTTATTTTCGAGCTAATGCGCATGTGCAGTATAACGTTTTACGTTCAACGTATTAGCAAATTTAAGTGACATGAAATCTCCCTATTGTTAACCGATGTATACATAAAGCTGGGATGTGATGATCTATCTATAATAGAAACAATATTCATATAACAAGAACTAATTATCGTAACTCTATGAATACATTCTATTTTAAAGGTTTTCAAAAATTTAATACGAATCCATAAAAGATGCTAAAGTATATTCGTGATTGCCCCGTGATCGTGACGTGTTCCATCCCCATTGGTTGCATTTTTCAGGAGAATGCCAGCGGTTTTCTCGACTTCAGTTGTATGTAATTTGTGTAAAGTGTATTTACATTTATTCGAACATTTGAATTAATATAACTCATAAACGGTTTAGTGAATCCATTTGAAGTTTATGATAGTGTATTATCAAGTTTAAAAGAACAATATCCTAATATCCAATCGTTCTAAAATCGATAAGGAAACTCCTTGTGTATTCTTAATAATTTTACGCGGGAAGGGCTCTGGTGAACTAAGCGCACGTGAACAGCACATGTATTTGTTTTGACGCGGTGTCAGCGGTCTGGAAATATACTTTACAACATTAAACAGCTTTAAAATTAAACTAAAAGAATTTATTAGGAATAGAGTGTGATTCAAGTACATTAAAGTGTCATTCGATTCGGGAATTCTACATTGTTTAGGATAAATTCGTAGGGGTACTTTTTAATGGTTTTTGAGTAATTATCATGCAAAAGTCTGCAATCTCTCTTGCCTCTTAAATTTAGGAATGGGTGGTCAAGGGATTGTACGGGAATATGAGTTGACAAAATGTCAAAAAAATGACGATTTCCCTTCGGCCCGAATTTTCGATTTTGACCTGCAATTTACAATGTCAATTCATTGCTGATCTTCTCCTTGCCATAGAGACATAGAACAAGCTTCCAATTGCCATATTTATTTAGTTAGGATAGAAAAAGAATATGGAACAAGCTTATTATTGGCATCAGCTAAAATGTCGGTCACTAATTTAAAGAGGGACATATAAATAGCCAGTGGGGTGTACATTTCCCACAAAGCCCTAATCTAAACTATCATATTTTTAGGTCCGAGCTAAACACAAGGAGGTAACTTTGCATAAGGATGGACCTTTGGGTGAAACCATCTTAGAGTGTTACAGCTGTGGTGTTCGTAATGTGTTCGTGTTGGGTTTTATTCCTGCGAAAGCCGATTCTGTTGTTGTGCTTCTCTGTCGACAACCTTGTGCTGCACAGAATTCATTAAAGGTATTTTAATTTATATTCTAAGAAAAGAATCTGTAGATGTAGAGCCTAATCTTAGCAACTAGTTGGTTATATATGTTCTCTTTGAAATATATTTTTTTCTTTCTTGAGAATGCTTAATATAGTTCACCAAATTTTTGTAGGATATGAACTGGGACCAAGACCAATGGAAGCCGCTTATAGCAGACCGCTGCTTTCTAACGTGGCTAGTAAAAATTCCATCGGAGCAAGAGCAATTGAGAGCAAGACAAATCTCCGCCCAGCAGATCAACAAACTGGAAGAACTTTGGAAGGAAAATGTTGATGCAACATTCCAAGATCTTGAGAAGCCTGGTGTTGATGAGGAACCACAACAGGTTAGTGAAAAACACGTTCACCCAGTTTAAACTTTTAAAAATAAAGTTATTTTATGGAGGGAGGATTTGGGAGCCTTTTTACTTCTAAAAATAGTGCTTATTTCTTTATTTTTGACTTCCTCTAGGTCCTTCTACGTTATGAAGATGGCTACCAATACCAAAACATCTTTGGCCCGCTTGTGAAATTAGAAGCAGACTATGACAAGCGTCTGAAGGAGTCCCAGACGCAAGAAAACATCGAGGTGCGTTGGGATGTAGGTCTAAACAAAAAAACAATTGCCTACTTTACCCTTGCTAAAACCGATGGTGATATGAAGCTTATGCATGGCGACGAGTTGAGACTTAGGTACGTTGGAGAAATGCATAAATCCTGGGCTGGTGTTGGACACGTTATTAAAGTTCCGGACAACTACGGGGAGGATATCGGAATAGAGCTGAAGAATGGGGCCGGAGCCCCGATTGAATGCAATAGCAATTTTGTAGTAGATTTTATTTGGAAGAGTACTAGCTTTGATAGGTAAGTACAACAATGCAGTATTTAATTTTAATTTTATTTACGTAATTATGTGGTTTTGACGTATTCTATACTTTTGTATAACTATTGAATAATTTGAATATATGTATATTCTATTCTATTAAATACGTTGATTGTGTATCAAAGAGACCCCTTTGGGTTGTAGACGTAAATGAGGTTAGGTACAAAATTAATGTTTTATTTTACACAATAGGGTGGACGGAAAATGGCCTTTTTATTAAAAAAAAAGAAAAATGAAAATTGCAATACCCATCAAAAGTTGCCTTTTACTGTGTATTTATAGTCCATGTAATTTTTTTATTATTTAACCCTTTAGCTACTGGTATATATTCACAAATGTGTCTGGCTAAACGCAAAAAAAAAATAAAAATTAAGCAAATGCTGATACATTCATGAAGTCAAAAAGCAATTAGGAATATATTGAACTTTATTATACTCCAAAATTTATAGCTATAAATAACACAATGCAGAGAACAAAAGACAATAAATATATAATAAAACATTCTTTTACAAAACATCCCTAAAAGTAAACAAACTAAAACTCATGCCTAAATAGATTTATAATAACAAAATATCAAATTGAAACGAAACTATGTAACTTTTTTTTCCATAAAAAATTATATACATTCACAAATATGTCTGGCTAAACGCAAGAAAAAAAAAGTTGTACAAATTCTTTTATTTTTCATCAAAAAGTTTTTCTGGTGTGATAAATTTTGTAGCATTCACCTATACAAAGTCCTACTTTACACTCAGCACACCAAGTTGTAACATACTTCCGTTTTTTTTCACCTCGACTAGTATTTGAACACACATAGCAAATCCTTTGCCCCTTTCGTCTACTCCCAGTAGGTGGAGCATTTGCAGGGGAATGTCTTTCCATGAAATTTACTGCAGCTAAGCGATCTATTACTTCCATACTTTGTCTCCCCGGTCTAGCAGCAGTCAGAGTTCCATGTTTTTCCAAAATTTGTTGCACGACTTTTCTTATAAATATGTTCAATCGTATTGAAGTTTTTCCTGTTTTTACAAGGAACATGTTATAAGCATTTAACATGGCAACATCAACCAGGTGAAAAAATAGTTTTTTATACCACTTGATTGATTTTCGGACACACTCCACTGTAGCTAATTGCATATCACATTTATCAATCATGCGCATATTTTGAGTATAATCTATTACACAGTCTGGTTTCCAAATATGTTCGCCAGTCCTGTGATCTAATTTTCCGCTATTGTTCATTACTCCTTGATGAAATGTTGAAAGCATTAACACATCACGCTTGTCTTTCCACCTAAGAGCCATTACATTATTGCATTTTTTGCGTTCGCATGTTCCGCGTGCCACCCTATGTAAAAATTTCGGAAAATGTTTTCTATTTTTTTTTACGGTACCACATAAACCAGTATTGTGCTGATCCAAGTAAATTGCCAGTTTTGGGCTAGTATACCAATTATCTGTATATAACATATGCCCTTTTTGTTCATAGTTCACCATAAGTTTTTTTATTACCGCACCTGAAACACCTAATAGATCATTTCGAGGAATGTCAATTTCAGATCCGGTGTACACTAACAACTTCAACACAATTCCCGTCTCACAATCACACAACACAAAAATTTTTATTCCGAATCGATGTCTCTTGGAAGGGATAAATTGCTTGAAGTGCAGTCTGCCTTTGAACAATATCAGGGATTCATCGATAACCAGCTTTTGAAAAGGATGGAAAAATGTTGAACATTTTCTATTCCATTCTTCAAATATGGTTCGTATTTTCCATAATTTATCATTGTTGTCCGGGAGCGGAGGGTTGTTATTATCAGCGAAATGTATATAACGCAACAGTTGTGTGAATCTGTCTCTTGTCATGTACTTACTAATAAAATTACTTGCAATAATGGGATCTGTTGACCAATAATCCGAAATTTTATGTTTTTTTATATGTGGCATCGACAAAATTATTGCTAAAAAGCTATACATTTCATTCATATTAGTGGGCACCCATGGTTTTCTTTTTGGAGCAGGATCTTCTTCATCACTGTACTCGTGGTATCTATTAGTTTCGTCCACAATTGTTGTCATCATATGCTCATCAAAATATTTCACAAAGTACTCGTATTCGTTATCTTCATTTTCTATTTGAAACGCTTCGGAGATGCCAGAATTTTCGTCATCAAAGTGGTACATTGTGGGATTGAAAATATCGCAATTTTGCCAACGTAAATCGCCTACAACAGTTTCTTCATCACTATCACTATTAGAGGCATTGCCTCTTTCACTATCATCGCTTGCACTATCCAGGTCACTAAGTGAAAGAATTTCTTCTTCATCATTATATATATCATTGTCACTCGATTCTGT
Source organism: Stenurella melanura (assembly GCA_963583905.1). Lineage (NCBI taxonomy): Eukaryota > Metazoa > Arthropoda > Insecta > Coleoptera > Cerambycidae > Stenurella > Stenurella melanura. The sequence goes on from OY757317.1 coordinate 102,471,014, forward strand.
TCTTGGACGCTTTGAACCGCGAGTACCACGAGATGTTGACGGTAAATCCATTTTTGATATTATAATGCGACAAATAAAAAATATTTTTAGATAATAAAATATAAAATGCAGTTAGACACATCAAATATTACTGCTAAACTGGCATTTCTTATGCCCGTTCGGAAACATGAACCCTAAACGTTCGAGAGGATTACTCCAGTAAATAAACCGAAAAAAAGTGCCAAATGTGTAAAAGTTGGGAAACAGCACCGATTTTAAAAATTCCTTCTGCGTTCTGTTCCTTGAACCCTCGGGATCTTTCGTCACCACTAACATCTTTGCAGACGGGCAAAATGGGGGAGTTTTGGGGGCTATAGCCCCAAAAATGTCCCAAAAATATGATCGCGATGATTCGCTGATCACGAATCTGAGGTCCGATATGGGAGATTCAAAATGGCGGACCGGAAATCGAGAAAAAATGAGAATGGATATTTTGGGCTTGAAAATCTGTACTCGGGGGTTCTCGACGTCGCTGGTTAGGATTCCGAGGTTAGACCTTGGTATATTCAAAATGGCGGACCAGAAGTAGAGTCAATTTCTCATATAAAACTCGTATTTTTTCGCTTTTGGACTGAAAATGAGTACTCGGTTGTTTTTGAGGTCGCTGATTGCGAATGCGAGGTTCAATTGAGGAAATTCAAAATGGCGGACCGGAAGTAGAGTCAGTTTCTCAGGAAAACCACGTTTTTTTTTTTTTAGTGGAACTGGGAAGTCTGAGGTTTTCGTGATCACTGATAAGGAATCCGATGTCTAATTAGGGGAAAGTCAAAATGGTGGACCGGAAGTAGAGCCACTTCCTCAAGAAAGATACGTATTTTTTCTCTTTTGGTGATTTTGAACAATAATGTGAGGTTTTCTTGAGGATCTGGCTCTACCTCCAGTCCGCTCTTCTGAATTTCCCCTAATTGGACATCGGATTTGTTATCAGCGACCACGAAAACTTTCGAGTTCCCACTTTCGGCCCAAAAACGAGAAAAGTACGAGTTTTTCCTGAGAAATTAAGTGTACTTCCGGTCCGCCATTTTGAACTTCATAGGTTGTACCTTGCATTCGTGATGAGCGACCTCAACAACCCCCCGAGTACCCATTTTCAGCCCAAAACCGAAGCAAATACTAGTTTTTCCTGAGAAATTGACTCTACTTCCGGCCCGCCATTTTGAATTTGTCAAATTAGACCTTGTATTCGTAAGCAGTGACGTCGAAAACCTCCGAGTACAGATTTTCCATCCATTCCCACTTTTTCTGGGATATGATCAGATTTCTGGTCCGCCACTTTGAATTTTCCATATTGGACGTCAGATTCGTGATCACCGACCTCGAAAACCCCCCAAGTAGAGATTTCCAGGCCGAAATTTTCATTTTGAAAGTTTCTTTTTCAATGCTTAATTTTTGGGACTTACAACCCCCATAACTCCCCCATTTGGTCCGTGCGCAAAGATGTTAGAGATGACAAATGATCCTGAGGGTTCAAGACACTTTTTTCATCGATGCAATTTCAATAAAAAAAACAAAAGTCAATAAGCGACGCCCGTTCCCGGCGTAATTCATCAAATCGCTTATTGACGACGGCCGCATCTCGCGAAAGTTTCGTACTGTCGTCTATTGACGACAGCCGTAGTTAAAGGGTTAAAAATAAATATCTTCACTCCTCTATCTCTCTAAAATGACTGGTCTATTAATGACGTAAAAGTCAGGGTTGGCTCTGCCGGCGCGAAAAGATTTTTATGCAAGTATGATACAATTTATCTTACCTTGTACTTGTTTTAGGGAATTCTGTAATATCTATAGTTAATATGGTCAGATTATTATAAACACTCGGGTATTGGGGGATGTAAACATTGAACTAAAACACACTCATGTATTTTTCACTGCCTTAAAGTAACATGCATATGTAATTTTGCATGACCTTTAACGAATATAAAAGTGTATTATTAATATTTGTTCTAAATGTTCTGAAGTTAACCTTAGCCGCCTGTCATTTAGAATCCATTTATAATGGTGTAGAAAAGTCTTATTCTTTCCCATTTAAAAGGTCTATTACAGATGACATCGTTACAAATCCGGGATTGGTTTTTCAACTATTAAAGTTCATTTAGTATAATTCTTTTACCAACATTATAATTGTTTTTTAATAGGATGCAACTAGCTTTACGAAAATTTGCCGTCGACGACACATCAGTATCCGCTTACATCTACCACCGTCTCTTAGGGCACGAAGTGGAGGAGGTGCTCTTCCGCTGCCACCTTCCCAAGCACTTTTCGGCTCCCAATTTACCGGATCTTAATCGATCTCAAGTATATGCTGTAAAACACGCATTGCAAAGACCTCTGTCTTTAATCCAAGGACCTCCCGGGACAGGAAAAACAGTAACTTCAGCCACCATCGTTTACCAGCTGGTCAAGCAAAACGGCGGCCCCGTTTTGGTGTGCGCCCCAAGCAACACGGCTGTAGACCAACTAACGGAGAAGATCCATAAAACGAACTTGAAAGTCGTGAGGTTATGCGCCAAGTCACGAGAGGCCATCGACTCGCCTGTCAGCTTTCTGGCGTTGCACAACCAAATAAGGAAAATGGAGGGGAACACCGAGCTGCAGAAATTACAGCAGCTCAAGGATGAGACTGGCGAGTTGAGCTCCGTGGACGAGAAGAGGTACAGGATGCTCAAGAAATTAGCGGAGAAGGAACTGTTGGAGGCTGCAGATGTTATTTGTTGTACTTGCGTAGGTGCAGGAGACCCCAGATTGGTCAGGCTGAAGTTTCATTCGATACTTATAGATGAAAGTATGCAGGTTAGTGAACATTTCATATTTATCAAAGTTTAAATATTCCAAAAAGTTTTTGGAGGGTTACGGTAGGTGAGCCCTGGACGAAAATTTCGTGCAATCACGGCATGGCCAAATTCACGAATAATAATAATAATAATAATACATTTATTAACCCAAGAGATCATAGTACACGATATAGGGTAAGTCTAATGAACACTTGTTCAGTTGACTTAAAATTAAAAGGAAAAAGATTACAGTAAAATAATTAGTTAAAAAACATGAAAAAGATATTCGTTGACAGAGTAAAAAGCATTGGATAATAGTAGTTTTCTGACATAAGAAGTAAATTTGTTTAAACTAACATTTTTAACACTCATTGGTAGTTTGTTATATAATTTGGCACCAATATAGTATGGACTTGACTTATATAGTTGTAATCTGTGTATATCATATTGCAAATTTTCACCATGTCTGGTATTATAATTGTGATAGTTATTTTGTAAGTTAAAGCTCGATATATTCTGTTTCACAAATTTTAAAATTTCAAATATATATATACAAGGGAAAGTGAGTATTTGTTCTCTGATAAAAATTTGTTTACATGACTCTCGATATTTCAACCCAAACATACAGCGAATCGCTCTTTTTTGCATTAGGAAAACTCTATTTGCTGCTGATGAGCATCCGTATGCGATAATTCCATATCTCATAACAGATTCGAAATTAGAGTAATAAAAGGTCTTTGTGATATTTTTATTAGTAATGGTGGAAAGCCTTTTTAATGCAAAACAAGTACTTGCACATTTTTTGCATACATAATTTACATGGTCTCGCCATGTTAGTGATAAATCTATGTGTAGTCCAAGTAGTTTAAAACTTGTTTTTTGTTCAATAGATTTACCATTCAACTTAATTAGGGGGCTGCTCGTATAATTGGCAGTAAGTGGGTGAAACTGTAGGATATGTGTTTTTTCTTGGTTTATATTTAAATGAATACTACTAAGATAATTAAATAAAGCTAGTAAGTTGCTATTTAGCTGTTGGTTTACATCATCCTGTTCTTTACTGTATGCAATCAGCGTCATATCGTCCGCAAACTCGCAATGAGATATAGATAGATATTCATCTATATCGTTGCAATATAATAAAAATAACAATGGACCCAAAACACTTCCCTGAGGAACCCCAACGTCTACTGCAAGCTCATCCGAATTTTGACCAAGATAGTTAACAAACTGCTTTCGATTAGTTAGATATGATCTTAGTAAATCGTTGCATTTACCACACAGGCCATAGAGTTCCATTTTTTTCAACAGAACTTCATGGTCTACGCAATCAAAGGCTTTTGATAAATCTACAAAAAGAGCCACCACTTTGTTATTTTTGTCCAGTTGTCTATAAATGATATCTAAGATATTCAGTAAGGCTGACATTGTCGATTTTTTATGCCTAAATCCATGTTGAGTGTTTGCTAAGAGATTATTGGTTTCTAAAAATTTTGTAATTCTTTTAGCTAGAATTTTTTCAATCACCTTAGAAAACACTGACAAGAGCGAAATTGGACGATAGTTGGCGAGTAATTTTTGATCTCCCTTTTTATATAGTGTAATAACTTTAGAGATTTTTAACATGCTTGGAAAGCAACCCTCGGAGATACAAATATTGGCTATATGACATAGCGGCTTAGCTAGCTGGACTGCACATTTTTTTATAATTGAGGTAGAGAATTGATCTGGACCAGTAGAGTTTGTGTTTTTTAAGTCATTTAATATGCTAATAACCTCAGATTCAGTGACTGCCTCTAGAAAAATTGTTTTCTCTGTGAAATTGGATCTATATGTATAGTTTTCAATATTGGTATCATTTTGTTTATTATTTTTTATATTTTTTGGCAAATTTACAAAGAAATTGTTATATGCATTGGCCATTTCTTTCTTATCTACTATTTCAACTTCATTTACAACTCTATTTTCATTTATTTGTAATTTAAAGTTTTTTAGTCATGAACTTATAATATTCCATACGATTTTTTATCTATTGTCAGAGTGCAGTATTTGATTGTTGTAATACATTTGCTTAGCCTGTCTGATAGTACGTCGATACATTTTTTTGTATGTGTTATAATAGTTTAGCGTAATTAACCCCTGATTTTTCTTAATAAATAAGCCTTTAAGATTTGATGCCGATACTTTTAATTATAGTGTTTAGTTTCAGTCAAAATAAACAACTTTTTTCCTTGCAGCAAAGCCCCAAAGTGTCGCGAAAGGGGTGAAAATTAATTTTCAGTCGCTTTCATTCCGCACAAAATTCATTAGACGTCAAAAAATCCCTTTTTTTTTTCGTTCGTGTCGAGCTGAAGTTTCGATTTTGACCCTGCAATTTGCGATGTCAATACATCGCCGATCTTCCTCTTTCAATAGAGACATAGAACGAGCTTCCACTCTAAATATTTATTCGGTTACGAACATTTGAAAATTCTGTTTTTCAACTTTTTAGGTTAAATTTCAACATTTTCTGATAAATCCAAATAGGTCATTCTTCTTTCACTCTTGCCAAATCAAATTTCCGATCTTGCTGGTTCAATTTGGGATCAGAATAAAGCGCCAGTCTTCCTCTTTCCATAGAGACGTTGCGCGCCCTCATACTCGACGTATTTATTTAGTTATGAACTTTTGAAGAATGCGTGCTTTTCAATTTTTACGAGAGACGCCATTTTTCCTTCGTTCTAAACGAGATTTTCGGTTCCACCATTGCGATTTGGTATCAGAATAAAACGCCAACCTTCTTCTTTCCATGGAAACCTAAAACGACCTTCCATTCCATATATCCACTAAGTTATGAACGTTTGAAAAATCCATGTTTTTAAATTTTCAAATTACCGGCCGGGTAAGGTACGTTCCTGAAAAATCCTCACGTTTACTCCATATACAGGATGTGAAAAAATTACCAGAAATTGTATTAAAATAATTTCCTTATTTGTCGTCCTATTCCGCTGAAAATGGGTATGTGCTGGTTTTCGACGTCGTTGATTACGAATATAACATCGGAATTGAAAAATTCAAGATGGCAGATAATTTTTATCATTTATTGTCTGATTCCGCTAAAAATCGGTATGTTATTGGTTATTGAAGTAGCAGGTTACGAATATGAAATCAAAATTGGGAAAATCAAAATGGCGGCACGATTAGCCTAGCCGGACACATTTTATCATTCATTGTCATATTCGTCTGAAAATTATTAGTTACTATTTTAACCAAACCTAGTTGCTAGTAGCTTTTGGTGCTAGGGAACCCCCTAGCACCAAAAGCATGTAATTATGTGGGAAACTGATGTAATGACAATATTTTTTGCCGAAAACTTTCCACTTTCCTCCACTAGAGGCATCAGCTATTATTTTTCCTCCATTGTCTAACATTACCTTTAATAGAAAAATAAGACAACTGACATGCCGCGATAAAAAAAAATGGATCATTTATTTTTACATTGTTCGATAAACGAATTTAGCAACGTCAGGCATGTCAGTAGTAATGGAACTTCTTCTTCGGGGAGTGGTAAACTATTGAGAAATAATTGAAATCTTCATGCCGCGATGAGGCTAAATTCCTGGTTCGGGGCTCCATTAATGTTATGATACAGCAAAAATTTTGAGGCGTTTGTAATTTCATGAATTTTTCCTAAACATATATTATCAAATACGGTAATAATTTAAATACCTATATACTATTTTCCTCGATATTTCAGGCAACAGAACCCGAATGCATGGTGCCAGTGGTTCTAGGCGTGAAACAACTCATCCTAGTAGGCGACCACTGTCAGTTAGGGCCCGTAGTGATGTGCAAGAAAGCTGCGCGTGCCGGCCTGTCCCAGAGTTTATTCGAACGTCTTGTGGTCCTCGGGATAAGACCCTTCAGATTAGAGGTCCAGTACAGAATGCACCCCGAATTGTCACGGTTTCCATCCAACTTTTTCTATGAAGGTAGTCTGCAAAACGGGGTCAGTGCTGAGGAGAGGAAATTGGCTAAGATTGACTTCCCTTGGCCCATAGCTGACAGGCCAATGTTCTTTTTGGTGACACAAGGACAAGAGGAGATCGCTGGATCTGGTACGAGTTACTTAAACAGGACAGAGGCGTCTAATGTGGAAAAAATCGCTACTAGGTAAGATAACAAATTTATCTTGTGTTAGTGGCATGTAATCGATAAAAAAAAATTGCTGGATATAAATACTTGTAATAACTGTAAAACATTTTGGGTGAATTAGTAATTGCACAATGGCTTCTGTGCTATATGGACATGTTACATCTACACAACAGATTGTAAATATGTTACATTCTTCCATCTTAAGGTGGCCATTCCCTAGAAAGAGACATCAGATAGGGAAATATTTATTATTTTTGGCCATAACTTTTTTTTCTTAGTACGTATATTTGAAAAAACTATAAGAGTACCTAAGTAGAACCATAACAAGACTATAACTATGAATTTTCACTTAATAATTTCAGTGGTTTGCAAAATAGCTCGATTTAATTTTAAAAATTGTGTTAATCTTCCTATTTCGTAGTTTTAAATCGAGCTATTTTGCAAACCACTGAAATTATTAAGTGAAAATTTATAGTAATAGTCTTGTTATGGTTCTACTTAGGTACTCTTATAGTTTTTTTAAATATACGTAGTAAGAAAAAAAAGTTATGGGCAAAAATAATAAATATTTCCCTATCGGATGTCTCTTTCTAGAGAATGGCCACCTTAACAAATTTTTCCTCTCATAGGTTTCTTCGTTCCGGTGTGAAACCCGAACAAATAGGCGTGATCACTCCTTACGAGGGTCAAAGAGCTTACTTAGTGCAGTATATGCAGTATCAAGGCTCTCTACATAGTAAGCTCTACCAAGAAATAGAAATAGCTAGTGTGGATGCTTTCCAGGGCCGTGAGAAAGACATCATAATCATGTCTTGCGTACGCTCCAACGAGCACCAAGGCATAGGTTTCTTAAACGACCCCCGACGCTTAAACGTAGCCCTGACTAGAGCCAAATACGGAATTATAATCGTAGGTAACCCCAAAGTGCTTTCAAAACAACCTCTCTGGAACCACCTGCTGTCCTTTTACAAAGAACAAAAAGTTTTATGTGAAGGACCACTGACTAACCTTAAAGAATCGCTCATTCAATTCGCAAAGCCCAAGAAGTTAATCAACGCGGAAAACCCCGGCTCCCACTTCATGACTACGTCCATGTTCGACGCTCGAGAAGCCATGGTTCCGGGTTCGGTATACGACAGAACCAACACCGCCATCAATGGCCAATTCAACTACCCCAACCGTGGCATGCCCTTAGACATGTTCAGTCGGACTCACGACCCCATCAGCTACATATCCCCGGAACGTGCTCAGGCGGGGATGAACCTACCGGTGCCCGTCGGAATGTTTATGAACATGGCCCACATACCGCCGAGATTCTACAATCAGCACCAGCAAGCGTTGCAAGCACGTCAGCAGCAGAACCCGAGGAACCGCAAAGCGCCCGTGCGCCAGAAGGGCAAGGGCTTGAGCCAGGAGCAGACGCAGCCGTTCAGTCAGAGCTTGCAGCTAACGCAGGGAATGTCACAGCCAGGTTTGTCCCAGCCGGGCTTCAGCCTGAGCCAGCCAGGTTTGTCTCAAGCTGAGTTGAGCCAAGACCCGTATATGGCCGAGTACCAGTCTCAGATGGATGGGTTACTGTCACAGGATTCCACTTACCAGGGAGATAGGTGAGTCAAACTATTGTTTGTTTTTCGAAATTTTTTACAGGATCGCCAAGATTATCGCTACAGTTTGGAATTTTAAAAACTGCTGTTTTGCAGCTTGCCGGGGTTTGAGGGGGTCGCGGCTTGACAAACGGAACAAAATTAATTTTTATTTTTAGCTGAGTAAACTAAAGTGACAAATTTTTAAAAGGGGGGGAGGTACGTTTTATTTTTAGATCGTATTATTTTTCTGGACTGTTGTAAGCGATTTCTATTAAAATCTTTGCAAACTGTAAAGTATGGCTCGGTGGTAATCCCTTATTTCATCATGTCTAATACAGGATAATCAAAAATCCGAAAAAAGTTTTTTTTTATTCGAGAGTAACTGATACTGAATCTAATGTCAAAAGTTAAAAATTCAAAATGGCGAATTCAATAGGTTTGCCATAATAGGCCTGTTCAGCATTTTTTTTAAATTTTAGAAATCGAAAGTAAAACACTTTTAAGAAAATTTTCAGATCTTTTAGGTTTTTATTCAAACCTTTAAGCCCTTAAATAAGTTACCAAAGTTGGATCAAGCAAAAACAGGGCGGAGCTTCGCGTGATGTCACTTTGCATATGTTGATTGGGTGACAGTCGAATTTTTGATTTTGAGCCCAAGTAGCATTTTAAGATAACGAAAACGTTTCTAACAAATGTGCCTGTTCATATTTACAAAATAAGAACTGTTTGTAACATGTTGCAATACATTTCCGACGCATACACATTTTCTTATGCTAGTGTAGTACATGTTTCTATTTTAGTGGCACTGCGCATTTTAAATAGTTTCGCAAATATGTCATTGTGTTTCGATGTTTTAAATACGCCTTACAAATATGACCATTTATAATTTATATTTTTGATTAAAAAAAATATGTATGTATATATATATATATTTCTTTTTATGATTATTTTGATGTTAATAATTGGTAATGTATACAAACATCAAATAATGTTTCTTTTTCATAGTTTATATCGACATTTAAGCTTTTGCATAAACAACGTTTTTTCTCGATAGAAAATTGTCCGTAATGGCCGCCGAATTACAAATGTCATTAAGCCACCACTTTAAAGCCAAAATGGTCACGGAAACAGTTTGTGTGTTTCGGAAATTTAGACCATATTTTATTTTAAGAAAGGAACATGTTTCAAAACTATATCTTCTGTGTTTCTAAATTGTTTCGGAAATGTTAGCAACATGTACATAAATCGGCCGGCGTTGCGCGCACGTAATTTGAGGGACCTTGTTTATTTCTTTTGTATATTTTTCATTTCAGCTTTATTACCTTCCTCCATATTTTCTATCCAAATAGGACACTCTTCTACTTTCACCACGTTACTGTCGTTACTGATAACAGTTACAAAATTTGTTAAATTGTTATAATTTGTAAAAAAGTCTAAAATTAATAATCTTAACATTTTACGATAACATCTTTCCTATTTATTTATAATTATTTAGCGATATCATTGATTACTGTTAGAGGAGATAACTGTTTGAGAACTACTGGCATTTCCTATGCATGAAATAAAATCTTAGTTCAGACGTTTTAGCGGCCCTGACACAAGTCTGCTTAAATTGTACCCGACTCTATATATTATGTATTAAGAATAAAATTAGGGTAAGAACAGACCCCTGTGGCACCCCACTTAGGAAAATTTTATGAGGTTGAACCTGAACATTTAGATCCATTAGTTTTTTTTATCAGCACATGGTGCCAAATATTCAAAGGCCTTCTGAAAATTACAGAATGTAATGCGAATATACTTTTTTTTTTCTGGTAATTCTATAATTTTATTGATATTGGCTTCAAGGTATGAAATCTAAACTGATTTTTATAGAACATATGCTTTTCAAAGTTTTCAAAGTAAAGTTCTATATAGAATTTTTTTTTCAGGTCTGCTTTTTATCAGCCTAGCGCACAATTCTCCCAACCCTATTGATTGTGTTGTGAAGGAGAAGATAAATCGAATCGCGGGAGCGGTCTTCTGAAAATTTGCAAGTGAATGATCTGATTGTCAAATTGTCAGTAACGCAGCATATACAGGTCACATGATGTCGACTACAGAAAAAAAAACATGATAATAAATGAGAGGTTACCAAGTATCGTGACGAGAAAATGATACTTACTACCGGAGAACGGTTACTCGGTTATCCTGTAGATGACGTTTTCACACCGCCTGTGACTAACCGATTCATTATTTTTTGTAATTAGTTTATTTTAAATTTAATCTAGTTTTTTTGTTTGAAAATCATTGATAATATTACTTTGACTAGAGAGTTCGACTGGACTGAGTTTTCACCAAAACATACAAAAATATAGAAACTGACAGCTAGAAAGTAATATTATTAATATGTCAAAAAAATTATTTTATAAATCATCACCATGTTAACGTGGTTAAAATAGTTTTAGTTCTCTTTTTATTTCCTAATTATTGGCATATGTGTATCAGGGTTTAGATACCTAAATTTGGGTATTTTAGTTAAAATAATTAAATTTTTCGCTTGTTAAACGTTTATTGCTTTTATTTCTATCAGTATTGTTTGTGTAATATTTGGTACACAAAATTAATAGTTTTTTGGAATCGTAATAAAATTTTTAGTGTTAAACTGTGTAGTTTTATTCAACCATCACAATATGCAAAATTAGTCATTTTTAAGCTCCATTATTAAGACATTTTTATCAATCTATGTCTCGCGTCAGTTAAGGAGGGCCAGTGAGGATCCTGAGGGGAAATGCTTGAAGATAATGCCAACCACACAAAAATCTGATGTTTAAGCTTTAAATTATAAAAAAAATATTTTGGAATAATGAACATACACAAATACTAAATATATTTAATCATAAAAAAAAATACTATTTAATTTATATTTTTGTTTTAATAGAATAAAAATGAAGACATGGTTTGCAAAGAAAACGTTGACCAATCAAAGTAGAAACATTTCTAAATGTAATTCCCACTAGAAAAAAAACTAGGATCATATTCAGTACATGTGAAATATAAATTTTTCAAACCAGTGCATCCAAAACAAAGTTGCAGAAACAAAACGGTGGAAGTTGGTTTTTCTCGTTTATCTGCGAATGTAACTTTTTCATTGAAAAAAGTTTCAAACAATAGTTGTAAGCATTTAAAATGGTGCCCGCTGAATGAAAATCTGATTATTAGATTTCTTGGAAATTAAAAAAAAAACATCGAAAAATGGCATTTTTTAAATTTTGCAGTAACTCTTGCAATAATTAATTTATAGTATCAACAATCTCAGGAAATATGTGTCATATTGTGCTTAAGTAGTCGCCGTAGCCCAAATTCTGACGGATGAGTAGTTTCCGAGAAATTCAATTGTTTATTAAAGAAGTGATCTTAGTTACATTTGAATTCTCCAAAATGAAGGGGTCCGATTTCAATTTTGAAATAGCTTTCTACTCTTCAAGAGTTGTACTATCACTGAGCTCAAAGCCGAAGTCAAATATTAAGTTGCTTAAAAACGCCGTCGAAAGTGATGCATATTTCTTCGGTATAAACAAATGTACTTAATAACTTTGTCAGTTGTTCGTGTATCGAAATGTAAAGTGGCATAGTGGTGCCTAGCTGGAATTAAAAAAAAAATGAACTCCCTCCGACGCTCAGGGCTCGAGATAAAAAAAAATTTTAACTCCTGATGCATTATTGGCGTTAATTGTTACACAGTCTTTTTTGATAACATAGCACATGTTGAAGTGAGGCGCTGGCAGTAGCGGTGCCTTTTTATGTCGAAAAGTTGACTCGCACATTCAAAATCGTTTGCGCTTGCAAGGACCTCCATATTTTGGTTTCTGGTGTACCTAAAAAAAATCCTTTTGTGCAATATATGCAAATCTCAGTGCTGTAAGTTAAAAAATAAGGTCTCGGGAATTTTTGGAAAAAAAAATATTCTCGAGTCCTGAAGGACGGAGGGAACCCATTTTTTTTTTAATTCGTATAAAAATGCCAACTACGCGAATATCCACTTTACATTTCGATACACGAACAACTGACAAAGTTATTAAGTACATTTGTTTATAGCGAAGAAATAAGCATCATTTGCAACGGCGTTTTTAAGCAACTTAATTGAAATATTTGACTTTGGCTGTGAGCTTGGTGATAGTACAACTCTTGAACAATTGAATTTCTCGGAAACTATTCATCTGTCGGAATTCGGATTACGGCCACTTCTTAAACACGTTATAACGCATATTTCCTGAAATTGTTGCTACCATAAATTAATTATTGCAAAAGTTACTCCAAAATTAAAGAATGTCATTTTTGATGTTTTTTTTTTTTCGAGAAATCTAATAATCGCATTTTCATTCAGCAGGCGCCCCTCTATAAGTATTTTAAATGCCTTCAATTATTGTTTGAAACTTTTTTCGATGAAAAAGTTACATTCGCAGATAAACGAGAAAAAACGACTTTTTCACATCTTTTTGTACGTAAAACGTCAGCCATTTTGTTTCTGCAACTTTTCTTCTTTTTTCTAGATGGAATTACTTCTAAAAAATGTCTTCTGCTTAGTTTGATTGGCCTAAGTGGCATAATTATTTTGTTAATTGTTAATATTGGCAGACTTGAATACAAGGGCTCGTGCTAAGGTGTCGTCTTAAATAATGTCATCTCAACAAGTGCCTGGACTGTCAATAATTTTCTAAATAGAAATTGTATATCAGCAACAGCATATTTTAAAATTAAGCCTACGGGGTGTTTCACAGTCGCCGCTGACTTGGTACTTATATGTCCCACAGACGACCTTTCAAACATTCTGGTCCCTTCTGGAATCAAGCCTTCTCTAGAGTTTTCTAAACTTCTCTGGAATATTCCTGATTCTTCCTTCTTTGAAAGCTACACTTCGAGCACCATCTCTGATGTCGTAATCGAACTCCAGTACACCACAATACAGAGTAGTCATACTGTTTCTAATAATAATAAGTTTACCCCCATGCCACTAAGCGTACATCAAAGGAGATAGTTAGGAATATTCCGAAGTAGTTTTAAAGTTTCAAATACACAAGAAAAATTTCAAAAGAATGGACGTGTCTTTCGCTTAAAATCGTACCAAGAGAAATTGCATCAAGAAAGTTTTAAAGGCCATTTCATGAAAACAATTCATCACTTCAGTGTCCGAAGTTATTATAGGCCAGTAGAATTAGAAAAACCGCTGGATGAAATTCCTTACAGGTAACCACATGGTATATTCGATGTATTCATTGATAAGGAACATACCTGTGAATTTCCTCCCATTTTAGAGTGGGGGAACATTTTTTAATTAACGTCTTTTTGTGCAAAAATCACGAAAAATCGAGTTTTTTAATCATAGCTCTAAGCCAATTAACAATAGCCGTATTTGATGTTATACGTTTCGTAGGTGATATAAAGACAGTTCATTTGCCACACGAATAATTTAAATCGGTTAATAATTTTTTTAAATAATCGAAAAGAACTGTCGAAAAAATCGAAAATTTCAATAATTTTTAATTCCGTGAAAAATTTTCTTGTATCCTTAGAACTTGGTGAAAACATGTTTTATGTAACCCCGAAGCTACCATAAAATTTTCATTAAAAAATGTTTATAACTTTTCGAGAAAATTCATTTGTTTATAAAAAAGGTCTGAAATGTTTAATTCAATCTGACCCAGTTCCCGTCATCAAAAATGACTCATCCGGAGCTCATTTTTTTCGTTGTGACGTCTAGTTTACGAATACATCGTTGGCATAATGATTTTTTAATATTTTCATCAACAAAATGCCGTTTGAAAAAGTACGACTTTTTCGGGCAGAGTTTTTTGCGAATATCTTAATAACAAATTAATGTACTGGCATAAAACTTTCATATTCTGGTAGCTCGTATTTTTACATGAATTTGAAAAAAAAATTATTGTTGTAAGATGTTTAGAAGCCGAGATAATTTTTTTAGTTGTTAAATACGCCATTTGTTTATTTAATAACATAAACATCTGAAATTTACATAGTAACTAGTTGAAGACTTGATTTTTGTAATTCAGCGAACTGTCACGTATAATATGTATTAAGGGTCGTAAGGTCAATTTTTGTACACTACAGTCTGAATGAGTCTTCGTGCCCCGCCCTCATGTGTCCACGTTAACGTTTTCGGTCAAGCGACTTCAAATTCCGACAAAAAAAAAATCGATGTATCTGCTTCATTTATGATGCCATTTCGACTTTTTTATTTTATTTGGGGTCACACGATGAAATATTAACTACCGTATTAACATTGTTGAAATATTGTTAGTAAATTTGTTACAAACAATTTAAATAAAACATTTTTTTTGCCTTCTATTCGAGAAGCGGAGTGCCGAATGAGTACTTAATAACAAACTAATGAAAGAGCATGATTGTGGTTTATAGTATACGTTTAAAAATACTTTTACCTTAGTCCATATACTACACTGTATAAATTTGATTTGTATTGTACGTACCTTTTACTGGGTTTATGCAGATATACAAAAGGGGAAGGTGTATGCATGATTGATGTTCAAATAAATTATTAAATATTGTCTGTAATTATCTATTTGTGGCATATTCAGATTTTCTTACTTTTTATTGGGTATTTTGCCATTGAAAAATACTTAAAAATTTTAATAGCCAGAGCTTAAATGTGTCAGGTACATTGGTATCAACATTTTAATTGATAGCAAAAGTAAGAAGCAAAGAAATCAATAAATCGGTAAAAACAGCAGTAAGTAGTAAGCAAAGAAAACGGTGTGCAAATACCAAGCAATAGCAAGCAATTATTTACAGTAAAATCATGCTTATAGGAGCGGTCAGCATATATGTGTGAAGAGTTGGCAAAATTTAATTTCGGTGCATTTGTGTGAAAATTTAGCTCGGCCACGTGGTATCTTGTCGGAGTTGATGCGGAAAATTTTCTAAGTATCAAAATGTACGGATAATTAATTAATTTTATTTCACCTAGATGTTATGCTCAATCCCTGGACTATTATACATTTATAGAAGCAAATAAATATATGAAATTTGTGCATGTGGTTTTGACTTGAGGCAGCATGAAATATTATAAACAAAATGGACGATATGTTTTAAGTCTCTGCCTCCTTTAGGGTTAAACAGGAATTTTTTAACTCAGTAAAATGACTAGACTGTCTGAGTTAAAATCTGGTAAACGGTATCTACTGTCACAATTTCCATCGAAATATCATCTATGTTCCCTTCCCCTCTGGAAATTCTTGAGGTCATAGCTATTTGGATAAAATCGCGAGAATTTAACAAACCCTAATTCGAGCACACCACTTTGTTAATCAGTATATTTGAAAATTGAAGTTTAACTGATCAAATCGGAAAAGAGAGTTAGTACATTCTCACACAGATACCACGTTGCTACTTTCATCTACTAGTTAAAACAATAATAAACAGTACGAAGAGTATCAATACGTGCAAAAATGTTCACCAAAACAGAAACGTCAAAAATTGACATTACGTGCCTTAATACATAACATTATACGTGACAGCTCACTGAGTTACAAAAATCAAGTCTACAACTAGTTACTGTGTAAATTTCAAATGTTTATGTTAATAAATAAACAAATGGCGTAATTAACAACTAAAAAAATTATCTCGGCTTCTAAACATCTTACAACAATAATTTTCTTTTTCAAATTCGTGTAAAAATACGGGCTACCAGAATATGAAAGTTTTATGCCAGTACATTAATTTGTTATTAAGATATTCGCAAAAAACTCTGCCCGAAAAAGTCGTACTTTTTCAAACGCCATTTTGTTGATGAAAATATTAAAAAATCATTATGCCAACAATGTATTCGTAAACGAGACATCACAACGAAAAAAATGAGCTCCGGATGAGTCATTTTTGATGACGGGAACTGGGTCAGATTGAATTAAACATTTCAGACCTTTTTTATAAACAAATGAATTTTCTCGAAAAGTTATAAATATTTTTTGATAAAAATTTTATGGTAGCTTCGGGGCTACATAAGACATGTTTTCACCAAGTTCTAAGGATATAAGAAAATTTTTCACGGAATTAAAAATTATTGAAATTTTCGATTTTTTCGACAGTTCTTTTCGATTATTTAAAAAGCTATTAACCGATTTAAATTATTCGGGTGGCAAATGAACTGTCTTTATATCACATACGAAACGTATAACATCAAATATGGCTATTGTCAATTGGCTCGATTTTTCGTGATTTTTGCACAAAAAGACGTTAATTAAAAAATGTTCCCCCACTCTAAAATGGGAGGAAATTCACAGGTATGTTCCTTATCAATTAATACATCGAATATACCATGTGGTTACCTGTAAGGAATTTCATCCAAGATTAGCCTTCCCATGAGCTAATTCTACTGGCCTATTAGAAAATGAAGAGGAATGAAGAATATTTCTTTACAATATAGGTAACCGCCATTTTTTCATTGCAGCACAGCCAGTTATTTTTTTGTGAATAGTTTTTATTAATGTCCCTGATACCCCAAGAGCTACCGTCACAGAAATCTGTAATATTTGTAAATGGACAGAATGTGCCCTAATAGGTTGTCGATGTTCCATTGAATACCCGCCTATCAGTCAGCCGGGCTGGGAGGGGTGATTTTGTCAATAACCTAACAGCGGTACTGTCACAAATGTCAAAAAAACCGTTATTGATTCTCTTGGTCTAAGCCGAATTTCCGATTTTGCCGTCGCAATTTATGACACCGACAAAATGCCAATCTTTCTTTTTCCATAGAGGCATCACACTATCTCCTACTCGACGTATTTATTTCGATATTAATGTTTGAAAATAACATGTTTTCAGCTCTTCGTCGCTAAAAGACAAACTACTTATAGCGTTTCAACGAAAGTTAAGACAAGCTCTCAATTGGCATAGGGGCGAGAGAAATACTTTGCATGTGCAAGGTCCGGTATTCGAATACTACCGGAAATGGTATATTGAGTAACAAGAATGGTAAGGGACGTTTACCGATCGAAGGCAATGTTCAATTTTGCCGGAGACTGGTACAACCCTTAACGTTCATGATGTTTTTTACACGATCATATTGAATTACACTTCAATTAAAATGATTTAATTTCTAAGAAATAAACAAAGTCAAAAGTGATGCTTATATTTTGTGGCAAGTCCAATTTGTCAAATGTGATATTTTTATTTTGTTATATCAACCACCATAATTTAACCTCTCAAACAATAGTGAAATATCTAGGCATAAGCTTAGATCAAAAGCTAAACTTCAACCACCACACCAAATCCATAAAAAAGAGGTGTATCTCTAGAAGCAAACACTTTCGCTGCATGACCTACAAAAATAAGGGAATCAGCAAAAAGACAGCAGCACACATATACAAATCGATATGCAGACCAATGTTAGACTACAGCCATCCCATCTACTTAAATGCCAGAAAACCAGCAATAAACAACATCCATGTTGCAGAAACATCATCGCTCCGAGCCATCACTAAATATCGACACCCAAGAAATCCCTTGCACAACCCACCAAACACTCTTCTTTATCAAATAACTAATACAGAGCCAATTCCACAGAGACTATTTAAACTATCCACTAAGTTCGCCAAGAATGACCACAACGTAGAAATACTTCAACTTCTGTGCAAAACAAGAAACCATGAAAGACCCAGCAGCAGGAAGTTTCCGGACAAAACCCTGTGGGAACACATTCGTGAAATAAGGACCACATGATAAAAAGTCAATAATAATTGTCACATTGTAACATATTTACCTGATTTTTTTTTTTTTTTTTTTTTCTTTCACATGCTATTTAAATTTTGCTGTCTGTTATCCATACTTATTACAAAATTTATTATATTATTGTTAAAAAAAAGGCTGAAGGACTTCAGTCAATGGCCATTTGGGTTTTTACTCAATTATTATTATTATTATTTTGTTATAAAATTACAGCTGATGTTATATGTTTCCAAGACAACATTTGGTGTTATTTACAAACAAGCAAACACATTTAATTTGACACTAAATTTTTGCTGTATTACTTTCTTTACGATGAGTGATTCCGAAGGCAATAGTGAAATAGAAAATGCATGGAAGACTGAATGTGCAGCAATAATTCCAGAAAAATCCAAGGATCGCTATGAAATAGAAATGTCCTTATTTTTTTGTTATTTTTATGGAATAACATAATTATGTATTATATTAATTTTACTTGCCGTTCAGACGTCGGTAAGTAATTAGGCCTAGAACCAGTAAACATAACCTACCTACCACCTTGGAAACAAACAGATCTTGTAAATAAACAAAAGAGCTCGAGCAAAAAGATTTTAAACTTTTTTTTTCATTTTCGGCCTAATCTGTTGCTCAGATATTACCTATATATCCCACCTATAATGCGTGTCTAAAGTTTGATTGAAGCGCTACAAGAAATTTTCCTTTAGCGACAAAGAGCTGAAAATACAAATATTTTATTTGATTAAACAAACATTATTTCTCAAGACCAAGAAATATTATTATTACTATTTAAAAATATTTAGAAACATGAAAATCGAAAACTATTTACAGGCGCAATATATAGATAACATCTGAGCAACAAATTAAAGCTGAAAACATAAAAAAGTTTTAAAAAAATTCTCGGTAGAATTCGAACTCTGGTCCTTGGCATGCGAAGTATTTCTCCCAGCGCTACACCAATTAATATCATTCCTAAACCTTGGTTCAAATACTACAAGTAGTTTGTCTCGACGGAGAGCTGAAAACATGGAATTTTCAAACATTAATATCTAAATAAATATGCCGAGTGATGTCTCTGCGGAAAAGGAAAGATTGGCATTTTGTCGGTGTCGTAAATTGCGACGGCAAAATCGGAAATTCGACTCAGCAGGAGAGAATCAAAAACAGCTTTTTTGACATTTGTGATGGTAAGTACCACTGTCAGGTTATTGACCAAACCGCCGCTCGCTGCCCAACCTGGCTGACTGATGGGCAAGTAGGTATTCAATGGAACATCGACAATCTATTAAGGCACATTTGTGACGATAGTTCTTGGACTATGAGGTCAAGTAGCAGTGGTGCAAGAACACCACATTAATCTGGTAGTGAGGATAAGGTAAAAGAAAAAGCATCGTCTCAAAGAAATACAATTATTTATTGAGTAACTTTATTGAATAAATTGATACAACGTTAATACAGCCGAATGAGTTAAACATTAAAAAATAAACTCAGTCGGCTTTACAAAATGAAATGAAAAGTTTTAACTTACCCTACATATTTAAGTAGAAACATTTAAGTGCTTACATCTCTTTAAAGACTGTCGCTTAATATGTTTACAACAGTGCTGAAAAAAATGCATTTTCCGCAGTCTAAAAGACAACAAAAAAATCACAATAATATAAGTTCACATTATTTATTATTGTTTACGATTATTGTATTCGACTTTAATATTGTCTAATAATTTTTACAATAGATTTAGAATAGATACTATAATTATATAACTTTTTTTGGCACGTAGTGACTATTTTTGTTTATACACAATCTTTGGATTACTCTTCATAATTTCTGTCACTTCTTGTACCAAAACACATTGAACTTGATATTAACATGATGGAAATTTGCTTAGATGTTCATGTTTAACCTTTAGTACCGTAGATATATGCAAAAATCAGGTGATAGGTGAAACTAATTCCCACAAAGACCCCGTCAATTTTTTAGTTCGTTATTGTTATCGTTTTGACGTACTAAGAGTCTAGAAAATCTGAGTATGCAACATGACTTTGCTACAATTTAAGCCCAAACCGAGTTCCGCATATTCAAAACTTTCTGAAATACAGCTCTTCAGAAATTGGCAATTGTCTCCAAAAAGTGAAAAAATTTCGTTTTGGTCATGTATCTTGCCAAATAGGGCAAAGTACTCATCCCACGAGAAAAGTCGTAGATAATGGGTTTTCAGTAAATAAATTTAGCTCAAAGTCATTACCTATGACATTCCTCATGGGATAAGTAGTGTCCCCGATGTTTGGCATGATACATGACTAAAATGAAATTTGGAGACAATTGCCCATTTCTGAAGAGCTGTATCTCGGAAAGTTCTGGACCTATGGAACTCTATTTGGGCTTGAATTATAGCAAATATAATCTACTTTAAAAAAGGAGTAATGACATTTTCAGTGTAATGCATATTTTAGGAGATACTGAGGAAAAACAAAAATAAGTGCAAGAATTTCTGTGTTCCTTGAGAATCGCGCAGCTCACACGGGTCTTTCGAAACTGCAAACTTGGCTTCTTACTATTGGCGTAGGTGCTAACAACATATTAAAAAATTTAAGCTGCGTGACCTTTTGCCAGGTCAAACCCTTTTTTGGCGCATAGACTTTTAGTGAGTTACCTATTTATTTTTATTTTTTAAAACCAATGTCGTAATTTTTTCAACATGAAATTTTCTGTAATTTGATTCCATACATAATTTTTTAGGATTTTAAAAAAAATTTCAAGATGACGGCCAAAAGAACGCAATTTGCACACTCAGATTTTTTCTAGACTTTTGGTATGTCAAAAAGATACCAACAACGAACTAAAAAATTCAAACCCATCTATATCTACTGTACTACTTTTCAGAATAAAAAGTGACAAAAATGTTTACCCCAACCACCTTTCTGAGATCAAATATATAATAAATCACGTTCTTAAAAATCTAAATAATATCATGTATAGGTTTTTCCTGAAAAACAACTAGAAAATATATTTACGTTGACAATATATTATTTAAGGAAAAAACACCAAGAAATTTTGTATATACTACTCACAAAAAACATGCAACGACAATTCAATACATATTTAACATTTTAACAAAAACAGTGAATCCCTTATATCGTTGCTAGATGCCTAATTATTACTTGGGACTATAGACCCGTTAGATGATATGTATCTTTTACGTTTTTTTACGAGCCTTCTTGGAACCTCGTAAAGTTAAGCTTACACTTGTAGCTTGTAAATCAAAACAAAAAATACTTACGAAAACGAAACACTAAATTAACTAATACTGTTTTTGTGCCCGCGACGAGTTTTTATAAATGTTTCGTCGCCGGCTTTTTTTCGTAATTTTTATATTTTTTTATTTTATACATGTACATATTAAAATATAGGAATTGACCATTGTATATTAAACACTCGAAAAAATTAGAAAAATATGAAACTTTTTATCTAAAATATACAATTTCGTTAAAATTTCCTAAGTCGACTGCATCGTCGTTTTACTGCCTACATGGTTAAAGTTGTGATTTAGGCTGCAAGATTTTTATATAACAACAATTGATCTTGAAGAATTCACCTGTACGTGACATTTTACTACACCCGTATCGGTCAACTTTCCGACCACTTAATCCTGCTCCAACTTGAACAGCCCCCGTGTAATTTCAACAATGCAGCCAACGCCAAATATACAAAACTTGTATTCGTGGCTTATACACAGATGCTAAATTTTTCTCCAGTGCTAATATAACACAAATGCGGTCATACCGAACAGAAACAGACACAAACACAATTTTGATGACATGTTTTCAGAAAAAATCCATCGAACCTAACTATACAACCACAATAATCTCATAGTATTCCCTACGTTTTTCTCAAGACCATATAAAAAAATATTAAAAAATTGCCTATGCTAATATAAACTGTGTATAAAAATCTCGTATTGTTTTTGTTTATATAAATCTGGCTAAATGGAATGTGTAATTCATTCGTTTCCACATTTTCACCTAAAAGTACACATTTTCCCACCCATTCCCGCTACTTACAGATATTGCACTACATCATCTTTGGCTTTGATTTAAGTTCACTGGTAGGATATTATTAAGCAACTTAGTTCTGGCTAATTCTTGGAAAGAAAATGTGATTGTGTCTTTTATGCGCTTGAAAATCTCCTCATCGAAAACAGATCGGGCAGTGTTAGTGAAATCGAAGGGTTCCTCGATACATAGGAACTTCCACTGATGTGGGTCATTTTTGGGAGCCTTCATGTAGCGACACTCGTCGATAGGCAATCTGCATCCGGCGCGGACAGATATTGCGTAGTGAGCGTAGTTAAAAGCGGAATAGTACTGCAGAAAACCCAGAAGCAGCTCGCCCAAGCACAAGGTATTATCAGATTTGAAGTTTTTTACGCTGGCTATCTCCTCTTGGACATCCATGCTATGGTTTTCATTGTCGGAATTAAATGTATCTGGAACTAGGCCATGGAGGCAGGGCAACACTGGTGGAGTTACACCGCCTAAGAAGAAAAAATATAATCAAACTACAGTGTACGTTTAGTAGTCAATGAAAATTTTTTACTTCAGAACCCACAGCAACAGCACCGATTTTGATAAAATATGTTTAGTATTGTCATTATATTTTCTATTTAAAATTTTAATCACAATTTTTGTATTTCTAACCGATAATTTTACATATAAATATTAGGTAATGTCTCTGTTGTTGTTGACGAATGTAAACGATTTGTGTATTGACATGATCTTAATAATAATAATAATAAATAAATAAATAAATAAATAAAAATATTTGGTATATTATATTACTTTTGTGTATGATCTTAAAATTCTTAGCTGTTTGTAATGTGTTTTAACTTTAATGTAAACTAATTTAAGCGTAATCTATTGTAAACCACATTTGTTACATGGATCTAAATTTATTTTTATTATTAGAAGACATAGAGTAAGATCCCAGAGCCGCCAGACCTACATCATTTTAGCAAAGCTCATATTTTGACGAATCGCAAACCAACTTCGGGTAGCTTCCATCACCATTAGATTCTGTTTATTTATGATGAAGACACTAATTGAAAACCCCCAAATATTACAGCATTACATGTTCTTTGGTTAAAGAAAAGAAAAAAACGTTGCAAAAAGCACAATTTCGCCTTTTTCACGGGGATATTGTGAAAAGTTGTTTCTTTAAGTTTGAAAATATACAAAATCGTTGTCTCTCATATACAAAGGCTCCTGCCATGCGATAAACCCATCCGCATTGTCGCAGAACACTTACAACCCATTGAGCAAATGCAAAGAGCAAAATTACTGAATTTTCTGCATTGATCCTATTTAGAACCTTCGCATATATGCAAAAATAGCCTGCTTTGTACATATGGAGAAAACTGATGTAGAGTCGGGTCCAGTTTAAAATGACCGATGTATGAATTAATGCTGCGCATACGTTTTCACTATATCTTGCACACAAACTTAAAGCAATAGCCTAAAGACATTGTCAATGTAGGTCTACCAAGATTCTTTCCCACTTCTTTTGAGACGGAAATATGAAATGAACACTGAGGAGTGAGAAACAGTCATAAGCTCAGTGATTCTCTGTGTGATTTGACGACGAATATTATTTATTCCCGTGAACTAACACCACTCTAAATATGAAAAACGTCTTTACATGAAATATTCAAGTTATTTTTAGTGGTAAATAGTGGATATTCATCCGTCAAACGAACAATGTCAAACCATTAAGTCTTACAATTTTCTAGTATGTACATATTACACATCTTAGAATATAATGAACATATAGGATCACGTAGTTAAATCGGTAAGAAGCTCGAACAGCAATAAATGTAAATGGGGTGGTTGCGAGTTCGATCTCGATCCACACTCCTACTTTGTTTTAATTTAAGCTCTATTAAAAGTTAATAATTTTCTTTCTAAAATTTTTATTGTATTAAGCCGCGCCGCGAGTTTTGTTAAAACTTTATTAGCACCGTCAACTATTGTTTACAGTCCTGTCAAACCGGTGATCACATGACATGTGTCAAAATGTAATTTTCTGTTGTCGGACATACATAAATGAACCCCCAATAGTTTTTAGAAATGTCAATAATACAATTCTTTCCCATATATAGCCAACTTTATGGCGGATACTGTATAATGAGTGTTACTAAATCAATAATATTAACATTTTATGTTTAGTTAGTTAGTTTAGTTTTGTCTTTATTAGTTCTTGTAAAAATAACAAAACCAAAAGGTTGTAGAACATGTCAAAAAATACAGAATATATATATAACTGGAATATATACAATATAAAACACACAATAAATCGCATCCAATTTGGATTAGTAACATACTAACATACAGTGTAAAATACAATTAAGACAGTGAATTATTTATTATTTGTTTGCTTATAGTAATGAAACATATATTCTTTATAGGATTTTCTTTCCACTGTTTGCAAAATCCTATAAAGAATATATGTTTCATTACAATTAAGACAATTATGAATAAGCAAAAACACCGGAGATGAAGTTACAGAGAAAAGGAAAAAAAAACAAAAGAGCAGCTATTGTAAGGCTCAAAATTCAAATGATAGAATAGTATTATTATAAGATGCTTGCAAAAAATGATGCGCCGAAACGAGTTTGTGTGCATTCATTGATCTAAGCCAATGAGAGCGATTTGCGTCATATTTGACCTCGAATCCAGTGGCACCGGCAACCTGCAGTCACAGGGTCTGCGCTGCAGTATACTTGTTGTGTTCGCCGTTTCTGATTGAATTAAATGAAATAACCTTATTTTCAGTAAAAATGTCTTCATCGTAAACACCAGAGTATGACGAGGTTTTAATCTACTGCATTACACAGCTCCTCGACCTCGAAAATTTGATTACAATTATTATTCATCCTTCTACCCCAGATGATGCTGTCACTGGTAAAAATATTCGCGCACGTTGGCTCCGCCCCAAGCATCTTCTCATAATAATACTACTCTAACATCTTTCCTATTTTTTTATAATTATTTAGGGACATCACTGCTGTTACAGGAAAGAACTGTTTGAGAACTACTGGCATTTCTTATGCATCAAATAAAAGCTTAGTTCAGACGTTTTAGCGGCCATAACACAAGCCAGCTTATATTGTACCCGACTTTATTATGCTTAACTCCTTGCAGCAAGTTTTGAAATGGATCCTCCTCCTTACTTATTTTGCCATTACATGTCTCTGCTAAAGAAATTGTGCATTCAGCTACATCATTGGTGACTTTTAACCCTTTAACTTTTTTTAATCCCTCCTTGAATTGAGCATCTTCATCGCACAAGGATGGATCTTTATCAAGAAAACAGGTTGGGATATTATTCATTTTAAGCCTTACAATGGCTGCTCTTGAAACGTTTATTTTATATTGCGAATTTTGATATGGTTTCTTTTTCAATGCTTTAATCATCAATCTCTTGCACGCAAAATCAATACGAGAATAAAAAATTGACAGACCCACCAATACTTACTTTTTTTGTCGGATTCTGCTTTCCATGAAATAATCATAGCTCGTTGCGGTAGAGGGAAATCAAATTCACACTAAACCATCATCTTTTCAAATGATAAGTGCGTATACCAGCTATGTTTAGAACCAACCTCGGATTAGACCGCGGGAAGTCGTAATGGATCAGTGCAGAAAATTCAGTAATTTTGCTACTTTTCGCGTTTGCTCAATGGCTTGTAAGTGTTCTGTGACGATGCGGATGGGTTTATCACTTGGCAGGAGCCTTTGAATATGATAGACAATGATTTTGTATAGTTCCAAACTTGAGGAAACAATATCCCCATAAAAATGGCAAAAATGTGCAGTTTTATCGTTTTTTTACTTTTTTTTACCAAAATACATGTGATGGTGGTGGAGGTTTTTAACCAGTGTCAATGTATTCCTCATTATAAAATACATAGAATCTAATGGTCGAGGAAGCTACCCGAGGTTGGTTTGCGATTCGACACGCTCTATCCCCTGCCAGCTTTAAAAAATCCACTTTTCGGGTAAAAAATCGATACTAGAGCCTTATTACACTAAAAATTTTTGCACCAAGATATGGGGTTCTTCTAACTACAGCAAATAGAAACTTTTCCCCAACGGACCTCCAAAATATATGACCCTTTTTTATTTTGTGGGCAGTCTAATGTACATGCTACCATCACTGCCTGT
This sequence comes from Stenurella melanura, assembly GCA_963583905.1. Classification (NCBI taxonomy): domain Eukaryota; kingdom Metazoa; phylum Arthropoda; class Insecta; order Coleoptera; family Cerambycidae; genus Stenurella; species Stenurella melanura. Next base: position 102,497,492 of record OY757317.1, read on the forward strand.
CTGATGTACATGATTAACTTATCCAATTCATCGATTATGGAAGACATATACTCTTATAACAATTAGTAGAATCAATTATAAGAGTAACCAGCTAATACACAAATGATAATTTTGCTTATTTCCTGTATTAACGTCCATTCAAACAACAAAGACTCAACTGTACTTTTAAACTTACATTGCAAATAATGTATAACCATAAGTGCCCAAGAATAGCTCGAGATTGTCATGGTTTTTGCATCGTTGATGTTATTTGCTTGCGCCCACAGCTTAACTACGATGACCAAAGGTCGAACCCTCCAATCCAACGTGGCATAGCAGTGTAGAAGATGAGTATTGCGTATCCCCACTGCATTGTTACAATTCAGATCGATCTCAAAGCCCGTTTCTTTGTGTTTAAATTTCAGGATAGGCACTTTTGCTAATATCAATTCTAGGTTGGCAGTAAAACCTGTAAAATGTTTTTTAGACAAAGCTTAGTCCACTTTTGTTTTAACGAGTACTTACCGAGCTTCAATAAAAGATGCCTGATTGAACTTAGATAGTGTAGTGAATCTAGCCTAGGATCGTTTGTACAAGGTTTTGTTAGCAAGCACATATCAATATCACTACTTTCCAGTCCGAAACCAGACATTGTCGAACCAACCATAAAAAGTCCATAACTGCTGAGGCATTTCTAGAAAATACATAATTCCATGCAGTAAAAATGCACATTTTTTTTGCTTATCAAAATTAAAACAGCAAATGTTTCCGCTAAAATTTCTTTATTTGCATTTTAGGTGTTATAATTCAGTGCTTTCCCAAATTTTAAGATCCCTTTAACTGTGAAGAAAATAATTATAATTAGAATCAGTTAATGGATTTTCATAATTCCTTCTTATTATAGGGTTAATAAAATACCACTGGTAATATTACATTAACGCAAAACGAACAGAGATGACTGAAAATCGCATAAAGTCAGTTTATGCAATGTACCTATTACTAATACATCAGTATCGTATGAGTTAGACATAAACAAGAATCAAGCACGCAGATTAATCATAGGACGTGATTCTTCTGTAATGTATTTTTAGGACTATGTAAATTAATGTTAAAGATTCCACAATGTCAGCTTTTTATTGGGGGGGTGGTTCCCACTCCTAGGGGATGGATAAAAAAATAAAAAACGGCTCTGATAGAGAATTAAATTGCAAAGAGGAAAGATAATACACATTTTTTTTATGAAAACTGATATTCTCCAAGTTACGATTTGAAAATTGTCATTTAACCATTGAAAAATAAGTACTTCCAGAAGAAAGCCTATTGCGTTTTTTTTTATACACAATTTAGTTTTTTAACAGCGTTTATTTACATAAAAAGGTAAATATCTCCGGTTCTAGGGGTTCGATTGGGACAAATAAAAAACCAAAATATTTGTAATTAAAATTCCTACAAATCTGAGTTGGTTTTGTTCCATTTGGGTACCTACATAACATACAAAATAGAATAAACTGGCTAAAGAACGTCTTTTTTCATTTTATTACCTAGACCTTAGAGTTCCAATTGGTTTCAAACTTTCAGACCTTCTGTTGAAAACAAAACCCCCTGAAATTTTGGTGCCCAAATATTGAACGTGGACACAAATGAATTTATTATCTAAAATTTGAATTGCCCGCCATTTTATGCCATTAAGTCCAAAATGGATCATTTTATTTTCAAAATGTAGATCTCGATACCAGCTCTCCGTTGACATGAAAAAAAGTTTTTTTGGCCACTTTCTTCGCATTTACTTATAAACCAAATAACAAATGGATTTTTTCGGCCATTTTGAAAACATTTTTGACCAATTTTTATCAGAAAAGAAAGAGAATTTTGAGAACTTTAATTTAAAGAAAAATCGGTAAAGGCATTTACACAGAACTTCCCTCTTTATTTGGGCACTTTAAAAAATTAATAACCACGAAATGACATTGAAAATAGTAATCGGAATATAGTTATCACTATTATTACAAAGAAAACCTGATAAGTTTTGGTCAAAAAAATATACAGAGTGCTCATCTAACAGCAAAAGTTCAATACTAAATAACAGGTGCCAAATAAGGAAGGCTTGCGCAAATACCTTTACAAATGTCCACCATGTGAATTATTTCTTGGGATGACCACCCTGTACATTTTTCAATAAAAGTATAATAGGTGCATATGCCAAATATTGTTGCCATCTGTCACATTTTCAATTCCACATTCGCGTAGTGGAGTGGAAGTATATAGTGGTGGTTAAAAAATTTCATTTTTTTTTAAATTTTTCAAAAATGTTGAAAAAAAAAATTCAATTTTTCTTCTTCTGATGTCATGATGAAACGTGGAAATTTAAAATTTGAGCAAAAAGGAAAGTTTCCTTCTATTCTATATATAGTAGTGGTATTTTTTTTTTTTTTGAAATAGGTTTAGAATCCGATGAAATGTGAAAATTTTAAATTTGAGGGAAGAAAAAATATTTTTCCGTCTATTTTAGTGGTAAAAAATTTTTCAGATTTGATGAAAAATATGTTCAAAATTTTTTTTCGAAATAGGTTTAGAATGTCATGAAACGTGGAAATTTTAAATTTGAGCAAAAAAAAATTTTCATCTATTCTATAAAAAGTAAGATTTCAAAAAAATGTTTATATTTGTTTGAATAGATTTAGAATGCCATGAAAACGTGGACATTTTAAATTTGAACAAAGAAAAAAAATGTTCCATCTATTTTAGTGGTCAAATTTTTTAAAAAATGGTAAAAAAATAAGTGTAAACAAAACAAATTTAGGAAGTATTTTGGTTAACAATAAAGAAAAAATAAGTAAAGTCAACAAATCGGGGGTTTATGAAATTAAATGTAAGGACTGTAACGCGGTATATATTGGCCAGAGTGGTAGAAGTATAGCTTAATAGGGTAAAAGAACATAAACAACCTATTTTAAACAACAAAAACACAAGAATGGTCAACACATTGCATTGAAAATAATCATTTTATAGACACAGAGAATATTAATTTAATCCATTCAGAGAGAAAAGGAAAACGCTTAAACCTCCTTGAACAATTAGAAATAAAAAAAAACCCTTAAAAGCAACACTTGTACCAACTAAATTTCATAAACACTCCTATAATAGACAAGGTTTTAAGAATAGCCCATTGAATTATATTCGGAGTCGGTAGATCCTAGTTTTATTACTTGAAATCCCCGTAATTTCACATGTTTGGGTATTATTCCATTTATTTTTATAACAACCGCCCTCATAGCTTTAATATTCATCTGTAATGCTCTTGAGAAAGGCCTAACAAGCCGAAACATATGTAGAGTGTATAAAAATACAGTTTTTATTTGAAACATCAAAAAGCATTGTTTTTCCCTTTTCTAAAAATAATTATTCTAAAGATATTTCACAAGGAACCTACCACATACTCAATCCAGTGTATTCTATAATAAAGTAGTTATAAACAGATTTCAAAAATTTTTTTATATTTGTTTGAATAGGTTTCAAATGCCATGAAAACATGGACATTTTAAATTTGAACAAAGAAAAAAAATGTTCCATCTATTTTAGTGATAAATTTTTTTCAAAAATGGTAAAAAAAAATCCAATTTTTTTTTTTTTAATAAGTTTAGAACGCTATGAAACATGGACATTTTAAATTTGAATAAAAAAAAAATTCCATCTATTTTAGTGGTAAAAATTTAAAAAAATATATATTTTTTTAATGGTTTAGAATGCCATGAAACGTGGAAATTTTTCATTATTTATTCCCTTCAGTCGTTATACCCTGTATATTTTCCGGTGAAAGTTTAACCATTTCTTCACTGACAGTAGGGTCAACTACCTACCATATTTGACTGCTCTCCGTCAAATAGTTTTTTTAGTTAATACACCAACAGAGAGACAGACAGACTGACGGAATTGAAAAACCTATATTTTAGTAATCTACGTGATCTGAAACGTCAAATTCCGAAAAAATCTCGGAGGGTGATTTTTTCTCGAATACAATACTTCCCTTCGGTATGCGAGGGAAGTAAAAAGAAGTTAATTTTCGTAATCTGAAATGGCCGAGAAAATCCATTTGTTGTTATTTGGTTTATAAATAAATGCCAAAAAAGTGTCAAAAAAAAACTTTTCTTAATATCAACGGAAAGTTGGCATCGAGATCTACATTTTGAAAAAAAAATGATCCATTTTGAACTTAATGGCATTTGTCTCCATCGAACCTCTAGAGCCGGAGATATTCATCTTTTTACCTAAAGAAACGCTGTTCAAAAAAATTAAATTGTTTATAAAAAAACTTTGGAAGTCCAAAACTCAGATATATAAATACTCCTGGTGATACCCCAGAAGGTTTGAAATCATAATTTTTCCGTTTGTATCAGTTGCATTATTGGTAAATACACGTCTTGGTGCAGTAACAATACTAAAACAACTTAAAATATAAAGGGATTTAACGCTACTTCTAAAGACACGATCGACTGACAACAATATATTTTATTGCTATGAGCATCATTTTAAAACTTCATTATCTCGCATGATTATTAATACAAAATACTAAAAATCTATCTAGATATTTAATACTTTTTTTTTAACAAAATTTGTGAGGTTTAAAAGTGTAAATTAATGGTAAATTTATATTTTATTAAAGGTACTCACTTGAAGTTGGCAAGAAAAAAAAACGCTGTTTAAATTGAATGTATTTTTCTGACCATTGTTTTGTTTATAAATATGAGCAACATTCGTAGGTATTATTGATATTATATCAAGCCTGAATGTATATTATACTGAGTAAGGATATACAATATTCATAACATAGAAATTACTGTAATAAATCAATAAATCATAAACCCTCATTTGTTTAAATTTAATTTGTTTAAACAAATGAGGGTTTATTAGATGGTATAGGTAAGATATCTAAAACATAAAATGTTATGGGTCTAAGATAAGAAAAGCTGATTTTTCTAGCATGCTTTTTAAGAAGTTGAAAATAAATAATAAATTGATTGTTCATACAATTGGAAAATAATTGAAAATAAACTGACATCAATTCGATCTTAGAAAACAGAATTTTAGACGAATTTTTGAGCAAAAGAAAATTAAACATGTTGATAAATATTCCACTAGACTAGTAGCAATAATTTTTTAAGAAATACATTTTTTTTAAATTATTTAAACAATGGTTTTCCTAAGTAGAAAATAATTTTTGTTCAGTGATTAAATTACAAAATGACAATGAAAAAGAAAACCATTGGACGCTTATAAAATATAATATATTACATTTATCAACAATCAGCATTATGATAGTATGTTGTAATATATAATAACAGCAACAGCAATACTTTATGAGCGGCCAATGGTTTATTTCTTTTTCATCATCATTTTGTAAATTAATCACTGAATAAAAATTAGTTTCTACTTTAAGTGCAATTCAGTTTTAAAATAAAATCATTGTTTAAAAAAAAATATTTAGTCATTTTTTACTTTTTAGTTTCCCGCCTGCCTCATTTTTTTTTTTTATTCAAATGCCATCATTTCGTTTACTCTTGAACTCTTTTATTTGATACCCATATCAAGGGGGTTGTAAAGAAATAGGTAATCCGCCATTTTGCGTCGGTCGCCATATTGGAATATGAATAACGTCACACAGCTTATTGTATTCTACTTGTCATACCCTTTCATTTAATACCCATGCCGGGGGGGGGTTCTAAAAAAAAATAGATGATCCGCCATTTTGTGCCGGCCGCCATATTGGATTCATAATGACGTCACGCAGCTTATTGTATTCTACTTGATATACCCTTTCATTTAATACCCATGTCGAGGGGGTTGTCAAGAAAAAGGTAATCCGCCATTTTGTGGTGGCCGCCATATTGGACCTACCATAATATTAAATATACCTACTATATTGTATTGTCTTCAGAACCAAACCTGTGTGTAAAATTTCAGCAAGTTTAGATATCGAAAGTGGAAAAAAAATTCGATCACCAGATTTGAACGTACATACATACATACACACACATTTCGAGCTAAAGAAAACCACTGAAAAACGAGAATAAAGTGCTCAAAAGTGTTAATTCCCTGAGGAGTTTACATTTTTTTGATTTAAGAGTAGTTTTGGGACACCATGGAGGTGTGTTAGGGGCTACAAACCCATATGTATAATACATCAAATTCTTCGTTGGATGGTCTTCTCCAAGTCCTATAACAATTATTTAAAAAATCCCAAAAACTGATTTTTCTCAATGCAATTTACATAGAAGACCGATTTCCATAGCCCATAGGGACCATTTGTAAAATCAAAATTTTGAAAACTCAAAAATACGTATTTACTTTTTTCGGATTTGGAAACAAACTGACGAGATTGAGACTCTCTATGAAAATAGTCATTTTGGACCACCAATGTATCTACACAGTTAATAGACTTCTAGAAGCAGTTATTTACAAATCCTGTAATAGCCATTAATTACTTTATCACAGGTAAAACATAAATAAAATCAATAAAATTAAAATACTGTGTTTACCACCTGCTGAACGTTTCAGCATTTAATGCAACTGATGACGTCATTGTCAATTATAGTGTGTTTTGGATGTGATTATTTGTTATTTATGTTAGTTATTTGTTGGAATTTGTTTAAATATAAAGCACTCCATATTTTAATTACATAAAAAAAGCAAAGTTGCATGTAGTGAAAACAGCTAATACCTGTTCCAGAATAGAAAATATAACACTTTTTTAATCTGATTATATACTTACCCTTATCTTCAAAAAAATTGTATGCCAAAGATCAATTTTGCTCTCGTAGGTTATCTGCTTTTGAGCTTTACTACTAAAAACATCCCAAATGGCCTGATTTAATTGGTCCCAGGGCCCGCCATTCAATAATCTAGGAGGGTGGGGCTCGATCCTCATCGATTCCGATCGTGATTTAAATCGCTCTGCCAATCCATATGCTCGCCGGACCATCATATCAATCCCATTCCTATTATGGCTAGAATGTGTGTGACTGGTATGTCTTTGACGGCTATTGCTGTTACCAGTGCTACTAATATTTGTATAATACCTTTAAAAAAATTACATATAAAAAAGGATTAAAAAATTGCTTATTGAACTTTTTAACAGTTGGCCATTGCAACTCAGCGCAATGGAACAGTTGTCCTTTAAAGAAGAAGAAGAGGAGAGCTAGTGCTATTCAGACAAAACAGCATTGATTTTCTTCACTTCATTAATCCAAATATCAAATATGTTCCGCAAAAACACCAAAGAGTAATGAAAATCAATAAATAGTACATTGTAAAGTGTCTGTGAAATCCACGAAGGCTAACAAGAAACGTTTCAGAATATATTTGTTGATTACTAAGTGAGGTTAGGTTTCTCGTCAACCTAAGATGACTGCAGATTTAATAGTTGACCCCCAAATTAGGTTCTGGGTGTTCCTGCCAATCGTAATAATTACATTCTTAGTAGGTATTTTACGACATTATGCATCAATACTTTTATCCAGCCAAAAGAAAGTAGAAATACAGCAGTTGGCAGATTCTCAACTTATATTAAGGGCAAGAGCTTTACGTGAAAACTCTGGACACATACCCAAAAGTTCATTTTTGATAAGGAGACAAGCTTTCAATAAAGAAGATGGCTATTTGATGCAAAAACGCCCGCCAGTAACTCAGAACATGATGACGGATCCCTCAATGATGACAGATATGTTGAAAGGCAATTTAACCAATGTTTTACCTATGATAATCATAGGTGGTTGGATAAACTGGATGTTTTCGGGATTTATAACTACAAAGGTACCATTCCCGCTCACTCTGCGTTTCAAATCCATGCTGCAGAGAGGCATAGAGTTGTCCCATTTGGACGCAAGTTGGGTATCTTCGGCCTCCTGGTATTTCTTAAACGTTTTCGGGCTGAGAAGCATTTATACCTTGGTTTTGGGTGAAAATAATGCTGCAGATCAAAGCAGACAGATGCAGGAGCAAATGCAAATGACAGGTGCAGCATCGGGAATGCCAGCTGATCCCAAAATACCGTTCAAAGCAGAATGGGAGGCACTGGAAATTATTGAGCATCAGTGGAAACTGGCCGATGTCGAGAAAGAGTTGTTGCAAGAATAATTGTATTTAATGTGTTGTAAATGTAGATTATTTATTATTAAGTATTGTTTATATTTAATAAATGGAGTGGTAATTTGTCCGACTGTGTTTTCAACTACAAATATACAATGTGTCCCTTCCTCTGGAGTACCGCACTCTTGTAAACTTTCTTATTGTTAGCTTTTTGCGAAAACATTATTCTTTATAAAAAGTTTTGCTTCTCCTAGGTAGCTATGAGCAGGAGTCATATTTTCGATCAAATATAAAAAAATTATTAGGCAAGAAGTGCCTTTATTTTTATTTTTAAACTGTATTTAACATGTTGACAACTCAAGTAGTGCTTAAATATAGTGTTTAGTAAAAAAGAGCATTAGTCACATTTCACACAAAATAAACGCTGGTATTTTATTTTGTGAAGACAAAAATTAAATGTGGTTTTCTCAAAGAAAAAATACACATTAAGAAGTAAAAAACTAAACTAGAACTATTCAATAATTTTGAAGAATATGTAAGCTATATTTAATTATATGGATTATATGGATAGTCCAGTGAACAGAGCGCTAAAATCTCTAACTTGAGTGCTATAGTGAATGGATTTTAATGAAATCCTGTACAATGTATTTGTAATGACGTTATAAAAAAGTTGAAAAAAGGATTATAGTTGGAAATGATCGGAAGGGGTAGAAAACACCCCATTTATCACGGGTTACGTAACTTGTAGAATCAGGTCAAAAATGAAAAAAAGAACAATATATTTCTCTTTTGGCCCAAAAGTTTCGAAAAAATGTCTGGTCACGAGATTTGGAAACCCTAGTGAAAGATGATTATTGCCCATTTTCGGCTAAATCCCATATGTAAGTACTAAGTGCTAAATAAAGAATTAAAAAAAATAAAGGCACTGCTTTAAAATTTTATATTTATATTTTTTTCGAAAAACCAACAATATAAGAGTGTGATATCATATTTGGATACACGCTGTATTTAATAACCTGCAAAGTTGGAGGGGTAACAAATAAACAACTACAAGAAAAGAGAAATGTTAAATTATTGACAAAACTTAAAATAGTAACATAACACAGAAAAAAAAGCCTTCTGCTTAAAATAAAAAATAAACCATCCATGCACCCAGGTTTTTGGTTAAATCTACTTAATTGCTAACGTTAAAAAAAAATAACAAAAATGGTTTCAACGAAGCAGACAACACAACATGAATTTTACCTATTTCTGTTGAAATTTCCATTACTATGACTACTGTGTTGTGCGTTAGGGGGATACTGAATATTAGAATGAAATACGTTGGGTGAACTTTGACTATATTTGCCAAACATAATCGTCTGGTCGCCTAACCTGTTCATGCCACTTCTTGAATTACTATATCTTACCCCTTGAAAAACAACGAGTCAATCATTAGTCGGAAAGAATGTTGGTTTCTAGGGTAGTTAACAACTCTATTATGTGTAAAATTGAATTATAGTCCAGTTAATAAAGGTTTTGATCTCGAAAAAAATAAGAATAGCTAAAATTTAGCACACAATATTTTTTAAAGTAAAATTGTTTACATCTCTATAGGATACCTTTCAGTGAAACAACTGAATTTTGAAAGTCTTAGGAAATATTTATCAGGCAAAAGAAAAGTCAAATCCTTTTTTAAATTATAATAAAGAAGATAGCATAGGCGTTCATTAATCTTTTTAAGAGATTAACATTTCTTGGTTTAACATACCACTAGGGACACAAACAACATCCGCTCCCATATCAACTAGAAAATTTAATGACAAAAAGTCATTAATGTGAATATTAACTAGCCATTTTTTACCAGGAGAAGAATCTATCTGTCATTGGTTACCTGCTCCTCTCCATCTTCAGTTACGTTGACCGCTTGTACATTTTTCTGCAGCTTCGAAGAACGGCAAACTTTGGACCAATGACCACGTTTTGAACAGGTTCTGCATGATGAATCATTGGCCGGACATTTCTCACGGGAATGTGATGATAATCCACAATATTTACAGGTACCTTTGGAACTTTCCTCTGCTTGAGGCCTTCGGCAATTTCTATCCGTCTGGTTTGACTGAGAAGGTTGAAACATTCGAGACTGTCCAGATTTGCTGCTTCGAGGTGTGATCTTATAATTCTGGTGACTTGACACCTGATTTATTCGAATTCTATTTTCCTGACGTAAGATTTGATTTTGCTTTGATTGCAACTCCGATTGTTTAGCCGCAGCTATTGCTTCTGCTAACGTAAGTGCGCTTTGCAGCTGGAGACGCTCACTTGTCTTATTGTCTGCCATGCCCACCACGATGCGGTCCCTGATCAAATCTTCCCTCAGATTCCCATAGTCACAGTACTCTGCTAAGCTGTGCAGGGATGTGATGAAACTATCAATACTTTCCCCTGGGTTCTGAACTCGGGAGTTAAACTTAAATCTTTCAAATATGATATTTTTCCTCGGTATAAAATGTTGATTAAAATGTTTTATAGCATCATCTAAGGTTTTTGGAGCACTTTTTGCCTGAAGTAACACCTCCTCTGCTTCCTCTCCCATTATGTAAATAAAGAGATTTACCTTTTCATCTTCCTCCTTGTGCTGGAGTCCTGACACGTTCATATACCTTACAAATCGCTTTTTCCATTGCAACCATATTTGCGGAGATGAGAAATCGAACTTTTTCGGATGTTCCATATTTGAGAACATATTTAATTTCTGCTGATCTGATCTACCGCTTTCGTCTCGATCTGGCGGCGACATGATGAGATCCTGTACAGCAAGTCAAGTATTTTCTTATGACCCCTTTTTGGTTTTCGCGCCAATTCCTAAAATCTAGGATCGTGAGGACGCTTCACTACAGCCATATGTACATGTTTCTTACATCTACCCACACTCTCTCTAGTCCCCCCAGAGGGCGCCAGTTCCCCGGTATATCGAATCATCGTACATCGATATTGGATTACATATAAATCCTTACAATATAATTGCCAACGGAACAGTATGTTGACTACGTCATTAATATCTATGGGCCACAAACATCGCTGTCTTCGATGGATATCCTGAAGGTACGAAAGGTGGAACAAAAAGTGCTGAACGGTTGAAGAGGTCTATGAAAACGATTTCCGCTGACATTCTCTTCGATGAGAACATGATACCTACCACAGCGAAAGAAAAATTCCTGGCCAATACGAACAACAAAAGAATATTGATTTCCATGATCATAGCCAAGTTACACTCTCAAAGAATGACATCGAGACGGGCCACAGAAGATGCTGACAACATCATTGTCTTTGGCTGAACATACCGAGACTGTGGTGGTGGTTGGAGAGGACATCGACCTGTTGGTCATCCTCATGGGTCTTTGCCAACGAGAAAACCTATTGTTCCTGAAACCAGGAAAGGGAAACGTTCCTCCAACCGCCTAGTCTCCTGTGCACGCTCTGTAAAACAAAACCATTAAAGAACACATCGTGTTTCTCACCAAAAACCCCCACCTTGCCGATATTGTAAGTGTATTCAAAAACCCTGAGGTAACTCCAGAAAGCATTGCAGCAGCAGTGGAGAGATTCCTGGTCAACGTGTACGGCTACACAGGAAGAACTGAACTGTCGATAAACCATCTGAGGTACATTAATTATAAGAAGGCAGCTTTTAAGATCTCATCAAAAATAGTTGCATTGAACAATGCCGAAGATTGGGGTTGGAAACGAGCAACAAAATGCCTGGAACCGATCACCTTTCTACAAGCCAGTGCTCCTCCCGAATTGCTGCATCTGGTTTCATTCAGATGCGTCAAGACCTGCGCAAAGAAATTAAAGCAGGCCTCGATTGCACCAATCTGTGCATCAACTGTGAGGGGTCCTGCAACAACGTGACAATCGAGACAGATCTCACAGATACCCTTGAGGACGGACCATTCGACGTGGAAGTACAGGACGAACTGGACTTCACCTTCTCTCCGGTTGTCGAGACCATCGAAGAAAGTGTGGACAAGGAGGACGAAGGTATGTAACATTTCCTTCCCCAAAAACGACAATCACACACTTGGAGCATAAATGTACCAGTCTGAAGTAGTTAATAAGAATGTACAAGCTGACCCATATATTCTGTTCATTAAAGACCCCCCACCACCTGAAAAAAATAAGGAGAATAGATGAACGGACTGAAGAGGATGTGCTAGTTCTTTGAAAAACGAACGTATGTACAAGAGTATCTTCAACAGTAAATATGTGCAGATTACTACTCACCTCGTTTAACATTCGCAGCATTTATCATTATAATAATATGAGTATATATTATACTACTGACTATAATACACTGTACATAACTACTTTAGTAATAACTGCATTTCATTTGTTTGTCTCCATTTTTTCAATTACTTTCCCTATATTCATTATTCATGTAAGGTATTCTGGGTCTGGGAATATGGCCCTTTTTGGCACGCTCTAGCGGTGGAACGATTAGTCTTACAAAAGAAAGTGATATATGAAAAATGCAGGAAAATTTGTCTACTTTAATTTTGTATGGAGTGGGCTTGTCGAAAAAACGCTTCATTTCTGAGATATAGGCCAAAAACTGAGAAGTGACAAAATTTGAGAAGAGTGCAAAAAAACAAAATTCCAGGCCAAATTTTTGCCTGCAGACTTCAAATTTGTGTTCAGCGACACAAAAAACATGTTTTTCGAGTGCCAATTTTTTAGGATTCCATTACAATACTTTCCTTATATGCTGGAAAGTTAATAAAATCAATTTTTACATTCTTTTACAATAAATTTTACCCAAAAACTGTCCGCCACACAGAAAAACATAATTCTAAATCTATTCTTCAAAAAATAATTTAACTTTTTTTTGGCCCAATAAACATTTCTCGAGATACTTAAGAAAAACACAACATTCAAAACTTAACCCCAATTTTATCGATGAAGCGCCCCCTATAGAATGTATACATATGTGTTTTTTTAGTACTTAATATACTTTGAAAACAACCATGTGCTGAATTTCAGCCGTTCTTCTTTTTTCTGAGCTTTGAGCTCTTTTTCTTTATTAGTAACTGGATTACTAATAGAAATAGATACACTTACCACTATTGCTGGGAGGGGTTTCCCGTGAAGAGGAGGTGCAGCTTTCGTCACTGTCATATCCCTTTGGGGATATAGGTCTGTAACTATCCCTAGGTCTTGTATTGTTCCTCGGTTGATACCGTCTTATAACGTTATTATTATTATAATTGACAATATTATGCGGTGGTGGGGGCATCATGTTTAATGGCAGCACGTTGCGATTGATAACCTCTATACTATTTAAATTTATTTCAGACTTGACATTATTATTCAACATGTTTAGATCTTCATTTTCGTTACTGTTATAGTGACTCATGGGATAATTTGGCTGAGATATTAAATCGAAAAACATTGTTTCGTGGAACATACCAATATTACTGTTAGTCATTAATTGGGGTTCCATTTCCATTTCTGTAGAAAAATCGGTATATTTATTTTCACAAAAAATAACCCTCAAGTACTGTGACCTTTCTCTTCAAAATATCTAATGGACTTAAATTTTCAATAGATTTTTTTGTCCACTAAATTTTCTATAAAAAAACAACAGGTATAGGTTAGATACGTCGGTATATTCTTCACAAGTAATAAATAGTTAGATGTTTATTAATCATATTTTACTTCCTTACCATAGTAATTCCTTAAATGTGATTAATTCAAATTAATCTTAGGGCCTTTCTAGGCAATTACGAAGAAATTGCGATAACCCAACGCATACCATGGCAATCAAAAAAAGTCAAGTTGAACCGCCAGTCCGCCAAATGCGATTGCGCTTATTTACATTTCTACCAACGTGAGGAAATTGTCAGAAAAGTAACTAGGATTTGAAACACGATATTTTCATAAACAATACCTATTTTTACATCCAACTGGGAAAAGTTTATATTTTTCAGGCACAACCACATCGTCTGCAGTTAAGTCACCTGTTCCCACGAATATTTTGCACGTCACTGACGATCCCAAGCTGAAAACATGAAACATCTCAGGAATTCGATGTTGAAATTGCATTGGATATTTTCATGACCATTTTAAGTAAAATGATACCTATGCGACACATAAATAACTATATAGTATAAAACATGTTCCGTTCGGATCATCGTCCATAGTATATTTTATATTTTTATAATATAAATGCTAAAGGCCTCTGTATATTGTATGCCTCGAGGTGGTGTTGAGTATAAGCAGTTATATCAATCTTAGAGTAGGAAAGATATATATTGTAAGGAGTCGTAACGCTACTGCCAATGGTGAAGCCACCTGCCACCAGAGAGCAGGCGAAAGTGGCGGAACATATGTACAATATGTAGGTGTCAAGTTTATCACATCAAAGGAATAAAACGATACAAAACTGGTATTTTTCCAAAAACAGCTTCATAATAATACAATTAATATTCACTACCATAAATATATTTACTCATATCTTACATACCAGAATTTATTCTACATTCTATATAATATAACACCATAATCGATATATCTACGCCCATGGAAAAAGTGTCATTTCGGATGCACTGTTCTATATTCAATGAAGAAAAGATGAATGAAAATTTCAATCAAATAACGTGCAAATTGCATACCAGAAAATGATATACTATGCTTCTCATTATCATTGCATGCACACGGATATAATTAAGTAAATAATAGGCCTACAGTTAATTTAACTAGGTAAAGTGAAAACTGCATATACTTTAACCTGCAAAGCGTCACTCCTTTCAATTTTTTCCCGCTGTGATTTTTACAGTAGTTTATAGAATATGATACCATCATGTAGGTACATTACATAAATTAGCACTAAATCACTTATAAATCACTTCTATTGGAAAATTTCATTTTGCTCTCTACCGTTTGTGTGCCACCACCGCAATGGCGTCTTAGGCACAACTTGTTAACGTGGCGATTATGCGCTGTTACGAGTCCTCACCATCTATCTTTCCTAGTCTAAGATATCAATTTACTTAACTGATCATAGGCGCCGATACCACGGGGGCTGAGGGGTTTGTGCCCCAATGCTCTGTTTAGAATAGGGGACTCTGCTGAAATTTCCCCTATCTTACTTGTCTGTCACAAAACTGAAGAAGTATGTTTTAGCTACTAACTTTAAATAGCATATTACAATTTGAATATCAAATACTTTTATACACAAGATCGCGCGGCATTTTCAAGAAAACTTAATCCCCTTGCTAATTTTGAAAAAACGGCGCCTATAGAACTAGGCTAAACTGGACGATTAATCATAATAGATATACTTACATTATTAATGAGTCAAATTGCCTCTTTCATACTTCATAGCTATATTATAGTAGAAATTAATACCTACATATATTATTTATTCTCTGCGTTTATATATAGCTTATCTGTTATATTTATGTTACTTTTCATTTTATTTTAACTGTTGAATTAGTTGAATTTTAATAAACATGTTTCTAAATTTTAATAATTTAAGTACAACTATAGGGAAAAATGAAAAAACTTTTATTATTGCCGAAGTGGGGCAAAATCATCAAGGTGACATGGAAATAGCTAAGAGTTTAATAAAACAGGCTAAGGTAACAACTTTTGTTATGTCAGTTTTTACAGTATTCGAAAAATAAAGAACCCGATGTATTATACAGATTCAGCAAGTGTTCGTTTTGGTGTACGATCGAAAAGAATAGCCTAGTTGCTTCACTCTCGCTTGCTCTTATTGCCAATTATTGTCAAACGAAAACGAAAACTTTCTGAATCTGTAGAGTGAAAGCCGTATTTTGGTACAATACAAAAACAACTTGAAAATATAGAATACGACCTATATCATCATATCACAGAAAAAAGCACAAATCCCTTTTCAAAACAATACTTCATGTTTACTAGATGTAATAAACAATATACCTACCTATGTACTCTTTGCTGATGTATTGAAGTTTTTATATATGTACACATATCTATGGATACTCTTCATAATTTTAAATTTAATAATTTCTTATGATGCCAACTTATATTGGTGGGCGAAATGGTTGTCGCAGTATTCTTGTCTCTGTAGAATGTTTTTTCATGTAAACTCATATATTTCATGTTGGTGTTGTGCGCCCCTTTATAGAAGCAAATGTTATTTTGTGATATACGGGGTGATTCAGTAGAGTGCAGACCATCAATATCTCCTAAATCATTTGACATTTGGAAAATATCTCAGAAAAAGAGTAGATCAAGAGTGTCATATTTTAAAATTATTTTTAAATCTACAGGGTGGTTTGCATAGTGGTGGCAAGCTATCCATCCATTTTTTAAGTGGAACATCAAACATATTTTCATAAATTTTATATTGATTCTTAATTCTCTAAACAAGCATATATTATTTTTGGACTGTGGACTTTTGTGGTGTTGCCATGTTATTCCACTTTTTCTGGGCAAAAATGCATTTGACAAGACCCTACAAAATTTCAGACATCTCAAATTCGAATCTGGTTTTACAAGGTGTTCTCCAAAATTCAGATTTTTACATTCTCTAATTGTCATAACTCATTTTTCTTCAAATGGAGCACCCTCTGTATAATTTTACTTAAAATGTTTTAGCAGATATAACCACACGCTGACTACGTGTTTTCGGCAGTTTTGGAAATATTCAAGTCGAAAAAAATGGTCACTATGGACAGTAATTAATTGATTGTTGAAACCTTTTAACCCTTTCTCTACTCCTAACAAATATATTCGCTGTGCGGCAGTCTACTCTAGACGAATTGTGAAATATCATATGCCACTTTCTACTCGAATGGTAAGTAGAAAAGTACCGAACAAAAATGCTGAATTACATCTAACAGAGAGACATTTTCCTACACTTCTTCCATCCACAGCTAAAAAGAAGTGTGCTACAAAATGGTGCATATGTTTTCTATTCCTTATAAATTAACAATGTATAAAAAAAATAGGTAATTACCAATGATTAAAAAGGCTAAAACGGCGCCGAAAGAGCTTGCCGTAGTGAAAGAATTAAGTAAAACCATACAAGGTGTTATATTTGAAAAAAATTGAGTCGACACTTTAAAAATATAATAATTTGACTAATGGTGGAGAACACTCTATAGAATTAGGTTCAACTTTGATAGCTCTGGAAACTAGTCCATAATCTTGACTAATATTCAAAGTAAAATAAATTTTTTGCAAATTTGCAAAAAAAATGGACGTTCCGTTTAAAAGATCAGTATTAGTAAAGAGTAGAGAATTAATAGGGGAAGACAGTCAGAGAGAAAGGTAGTGGTTAACTTCAAATTCAGTTTGTTAACCCTGTTCAACGAAAAAATTGTAGAAAACTGTAAATATATTTTACTGAAACAAGTGATTCAGTTTCTTCAATTCCATTTTAATAATTCCAACTTAAAAGGGACAGAATTGACGGGACATGACATCCAACAGAAACTGTGTTGGGATTTTCAGCTAATGGTTTTAAGAATCAGCTAATTTCGTTCAGTTTTTCGATTTTCCACTGCTGGCCTCTCTCTCTCTATTTACCTTCTGCATCTGATTGACACATTGTGGCAAGTGCAGGATAACTCCAATGTAAAGAGACAAGGTCAACGGCGCCGCCATTACTATAAGATCAAAGGTTTTTCGCCAGCTGACTTGTTAATTCTCTAATTTTTTGGTATTAGCTTGCTACATCTCATAAAACACCCTGTGGATTAAAAACAATTTTAAAATATAGCATTCTTAATCATCTACAATGTTTATTTAAGACATTTTTGCAAATTTCAAACGATTGAGGTAATATTGAAGATCCACACATTACACTCACCCTGTATATACTTTTTTCTATTGGCTTTTTTCACTATTACGATCACACCATGCCTTCATAATTCATTACATGATATGAGACCCTCTTATATATACTGGCAAATCGTTAACATATAGGGTGAAAAGCAGTGGTCCCAGTATAGAGCCTTGAGGAACTCCTAAATTTACATTGTACGTTTGTTTCCTGTTATACGTTACATTAAATTAAAAACATTAAAACTAAAAAACAATTCTATTAATTTATTTCGAAATTTTTTATAAAAAATTAATATATTTTAAAATTGAGTGTTTAAGTATTATCTTAAAATACTATCAATATTATAGCAAGATATCGTTCTTTTGCACAAAAGTGCAGAATAGTTATTTTTAGAAAATTACCAGATTTTTTTGTAGGTATGTGGAGCTGATTGCGTAAAGTTTCAAAAAACTTGTCTTAGAGAAAAGTTTAATAAACGGGCGTTAACACGACCGTACGTTTCCCAAAACTCATTTGGTAACACTTACGGGGAACACAAAGCATTTTTAGAATTCAGCGAAGAGGAGTTTTTAAACTTACAGAAATATGCTGAAAGCATAGGAATCTTCTTTACTGCATCCGCCATGGACACAAAATCTTTGGAATTCTTAGCTGAATGTAAAGTACCTTTTATTAAAATTGGCTCTGGAGATTCCAATAATTTTGTTTTGATTGAGAAAGCAGCAAGAACGGGCATTCCACTCATAATATCTACTGGTATAAAGATTGCATAGGTACTGCTGATATTGTAAAAATCTAAATCTTTTATTCTGTCTAGGAATGCTGGCATTAAATTTTGTACGGGTTATTTACAAAATAGTATCAAAATACCACAAGAACTTTGCCCTCCTGCATTGTGTTTCGGCATATCCCACTCCATACGAGGATATAAATTTAAGCATCATCGATTTGTTCAAAAGAGAATTTCCAGACATTATTATCGGTTATTCGGGGCATGAATTAGGTATACATATATCTACAGCTGCAGTTGCGTTAGGTTGTAAGGTAACATAATTATTATGAACCACTACTTGTGTACGTTTAAGTATGTTATTTTAGATCATAGAACGACATATCACTCTCAACAAATATCAGAAAGGCTCAGATCATTATTGTTCATTGGAACCAGGAGAATTTAAAATATTAGTTGATAACATAAGAACTCTGGAAAGGGCTATGGGGCAGCCCATTAAAATTATGCAAAATTCCGAGTTACCATGCTACAAAAAACTTGGAAAAACATTAGTCTACAATAAATATTTACAAAAAGGGCACGAGTTGGATTTCAATGACCTAAACGTAAAAGTGGCAGAACCAAAAGGAATTGATGGCACTAAGTTTAATGAAGTAGTAGGAAAAACATTAATTAAAGATGTCGATGAAGACGAATCTGTACAAGTAGAACATTTAAATTAATTTATTTAAATAAAAATATAACTGTCACAATTAAATCTGTTATTTCTTTCTCTCATACTTCCACACATAAACAGGGGCACCATCTTTGGACCCTTCCTTAACCTTTTTTGGGGGAAGAATGCTCTTTTTATTTTCTACAGCCCTGGATATTTCGATTTTCTGTTGTATAATAGCCAATTCTCTTTCTCTATTTATCCTCTTAGCTAATTCAGTATAGGCCGCTTTTCTCTTTTTGGCTGAATTCATTAAACTTTCCATGTCTAAATCTGGCAGCTCTTTTTCAGACAAAAGTTCAAATTTTCTTTGTTTTGCTTCTTTTTTCAAATTTTTATCGAAATAAATGTGTTTATTTTTAGTTCCAAGAGCTACACTAGACAAATGTAGTTGAGACTGCAGTTTTTCTATCTTTCTCATTTCTTGTGTCCGTTTTGTAGTTATATATTTTAAATCTTGAGTACGCATAAGCTGGATCTGCTCCGGTGTATCCTCAGGTTCTGTTTCTTTTTCAAAATGAGCTCCATTTTCAGTTTTTGAGTTGATCATGTGATGGTAAAATTCATCTGGGTTTTTGTTCAAAGCTCGTTTACGTAGAAGCTTCAGAGTTTCTTTCTTTTCATTATAGTCTTTTGCTCGTAATACATAATCCTTTTTCTTTTCTAACAAGCCTAAATGTTTTCGTTCTTCTGGCTGATGGCGCTCTCTATGAGTCTTCTGATGTGCTTTCGCAGCTTTTTTCCACACAGACATATTTATCGTGATTTAATTACACAAACAACACAACCATAACCCCAAAAACTTCGTTTAAAAACACACACGTGCCAACACACGTGCAGCTACATACTATCAGGTGTGCCAACATTTAAGATATTTATTCTTCGGAGATCTTCTGAGGCATATTTTAACGATTAGCAGCACATAACCGAACATTATCAAAGTCTTAATTATATTTAAAGCAGATTATGAAGGTTGTGCGCATATGTGTGATCATGCAAACGAAGATGATAGCAACATTTATTTACTTTTTTATTTATAGACATAAATGAACAATAAGCTATAATAATTATAATCAATAAATATATTATTTTGAAAAAAATATTTATTGTCACATTCCGCACGCGGACGCCACGCTAAAGGGGCGCCAAGCCGGAGGTTTGTAGAGCTGCCTTGAAAGAAAAAAAAATATGTAGCGTTTTACCCCATTGAACTCTACATAGAGTTCAGTGGTTCACCCACAATATATATCAAAAGAATTTGCAGCAGCCAAGTCCATGACGCCCGTAGGCATACAAGCATTCTTTACAGTCGCATGGATATGGCAGTATTTGCGAGTATTTCGGCTGTTTCAAGAGTACGGCTTGGAGCTCACGTAAAATGTTGTATTTAAAAACGAATTTGACTTGTGTAACTTCTTCCTACAATAATAATAAGTTATATGTAGCATAACAAAGTTTTTTCGTCATTATGGTGTTTCTAAATTATACAAAAATATTTTTGGTGGGACGTTTTGTTCGCAAAATTTTGAGGTAAGTCAAAATCATCCGTTGAAACTCAGTAGGTGGTATCCACGAAGGGCAAGGAACATTTGCAATTGAAAATAAATTGCGAAAACGGGGCAAATGCTCCTTGCCCTTCTCGGATACCACCTACTGACTTCCAATGGACGACCTTGACCTACCTCAAAACATTCTGTGATAATTGTGGAGTGTAGGTATATACATACTTACACATTATTGTGTATATTTGAAATATACACAATATTTCTGAACGAAAAGAAATAATGAATGATTACGTAAAAATTAATAAAACGACGAACGACTAAAAGATATGGACATGGGCTTTTAAAGTCCTTGAGATGGCCAATGAAATTGACGCAAATTGTGCCATATCCCTGCGACTATGAATAATGGTTATATGCCGCCCGAAGACTTTGCAGAACTTCAAGGTCACTCAAGGATGACGTTCACTAAAAATGGCTTTTCAAAATGGCTTTTCAAAATGGCCGTCTCTTTTATTGACAATAATATGACAGTGGCATATTGTTTGACAATACTAGTTGTTACGGAATAATTAGTGAGTTCTATGTTTTAATTAATGTATTGTCTTTATTTATGACGGAAATCTACCTAATAATGATGTAGGTGACGCAAGGAACGAAGTTGTATTAGTTTTCTTAATGATAAATGGAAAAAGATAAAATGTCCAAGAAACCATTGTCAGATACTTTCCAGCCAAAAATTACAAGAAATGATCGTTTCGCGCAAATGTCCCATCAGGAAAAAGTAATAGAGCAGAAGAAAAGAGAAATACTGGCAAAATTAGAAGCAAAGGAGAAAGCTGCAAAAGTAGAAGTGAGTAGTAATAAATCCAAAAGTGATACTCCAAGCAAACAGGTTACGAAAAGGTAAAGATAGCTGTTAAAACTAAAACATAAAATTTCACAAATGACTTACTTTTAGCCCTACAAGTCCTGCTCAGAAAGACGTTAAAAACGTTTTTTCCAATGACGGGTCTTTTCTCGATCAATTCAAGCAGCTCAAAGACACAAAGAAGTTCGATTCAAAGCTAAAATCTTTTAATAAATCAAAGGACCACCACGATAAAGTATACAAGTAAATATCTACAATGTTAAAGAAAGAGTCATATTATAATATTAATTTCTGCTTCAGTGAGGAGAGAAACAAATCTAACCGATGGGTACCTCGTCGCCGTTCACCATCCCCTAAAGGCCTTCAAAAACGCATTTCTCGTTTTTCCTCTGAAAAAGTGCCAAATTTTGAACCAAAAATTACCATAAACACATCTTTTAGTAGCTCCATTACCTCCATTACTCAACAAAACTATGAGGCACAGCCAGTTGTCATTACCCCTCAAGATGTTACCGGTCAACCTTTGTTGAAAAATATGTTACCTCCTCCCACAATATCTTTTCCTAGTATCCCTCAGCAGGCTACTGTCAGTGAAACCGTGATAACTGCTCCACCATTACTTTTAAATGTTCCACCACCGCAAATGGTACAAGGGCAAATCAGTAACACTTTAGTTTTGGCACCAGCACCTGCGTCTCAAAATGTTCTAGTAACTACAACTTTGCACAATCCCATTTTGACAACAGTTACTTTACCGCCTCCTTTGGTTACAACTAATATAGCTGTTTCTACACCAAGTGTGTTGTCAGTACCAAGCCCATGCTTACCAACTGTTGAATTAGCTTCTATACCTCCACCAAACCCTATACAAGTGCAAAATATTCCCCAACCTGAGCCGATAAACACGTTGAATATCCCCCACCCTGCTCCTATACAAGTTCACAATATCCCCACTCCGAATTCTATTCAGTTGAATGAGATTCCAAACCCGAAACCTCTAGACTTGATGGCGATTCCAACTCCCAACGAGGACAACAGTTTTTCTGATCCAGACTTCATCAAGAATATCCCGCCTCCTAATAAATCTATACCTCCACCTCAAATTTCAGAAAATCAGACATTAAATACAATGTCTTGCTTACCTCCTAATTTATTGGCAGCTCAAAGCGCAGCGACAAATGTGGCATTATCTAATACGCAAAATGTGTTAGTTCACAACATCCCTCCGCCTAGTCAAATGCAAGCTATACAAAACATTCAGCCACCACCCCCGAATCAAATTTTACAACCCCAAGCGACTTTTTCATCTGTCACTGTAGCCCTGCCTGTGGGAGTAGTGCAGGTATCTACGGCTCCAACGATCACAAATGCCATTCCCTCTCTGATGGCACAGCCTATTTTGCCACCCCCTGGTATGACGGTTAGCATGAACTTGAATTGCCCTCCCCCCATTCTCCCCATACATACCTCGGGGAGCACCTTGCAACCTCCGCCTCCCTCTTATATTAGTCAACCACCTCCTCTTACAAACCAGATGCCTCCGATGAATGTACCTCCTCCATCGAGTATGCAGATTTTGAATAGCATGGGTTCCGTAACTGGTTTTAAGGATGTGAACACAGGTAACTATTTTTTAATATTAGTATACATTTTTAAAGGTATTTTTGGTAAGTGTTTTGATTTGAAAGGAAATGGTGCTGCATTCAATTGAAATTTTCATTTCTAAATCGGTTGTAGGCGGGAAAATTAGATAATCTGTGTTTTAATCAGAAAAAAGAAACAATTTATTATATCTGAATAACAAAAATAAAGGGCAACGTAAAAAATACACAAGTGTGACATTATATAGTAACGTAGAACTGTCATAATAACTGAATTGTAGTAAGATAAGGGAGTTTGAAAAATTTAGTTTGGACTTTTAGCTAATTTCACTTATATATAAACAAATGGCCCATTTACACGAGGCCGGTAGGCAAGCCAGTTGCGTAAGACAATCCAGTAATGGCACTGTATAAATAGACATTTCGTGACGATGGAATGTTGTTGAACCATTACCCAAGACATCCCAGCTAGTAGGACGTTATCTAACTTTTTGGCATCGGTATTTACCCCCACTCACGTGCTGGAATAATATGGAATAGATCATCTACTAGCTCTGTGTGAATGTGCGTTACTAGCCAGTACGCCAATATAGGTGTTAGCATGTCGTGTCATACGTGTATAACAGTGGTGCCAAAAAAAATAAATCCTGTGGAATTTCGAAATCTACGAGCTATTAGTATTTTACCAATTTTCTCTAAAATAATTGAAAAAGTGATAGAAACATGATTAAGATTAGGTATACTTGTTTGATTTGATATTTTTATATAGTCTGGGTTTGGACCGACTCGGTGGCGCAATGCTAAGGCGTTTGGCTTGCGACCACGGAGTCCCGGGTTTAAATCCTGGCTAGGGTATGGATGTTTAGTGGCGTTTTTAATGTGTTACCGAGATGGTAGCAGTGGAGTAGACCGCTGTTGGGTGGCACAACATGTGTAGTCGCTGTTATCTATCCTGAGTTCGAGTCTCAGCTGCGGTAGATGGCAGGGAATGGTTGTTGTGTTGATGTCTATGTGTACGTGTCCTGGTTGAGTGGTGGAATAGCATTAGCTAAACTCCGCCAGGACGTTAATATAATATAAATAAGACGATTAAATAAAAAATAAATATAGCTGTACTAGACGCGCTCTTGCATGTGGTTAATGATGTGTCGATGGCTATTGCTAAAGGACAGTGCACTATTCTCGTAGAGCTTTTGATACGATTAACTATGATTTGCTTCTATCAGCTTTATCATTGGGATGCTCTGGATACAATTAATATTTTTGAAAATTACCTAAAAGGGAGAAGAAAGTTTTGCTGATAACAATTTTTCGAATTATATTACTTTACTCAAATCTAGGATACCACAAGGTTCTGTTCTGGGACCAGTGCCTTTATCTATATATACTAGCCAATTTATAAAATGTTTTACTAATTGTCAGATACACTTATATGCCGATGACACGTAGTTATATTACTCTAATGTCTTATACTAGATCCTAATGGAAAAATAAAGTTACTTTATCTTTATGTATATTTTGTATTGCGACCATGTTGAATTGTCGACGCTACTGGTTTATCTTTAAACTTAATAGAAGATTTAATGGATTGGCTTCTGTCTTGTCTTACTGGACTTGCTTACCTAACGGCTTCGTGTAAATGAACCATTAGTTAATCAAATTTATCAAGTTAATATTGTAAGCACGATTTTGATGTGTGTAAAGAAATCCCTATAATACTTCTAAGGGAGAAATAAAATAAATTCAGTGCTGTGTTCCAACTCATAAATAACGCCTTTATAAACATAGGTATTTACAGTCACGTTTCATTGTGATTAACAGGCTACCGGTGTATCATGACAGTTTTACGTGGGTTATATAATTATGTGTCACCACAAACGAATTCATTGAACCTTTCGGCCCTAGAGATACCGATTCGGAAAATGTTGGTTTTTGTATTGTACTAGTTTCAATGACTTGATGACTGCTTGCAATAAAGGTGTCTACAGCTGCCCACGCACATGTAGTGGGGCCAGCAGGTGGGGAAATGTACGATGTGTGATACGATAAAAAAGAATTACCTAGTTGCTTCGCTCTCGCTTGCTCTTATTGCACGAATAGTTTCCAAATGTGTATATCAGTTAATGTGAATTTTACCTATTATACATATATTTTTGAATTTTTCATAATTTTTAAGAAATCAACCTGAAGGCAAAATTTGTGGGTCTGCTCGGATTTCTGAAATTATTGGAACAAAAAGCACTACAGAAAACTCAGAACAAGAACCATTGAGACACATCATTAGATAACTTTAGTGAATATTAATGGTGAAATGTTCTGATATTTTGATATACCTAGTAATTATGTTCGTGATTAAAAATCTCATTGGTCAAGACCTCCAAAAATAGATAGGTTTTGAGGTACAGCTTGCCAAAAATAGAGAATTTCAGTTCTAGACATTCAAGAAGTTTTTGCTTTCAAACTAAATACTTTGGAAAAAAATGGAAAAAAAAATGTTTAAATTCCAGAAAGCTTGTAGAAGCCAATGTGCAATTACCATTTACCACACATTTGTATTAGCTAGAGATATGATGAATCCTTTGCCTTAAGGCAAGGCAGACAACAAAAGTGATACAAGAATTTTTCTTAGTGGTGCAAACTTATTTTATAAATGAAATTAATTATTTAAAAAAAATCAGCTTGATATTTAGTAATCAAGGCTTAAAAGTAGACACCTTTGCAAGTTCAGAATGTCTGCCGCTATTCCTCCAATGGGATGTACTTATGCTTGAAAATTTTATATTTTTTGTTACTCTCTGGTTTAATTAACGGCCATACTGGTAATAAACAAATTATTAAAATTGTACGTTCATAATTTCTGCTATTTTAAGCAGCAATTTGTTGCCAAAACCTAAGTCATTAAACAAAAATAAGGCTTTAAGTTGTATGCTATTATAGGAAATAATAAGTGTTATATAAGTGTTTTTTAATTTGCCTAAAATTTGTTTCAATGGAATTGTTGGGTTTTGTATTTGGACGACTGAAATATGGCTTCTAAATGTTGTCATATCTTTATATCAAGCAAAGAGCAATACAATGTGTATAAAATCAGATTTTATAAATTTAACATGAAGTTTTTCAAGCGATTTCAAAACCTTATTTGAACTTTTAAATACGTGTATAGTTGTATTAGGATTTCAAATAGTTACTTAAACTAGAACAGACAACGTTTTAGCTATGTTTTAAAATATTATCTAGAATTAGTTTAATTTGTTTGGTTAAGAATTCAGTTAAAAAAATTTTAAACCTAAATCTAAAATGTCACAAGAACTATTAAATGATATTTAATGGATGTTTACAAACCTTTAAATGGCTGTACAATCCTCATTAGCCTTTTAGTTTTATAATTTTATATAACTAAGTTGTACAAACGTTGATCATAGTTATAAAAACTTTCTTGAGATTATGCGCTTCTTGAAAAAAACAATTTTCAGAGACTTTCTTCTTAATTTCTTATCGAAGATTCATTGATCTAATTTGAATTTGGCAGCTTTTTATACTTATAACTTTATTTATCCGAAAACGCACACCATATGTATAGTAATCGATTTAAGTACTGCTAAGGATGTCATAATTAAGTATTTCAGGCACAATTTTTAGGCACTCGGTCCAGAATATTTTTCAAAAGTTTTTTTGGTAAACAGGGATGACTACTTTGCCTTTGCATTGCTTCAAAGGAAAATTAAACTAGTGCTCATCAAAATATAATTTATTACACATATAAATTAGATTATAGTTAATTTTTTTCGTGCAAAGGTGGCCTAATATGAACGTACCTTTCAAATATAGAGTTATTTTAATAATACAGGTAAAATAGAAGAAAGTCGCCTCAACAAGGAATAACAATGGTAGTTCAGTTTTTTGTTGATAATGACTATAAGAGTACTTACTTTTCAAAGAACTAATGCGTCCCTAGCTGCATTTGTGCAAAACGTACTTAAAAAAAGGACAATATGGGCAGAATTCTGGTTTTTCGTTTCTTACTTGAAAAGCACACCAAGTAAAAAAAATCGGTAAAGGTATTTACACAAAACTTCCCTCGTTATTTGTGCATGACAGTCACTCAAAAAAATTATTAATTATGAAATGACATTGGGAATAATAATCGGAACATAATTATTGGTCGATATGAGAAGGAAAACTACTTTGTTTTCTACCACTAAAATTTATTGTAACATACACGTTACTGCAGTTTCGGTACTTTACTTCATTCATTTGAATCAACGTTTGAAAATGGTACGTTAAAGTACCGAAACTGCAGTAACGTGTATGTTACAATAAATTTTAGTGGTAGAAAACAAAGTAGTTTTCCTTCTCATATCGTCATGATTAACTATCACAAAGTAACGGCTTCCACAATCGATAATTATTGGTATTATTACAAAGAAAACCTGATAACTTTTGGTCAAAAAAATATACAGAGTGTTCATCCAACAGCAAAAGTTCAATATGCTAAATAACAGGTGCCAAATATGGAAGGCTTGCGCAAATACCTTTATAAATGTCCACCATGACTCAATTATTTCTTGGGATGCCATTATTCAATAAAAGTATATAATAGGATATGCCAAATATTATTGCCATCTCTCACATTTTCAATCCCACATTCACGTAATGGAGTGGAAGTATAGTGGTGATTAAAATATAGAACAAATTTTCCAAAATGTTTTCTGTCTATTCTAGTGTTAAATTTTTTTTCAAATTGGTGAAAATATGTTGCAATTTTTTTTTTTCCGAAATAGGTTTAGAATGTTATGAAACGTGGAAATTTTAAATTTGAGCAAAAAAATATTTCGTCTATTCTATAATGGTGATAAATAGATTACTAAAACATGTTTTCATTTTTTTTTATTTTTCTAAAACATTTTTAAATTTGTTTTAATAAATTTGGAATGC
Organism: Stenurella melanura; assembly: GCA_963583905.1. Lineage (NCBI taxonomy): Eukaryota > Metazoa > Arthropoda > Insecta > Coleoptera > Cerambycidae > Stenurella > Stenurella melanura. The sequence goes on from OY757317.1 coordinate 102,525,727, forward strand.
CATGGAAACGACGAAATTTTAAATCGGAAAAAAAAATTCCATCTATTTGTGGTAAAATTTTTTATTTTCAAATTTTTTTTATTTTTCTTTAAATAGATTTAGAACGCTTGAAACGTGGAAATTTTAAATTTTGAGAAAAAAAAATTCATCTATTTTGGTGGTAAAAATTTTTTCAAAAATGTTGGTAAAAAATTTTCAAATTTTTGTTTTCTTTTAAATAGGTTTAGAATGCCATGAAACGTGGAAATTTTAAATTTGAACAAAGAAAAATTTTTTTTTTGTGGTAAAAATTTTTTCAAAAATTCTGAAATAGGTTTAGCGCGTCATGAAACGCGGAAATTTTAAATTTGAGCAAAAAAAAATTTTTTTCACTATTTATTCCGTTTAGACGGTCCACTCTGTATATTTTTCAGTGAAAATTCTACCAGTTCTTCGCTGACAGTAGGGTTAACTACCTACCAAATTTGACTGCTCTCCGTCAAGTAGTTTTTTAGTTAATACACCAACAGACAGACAGACAGACAGACTGACGGAATTGAAAAACCTATATTTTCGGAATCTACGTGTTCCGAAACGTCAGAATCCGAAAAAATCTCGGAGGGTGATTTTTTCTCGAATACAATACTTCCCTTCGGTATGCGAGGGAAGTAAAAAATGAAGATTTTTTCTCAAGTAGACAAAGTTTTCTTTAACTGGGTGTGTTTTTGGTTGTTATATGTAAAAAATTGACCGATATTGTGGGTGGAGGAAAGTTAACAGATTGTTTCTGCCCATAAAAACCACTAAAGAACCAGGCTCAAATGTTATATTAAATTTAATAGTTGTAATTGTAGTTATTTATTTTATTTGTGACAATACAGTATTGTTTATATTGTCAGATACAAAAATAATATATAGTCACTTAAACAGATAAAAATAAAAACAATGGCATATTGACCAAGATCCCAGGGCCGCCAGACCTAAGTCATTTTAGCAAAGCTAATATTTTGACAATAAATAGTGTGATATGTAGTTAAGAATGTATGTATATTTGCTAGTTTGATAGAGATAACAGGTACAAAAGGTACAAAAAAACCTTACTAACCTACATTAAAGTATGATAGCTGGTTTTCATATATGTTTGACAGAATGTTAAATGTTAAAAACCAACATTCATTATTGCACACTTTCCGTGAACCTTAACCTCCGCTAGACACGTTAAAGCTCAAAAAAAATCCTACCTAACCTAACATAATAAATTATTTTATTTCGCTCTTTTCATAGTTGGTAGTAGATATGATTTTTTCACAGTTATCTTAGGTTGGGTTGGGTTTTTTCGAGCTTTATTGCGTCTGGCGGAAGTTAAGGCCCACGGAAAGTGTCTGGCAACAATAAATGTTGGTTTTTAACAGCATTCTGTCAAACAAATGAAAACCAGCTATCATACTTTAACGTAGGTTAGTAAGGTTTTTTTGAACCTTTTGTACCTATTATCTGTAGAAGGGCCTCGCTTTCAAGCTAGAAAATGTGTATATGATCTTAACTACATATCACACTATTTGTTGTCAAAATATTAGCTTTGCTAAAATGACGTAGGTCTGGCAGCTCTGGGATCTTACTCTAATTAGAACATCAATATACAAGTACTACAATGATAAACTGCAATATAATGACTGAAATAAAACAAGTCAACAATACAGATAATTACATTTAAGAATAATTTAAATACATGAAATATTCGTTAATGTCATAAAAGAAATTTTTTACTCGTATTCGGTGATGATTAGATATAAACAAGCTTTTTCCCTTAGCCTTACGTACCGACATGGTAAATTCGATTTAAATCTCGATAACTAGTCATGGTAAGATTTTGAATTTTTGATAGTCTATTAACATATACACAATAAACACAATTTGAAAGAATTACGGAAGTTAACCGACGAAATTCTGAATTACAGGACGATTTAAAATAAAAAAGTTTTTCGGCATTTTTCTTGTGTTTTGTCTTTTGTGTCACCCTGTGGACCCCTCTAAAATTGTATGTATTTGGAATCAGCTGTCAATGGATAATCAGTGTATATTAAAATATACAGGGCCTCTTATTAGAATGCGTCACACGTGTGTTCAAATTTTTTACTCGCCCTGTATAAAATACACAAATCGGGAATTTCGGTAATTACAAAATAGTACGTTTCATTTCAAAAATAATTTTTTCAAAATTTTGTTGTTTCAGCATAAGCTCATCGATTGTAAAAATTCACTTCGTGTTATTGGTGGCTCACCCTGTATATAAGCGCATATTTTTATCACAATATATTATCTGACGTCACAGGAATAATATTCGCGGAAAAACAAATAAATCTAATCTTAACACCCTGTATCTCAAAAACTAGTCATAGGATTAGATTGGGCACATGTTACTTTTAATCAGGAGATCGAGATCTATAACATACCAAAAATTCAGAAAATTTAACCGAGAACCATTTTATATAGGAAAAAGTGCGGGGTTCTTTGGGCAGTAAGTTAGTGTTAGCTAGAGGAAGAACACTATTGTTTTTTAACAATATCGATCAATAAATAAAAAAGTTATTAATTATTTAAATTAAAAAAAAATGTATATTTTGTAATTAAACAAAAAATGTCTGAAACTAATATCATTTACAAAAAAAGCTGCGACGAGTATCCTATAGAATGTGCAACAATTATATGAACAGTGCAGTAAATCGGCAAAGAATATAATGGTTAGCTGCTCTGCATAAAGCATTTTCTTATTTCATCATTGCCAAATAAAGTATTTTGAGAAACTGAAAATCGATATTCTTAACCCTTCTAGTAACATATGTATATGACCTGAATTTAGAAGTTTCGATAAAAAAGTACCTACCAAATTTATAAAAAGTACTTTTAGTTACAGCCAAGAGAATAAGGCAAGCCAATAAGAGACTAAATAATAAATAAACTCTTTTAGTGTTTTTTTTTTTATATCTTGTTACATTGGTTAACATTACATAAGAGCGCACGTAGGTACTTTTATTATTTAGATGAAAAAAAATATATAGAATATTTCTCTGCTTTAAAATATCTAAATTCTTTCAAGACTAAGTCTGCTTAGTTGCGACTAAACATTTTGTAGTTATTTCTGTTTATTCTGTGATCAAATTATAACTATTTTATGTTTATTAATTATTACTAAAAGCTAAAACAATACACATTTGTCTGCCTTGACTCCGTGGACCTCTCCAAGGGAAAAACTTTCACTATTTTATATAAAAGATGCCACCATAAACATATCTACTTTCAGCAAATTATCAGATTGGCCCTTTGAAAAACCTTGATTAGTCATTTTAAAATATCTGTACAACTACAATAAGCGATACTATAAAGCACAGTTAGATATTTATATCAGAACAGTCACTAACAAATCAATCACACTGTAATAACACCGGTACACATCTGATTACGTTGCTTCCCGGCGTGACAACTGCCGAATATTGTAGGGTGTGACTTCACAGCCAATAGTAGCTCGTTCCCGGCGACTTCAATTTTATCGCTGTTTAGATCCTGATCGCGTGGAATTAGAAATCTTATTTTTTTGTGAAGTACACATTTTATTACAATGTTACGCTGTGTTTTTTAGTATTATTTTTATTTTTTAAATTATGGGCAAGTTCCCTATTCTGCCCATAATAAAAGAGATTTAAATAACTGTAACTCGGTCATTTTTTATCGTGTGGCAACAAAAAAAAAGCCATTCATAGGAGATTTTCTCTATTTTAAGAATGGTCTGTTGGCATTTCCTTGTTTAGTGAGTATTTTTCAAGTAAAAGCAGAAAAACCAATTCTGCTAATAAAAAAATCAGACTACCCTTGCTATTCTTTATTGAAATTCAATTTACCTGCATTATAATAACATGACAGAAAAAGCTACCCGTTATTTAAGATTTGTTCTTGGGGACAAAAATAGTGTTGCTAATTATTGTGATATTAACGTTTAATTTTCTTTTTTGGGCACTTCCAATAGTCATCCCTGTCCTTGTACAGGGCTTTTTAGTGACGTGTTGTGAAGTTTTCCCCCCAGGTTCCCCAGATTACGAGGCGATGGCGTCCCTGGGACGCATGGTGGCAGAGTGTGGGCAGGGTATCGAGGACATCGTTAGACAGCGAAAAAATCAAGATCCCAGTTTGTGGTATGCAGGGATAAACTGCGACATTTATTAAAACCAGATTAAGTCCACACATTTCAGTTAAAAGTAGAGAGAGGGGCTCTGCTTTTGTTATTTAGAGTCAAAGTTCATTTTATAGTTGCCCAAGTAGATTGTCTAGAAGCTGTGGCGTACTCTAGATTTTGGCATTAAAATAATATATACAGGGTGTTCAGTAGAGGACTGCCAACCGTGAACGGGGAGGTGTAAGAGGTCATTTAGTATCGATATGACTAAACATACTTATATGGAAAATGCCACAGTTTTTCTCTACACCGATTTTATACCTTTTTAAATCTTCCATTTTTCAACATTTATGTAAGAATTTATTAAGCACCTAGTTTCACTATTCTATTCAGAAATATTTTTTTCTATTATCTCAAAGAATACAGGAAAAAATTGTAATGATAATTTCTTTATTTTATCTTCTTTATGTGATATTATCATATGTACCATCAAGGTTTACAGTTCCAAAAAAATAAAAAGATAATTGTTCGGCAATAATGTTTCGTTTAATTGAAACTTAAAAGAGAATAGAACGTTCAAAAGCTTCCAGTTTGGTTTCAGAAAGTGTAAAGATACGTCAACCGCCCTTCTACAACTTGTCAACTATATGTGTAACAGTTTCAAAATAAAACTTCAACACTTAATGTTTTTAAATCCCAGTAACATATTTTATTGTGTATCTGGGCCAATCTTATTTCTAAAAATAACTTTCATGGAGTAACCTTCAAGTAATATCATCTTATGTATCTGGAAAGCAACAGTGTGTATCTGACAAAGGACAAATAATTAATTTATTACCTATGAAGTATGGCGTTCCACAGGGCAGTATGTTAGGCCTATTATTATTTTTAATGTGTTAATGATTTACCAGAAGCTTTACCACTTTTTACAGTATTTGCTGATGATACGAGTTTTGCCAAACAGATTATGGAAAACAATGACGAAACTAATAAGGAAGAAATAGAAGTATTAAAACAGTCATTCATGGGTTCAAAGTAAATATGTTAAACATAAATAAAAACAAAACAAATTGAGTGGCATTTTCTATTAAACCAGTTGCACCGAAACAGATACATTTTTGGGTTTAACTCTAGATAATCCTAATATCCAGAGGACTTTTTTAAAACATTTTATAAGACTCTCAAATTTGATGCCTTAGCTTATCATTGCAATGTCCATTGGGATAATAAAAAAATTATTTCAGAATATAAAAAGTTAAAAATAGAGATTGCAAATAAAATTCAAAAATGACATTATACAAAAAAACGGAACATATTTCATATAAGTATGTTTGGTCATATAGATGCCAAATGGCCTCCTATATATATATATCCCTGTTCGGGGTCAGCATCACTTTACTAAACACCCTGTACAAGACTTTTTTGTAGAAAATTCACTTTACTCTCTGATAAAACTTTATCCAGAGTATGAAACAGTATTGAAAAATAATATTTCATTTTAGAAATGCTTTTTCTCTAAGATTTATGTTCACATTGGTATTTCAAATTTCTGGAATGAAATTTTGTTTTAAACTATATAAGGTGGAAAAATTTATTTAAAAGACATTTGTACATTGTAGTTAATAATTTAAAATGCAAAATTAAATTCTTCCACCTTATTTGTGTATGATTTAGGTGTTGGCCCTTGTTTATAAACTTCCTCCCTTTTTTATTATAAAATCATTGCCTTAGAACAGTTTTATGATTTTATTGTTACCGCATTAATAAAAGCAGGGCCCGTATTTAATAAATTAATGAAAAGGGACTTGATCTCAAAAAAATTTCCTCTCATTTTTGACTGTATTAATTTGGGAACGGTTTTTCAATGTTTATAGGTTCCTATTTCATAAAGACTCGGCAGCTTATCGGCAGTATTTGGGACTTGTGCAGCAGTTCAAAAGGGAGATAGATGAGGAGAGAAGCCTAGAGGTCATGGAGTCTAAAGCGAAGCACGAAGATATCTACGAACCAGAAATGGCATTAGAAGAGACTGAGAACGTTTCAGTTAAGACTGAAATCAAGCAAGAAGTACTAGTAACTTGTTTTTAACGTATATTTCGTGAATATATTGATAATGCAATTTTTTAGGATGAGGACTGTTCAGAAGGGTCTGACAGAAAGAGAAAAAGGAAGAGTAGGTGGGGTGAGAAAGACCATAATGTTCCACCGCCTACGGTTGTTATGTATAACCAACCACCAAATATTAAACCAGTTTTACCTGTCATACCTCAGTCAAGTAAGTATGTCAAAATACAGTGTAAGTAGATTGATGCTGAACAGATTCAAAATGTGTTATCTGTATACAAGGTAATTCATTAAAAACGAGAATTTTGAGATACCAGGTTAATATATTGTGTGTTCCACCCTTAAGAAACACCCCTTTAAAATCCGTGGATTCCAAAAATTACAAGAGATAAACACTAACACTTTATTGAATAAGTTATTAAAATAACCTTTAACAATCTTTATTACTTCACTTCGTAGTTTCTACAGTGGCAGCTCGTCAGGGGTTTAGATGAAGCAGCATATTTTCCAATCTTCCAAATTAATATCTTTTACTTGTAGAAACTTCTACCGAGGTATATCTCAATTTTCAATATTGTTTATTGTTTATAATTAGTTAATGTTCAGTGTATACAGGGTGTAACATAATGGAATGTCATAAATGAAGAAGCATATTCCTCATACAAATTTAAGAATATTTTGTCATATAAACAATTGTCATTAGAGCCTTCATTTACAAGATACAGGGCGTTCTAGTTTTCAAAAATACAATTATTTCCCTATATATCTTTTGAACAAATGTAGATATTTACTTGAAATTTTGTGTGTAGAATACATGATTAGTATTGTATATAAATTTAAAAAATGAAGCCCCAGCTTTAACCAGTGACGTAGATTTGAAGTATGTAGGGTACCTTTTTTCATGAAATTATGGCACGCCACTGGCCCAAATTTATTTGTGTGCTTTTTTTGGATTTCAAATTTAATTTTGAAAAACAATGTTTTCTTGAAATTTTTGCGCATATTCTACAGTTTTCAAGTTATTAAAGTTTAACCGAAGTGATGTATTGTTAGATAAAAATATGCGCCAATTGTATCATACAAAAACAAGTGGGCATCTGTCAAACAGTGTTTAGATGATTAGCGTTCAGTCAAATTTATTGATCTGAATTGTCGATTTAAATTTAAAAAATGGTATACTCTTTTGTAGAATTGACAGATACGCATTTCTGTTATGGGCTTTCTAATGGTAATAATGTAGATGCAGCTGCACGTTATGCGGACCGCTTTCCCAACCGACGTCATCCAGATCGAAGAATGTTTATGAATATTCATATGCGCCTACAGCAATCAGGAAATTTGAAAGCTAATCATGGTGGTGGAAAAAGGGATACGGTAACAACAATTCAAAGGGTGGAAAGAATACTAGAAACTGTTGAGGATAGTCCTAGTATTAGTACAAGAAGAATTGCGGCAATGGAACGCGTGAGTCACATGACTTATCATCGCATTTTAAGAACCAATTTATTGTATCCATATCATTTACAAAGGGTTCAAGCGCTGAATCCCGATGATGCAGTACCGCATATGAGATTCTGCAAGTGGTTTACACGAAAATGTATTCGAAATCCTGTATTTCACTCTTCTGTATTATTTATGGATGAAGCTGGATTTACCAGGGATGGAATTATTAATTTTCATAATAACCACTTATGGGCTGATGAAAATCCTCACGGAATAATTGAGTCGAGGCACTAACGTTTTCAATTAATGTCTGGGCTGGAATTGTCGACGAGCTTTTAATTGGTCCATTTGTTTTACCTCGAAAACTTAATGGACGGTCTTACCTAAATTTTCTTCGAGATGATTTGCCACTTCTAATGGAGTTTGTTCCATTAGCTGTAAGGCAACGTATTTTTTTTATACATGATGGTGCTCCACCTCATTTCTCCTTGCTCGTACAAGCATATCTCAATAAAACTTATCACAACAAATGGCATGGCCAGCCCGCTCCCCAGACCTGAATCCACTAGATTATTATTTATGGGGTCATTTAAAGGAATATGTTTATTCTGTTCCTATTCCCGATAAACAAACTCTTCATATGAGAGAAGAAGGATATGCCAGCAAATTCGCCAGAATCCTGGAATATTTGGTAGAGTAAGAACATCTATGATACAAGGTAACCAAAAGTGTATTGAGACAAATGGACCTCACTTCGAGCATCTGTTGTAAAGTTATTGCATTAATTTCTTGTTTCGTTTGTCTTTCTAATTTTTGTTTAAATTAAAAATTTAAATTTCCAATGAGTTTGTTTTTCTTACATTTGGCACTGGTTAAAGCTGGAGCTTCATTTTTTAAATTTAAATACAATACTAATCATGTATTCTACACACAAAATTTCAGGTAAATATCTACATTTGTTCAAAAGATAAATAGGGAAATAATTGTATTTTTGAAAACTACAACGCCCTGTATCTTGTAAACTAAGGCTCTAATGACAATTGTTTATATGACAAAATATTCTTAAATTTATACGAGGAATACGCTCCTTCATTTATGACATTCCATTGTGTTACACCCTGTATAAAAAAGTTTTGCATTTGCCTTCCACAAACATACCTATAAAGTTGTAGTCCGAATGGTCTTTGTATGCATGTTTCCCAGTCGACCCGGTCTTTCATTGACTGAACACTGCGGTTCCCTTGAGGCTTATATGAAATAGCTTCCAACTTCAAGGCATTTACTTATAATATAAATGACCTTGAATTACTTTTGTGTTGTCTAGCAACACTTTGAATAAGCCATGCTAAGGCAGCTAGCCTCAGTCCGCAGTTCTTTATAGCGCATGTGCATGCAGTTCAGGAGTTCAGGTGATTTACAAGAAGACGAACTGTCAATGGTTATTTGCCGTTTAGCCGGTTAAGATCAACTTGACGGAAGATATTCCTAACAACATCTCTTGTTGTCCAGATGTGGTGGATTATTTGTTATTAAATGGATTTACTACTCTTACTTACGATGAAAAGGTAAGAATTAAAAGAAATGCCAGGCCTACACCAGCAATGCCTTCAACGGCATCAATAGTTAGAAACAAATTGTATTATTGGAGATGTTTATTATTTACTAATGATCAATCCTCAATTTGGGGCAGGGCCGGGTTTAATAATTAGCAAAATTCATGAGAATAATTTTTCCATCTCATATTTTCTACTTCCTTTTCTTTCTATTCTTTTATTAGTTCTGTTCTCTCAAGTCGTGAATCGGTATCCCCAGATTCGCAATCAGCGACCTCAGAAACTTTATTTTTCTGAGCCAGTTACGCATTATGTTGACTTCATACAAGTAGAATATGAATATCTGTAGGTTTAATTTCTCTCTATCATTCGTAAATAGACTTTAGAGACCCAAATATGATGATTGAGCCCAACATGCCTTATACAAATGTTACTGGTTTAAGAGATGCCGGGTGTCCAAAGATTGAATTTTATTTTGAAAATAGCAACTTTACATGAACTAATTTTAATGGTGCTCATGAAGTGTGTTAATTATAACCCACTTCTTTTGCAAATGGAGGCTTATTTTTTGACCATTGTACAGTAGCGTCTCGCAATATAGAATTATGTCTATTATCTTCGAAATTTTTAGTTCAAGGGCCAGTGATGCTTTCAAAAGTAACTCGTACCGATCCTGGCTTGATACAGTATGCTATTAACACGTATGGCTCCGCCAATTTGTCAGAGGAGGACTGGAAGAAAGCCGAGGATCACTACAAGATCCATTTGTTGTACCAGGATATGGTGAGGAAGCGGGAAGAGGTGGAGCGTCTGCAGTTGGCGGGTAAAAATAAGTATGATTACGATTCCGATGAAGAAACTGACGGAGGAACTTGGGAACATAAACTAAGAGAAAAGGTACTTCAATAATCATGATCAGGTGGAGAAGCCACAAAACGCTGTTTTGTCATCATCCAACTTTTCATCTATGAATATATATCACTATGGCATCGAAATAAGGAAACTTATGCCTTGTTCCCATGTTATATTTGATGAAAAAGACCTCCAAAAAAAATATCACAAAATTAAAATTGCTTATAGATTGCTTAGATATTCAGTTGATATTTGTACAAATGTTCATTTTATATAATAGCCTAAGTAACACAGACTGGTTACAAGATGGTTTGCTAAACGTTAAAGAACCTTTCCTAGAACGATGATAAAACCAAAAAATAGCTGTATAAATGTTTTTTAAATGTTGAAACAATAAATTCTATATAACTTCTACAAAAGTTACAGTACCGTTCCAAATTTTTTTTTAACACCACCAAACAACTAACTTTAACATGTTGAGCCCTGGGTGGGTAAATTTTGACCAACACTCCAAAAGTTCCACTGGACCGCGAGGTACATGTGTTGCCTACGTGAACGTTATCTATTCAGATTTCGATTTAAAATTAAGTACCCACGTTTAGAAGCTAAAAGCATGCGAACTGTACAAAGCCGGTCCGGAGGAAAGAGCGAATATTAGCAGGCTATGAAAATCTTTCTTAGAAAAACTTTTTATTCAATTAACGAATATCTTAATGGCTAAATCTTTGTGGGTCTGAATCTCTGGAATTACTGCCCGCTAGGTGTTTTTACAATATTTGTTTTCTTGATCTTTTTGTCCCATTTTTTTAAATTGAATTTTACATACGTATATTTTTGTGTTTTTTGTAGTTTTTGTATAAGTAATTTTTTAGGATTATTGTGATTGTATTATATAGTTTTTTAAACTTTATGTATTTTGTATTGACATCCAATGCTCAAAATTTTTTTGGCCTTCTGGGAAAATAAAGTATTATTATTATTATTATCTTTACATATTATAGAAACACAATTAGAGTTTAAAAATGATTGACTATTACTTATTTTAAGTAAATAAAACTTTTTTTTACAGATTTATGGCACATAAAAACACAGGTTACACGATAATGTATTTTGCAGGCCGAACACATATACTTGGTTCTTGGGCATTTGTTTTGGTCTGTTTTTCTACTGTTATCGTTTCTTCTGCTTATAACATTGTGCACACCTCTTCCTGGAGCTCTCGGCTTCAGCCAGTTCGTGTTCAGTATAATTCTCGTCTTTATCATCCTCGAACATTGACTCATTTACTTGTAGCAATCTGAGCTACTAACTCTTTATATTCAGTTAATTAAATGTTGCTTTGTGTAACTTCTTTGAACACCAGAAAAGCATTCACCAATGCTGACCCCAAAAATAGCTCCATGGCTAGCTTCCGATGCCATTTACTACTATGCCTAAGACAATGGGAGTATGGTTTTAGCTAGTCCGACAAATCAATGTACCCTTTCGAGTCATTATAATCAACTATAGCCTGAGGCTTACAGATTTTTTTCCTGCGCTGACGAACTATTTTTACAGAATCCGTATGCTTAGTGGAAAGCATTAGGGCATCTTTTTTGTCCTTCCACTTGAACATAACTATGCCATTGTTGCTTTCTTGTGCAAAAATCTAATGTTTCTGAAGTTTTTTAGCAAATACGTCCTTTGATTTCAATTTTTGGGTTGAACGAATAGTGCCAATCAAATGCATTTTTCGTTCTAGCAATTCAGTAGCTAAAGCTACACTTGTATAGTAGTTATCTGTAAATAGAGTACAGCCACAATCTAGAAGGCCTTTCATCATTTCAATTACAATTTTTTGAGAAGCACTACCAGTCTTTGAGGTATCTGTTCCGCCATAAACCCGTATGTTATAAGTGTAACCTTTTTCTGTGCACACTTTATAAAGCTTTATGCCAAACTTCTGGCATTTGTCTTTAATAAATTGTTTGAAAATCAAACAACTACGGAATGGGACTATCATTTCGTCGACAGATACGTTGGTTCCTGGAGTCAGTACCTCTTCAAACTTTTGATTTAGTTTTTTATCAAAGGAGATTTTTTACGAAGTCTATGAATAATAATAATAAATAAATAAGTTCTTTATTGGATAACTCCAAATGGCCATCGACCGAGGTCCTTCAGCCAGTTTACAATAATGTTATTTTCATTAACAATATTTAAATAAAAAGGAAAATTGCATATACTACATAGAACAAAAAAAAAAAAAACACTGAGAGTTATTGGTAAAAATAATTAAAACATTTAGAAAAAAAAAATATATATATATATATCAAGCTTGTATTAAAATTTCATGGCTCTATCTCTTGAAATTGATTTACTAGCTCCCATAATGTGTCGCTCGGATTTCTAGCTCTTCTCTGGGTTCTACGATCTCTAGATATACAGTATGGATTCAATTTCTCGATGTTGTTCAAATTGGCAATTTTTTTGTGGAGTTTTGGAAGCCTGAGATTGATCGGTTCTACTTTGACTTTTTGATAGAGAAGATTGTTGGGGGGATTATATAGTGGATTTTGTGGATGTCGGATTTTGGTAATGATGCGGATTGCTTTTCTTTCTCCAACTTCGATATTCTTCTTTGCTGTTGGTCCACAGTTGGAAAATAGTAGGTGTCCGTATTCCAGAATTGGTCGGCATATTGTTTTATAAATTTTTGTAGCAGATGATATGTTAATTCCTTGATTTTTGTAGGTTAAAGTTCTGAAATGTTTGGCTCTAGTTGTTATTTTTTTCTTAATGTTGTTTGAATGATTATTGAAATTTAATTTGTGGTCTAGATGTATTCCTAAATATGTCGCAGATGTCTTCGGATGGACTATTTGATTTGCCATGTTAATTGTTGGTGATGCTTGGGAAGGATGGTGGTTAAATATGACCAGCTGAGATTTTGTTGGATTAGCTTGCAATCTCCACAAGTTAAACCATCTGTTTGTTTTGTCCATTAGATTTTGTAGTTCTTCTGATGTTTTCTTTAATGTAGTGTTATGTGATACTAGGGCTGTGTCATCTGCAAACTGTAATATATATGACTGGTGGTTAAATTCCGGAGTGTGGCTGTAGATATCATAACAATAAATATTATAGAGTATGGAGACAGAGGCGAGCCCTGTGGAACCCCCTGCTCAGGTGTAAATTTGTCAGAAAGGAAGTTGTCGATTTTTATTTGTAGGACTCGATGTTCTAATAAATCTTTTATTAAGTGTATTAAATAATCTGGACACTCCAGTCTCTTTAACTTATATAAAAGGCCCATGTGCCACACGCTATCGAATGCTTTATTTATATCTAGAAATAGAGCTGCTGATTTTTGTCCCTTTAATTTTGTTGCTTGTACATTCGACACAAGTATAGCAAGCGGGTGCAATGTTGATGTTTTTTCCTTAAATCCAAACTGATACCCTGGAATTTTGTTTCCTATTGATTCTTGAATTTTTTCTTTTATTATTTTTTCAAAAATTTTTCCTAGTACTGGTAACAGAGTGATTGGTCGATAATTAGCAGGTTTCTTATGGTTCGTATTTGGTTTTGGTATTGTTATTATCGTGCCTTGTTTCCATTCCTGAGGATAATACATATGTTGCAAGCAGAAGTTGTAGATCTTTATAATATATTCATGTATCTCATATCTTAGTTGTTTTATAACATTGTAGGTGATGTGGTCTATACCCGGTGAAGTATTTTTTGTTTTTTGAAGTCTATGATTTGTGTATGATTCATCATTGTTGTCATTGAAATGTCACGTGTTTAGCAATTGTTCGAATCTATTTCTCGTCATTATCTTACCGATTGTTATTCTCATACAAGAAATTTGATTTTAAGAAGTTTGAAGAGTCCCATCCAGAGCAATATATCTATAAATGTTTCCATCTCATTGTGGTTAGTGGAAACCCAAGACTTGGTTTTAGATCTTCGTATATTGGCCCGATTTGTTGTGCGTATAAGTTTGTTTGATCCACCATGTAATCGATTATTTCATCCATGACAAATATTTTGTAAATATCGTATGGATCTTTATCATAAAGATCATACAAATTTGGTTTTATTCCAGTATCCCCCCAAATTTTTGTCGAAGGTTTTTAGATTCGCTCCATCTACAGGCCCCCAAACTATTTCGTGGAAACCATCAGTATCTGATATGTTCGCAGCAATAACATCGTCAATCACTTGATCTATCTAGAATAAATAAAAAACTTATATAATACAAACCAGTTCAATAAGAAAAAAATTTACTGTATCCCTAGGAATAAGAGGAACAGATTCATTCACAGCAGAAGCTTTCCTCGTTTTTTGACATATTTTGGGTTTATCTTAACTCAAAACACTTGTGCTGAAAGAACTTGATTTAGAGGTAGAAATTACGGGTTCACATTTGCTCCTCTTTACAACTGGTAGGAGCACAACATCGTCACTTGAACTATTTTCACTATCACTGGATTCATATTCGTCCGACGAATAAATATCTCCAAATTCACTTTCACGATCCTTTTCATCAGATAAAATTTCCTGCCATATTTTTTCCAAATTCTCTTGTTCACGCTCATATTCTCCCATTTTACAACCTTTCACACCTAAATGCTAGATAGGACTAACATAAACCACCACATATGCATCGGATATTAGACAGGAATGAACTTGCAGAAACAAATAACAGTCATGTGAGGTACATATGAGTACCCCGCCGGTCCCGCACCGCCCCAGCCCGCGAGGTACTTGCATGTACCTCAATTTCAAATGCCAATAAAGCGTCAGCAATCAAAATGATTGCAATAAAAATGGCACCAAGTGTATTTATTCGACTTTACATAAGGAAATGTTTAACAAAAAAATATCCGGGAGAACCCTAAAATCGATTCTACACCGGGACTCAACATGTTAAAGTCTTGTTTTATTTAAATCAGTGTCTCAACAACCTGCGTATAATCATTTGTAAAACTTTATAATCTTAATCTTAAAATGTTGTTTCAGCAATCAATTACCTATATGCTAATACCACATAGTGACCACTTTTTTCGATATCATTGCTATTGGTCTATTTTAATCACGCGACAGATAAGGACATTGCTCTCAATCGTAGGAGTAAAATAAACAATATTTATTTTATTTAGGAAATGATGGCTACACAGCTTTGGGCTCAGGAATTGACTCGGCAAGCCGAAGGCAAGCATCACATCGGTGATTTCCTGCCCCCTGAAGAGTTAAAGAGGTTCATGGAAAAATCAACGGCTGTCAAAGAAGGTCGCCAGCCTAATTTTTCTGACTACAAAGAGTTTAAGATAAAGGAGGATAATATCGGATTTAAAATGCTGCAGAAGCTTGGTTGGTCGGAGGGAGAGGGACTTGGGACTTTAGGTGAAGGAATCGTTGAACCGATAAACAAGTGAGTGTTTTGTTTTAAGGCAGCTTTCCTGTCAAAAAATAATGCATTTCCATATTTGAAACTATAATATTACTGGAATGTTACATTAAAAATAGAAAACAAAGAATTTGTATAGATGGTCAAAGATCAGATTATGTAACGCTAAATTCTGATATTGAAAATGGATATTGAATATAACATTCTTAGAGCTGTGTATTTATCATACACAGCAAAAAAGATTTTTCAAAAAATGCCTTGAAAAAGGAAACTGAAAGAAAATAATAAAGACGCTCATTATTACTATTATTATTACAGGGTGGCCACCTAAAACTGCTTTTCAAATCCCCTGACTGATTATCTTCAGTTTTCCCTGACTAATTTTTATAACTCAAAAGTCTATTTTTTACATTTTATTAATGAAAATTTTGACCGAACATAACAGTTAGTCAGTGTTGACCAATTTATGCATTTTTTTTTTTTTTACGTGAAATAACTTCGATTGACATGTAAGTAAAATTCGCAATGAATAGATAATTTTTGACACTAAGCAAGAATATAAATATGTTAAAATAAAGACGTTTCTCCCCGACAACAGTCACTAATTTGAACATAAAATCAGGGAATTTTAAGAAATATCTTAAAATTCTCTGATTTTAAGTTCAAATTAGTGCAATTTCCCTGATTTCCCTGGCCAACATGAAATTCCCTGACTTTTCCCGGTTTTCCAGAAAAATGGCCACCCTGTATTATTATATTACTGACATTTGCATTTGTCTTGTAGAGCTGTTCCTCGGGAACATACGCAGGGCTTAGGTCTAAATCAGATGGACGAGGATGAGGATGAATACGAGTCTTATAGAAAGAGAATGATGTTGGCGTACAGGTTTAGGCCGAATCCTTTGGTATGTTTAAATGTTGTGCACCGCTAGTTTTGGATTTCTTAGTTATTTTCTTTTCCAGAACAATCCAAGGAGACCATATTATTAATTGCATCAATTAATAATGTCCAAATAGAGCTTATTAATTTAGTTGTTACATTCTGTACCATATTGTATATATATAGATTAAACTGTTGAAATTATAATTTTTTTATGATCACTCTCTTTTCCAATTTATGAGGGAAGGTTGCATGGAAGGAGGGGAAGAGGAAGCTTGTAAAAGTTTTCGACGTGAAAACGTATATAGATGCAACCATCCGACACTATGATAATTAACAGCTCCCAGTGTTTGTAGAAAGGTGAAATTTGAGATGGCTAGTATTCAGAGGACACGAATAACCCTCTAAAACTTCCAATATTCTTACATCATACCTTATAAAAAGGGAGGAAGACAGATGAAGCAATAGGGGTTATGCAGCGTAGGGGATTTAACATGGAACATGTAACCTCAAACTGTCTACACCAAAATGAAAAGCATTTCATTCAAAATAAAACAACAATGAAAGTGAATAGGAAAATGAGGCTTTATGTCGTCCTTAACGGTATAAAGCGATTAGATCACTCGATTTGTGCCATCTAAAACCACTGTTAGAGCCAAGAATATTATCATGATATACTCCATCTCGGTTAAAACTCCTACATGTGCACATGCCCTATAATCAAAACTTATAGGGTACTTCTAATGGACCTAGAAACTTAAAATTTGAGACAGGTAGAGTTAAGGAAGTTATATCGCAAATCACGTTATTCAAGAAAGTCTTGCAGCAAGTTTAATTCACATATCAATAAATATTCTGGTAAAATATGAACTTCATTTACCGTCTGTTTTCGAGATTCATTTGCTCAAAGTTCGCAGTTTTTATCGACATTTAAGATTGCATGGACGACTGATCCTTATTTAAGAATGGTCTCAAAAACGAGACAAATTTAAATTAATTCCTGACGAAGCACGTGTATAAATATCGAGATGATTCATCGTAAAATAAGGTAATGTCAATTCCCTGAAAATTACTGAAATTATTGAATGGAGGGCATGAGTAATAGAGGTGGCAACGTCGCACTATTTCTAATACTTGGCGTGGATATTTGAAAATACTTTGCGTTTATTTTAAATGCAGTATCATATAAGAAGAATTACAAATTTTCATTCCGATTTTATTTATTGTATGTATAATAATATATTTTTCAATTAATTTATTAAAAGAAGTAAAAATATATTGTCATTAGTGACGAGTCGATCAGCTGGTGTCAGAAATTATAAGCGTTGCCAGATCTGTCTCTACTCTCCCTCTCTCTCACGTCCCAAGTTTATCGATTCGCTAACAGATGTCGCATCTCTCGTGATATAACTGCCTTAAATGAAAAATCCTAAAATCATGTTTCCGCATTATAACCTCAAAAATGGGGGGAAGAGGAGGAGCAGTTATCAAAATATGGAGTGTACTTTCAGTGGACCTGAAGCCTAAGTATTCCATATCATTCCAGTGGATCTATAGAAATTTTGGAGGTAGGGAGGCTACTCAAAAGACGACTTCTAGTTAAACCCCTCTTAAACATCCAAAAACACCTATTGCAGCAAACGTGAGCAGTTATGCAGAAACCAAATGCATGCGCACACAGGTGTTGCATATCAGTTTTCGAAACAATAGGTAGGAATTAATCTACGCCAGGCGGCTTCTTCCTATTTGGCGACTTACAATTTCCTAAACATTTTCATGAATACCATCGGCTCCAGAAAGTTTCCATTTGGTTGCATGTCCATGATCTGGTTTAAGTTTAAAGAGCAAGAAGCCCTTCAAGTCAGATGAGACATAGATAAATAATACATTAAAGTACCATGATTTTATCAAGATCCGCGAATTAGAATGTGTTAACACTTTGACTGCTGACGTGATATGGCCTATATGACCTGGTGGCTAACCTAATCAAGCTTGTATTTCTGTTGCACGTGTACTGGTTTTTGCAAGATATGGCCGAAAATATAATCTTTAAAGAAAAATAGAAGCAAAAATTAACCAAAAAAGATGGCGCACTCGTTATGAAATCCACACTTTTTTGCTCATGGCGTCATTGGGCGTTATGACGCTTGAAGGCATTATGAGCATTGAGAGGTAGTAGTGACATGACGCCTCAGCAGTGAATGTATTAAACCATGTCCTCTTCAAATAGATGTCACCATTGCCAAAGCCCATCCATCTTTTTGATTTTCAGCTAGGGCAACTTTGAAATAAAAGATCTATATTTCATAAAATACACTTTCACCTTTATTGTACACAAACATCCAAAACATAAAATGTATCATTGCATGATAGTAGAAACACTAATTGGCTATAATACTACTCAGAGTCAAAATTTAAATTTTTAAAAGCAAAAAATGATTACTAATATAATTCATTGCTTTGGGAAAGAACTTTGCCCATGATGCTTTATGAAAAAAAAAGATAGATATCTGTCCTAGAATGTATATAAATAACTTAATAATTCATTTAAACGCCTGTCTTCAGGGTCCTTTTAAAACACGTTGGTGTTCCCCAAAGCAATGCATATTTATAACTGTAGACACAATAAAGTAAAAATGGAACTCGGATGAGAGTTTCTTGTATGCTTTTTCTGATTCAACAGCAAATAAAAACATATTTTCTGCACCTCCCCTGTAGAGGGGGATGTGCAGCTGCTTTAGGAAGCAGACTAACCGATAATACGTTACAAAAAAAATTAATTTGGAGGCAGTGTTCAGATAAACCTAAGTGGCAGAGAAGTACCAATGTATAGATCACTGATAAATAACAATTTTTGTGCAGATAGTACATTCATACAACTTTTATTATATTTTATTAATACAGAAAAAATACAATCTGAATACCCATATAAACAAACGGTAGAATTGGTTGAAAACCTACCCATATTATGGACTATTCTTATAGTACCTACTTTTTTAAAACTATGACTGTACATTATGGTCGAGGGCCATTTCCGCCAAATGAAAGCTAACAAAAATCTGAAAATTCAAGGGTGTGTAGAAAGACGGGAGAGATCGATTGGCGCAAATCGGAGGTCAGGCGTGCCTTGGTTTTCGAGATATGGCCGCTCGAAGTCACTGGAAGGTGAAAATCGATTTTACCGCTTCCTAAGGCTATATCTCAAAAACGAAACGAGATACAAAGCTGCGGTTTACGTCACTCGATTTCTTTCCCCTTCCTACATACCCTTGAATTTTTTCAGATTTTGCCAGCACTTTATTTTTTTTGCAAAATATCTAAGGTAAAAAACAGGCCCCACATCATCAGATTATAAATTTAATTTGCAATCGTTCTAGTACCAAAAAATGTGGGTCATTTTTGTCTAGAAAAAGTTACACTGATTTATGTGAAGAAATGTCGCAATCGTTGAAATGATGGGTTTTTTGAGGTTATGGCAAAATCCTGACGTGATGGGGGAAACCTTGGATTCGGATTCAGCGACCCCAAAAACGTATAGAAAACACAGTCGATTTTTTTGTGTGTGGCTGTATAATTTGCACAAAAAAAATCTAAAACAATAAACGCAAAAAATACAGACTGGTCTACTTTTGCCCTCATAGGGTGGGGTCACTTTGGGGTCCTACGAAAATGTTTTATGAGGGTTTGATTTAAAAAGGATTATTAATTCATATTATCTGGACATTTCTGAATAGGACACTATATTTTATCGCACATTTACGAAAAAATGTCTTATTCTTGCAGAAATGCTTGGAAAACTTCATGGTCTCGAGGCACAATCATTTTTTTTTGGGATGTCGAACAAATCTGGGAGGTGACAAAAAAAAAATCAAAAGTTATTTTTCACAATTATAAATTTAAATCACCCTAGTACTGTACATGTTCTTCATACATAAAAACTCATTATCCTCAGACATTGATTTAAACGCTTTATTTCTTGAATATTATTTGGTTTAAAATAAATGTCCGTCTTTCGATAAAACAAAAACTGTACCTTGTTTTTTATGATGACTCAACAGTAAGCACAATCTCTAACCAATAATTTATTACACACATCTGAAATTTAACCCTTGCATTGCGGGAAATGAATTCATCAAAAAAAAAAAATTGTGACCGCTGTGCGTAAACCAGATATTTACGCGAGGCTAGAGGCAAGGTTAACTGTGAGAAGCGAACCATAACGCACTTTGTATTATGTTCATAGGGTATCAAACTTCAGATTATTACAATAGTTTGAACCCCATTGCTAGACGGTGATACTAACGACTGTAGAGTAACAAGTTTCATTCAATTTATCAGTGTTATTCGGATTCCCATAAAGAACAGAGTTTAACATATCCAATAAAATGTTAAGTGAGTAAGAATTTTACGATTTGTTAATAAACAGCGTTGAAGAATAGCTTAGAGATCTCACAGAAGACCAAGTCGAGGATTGAAACGTCTCTAATATAGAGAAACTGTAGATGATATAAACGAGTTTATTTTCAATGAAAATAAAACTGATGTACATGAAAAAATAATCAATGTGCAAAATATACCATGAAACAAGAAACAGAAAATTTTGGAAGACCTTTGATGTCGCAGAAACAATTGCTGGAAACGTATAAGCACGCATGCGGCACAGGACAGGGAACATACGAACACGAACAGTATGTTCACAGTCGCACAACGGTATAGTCAGCTGAATCCGATGCCGTAACAATATGTTGCCAACTCTGTAAAGTAAATAATCCGGAATGGATTATTTATTAAACCATATTTAGCCTTTATTACTAACTTGGTCAAAAACGTAAATTATTATGAAGTACTTTTCTTTACCTGTTCACCGCTTAGCGATAATTTGCAGTATACATTTATCACAGAGCTAATTTAGTGTTTCTACTTGACAATTTCAAAAATTGCACTAGATAATAAAACATGCCCTTATCGTTAATGCTAATTTTGAATTAACATTTACAAAATAAAAAAAAATTAAAATAAAATAACTGATATCTTGTTGAAATAAACTGTAAAATATATAATATAAATAATTTACCTACATTAAAAACTAAGTCCTCAGAAAAAAGTCTTGCACCACACAATTGCCCTATTACTTACTTTACTTATTCAGCATCATTTTTAAATGCTGGGACACTTAACTAAAGCAGAGGGTCAAAGTAAATTTGGAATACCGCAAGGGTCTGTATTGGGTCCAACGCTGTATAGTTTATATATTAATGACAAAAGATGCAGTAAAAACCGTTCTATAAATTTGTTTGCTGATGACACGATTTTATTCGACAGTGGAAAAGATATTAACATTATTGAAGATAAATTAAACGAATACCTAATGAGGATGGACAAGTATTTTAATAATTTGAAATCAAATTCCAATAAATCTAAGTGTATGTTAACAAATAGTGTTCGTAGCAATATAAACCAAAATTTAAATATTGATATGAGTGGAGAGAGGTTAGAACAAGTTGCTGAAAATAAATATTTAGGTGTAATAGTGAATAAACAAAATTTTAAAGCACATGCGCAATATATCTATGTTTGCCAGAATAACTGTATATAAGAGTATTATTTCTCATTTTGAATATTGTGGTTCAATCCTATATTTCTTAAATCAGACAGATATACTTGATATCACCTTTTATGGCGTGTGTACGGCTCGAGCTACGCCTTGCTTTAAGATTTGTTCTCACTCATACACATATCGAGAGGTAAGCTATTCTAAGCCTACGACTTTCCACTTATAAAAGTTCCACAATTATACGTTCATCTCTTTCGTTCCTCCATGCGGTTAAACTCGATAATGGGCCAACGTTTGTGCCCACTCAATTAGCATAGCCGTGCGGCGCGTTTTGACTGGTTGATCCGACACTGTTTGTCCCTTGCTTCAGATCATCTTAGACCATACGCATCCCGTAACGCACACGTGATAAAAGGGGATTCAGACTATATACAGGTTTTACAAAAACTTCAGAATCGAGTGATGCGTGTTATTTTAAAATGTAATCAATATACTCCTATACGAAACATGATAGAAACACTGCAGTTTATGTCAGTAAAACAAAGAATATATTACAATACTTTATTTTAGCTTTTAGCCCTATTTTCACCTATAAATTAAAATTATAAATATTGGTGGTGGACTAGGCCGATAGGAGACACCACTTTAAAAAAAATGCGCCAATCGCTCTACCACAAGATGGTCTGGAAACGAGCGCATAATGATAGTAACCACCGATAGTTGTAGATATTCCCGCCTATAACTCCAAGAATATTAATACTACATAAAAACTTGTCTAAACCATTTCGATGGAGAATTTACTTAACTTTAACTTTGATAACCGTCCTTCTTTTGGTAGGACTGTTCAGAACCGAGATATTGGCTAAAAAATTACTTTTGAGCGATATTGCCCCAAAATTAGGAGTGTTCCGGGGGTGCAACAAAGGGGAAAAATTAGCATGTCTAAAGAAGTCCAACAGTAAAATCTTTTCCCCAATTTAAAATCTATCTGACACCTGGCCTACAAATACAAATTTAATATCCTAAGTGGTACCAAAAAAGTTAAGGTCGACTGAAAAACCAAAATTAAAGTTATTGAGATTCAAAACGAAACCAAAGATTAAAGAATCAACAAGATAGGACAGCCGGCGAAAAACCTTTGAGCTTTTAGCAATACCATCATTAACCTCGACATTTACATTGGAGTTATAGAAGAGTTGCCACAATGTGTCAATCACATGGAAAAGGTAAAATTAGAGAGAGAGGACAATAGTTAAAAATCGACAACACTGTCCTAATAGAACGACCGAACTCGGCTGACTGTCAGAACCTAAGGTCACTGGTTGCTTCGTAACATACTCCACATGAAGTATTTCTATGTCCATATGTCAGGTATCTATTTAATTAGGATAGAATTGTTCATTGACAGAATAATTTTGGAACTTTTTGCTATAAAATGGAGAAAAAACAACCACATGCTGCTATCATCGAGGTCTACACGTGACGTAGCACTTGCCGATTCTAACGAGCCAACCTGTCTTTTAGTAAGCTTGGTCAAATTCATTTAGTGCATACCCAACAAATCCCAAAACCGTTTCCGCTGGATGTCCTTTCTCTTTAATTTGGAGTTAACAACGATCTTCGTCTTCTCTGTCTGTCTTGTCTTGTTAATTCTCTAATCTTTGACAAAACTTGCTAACTAGTACCATCTCTTATACACCGTTCAAAGTTTTGAGCACAATTTCACTTCGAAACCTGTAACCGGCTGTTTGTACCCCAGACCTAAAAATAATCAGTGTGATCTTGAACCTTCTGTGAATACGTTTAGTAACACAAACATAAGGTTATCTACTCTTTGTTCATATATACTGGATCAATGAAGTGCTGGCGAGTTTATTTTGTTATGAAGGTTGCATAATTTCACCTTAGCATTTAGGAACAGATTACTATGATTTGGGAAATGATTTCAAACGAAATTTTCAGTTTTAATTATCTCCTGATGATGCTAACGTGGTTAGTGAAACGGACGTCGAGTGTTATGTTCAAGAATTTGGTGTTTGTTGAAACCACATCTCCGGGAGTGTATTACTGTAAACATATGTATTATTATGGTTTATTTTCATGTATATATTCGCAGGGTCTAATCTTATTGAAAACAAAACATGATTTTCTTGTTTATGAAAAATTTTATATTTTGGAAGCTTTATAAATTTCAAATGAACATTGAAAGTTCCACAAAACTTAAGTCTCATGAAATTACATCAAACAGACGCACAACTTTCAATTTCAAATATAAAGTTTTCTGTATCAAAATCTAAATCCTGTTTTAAAGAAAATACTCTGCCCGCATCTCTGATGACCACGTCATCTAAAAACTGTCTGCATTTGGCCACGTTAAAGATGGAGTTGTGATACCACTGATGGCGTTCTGTAAAAGGTATAAAAGTCGGTGAAACTAATCCAAATTAGGTTAAAATCGGATAACTGATAGCAGACATTGGGGTGTCAAATAAAAATTAAACATGCTGTATATAGTATTTGTCCCTTTTACTTGAAAATTTCAATTAACAAATATCCTCATAGTATTTCAAATTTTCTAATACTTTTGAAGACGTCAAACTTCATTTTCTCATCTCCTTTCAAAAATTGTGTGATGCAAAGCTCTTTCCCAAAATCATATAAATAAACTTGTTATCTCCTTCCTAATAGACTCTCCTTTTCTGCAGATCTTCCATATTCTCTGTCATCATAATATGTAAAAAGTTTTATCGAAATTTGTTACCTAATTTTACTGCCATAAACCAGCATAATTTCCTGTTAGGGTAGCCGGGAGGGGGCCCCCCGCTGTGAACAATCTCGTCCCACTTGTGTCATAGCAATGTGTGTAGATAGCCGGAACATATTTTATGTTTTGTATGTTGTCTATGTACTCTTCATCAGGAAACTGAAAAAAAATACCGTAACATAGGCAATCAACAACAAAAAGAATATTTGTCATTCCCCATTTATGCCCCCTTATTCTCTCTCTTATGTAATTTTACCAAAATAGCTCTTAAATATAGTGTACCACGGTGGCATACTAGATCAAAATACTGAGTTACAATTGTATCTCTACTTACTACAAAACCTTTACTCGCTTTAAGTACAACAGTCCTTGAGGAGTTTATGCTAGATTCTAGGTATTTCCCAGCCTTAAGGTCATAGAACATTAGCATGCCCAAACCGGTTCCCACAGTGAGCACGTCACCCTGGAAGCTGGCCGATCTTATACCACATCCTGAATATCTCGAAGATACTTTTTTCACAGCCTAAGAAAATAAAATGTTTTAAAATCTATGCTTTCATGACTTTGTATTATTACTAGTAAGAAATTCGGTAAGTGCATTAATTTCGAGTATTACGCATATAACTATATAATAAACATGCCCCGGATATCATGTCCGACAGAAATGAACTGCTTGTTTACTGAAATACAATACTATAAAAACAAAACTTACAAATAAAATATAAAGTCTCGCAACACATAAGAAATACTTGCGGCATTTACTATTTCATGTCAGAAAAAATGGTCATAAATAGTATTTAAAAGTCTATATAGATAAGTATTACCTAAGGGCCGTTCCCACCGAATCAGATTGGCCACAATTTGGTATTGTAAAGGTAAGGTGTCCACAGAATTTACACAGCGGAAAAACTGTTTACTTCAGGCTGCTGCCGCAGCAAAATATAGTATGTTGTTTAAATTGCAAGAGAAGTATTTATGGATTTTCAATAAAATCACACATGCCTGTAGTTGGAAAGTGGCAGATGTATTAGAGAGTAAAAGGAATAATACGCCAGCAACACAACCACATTTAATAGTGTCAAAAGTATAAGAAAGACAAATGTCGATATTATAACCTATTTAGTACATAAGGATATAAAAGAATTGTAAGGTAATCAGCATGAAGATAAAACCAACATGTTGCTGCTTTTTCTTACTGATACTGTAAGATAAATGAAAGCGGTAGGAGAATTATGTTAGAAACTTATAAAAATGACAACGCTCTTAGAGCATGGCCTTCATCGGTCAACGGAAACTATCTGGAACTGTTGTCCCATCAACTACATATATTTGGTCAAAAATATATTTGTGAAAGCATCTCAGCAGGAACATTCATTTTGGACACGATATCTGGAGTATGATACTAAATGAAGTCAAACGTCAACAGTTTCTAACTATAGAAAGAAGAATCAAGTTGGAACACTTAGATTTTTTAAAATACCACAAGGGTCAAGTCACTTTTATAACACTTCTATAATAACATATTTGACTTATGGCTAGTACTTCATTTCTAGTTTAATCAAAAAAAGTATGGTTTAACTGAAAAATTTCTCTACAAATTTTTTTTAAGAGCAGTGGAGAATTTCCCGACGATTATTCACTATTACACGAAATAAATCTTCATTTCCACATTTAATATTAAAATAGCCCGAAAATGTCCGCGAATCGGCAACACTGCAATACATATACAATAAATAACTGGATAGAAATTATCCGTTTTTTATTCGATTTTTAACAGGGTGAGAAAATTATCCTCCACCTTCCTAAATTATCCGCAAATCGGATAATTATCCGCCAATCGGCAACACTGCTGTCGAATCAATTAAAATTAGTTTGATAGTGTTACCAACCACACAAATTTTAGGGTTAGTTAATCTCAATTTTGAAATGAGGTTTAGTATACTGAAAAACATGTGTGGCGCTAACCCAGTTGAAAATGCTGGTTAAAATTTAAACTCGGTCAGTTAATCTAAATTTTAACCCGACACTGAGAAACTGGCTGTTATTTTGCTTCATATCTGTAGTCTGTATGACAAATTTATGCGTATAAGTGTTAAAACTGCAATTTTTTTTCTTTCGTAGATAATACGTATCTTAATGAAATAAGAATTATAAGGTAGAGTGGGGGAAATGTGATAATGGAAAAAATGTGATCATGGGGTAAATGTGACCTGTTTTAAAAAGTAAATACTGCCATTAATATATCAGAGGTGGACACAGACTCCTGCCTTCAAACACAAAACTGCAATTGTTCAATTGGCATGTTGTACAGTCGCCACATAAATATTATATTTACACATGACCTAGAAAAAGTCAGGTTCGTAGTCCATTCATGATAAATAAATAATTAATAATTATAATTTTACGTTTGTTAATATATTTTCTTCAATAAAAAACTAAATTAGCACACTTTTTCTGTATATTTATACATTTACCCCATACCATTTTTCAAACTTCTGATGAGAAATAGTAAAGCACTATCACATTTTCCCCAAAAACTGGCTATACTGATATTCTCAAGTAATATTACATATTTTTTTTCACATTTTTAATGTAAAAGGCCGTAATGCATTCATTCAGTTTATAATTCTGTTTTTTAAACTCCTTATCTATAAAAAGGAGAAGTTAAATAATATTATTGGTCCAAAATCGAAAAAGTTGCAAAGAATGAAGATATTCTTTGCTAGTATTTTTGCAGTCTCTATTGTCTCTAAGATTGTTTTATTCCACTGGACCCTATGCACTTTCTATAAAACATTTTCATTGTATTTAGCAAGAAGGTGGCTGCATTTCCGTATTAATTAGAAATAACATGTACAAAAATGCAAAATCTAAACTTCTTCGTACCTGTAATGTTCGACAATCCAGTAAAAGAGTGTAAGACCTACAACCTATGGCATATAATCCTGAGTCTTGTACAGCGAGGCAGACGTTTTCCTGAGATGACGGCAGCTTCCTTGACAATTTTTGTTTGAACGTTTCTGCACTCCAAATGTGAATGTAACCATTCAGGCTCAGTGCTGCTATTTCTTCGTACCTTTTGTTAAACGTGAGCGCTCTAACCTAAAAACATAATACATAAACTTAGTTCTCTGATGGAGAGATTATCTAGCCTTTCAATATAAATTAGGGAAATATATACAGGATCAGCAAATTACAAACCCGGATGCAATATTGACTACTGACAAGAGCCGATTTGAGACGTAAAGATTTCTGACGCGTGGCGAATACCAGCTGTGTTTATATTCAGCATAACCACTTTTGGTAGAAATTACTTTTTTGGTACATTTTTTAACATTCTACAATGATTTTTAGTACAAGAGAAATCTTTAATATTACTGGATATTAGCTCTTCAGGGCATCTTTTGACAGTTTTCTAAACTTAGTGGAGAATTGAAATTTATTTATAAGCACTGAGTTAATGAAAAAGTGAAAGAGATGTTTTACATGTCAGATTTTATGTCTCTAATTATCCTTGTCGACGCCCAAATTGTAATTGTGTCATATGTGGCTGCGTAAACCAGTCTGAGAATTACTTCATTCTTAAATTGAATGGACTATACTAATTATCATTGGCACCCCCGAGCAGCACTACAGGTAGTGCTGTAGCATTAGCATTCGCTCTGGAGGATGTCAAAACCACTCATCAATACATACATACATCTGCCGTAAGAATGAGATTGTCTACGCATATGTGCAAAATAGTTGATACCAATAAATAAATTTTTTAAATACCTAATGGAGCAGTAGCACCATATGACTAACATAACCTTGAAGTTTACGTTTTTAAAAACTATTCTTATTTTTAATGTTTTTATTCACATTTCTAGATTGAAATCAGTGGAACAGAAATAAACTCTCTCATACAGAATACATGCATGCATTGCTGATTTTAAAGAATGTACTGATATTTGCAGATTGGAAATCCAAATAATTAGCGTTTTATTAAGTCTGTTTTTAATATTCAACAATATTAAAAAATTGTATGTATTCTATGTGAAAGGGCCTTATTGATGTTACACTGGTTCCCATGTAGAAAAGCGAATATAAACATAAAAAATGAGAATATACCTACAAAAACCTAAAATTTGAGGTTATGTTAGTGATACGGTGCTACTCCTCCCAGTGCTGCCAATAGTGGTGTAATTGGGTAATAAAGGAATCTCAAACAGCAAATTAGTAGCGGAGTTCAAAATTTAAATAGCACAGTACCACAGTACTACACTACTATGATAGTAGTGAATATTTGTAATATTATGGACATTGGTATAGTAAGACAGTTATTCGAAATATATTTGTTATTTTTGCTTTCTGTGTAATATCATCCTTAATGGATAAGGTACGAAAGATGTCTTAAAGTTCAGTTTTTGTTATTATTTCATTATTAAAATATTCAAACCTTATCTTGCGTTATTTCAAGTGTTATTAGTGTCACTACGTATTTTGTTTGACTGCAACTGGCATGTGTTCAGTGCCTCTGCTTAAATTGTTTTTTTTTTCATTCTATACATGGGTATCCGGCATGTCCCTAAATTGTTGTTTTTTTTTTTTTTTTTATAAAAACCGATACTACTAGACTAATCAAAATCTTTATTTAAAGAAGTAAGTTTTCTTGGGGTGTAATGCGATGTAATTCTGGAGAATCACGGTTTAATTTAGCCAACATCTGTTGGCAACACTGACTGCTCCATTGAAGTGGATCGTCATCAGAATTCAGATGGTGGTGATGTTTTTAAGTCGCCCAGTAGTAGTGATAGTAATTTAACTAATATTAATTAAAAAAATGTTGCATCCTATGCAAAAAAGAACGTTAAATATACAACTTTTATAAACTAACAAGGAACACACATTCTACACACACAGTTCATGCTGAGTATACGAAATTAAAGGGTTAGTTGTTCAGGTTAGGCTAGTTTTTCTTTTTTGCAGAAGTCTCCGAGATATTAAAAGTTTCAAAAAGCTCTGCATATAGGCAACTCTTTTTTTATTGTACTAACTGTTATTAAAATTTTAAACAGTTTTAAGGTTTGATTACCTGTTTTGCAGATGGCCACAGGATCTTTTTGCTGTATTACTTGTATGAAAAGTTTCAAAGTATGTTACTACTGGACGACTTAAAAATATTACTGCCATCCGGATCCGAAAAGCAGCAATATTTATTTATAAAATTAATTTCTCCGCTGTGCCTTGTGACACCAATATTTCTTGTGTTTTGCATGCATGTACTGATAATCTCATCCTTATGGCAAATGTATCTATCAAATAATGGTGGTTTGGTAAATAATATACTACTTTTTATGAAAAACTATTTTTTTTTGCAGCGCATATAAGATGCATTAAGCACTTTATGAATACAGCTTCCGACATGTCCAAAGTTCGAGATATTTTTAGTATTTACACTGACAGAAAGTTCATTAGGGTAGAAAATTCTTCTTTTTTTTGAAAACTATGCATTTATATTGAAAACTGACTTCAGGTTCGTGTTCTACGGCATTTTTAGAAAAAAAAGCTTACTTTTTGAGAATTACGACAATCCTTAACTGAAATGGCAGGTATATGGCGATGCCTAGGAACTTCTTGTTTAGTATCAAACATGTCAGGGGTGATTCTCCACAAAGCCATTTTGGTATCCCTCGAACCTGATACCAAAAATTCATCGTCTAACCAACACATATCAAATACCTATAAAAGAAATGTGGTTTGTTATATTAAATTTATAAAAAATACTAATTCTTACCCAATCCCTATGTGCATTTTCACCAACGCAAACGGGATCTAATGTAGGCAACCTATAAATAGCAATATCACAAGTGTTTCGTGCGCCTGTAGCCAGCAGCGTCCGAGAAGGGTTAATTTGTACGGAATGAATTCCACATTGTTGTTGCTCATTACCTAA
This sequence comes from Stenurella melanura, assembly GCA_963583905.1. NCBI lineage: Eukaryota > Metazoa > Arthropoda > Insecta > Coleoptera > Cerambycidae > Stenurella > Stenurella melanura. Next base: position 102,556,314 of record OY757317.1, read on the forward strand.
TAAGTCTCTTTTACTCAATAATGAAGGTATTTGGTCTATTTTGTGTGTTACCACGTCATACACCATCAACTGAAAATGTCTGTAATTACTTTTAGGTACTATGTTGCTCTCACCTTGTTTGTAAAATTATTGTTTATAAAATATTTATCTATTTCCAACTGGTATCTTACCACATTACCTTATTGCATTTAGTTCCAAAAACGACTTGCCGATCACTTAACCATTGCGAACAAAAAACTTTGTTCATATTACCTAAACTTATCGGGGTCTCCTTAAACATTTCGTGTGTTAGAATATGCCGACTACCATAATCACTAGCTACAGAAGAAACCTTCGTATTTAGTATCTCACGGTTTCTCACATAGTCCACAAAATTGTAAGAGGTACTTAAAATCTCCTTTTGTACTGAAACAGGTTCCTCTTCACTATCACTGTCCTCGTATGTTATAAAATCCTCAGGCTTATCTGGTTTTCGACTCTGCTCTAGTTTTAAAGCCTTTATCTTGTTCTTTCGTTCTTCCAGTCTGTGAGTCATAGAACAGGAAGGCGAACGACCAAAAACAGGCCTCATTCGCGTTTTGGACATTTTATCTAAATTCCTTTGTTATATAATTGAACCCTACTTTCACTACACCCGATGTTTATTAAATGTTAAAACGTCAAGGCACAACATGCTGTACCTTATATTTACTATCTTAAAAGCGATTTTAAACAAACTTTTTGAGAGAAAATTAGTTTAACAACAAACATTAACCACAATCTGTCAATAATTTGAGATTTTGGAAAGAAGGCAGGATAACAATAGTTATTGAATAGTCGAAATCCCAATGAACAAATGCGTATCGATAAAATGGAAAAGAGGATAGATGATGTTCATTAAACCTCTTACTCAGTGTTGCCAATAGTAGCGTAATTGTACGGCATGCGTCTTCGATATAACTTCGAATAGCGGGGGTGGCATTCCTTAGAAAATAATATTATTTATTTGGAATATTATTTGGATATTTGGATTAGTCTATGGAGCTATTCCTTGCATTAAAATTTTTCTCCACTAAAATTTCGAAAAGCGGGGGGTGATATTTCCTTTATTATTCCTTACTATAACAGTTATTATCTTTCAAAAAGCAGCGAGTGGTATATATTGTCACTAAAAAATATAAGTTGATTATTGTAGAAAATACAGAAATTACAATTTTATGCTGATTTTGCCTGCCGTCCCTAAGTAATTTATAATAGAAAGTTGCATATTAACTATTTTTGTCCACGACTATTAAATAATATACTCATTATGTATGTTTTTCCTCAATGATAATGCTATCCATTATTCCCTGCAGTGAATAATGATTTCATTATTCACTGATTGCAATGAATAATGAGGACAGTCAGTTGTTTATAAGAAATGACATTAGCGACTTTTTACTAAAAATTTAAAATGTCAAAATTGCAGCAACCAAGAGACAAGTGTTGTCTCTCTAAGTTTTCTAGGAAGCACTAAAATGGTAGAGGTGCTGAAGAGGTACTTTAATTAACACTAAAAAACTACATTAGTAAGTTTTTATCAAAGCATCGTCTATTAGCATATTAACATTGTTTTTGAAACCATTTACCTACGTGCCTAAAAACAGTATTATTTCATTAGTAAGCCATGACAATGTGTCAAAGCGTAGTTCTGTAATTGATTTGAAACGTCAAAATTTGTGCGATTTCAACGCCAACGTTATTTACAATAATTTTACATATTATAGGTACTGAAAAGAGTAATAGAATTAAATAAATTGATACTGACAGTGAAAACGAGATTTATTTGACACCGCCAGAGATAACGGAAGCTGCAAAAATCGCCTCATTAAACTCGTTGCCCGAAAAATCGAAAAAATTATATATGATGGCGTATGAATCTTTCTTAAATTGGAGAAATGAAATGAACATGAATGAAATAAATATTAAATATTTAATAGTCGTGGACAAAGTATAGTATTCTACTCGCATATAATGACTATTATTATATGCTGTTATAGCATTTGCATTTATAATGAACTTTTATCTACTCATTTTAGATATTATATGTTTTGCTTTACTGCTTTTGTCAAATCAAGTTTTTTTATAATTTTCAAATTGACACTGGATTAACTATAATAATAATTGTGCCAAAAACTGATGAATTCGATTAGTGTAGTGAAGATGAACTATTGTTATACAGTGATAAAGTATAGTATATATTCAACTTGCGATAATGGTAATAACTTACTTGATTTGCGTGAATGTAATTACTTGCATTATTGCTTGTTAAATAATAGAGGTATATACTATTATTATTATTCTTCATTTCCAAATATACTTTATCTTATTATATATCCTACAGTGGGTTATTATTTATGCAACAATAAGTGTAGAAAGTGATCTTTTTCCACGAATAGGATTTTTTTTATAATCCCATGAGTGATGACGTGATGAGAGATGACAGAGTAGTACACACGAGTTACACGCAATAATTTTTCTAACATATATATGCATAAAATAAAACACAAACAATCTTCTTTTCATAAGAGTGCCTAAGGTGAAATGATATAGACAAACCTTTTAACTGAAAAACACTACTATTTTTTTACTTTTAGCACTACACAGAGTCTGAACAGTATTATTATTACTATTATTAATAAGTACTTTACACATGGTAGCAGAAAGAATGTTATATGCAGCCTATAAGAAATGAGACCTTCATGACCGTTATTCCTTTCCTCGTTGCCTAAGTAGCAATTATTTATGGCTTCCCATTTTTGAGGATTTCTAATTCGATTATGAAGCATATTTTCTTTAATTTTTAAATAATTGCTTTTATTGAATAACATACGAAGTCAGCATTATTTCTTTATTACAACCTTAATGACAATCAAACAAGGTAAAACTTAAACTTTTATTGTTTGTATATACAGATAACCTTCCTTAACTTTAATCGACAACCCTTCATGATAACGTAACTACCAAATTTTTTTGGGCGTCCACACTAGGTGTCAGCTCTAGCCCCTTTCTATCACTCTTCTCTGTTTCGTCCACTGTGACCTGACTGGCAAGCAGCATGCTCATCATTCCTTGTAGTGCAGCCAATTCATTCGAGAGCTGTGTTTCCTGGTTAAGCAATTCTGACAAATCAACAAATAGTTTTCCAACTTCAGGTGGTAGCATTGTAATATTATCCTCGTAGGTATCGATAAGAATATTGGCAGCATCTATCAGCACCCTAGTAAACCTGTAGTTTGTTATATTACGAATAAAAAATCTTAGTATCCGTGCTAAGGACTTTTTCTCCCTACCCTGGTAAGCCTTCTCTAGTGCTCTTCTGCGTATTAACTCCTGTATTACGGATACGGTAACCTCAGGACTTTTATTAGCAATATATGGTAATAGTACACAGTCTAGTGCCTTAGAATACTCAAATTTCCTCAAATGGTGATCATGCTTACTTTCTTTTTCTTGTTTTAAATCCGGAACGACTACATCTACAGTAGCCGAATGTGAATTTGATGCAAAGCGATATGAAGACAGCTTTTTATCAGGTTTTTTCTCTGCTTCTTCCTCCCTTCTACTTATCGACACCAAACCGTCAACCAATCCTGCCACTACAGTATCATCATTCTTTGACACTCCGAGACTTAAAATACCATTAGGAAAGTCCAATGTGTGTACGGTTTTGAAAGTAGCTATATCATATATTTTTACATGTCGGTCTAAACTTCCTGACAACAATCGTTTGTTGTCTGAAGCCAGTCTGAGACTGGTTATTGTCTTATGATGCTGAGAGATGCTACCCAAGAGTTTGCCTCCTGCTATTGCATCCCAAATTTTTATATCTGTACCACCTGCAGATAAAAATATACTTCCAGAGGGTAAGAACAACAATGATTCAACAGGACTTCCATGGTTAATACTTATCACTTCTTTTTCTGTACGTGTATCATACATTTTCACGATATTATCATAACCACCAGATAGTACCATATCTGGTACTGCGGAACAAGTAGCTCCTGCTCTTATATAATCTACATGGCCTTTATAAGAGATAATATCTTTCTCTGTAGGTATATCCCAAATTTTTACACTCTTATCATCAGAAAATGAACATATTTGAGGTTTGCTGTGCATAAAAAACGTCCGGTGAACGGGAGCCGTATGGCCTTTAAATAACCTAAAAAATATTTATTTTGCACAAAGTTATGGGGATTTATTTTACTATATCTTACCTCAATAAGCTCTTTGTTGATACATCAAATAATTTTACATTAGTTTCTTCTCCTCCAGCACAAATTAAGCGCCCGTCAGGTCTGAACACAGCTCCATAAGCATTTTCTCGAAACCTTGATAAATTTTTCACAACTAGTTTAGTGACTGGATTATAAACTTGAACACGGACAGAGCAAGTCACTGCGAAATAATGTGGTTCAATGGGAGAGAAATCTATGTAATCTATAGGGCCAAACTCTTTTACTAGCACAGGTACCTACAAAACAAAAATTTAATTCATTTTATGGGTTGTCAACGTTAAAAATACTTACCCCTAGTTTTTTCCAATAAATGTAGTCTGGTGTAATATCAGGGCCACTCTTTTGGTAGATTTTTGTATTTAATTTCTTAAAGGGTGGCATATTTTATTTTTAGGTTATATTGACCAAACACGCGTGTTTACACTGTTTACGTTTATGGTGTTTACATTGGGTGGGGGTAGTCTGTGATTGGGTTACCCTGAGAGGGTTACCGTTTTCACTAACCTAAAATTAAATTCTACTAGAAATCTGCCGCCATCTGGCGTCGGGCGGCAATATTATGAAACAATTGTAGTTCTTAGTTGTTCGCCGTGAGTTAACACCGCCATCGCTAGATGGAGCAGAACTACATTTAAACAAAAATAGCAGTAATGAAAACTAGACATTTATTCAAATAAAATGAAACGTTTATGAAAATAACAAGCAAACAAAAATATTACAATATTTTTAACGAAAGATTCATACCTAAATACCCTGTACTTATTTAATCAATCTAGAAATGGGAAAAAAGCGTAGTATGTCAGAAACAAGTTTAAACTTAGTATAGTCATAGTTTCCTAATTCCGATATTCCTTGTTAATTCTATTGCGGCATCTATCGGAGATGGCGGAACTTACATAAATGACTGTAGCAGTTGTCTTTACAGTTAGTTGATTGAGTTCGGTACTATTCCAGTAGGTGTCACTTAGGTTTCTTGCTTAAAATATCTTAGATGGCGATAAAATTCAGTATTAAAACTGGGACTCAGAAAATCTACTGAAACCTACTAAAATTATTAACTCGACTAAAATTCTACTGCCTACCCTCATTTTTCTAGAAAATCTACTAATTGAGTAGGCAATCTACTAAAAACGGCAACACTGATTTGCTTGCATTAAGTTCATAGTATTTTTACATATGCATATAGGCAACCAATAAAACAGATTCTATACTACATTCTCTCACGTCTGGTTGCCTATACATCAGATGATGCACCAATTTCTTATTTTCCAAGACTGAATATCCATTATACATAGTATATTTAGTGCTAAATTTATTTTTCTCACTATTTTGAAAAACGTTATTTTTCTTCATAGTTATCCGTTTTAAACACTTATTTTTGTGAGAATACTATGAGCGATTGTCACGTCTATTAGACTTATTGCAACTGAGTCCATAATTCTATTTAATAAACGATTTTTTAATAACTTCAATACGAATCCCTTACCGAGTAAATATGGTATTGACATAATGAAATAAATGTCGCAATCATTATACTTTGCATAATGCAATGATACATATGCGTTATCGAAAAATCTATATAACAGGTACACGCCCATAACATTTTTTTCTTGAGATTTGAAAAAGTATTTGAACCACAAATATTTATTTTTTTCTTTTATTTGAACATAATATTAATTTGCCAGTATCACTAAATAACTAGTTTCCCGTACTATGTATATTATCTAATTTCATTTGGATAGTTTCAAGTGTGCTGTACAGATGTAAAAGCTCTTCTTCGTCCAATTCGACAGTAACGTTTTCTTTTTTACTAACATCAGCTGCTTTCGTCAGTTTAAACTGCACTCTTGCTTTTGGCATAATTTGTTTGTTACAAATTTGATCGGCTGTTTGTAAATTTAATTCCCAAGCGATGTGTTCTAATTTCATTCGATTCTCCAAATCACCCACATCCTTCTTAAGTTCACTGGACCACAACTTCACGAATTCCTCTGCCTTTTCTGGGTCAAAATTTAAATTTTCTACTAGTTGTTTCTGAAGAAACGTAGGTTTGAGTATAACTTTGCTAGCTTGTTTAAATATGTATGTGATGCTTTGAATAAGCAATTGGAGATTTTCATCTGTTAACTTCAGCGAGTCTTTTAATTTTGTTAGTTCTTTTTCTGTGAAGAGTTCATCGTCCTTTGAATTTATTATATGCGATAATAGAAGTTGGAATTTTATTGTTGCGAGAGAGTTTATTAGAGTTATACCATTCTTCAATCTAAAATCATTTCAAATCAAACATGAGGAAACAGGAAACATGATTTAAAATAAAAATAACCTTGCATTTAGTGTTATCCATTTTAAAGACATTTCTCTTTCTTTGTTTATAAATTTTAATTTACTTTATAGGTTAGATGTTGTAATGTTGTTAGTTTGTAGACAGGGAATGCCAAGAAGGATGAACAGGAAGGAGTGCTCAATTTTAACCTTTGTTGGACAAAGGACCGACATTTTCTGACGTCATTGTAGAGCGATTAAACAATCTGGGTTTACCAAAATTCACTCTGAGCGATTTACAAGTATCATTCTCTTTTTCTAAATAGTTACGGGTAACAAGGACAGAGGTAGTGAACTGAGCCAGAGAGAATGACTGAGCACTCTGAGTGAATTGTCGTAAACTCCTAATTTGGATGAAAACTATCATAGATCATAGATACTATTAGCATTAGCATTTAAATTCATAGGCTTTTGTATTTCTCCTACTAATACATTTGGTTGAAGAATTTTATGGTTTATGCTCCTAGTATTTATTTTGATGAATCTCGACTATTTTATTATTCGTGTACAAATCTGAGAGGAATACTTTAAAATGTCAATTTTGAGGTTATTTTGCTTGCTTTGTCTTGATTGGCCATCGTCTTATTAAGCACTCCTTGTTTTATCCTTCTTGCGTTAACTCTACTCAACTTGGCGTGGCACTCTATGGAATAGTCCGGGAATTTCAAATAGTCATTTCCTTTCAAATCGTTTTCATACTTTATACAAAGATTAGAGGTTAATTCTCTAATCTTTGCTTTAGGTAAACTATTCCAATTTCATTTTTATTTCCAGGAACTGGTGACTGTGCAATTCTTTGACTAGGAAAGATAGATGGTGAGGACTCGTAACAGCGCATAATCGCCACGCTAACAAGTTGTGCCTAAGACGCCATTGCGGTGGTGGCATACAAACGGTACAGAGCAAAATGAAATTTTCCAATAGAAGTGATTTATAAGGGATTTAGTGCTAATTTATGTAATGTACCTACATGATGGTATCATATTCTATAAACTACTGTAAAAATCACAGCGGAAAAAATTGAAAAGAGTGACGCTTTGCAGGTTAAAGTATATGCAGTTTTCACTTTACCTAGTTAAATTAACTGTAGGCCTATTATTTACTTAATTATGTCGGTGTGCATGCAATGATAATGAGAAGCATAGTATATCATTTTCTGGTATGCAATTTGCACGATATTTGATTGAAATTTTCATTCATATTTTCTTCATTGAATATAGAACAGTGCATCCGAAATTACACTTTTTCCATGGGCGTAGGTATATCGATTATGGTCTTAATAGTCTGTCTTATATTATATAGAATGTAGAATAAATTCTGGTATGTAAGATATGAGTAAATATATTTATGATAGTGAATATTAATTGTATTATTATGAAGCTGTTTTTGGAAAAATACCAGTTTTGTATCGTTTTATTCCTTTGATGTGATAAACTTGACAGCTACATATTGTACATATGTTCCGCCACTCGCGCTTGCTCTCTGGTGGCAGGCGGCTTCACCATTGGCAGTAGCGTTACGACTCCTTACAATATATATCTTTCCTACTCTAAGGTGCAATTTAACATAAATTTTGCTTGGTCGAAACTTCACGGATAACACTACAAACCACAGAAGAGGTCTTCTAGGCTACCACTAGCGCCCTTGCGAGCAGATCCTGCACTAAATTGAATGCTGACAGGAAGTTTTTCAAGTATATATAGCTTTAGGAGTAGAAAAGGCATTTGTGCGCCTTGAAGAGTTACTGCACTGAGAGACACAGTATTCAATTTAAAACTCATTATTTATTGCATAAAGTAGGAAGAACTGGAAAAGTGCGTACAAGCTTACTCTAATTTCGACATGTAAACAGCTGCGAACTTGGGCTTTCTAGGCAAGGATACAGTAACCTAAGAATTATAGCGCTTTGCCAATGTAATTTATTTGAACAAAAGATCCTTATTTTGACAAGGAGATCTGCATTTAGGAAATCTGTACTTACTGACAAAATGCATTCGGTACATTCAGTTAATATTTTAAGATTAACAATTTAACATACAGATTGAGCCAGCCAAATACGGACACAGATGTAATGTGTCCAGTTGACTTTCGTTTGCCAGAAGCCGATTTAAGATACGACGATTTCTGATGCTCGTGGAATATACCAGCTTGTCTCTATATATATATGCGTAGCTATGATACCTCCTCCCCGCATTGCAGCACTATTCATTTTACTCTGAGAAACCGCGCAGATGTGTTCTATAAAATTAAATTTGCTTATAAGCAATACACGGATGTAAATAATTGAAGGACTGAATGAGAGAATTATTTGCACTGACATCCGCAAATAGGCCTGTATCTTCTTTGTCCACATTGCACAGAGTGATTCACTAAATTTTGAAGAATACTTAGAAGCCACCTGTAATTATGATGACAGAGAAATGCCAAAAATAATGATTTGTGCTACCATCAAATGTCAGAAGAAGTTACTATGGACTGGGACACTGTCTTTTTCAAGAGAGGGATATTTTTGAGCAGTTGTTTTAATAATTTCTATTTGAATTTAATTTTTTTAGTTTCCTTAAAACCATGGAACTACTGGAACAGTACTAATCGGCTACCGTCTCGGTCTTTCGCTCTTACCTGTCTACCTCCCTCTCGATGTACAATCCACGCATCACAATAATGCCTTTAACAGGCAAGCGTCAATTGATAATATATGAAGTGTTCACCACATTTCCATTATCCGGATGGTAGTTTAAATGACTGCTGCCAACATAGAAATTTAAATAAAATATAGAACTAAAGAACCAAACCCTCTATAACGGATTCTTATTTAGTGTGGAAGCATCTCATTGGTCTATGAGGCGGCAGAATTGTTTGAATGATGTAGGTAGTCAACAAAATGTTATACTTAAACTAAATCCAATTAGTTTGCTGCAAATAAAGACAATATTCCACCATAAAAAGATCCACTTCAATTACAGTATCTTATCTGTAAAGTAAGAGTTATATACTGCAGACTCAAACAATATGTCAGAAATTTTGTTATACGTTTCTACACACTAAAAATCTAGAGAAGTGTCACTCGCAATTAATTTCAACTTACATGCCGAAAAGTTAAATTTACGTGATTTCCTTTCTATCCAGAACATTCCTATAGTAGCTGCCAAACTTACAATTAATCGACAATCACTTTATATTTTTGTACTATACAGGGTGCGCCAAAGTTCTGAATTTGGTCGATTACGGCTCTATTTGAAATGGTGGAAATATATTGTTTATAGATTATTTTCTTGATTTTCAATTCTGAATAACCAGAAAATATGTACAATTATACAGGGTATTCCGTTTTCGTTGTCCGGGCAACAACTTCGTTATTTTAAATGGAACACCCTATATTTTTTTCCTTTATCGAGTTACCCATCTAATTATATTCATAACTGTATTAAGGTGGTAGGTACTTAAACTGAACCGTTTACGATATAAAAGAGATTTATTGACAAAAATTGATGTTTGCGGATAAGCTTTTGAGTACCTCTGATTTCATAGACAAGAGAGTTATCAAAATTCTGCTTATACTGTTATGTTGGGCATATTAAGGGCTAGTAGGGTAGAAACGTTATTAACATTAATCTTATACAGAGTGCTGAAAAAATTGAGTTTATTTTTTTGCTAATAAAAAGGGCCGTAATTCAATTTTTTCAAATGGGACGTACTATTTTCAGTTCTGTCATCTAATGAAGTGTTAAATTATCTTTCCACTGATATATCATAGTAGGTATTTATCTTTAAGGGTTGCATAGATATTAAGGTTAAATATCTGTCTGACTGAAATTCACATAATTTTACATCACATTACATCACATAAATTAACTTTGACAGTATGACTTGTTGTTTGTCGTGCAAACTCAACTTTTACGAGCTGGCACGACAATCTTCAAAGCATACTGCTCATGGTGGCTCATGTAGACAGAGAGGTGATACCACAGTAGAAAGAAGACCAGTAGTCCCACTTACTCTTGAGATTTGTTGTACTCGATTTTATTTTTTATGAATCCACTGCGCATCCGATATTTGTATCCCACGGCCATCCACATATACACTGGTCGAGGTAGAAAATACTAATAAACTGGCCAACACTTGCAATGACACTAAATTTTGGTTCGAAGATATTATATCCTTGGCAAATATTTTTTTGGACATTGGATTTAATGTTTACTGATTAATCAATAAGTGACGAATTAAAATTTGACCTACCTTTACTTAAATTTATTACACAACATCCGCGTCTGACGTCACAGACTGAAAATGTATGACTTTATATTATTACCAAGGGGTCAAGCACCTATAAAAATTTGTGTACGGCTGCCGAATAGGCCGTGAACTATCGATTAGGCTGCTGCGCCTGCCAATTACATTAACTGCCATGTCAGGAGATTACCTAAAAGTTGTACAGCGATGCCGACGGTGGAACACAAATGTGTACAGCTTGCTACAAATAGGTGCCTGCTTGCAAATAAATGATGTGTTAGAATTGCAACTAACTGATATAGGTTATTGTCTGTTATACAAATTGAGTAACAATAATAATATCTCCTGTAGCAAAACAAAAATAATTTAGTGTGAATGTATGCAACCCGTTTGACAAAATTTGTATAGGTTGTTGCCTATGGCGGCGGCGCTATGCTGGTATCTAAGTGCACTTGGAAATGAATAGGTATTGCAAAAATTGCCTCTTTTTTGATGAACACTACTTCTTTTTTTGGTGACTTTTTTCCAGGCTGACTTCCTGGTGAGAGAGCACTTTCTTAGAGATAATTGTCTGGTCAAGTCTGCTAGTTATATACCTTTTTGGTTCTAGTAATAGTTATATATTGCTGAATAATTTTTATTATTGTGCCTGGTCATTTTTATAGGTATGTATATTGTTTAATAAATGTATCTAATCATGTTTGTACTTTTTACTTAAATCTTTTAATATTTTTGTAGCTAGCGACTAATAAATCTACTAAAAGAACTGGGAACGTAATTATACGTAATTAATACTAATGACCAGATCCGACTCTAATAATGTATGCATATTTTTTTAAAATTTTTACATCTCTACCTAATAATTGAAGGCTGGAGAGCGGATTAGTTTTTTAAATAAAACTAGGAAACTAATTAAATAATTTATTCAAGTTAGCCAGTACCAGTACTTTATGAACGTCAAAAATACATACAATTGTACATTACATCATACAAAATCAAAGTAACAAGCACAAAATCACAAAATAGTATATGATGCAACAGGCACAAAATGATGCTCACCTTGCATGAGTATGGAAGTTTGCAAGAAGAGTCGAGGGTGAATTCTGCAATTGACACTAGGGCAAAGTTACCATTTTGTGTGAGTTGCATACTACAGTTTTTGTACAACATATTGTCTCTGTTTAATATACTACAAACATTGATACAAAGAAATAATTCATTACCTAAAAAAATGCCGTCAGAAACAAACTGTTGACATTTTATCACTCCATCAGTGGACGTGAAAGAGTCATTTGAATTTTCATGAAGTTTGATAGTCGCTGTATAATTGTCATCGAAAACTTTTGAAATTTAATGTAATGTTGGGTTTTCGGACTGCTAATTTTTGTTGTAAGTCTTCCTGATCTGTCGGACTTGTAGGACGTTCAAAGCCAATCATTCCCTCACCTGCCTCGTTACCTAAATAATAAAATTAAAAATTAGTGGAGTTTTTAAATATTTGTAGGTACGATACACATATATATTCACATTTGTATTTTTGTGGAAAAATTTTAAATTTATGTCGGCAGTTAAAGTCCTCTATAAAACAATTACAGATATTCAAAGTTAACAGTATTACTGTGAAGTCTTTGGTGATGATTTAGATCTTGAAATTAATGTGATATCTTCTGGAAATAAGTACTCTAAAACTTAGACCACGTTAACCACTTACAGCCTTCATATTATTCTATTTGGTGCCGTTATGATACATATAAATATTGTATACATACCAAAAGCCTCATGTTCATCTTCAAAAGATAATCTCCTAGGATAATATGTTGAGGGACCAGGAGCATCAAGAACATTAATATCTTTTGAAATACTAGCAGGTGTTCTATCCATTAATGTTACTTGTGATAATAATTCTAAAATTGGAAAAGTAGATAAGTGTTGCAAGAGAATTACAAAGTATATAAGTACCTATATCTTCAACATCTCCTGTAGAATCATCATCAGAACTGTTTCTTTGTCCCTCGTATAAAACACTGTTGATTTCAAATATAAATGGAACTGCGTCTCTTTGTAGGCGATTTTCTTGAATACTCAAAATGTAAACTACATATTCTAAAATGTTCATATGTTGCAGTATGTTGAATTGTAATTATTCAAATCTGAATTTTTTACATTTGCTTTCCATAATAAGCACCTAAAATATAAAAATAATACATATAATATGTATATATGGGGTAGGTATGTACTTTAATCACTGATATAGTAGGCATAGTATTAAATCTATAACCCACTAAAAAATATCAATATGCTATGGTCAGAATAAGTTTAATTATTTTATAAGCAAACAGATGGGTATATATATATTCTCCTCTTATTTTGAGCCATAACCGCTAATACCTTATTCTCTTCTTTTTCAAATTTAGTAGGTAGTATTTAATTTTTAGAAATCTATTTTTAATTTAGGAAAATAGCAGTTACCTACATAAAATAAATAAATTGCGTTATAAATGTGATATTTAACCATTATAATAAGTAGGGTTACCTAACCTAACGTAACCAAAAACTTTAGGATTCTATGAGCTGCTTTTATTTACAATTTAAATTTGTTGTCACTTATATTTTTTTAAATTTTTTAGTAGGTATACAGAATATGTAACCGCCTAGGAAAAGTATAAAACTTACCTATTTTTGTCCTTAGGAAATCTAAAGAAGGTTATCTCAGGGCATTTCCTGGAATTACGTTTGTATGCAATTTTAATCATTGTTGTAAAACATACAAACACAAAGTAAATATTGTCAGAAAGTAATTAGGCACTTTACTAAAAACAAATACTAGGATGTTAGCATAATTTCAAAACTCAAAAATACAACAATGGCGACTGCTATTCGCGAAAATCAAACAAATGAACCCAAGAGGGATTTACCGTCGATACACACAAATTCACCAATACGTGAGAGCGTTTTAGATATTACGACTTTCCGCTGTTGGCGCTGTTACTATACAAACTTTTCCTTATAGGTGAATTCCTTTGTATCGAAGGTAAATCCCTCTTGGGTTCATTTGTTTGATTTTCGCGAATAGAAATAATATCAACAAACCTTACCACGCCTCCGCTGTTCACTGCGCATCAAGAATTTGTATCCCAGAAGCAGAATAAGCGCACTGTAAATTTTGACCAAGAAAAGGGGAGGAGTCGAACTACTGGTCTTCTTTCTACTGTGGTGATACATCCGTTGATGAAACGTGTTGAGTTTGTTCGCTCCGCGCCGAGGCGATGGTGTGGACCAAGATTAGTAAACATGAGTGAGGTAGCCTAGTAACTTTTCAAGGTCGAATCAAGACGACATATTGCGCATCATAGTGCCTGCCCTGTGTTCGAACAAAGTTTTTCTGTATGATTTCATATTGAAAACGTGTAATTTATGTAATATTCCCGTGTTTTTCTTTTCGACCTAAGTTTTAGTGTTCTAATTCAAAATGAAATCATACAGAAAAACTTTGTTCAAACACAGGGCAGGCACAATGACGCGCAATATGGCGTCTTGACTCGCCCTTGAAAAGTTAGTAGGCAACCTCCCACTTTACTAATCTGGGGTGTGGACACCGTTATTAACTTGACATCGCTGCAAATTATATCTATCGTTGTTTATCTTAAATCCATCTCATTCATTCACGTTGTAACCCGCTATGTAATTCTAGGTTTGCCAGGAGTGGAACGTATTAGGTATTTGCATATTCTAGCTTGTCGTTAGTTTATGTTTGTCTATTGATTTGTCCAGTGAAGAAGTGTTTCAAAATAAATATGAATTATTCGCGGGAAGAAATGGTTGACATGATTTTTATTCTGGGGGAGTGCTCAAGGAACAGCCTCTTAGCATTCCGAGTCTATAAAACCACATATCCTGAAAGGAGACACCCTTTAGAACCTGCATTTAGTAATCTTAGAGACAGATTTATCGAAACTGGTGGTGCAGTACAAACCTCATGAAGTTCCAGCAAGAAAAATGACTGAGGAAAATGAATATCGGGGTTATGATATCCTTAGTTGAACATCCTACCACCAGTAGTACAGAATTGAGCAATAATTTTGACATAAGCGGGACAACAGTAAGGCGGATCGTAAAGAAAAATAAATTCTATGCTTACAAAATTCAATTACACCAAGAATTACTTGAAGATGATTTTTTAAACAGGGTGAATTTTTGTGAACGGTCTAGTTTCATGTTCGATAACGATCCGGATTTCATAAGGTGTTTGATGTTTTCTGATGAGGCTACATTTCACAAAAATGGTTGTGTCAATAGACACAATTTTCATTATTATTCAGATGTCAATCCTCATTTATTAAAAACAGTTTCCCAACTGAGGTGGTCATTAAATGTATGGGGTGCTGTAGTAGGGCCGATTTTTATTGGACCTCATTTCTTTAATGGACCATTAAATGGAAGAATATATCACGATTTTTTGGAAAATGAATTGCCGGTTCTCCTAGAAAATGTTCCTCTTGATATACGGCAAAAAGTGTGGTTTCAACAAGATGGAGCTCCGCCTCATTTTACAGCAAATGTCACAGAATGGTTAGATCGCAACTTCAATGATATGTGGATAGGGCGTGGCGCAGCAATAGCATGGCCTGCAAGGTCGCCCGACCTGACAGGTATGGACTTTTTTTTATGGGGCTATGTAAAGGATATAGTTTATCGCGACACTTCTACCACTGTTGATGACATGAAAAATAGGATCAGACGTGCCTTTGCATCCATTACTCTGCAGATGCTGCAAGAAATGCGTCATTCATTTAGGAAGAGGATTCAGATGTGTCTCGATTGAAATGGTGAACATTTTGAACATTTGTTAAAATAATTGTTTTTTTATTATGAGTAAATTCTTTATTACATACGTGCTGGTATTAATTTCAATTCTTTGTCCAACAATTCTAAGTAAAAAAATAATCTTTCAGAAGACTAATAATTAATTATGGAAAACTGCTTGTACTACTACACAATTAGTCTGATCCAGACAATTAACCTTAATATCTATGCAACTCTTAAAGATAAATACCTACTATGATATATCAATGGAAAGATAATTTAACACCTCATTAGATGACAGGACTGAAAATAGTACGTCCCATTTGAAAAAATTGAATTACGGCCTTTTTTATTAGCGAAAAAATAAACTCAATTTTTTCAGCACTCTGTATAAGATTAATGTTAATAATGTTTCTGCCCTACTAGCCCTTAATATGCCCAACATAACAGTATAAGCAGAATTTTGAAAACTCTTTTGTCTATGAAATTAGAGGTACTCAAAAACTTATCCGTAAACCTCACTTTTTGTCAAAAAATCTCTTTTATATCGTAAACGGTTAATTTTAAGTACCTACCACCTTAATAGAGTTATGAATATAATTAGATGGGTAACTCGATAAAGGAAAAAAATATAGGGTGTTCCATTTAAAATAACGAAGTTGTTGCCCGGACAACGAAAACGGAATACCCTGTATAATTGTACATATTTTCTGGTTATTCAGAATTGAAAATCAAGAAAATAATCTATAGACAATATATTTCCACCATTTCAAATACAGCCGTAATCGACCAAATTCAGAACTTTGGCGCACCCTGTATATTCCTCCGGAGTCAAGTAGTAATATTTATAAAATTCTATTTGAAACAATTTCCTCCTTGGATTATATCCAGGACAGCAATACACTAATATTAGGAGACTTTAATTTGCGTCCCAAATAAGTGTCAACATATCAATTTTCTAAACTTTCTCAGTTTGTGTCAATACAACTCTGTTCTTATTAATAACAATACACTGTAGACTTGGTTATATGTAAGGCACATTCCGTTGTTGAAAAATCACTTGAATTATTGCTTTCAGAAGATATACATATCCCCTGCTCTTGTTAACTTCGAAACTCAGTTTGTGGATCCGAATGTGAAATTTCCAATAAAATCTACTAATTTTTTAAACTTTCGCAAGGCAAATTTTCCTCTTCTATATGAACAACTACTGCACATTAACTGGTCATTCTTAAATGACTATGATGATGTTAAAATCTGTGTTAATTTATTTTATAAGAAATTAACTGAAGTTCTTAAGAATATACCCAAGTCCAGAACTCCAAAAAATAAAAGATAGTTTCCGCCTTAGGTAAACGGCAACCTTAAAAAAAATATAAAGCTGAAGCATAAGAAATTGATATTGTTTAAACACCATGGTAATAATGAATCGCTAACTGAATTTCGTAGACTTAGATCACAAATCAAGTCGGACATCAACATTGCGTTTCAAAATTACACAAACCGAATTAAAAATAATATCGCTTCTGAACCCAATAAATTCTGAGCTTACATAAATGGGAAAAGAGGAAAAACTAGTACACCTAAAGACATGGCTTATAACAATGAACCTCTGCGTACCCCTAATGATATCGGTGAAGCATTTGCTAACTCTCTTAGAGCAATCTTACTTCCTTAATATGTCGGGCGCCCCAGTAACCAAGTCAAATAATCTTTAGCTTGACTGTTTGGACATTTAACGCTTTTCCCAGACTGAAGTTTGTATGGCGTTAATAAGAATGAAACCTAAACTTGCTGCGGTCCCAGTTGGAATTCCAGCATTTCTACTGAAAGACTGCCAGCATTTTTGCATATCCCCTCTGTATAATTTTTAATTTATGTATTAAGAAATGCTATTTTCCCGACATTTGAAATATTCCAAAGTGTGCCCTGTGTACAAAAAAGGTGAAAGAAATTATGTTACTAATTGTAGACCAATAACAATCATATGTAATTTGGTAAAGCTTTCGAAATCTTACTGCATGATAATATTTATGCACACGTTCAACTGAAAATATCTATACAACAACATGGTTTTATGAAAGATCGCTCCACCGTAACGAACTTAATCTGTGCTATTCAGTACATTGCTGAATAAATTGATTCTCATATACAGGTAGATTCAGTTTATACTGACTTTTTTAAGGCGTTTGACAGACTGAACCATAGCAAACTTCTCTGTAAACTTGACGAATTTGGAATATCTGATGGTTTACTTCAATTTCTTGAGAGTTACTTAACTGATAGAGTTCAATTCGTATCCTATAATGGCTATAAATCTACTGAAAACCAAGCCACGTCATGAGTACCCCAGGGATCAATACAATAATACTCTTTAATATTTTTATTAATGACATCAGGGATCACTTAGACGTGTATTTTTTTAATATATGCTGATGACGTCAAGATGTTGCATAGGATTAATGATTTTAAATGACTGCTAAAAACTTCAAAAAAAAATTAACTAAGTTATCGGCTTGATGCGATGAGAATGATCTTCACCTAAATGTTAGCAGGTGCAATGTTATGAGTTGTACAACAAAGGAGTCCCCAATAATATATAATTATGGCGACATGCTAAACAGACCATCTACGTTCAAGGATCTAGGTGTAACCTTTGATAATAAATTAACCTTCATTAACTATATTGATGCTGTAATTTCACATGCTTACAGAAGGCTACATCTTGCGTATCAGCCATGTATTTAATGATGCTAAAGCCTTAAAGATGCTTTCTTTTGCCTTCACTTGATCTAAGCTGGAGTACGCTTCACTTGTCTGGCAATCTCGGTATAATACTCATAACAATAAATTGGAAAACATTCAGCATCGCTTTCTGAAATTTTTAAACTCAAGGTACATATCCACCAATTGTTTAATATCTGTACTAGTTATCAAACTCATTGCAGTGAATTGTACATATTTGCCTAACAACCAGAAATTTTATTTACTTACAGTCTAACCACCTTCATAATTTCTACTTGTACTTCTTATTTAAGTTAGGTTAGGTTAGTTTAAGTTAGTTTAGATTTCCATCTTATAAATGGTTTTTTACTGTTGGATGATGAATGATTAAATAAATAAATAAATAAACTACAATAACTACTACTTGATTATTTGGTGCTATATGGTAAATATAATAGCAGTATATTAAATACTTCTTTTATTTCAGTATATTTGAGAAAAAAAAACGATATATTGGTACTAGGTTTCTTTAAGGCAATATTTAAAGAAGCTGGGATTCCAAGTCGTACACCTCAGAATAAAAAAATAACATTTAAATTAAAATATATTTAGGCAGTATCAACCTTTTATCATCATAAAACCTCTAAAAAGGCAAACTAAACGAATATAACACAAAGTTAATTCTAAATTATCACAAAAACAAAGCAATAAATAGTTGCTGAATTTAAAATCAGCGATAGATCCATCAAAGTAGTCTCTTCATAATATCAAAAGACAAAATATATAAAATAATTTAAAAAATGAGATATACAAATTATATCTTATGTTAAAATTATTTTAAAATGGTAACAAGCAAATGGAACAGGGCATCTATACTATTAAAGTTCTTATAATGATAGCCTAAACAAACATAGCTGTGACACTCATGCACAATGCTTTTGATCTTTGGAAGCCAGTTCCACGGGCATACGGCCTCTGAACTGTATATGGCAAGTGGTGCGTCAATCAGCCCTATGAAGGAACATTCACATTAACCATAACACGGCTGTTGTTATCAAATATAACGTACGTCATGGTAATTTTCTAGTAAAAGCCTGAGACTGGGAGGTAGTTGGTGGTAATAACATGCGTGTTATGAATAACGTAAATGTTCCATCCATATCTACTTTTATGTAAAATCGAATCTCATGCAAGTATTTTTGCAAAGTAGTGTCATATAAGAGTACACTCTAAAAAATCAGACTCTGTTTACAAAAGTCACAAAACATTACAAAAAATAATTCATTTATATCACAACTTTACGAGAAACGAGATGCAGCTCTGAAATTTGCATCATCTAATCCAAGATCTATGCTGCTAGGATTGAAAATGTCCAACATTAAGGGGTAGAAAGGAACAATTGCGTTAAAAATGTTTTTATTGTTTAATATGTTAGTTTAACATCTAAAAACGATAAAATTACAAAGGGCTACTAAATTCTGTGGTGCGTTTTTGAGTATTTTCAAAGAGAGATTTTTACAAGAATACTTTTTTGTAGAAAATTAAATTTCCCATCCAGATGCGTTATTGAAGAATTTTTTTCCTATTTTTAGTATTAAAAATAATTAAAGAACAAAGTTAAAAATTTACGAAAATTCACTTTAGTTTCTTTTTCCAGTAATTCGTCCATAACTTTTTTTACGGTATACTAAGTATATATAAGTTTCAGAGAAAAAGAAGTTCTTGAGAAAACATAGACATTGCTTTTTTCCCTGCTCCGTACAGCCGGCGGTGCTAGCTAAATGTCGCTTACAATTATTTAAACGATTATCGAAGAATGCGACGTTTACACAGTTACCTCCAACAGCTGATACTGATAAATTGTATGGATAGCGGACATATTTACAGATCCAATAATGGAAAAGGGAAGAAAGCAAACAATGGATTGATGCCAATTGTCATGACTGTCTCCTGAACCGAAATCTTTACTTGAGAAAATATCATGTGACTGTTTAAAAGGCTGTCATGGAAATCGTGGTTGCAGAAAGTTTGGCATCAAATGCTCCATATTCTGCAAGAAATGTGCAGGAAATATTTGCGAAAATGCAAGATGTCGATGAAGATATCGACAACGAAGTTGATATTGCCATCGAAAGTATTAATATTGAAGAATTGGCGTCTTAAAATTAATAATGTAGAATATTTTTTACCTCCTCGAATAAAAATGTTATTTTTTGAAATGTGTTTATTGTTCATAATGTTTTCCTACAATATTTATTTTTTTAAAAATCAGTTTATTTTAAAAAATTAATAAAACTTATTTTTAATATTATAAATAAGCTCATCCACAAACATTAATTGTTTGTAATTTTACTTTTTTGTAAAAACGTAATATTTATTTTAGAACGTTAAAGAAACATCTGGGTAAATTATCTTAAAATTTTTGTTTTATGGCACGAAAATAAATTGATTTACTAAAAATTAAAAGAAAAAAAATGTATGAGAGCAAATGTGGTAAAATATGGCAAAAAATTGTCAACTTTGAATGGCGATATCTCGGTCACCGTTGGTCGTAAGGAGCAGATAATAAAAGCAATTTCTTTGTTTTTTCAATTTTTTTTTTCTCTGAACACACATATATACCTAGGACGCCGTAAAAAAAGTTATGGACGTATTACTGGAGAAAGAAAAAAAAAGTGAATTTTCATAAATTTTTAACTTATTTTTAACACTAAAAATAGGAAAAAAAATTCAACAAAGTATTTGGATGGGAAATGTAATTTTCTACAAAAAAGTATTCTTGTAGAAATCTCCAAGCTTGCATTGTTTTTGATTTATTTTGAAAAAACTAAAAATTGGGCTTCTTCGGATGGCTCTCAAAAATACGGAATTTAGTAGCACTTTGTGATTTTAACTTTTTTAGATGATAAAATAACATATTAAACAATAAAAACCCTTTTAACGTGATTGTTCCTTACTAAAAGACATTCAATAGCCTATACAGCAGAATAATAAATAAAAGTGGAATTGCTTCAGCACATAACATCCGTAACCAACTTTCTGACTCAAGCACAAACATACTTTTACGTTTCTATGTGGTGGCGCAAATCTGCCCATTTCGAATCGTATGTGTATCATATTTTGTTCATGCGCATATGCCTGTACTGGCATTCCACTTATATTGACTACCCTTAGTCCCATATTTTATATGTTTTATACATTTACACCTTATATTTTATCTACTGTAATTGTATGTTGTATTGTATTGTATAGAGTACAGTGGATATGGCTTGATGATAACTGCCTCCGATCAAAGAACTTATCCCTAGATACACAATATGTATTGGTTCATTTGTTGGTAGGATAATCGCAGTCTACGACACTTCAGTTACAAACATTCCATATAGTTAGCTAGTCAATGCATTCACGGCTTTTATTTGAAAATAATCGTAACGTTTTGGACATGATTGGTTTGATTCGAGTATCATAATCTCAATATTGTCAATTAAAAGTGCCCACCATTAACAATTTTAACATAGTTCAATATACAGTTCCGTTAGAATTAAACTTGAATACGCTCTACGTATTATATTCGATAAATAGGAGGTTACATAAACAAGTGAGATTATTGTTGTTATTTTAAACAAAATGTACCTATTTTCTTAGATAAACTTATCTTAATGGGAATTACACAGGAACAAAAATGTATTTCACACACATATTATACAGGGTGTTTCAAAGTTAAAGGTACATATGTTAGTACATACTCTTGTGGATAGAGGGCACTTTGGTGGTTCCAAATTACCCAATATTGATGCATCCATCGTCCTTCCTTATTGAGATTTAAGATATTTTATTGATTTTGGCCAAACCTTTCTTTGATCAGAACTCAATGGTTCAATAACCACCCTGTACAATCGGTACATACTTAGAATATACGTTTCACTTATTTTTCTTGATAGAACTTCATAATAAACCAAAAGAAATCCAGGTCCGGTTTAATAAAAAATGTTGTATGTCAAAATCAACACCCTGTATGACAGAATTTTGTAGATCTATTTCGATATTCGAAAAGAGCGGAAAAAATTGAATAGAGTAGCTTACTTAATTTATTTGAGCATTTCATTCATCAACCTTGATTACTTGCCGTAAATCCAATTTCAATAAAATGGCCGAGACAGTTGGAACTTGACTAATTATTTCAGGGTTTAATTAACAAAAAAATTTAACTTGCAGCAGTGACAATTCTTACACTTCTAGACTAGGTAATAAGTGAACTATTGTAAAATAATTTTAAGAACAATGTAGTTCCCCTGACAATCTATCAGGGAGGATATGTGGCCCAATCAGATGATTGTTAAAAACACCGCACCAAATACATACATATTAACAGCAAATCGATGTTGGGATTTATTCTGTCTTATAGCATGTGGATTCTTTTCTGTGCAAACATGTAAATTTCTTAAATTATGAACACCATCTCTTGTAAATTGTGTCTCATCTGTGAATGGACATCTGTTAAGAATGCTTCGATTCCGAATAATCCATTTACTAAAATTTAAGAGATGATTTTATAACATAGCTGCTTTGTCGTCAAGTAGGCAATGCTGAAAATTTTAGTATTTGAAAGTTTATAGTTACTGGTTCGACATACTTGCGTTTTATTATTCTAAAATATTTGTTATTTGTATTAATATTATTACCAGCATTACAAAGTACATAATATGCCTTATAAATTTTCAAATCATGAATACGCGGATATAATCTATGTGTATGGATTTTGTGATGGCAATGGACGGGCTGCTCTGAGAGAATATCAAAGAAGATTTCCTGGACGCCGAATTCCTGATCATAAAACTTTTGCTAGAGTTGTCAATTATTCTAAAAATCATGATCGATATCCAATGGCTACCTTAAATGAGCATCAAGTAAGGCAACCTTTAGCTGTAGAAGAGAATATACTAAATATTGTTGCAAATAATCCAAAAATTAGCACAAGAAGAGTGGGTCATGCTTTAGGTGTTCCACATGTCAGTGTTTGGAAAAAAAAAATAATCACTATCCATTTAATGTTCAACAGATCAGAGGTTAGACGAAGAGGATGAAGTTCATCAGTTTAATTTTAGTAACTGGATTATTGGGAATCGAAGAATTCCTAACAGATGAGGCACAATTTGCAAGAGGTGGTGTTTATAATTTAAGAAATTCACATGCTTGGACCGAAGAGAATCCACATGCTGTAAGACAGAATAAATCCCAGCATCAATTTGCTGTTAATATTTGGTGCAGTGTTTTCAACAATCATTTGATTGGGTCACATATTCTCCCTGATAGATTATCAGGTGAACTTTATTTTGACTTTTTGCAAAATTTTTTACCCGTGTTATTGGAAAATAAAAATATTGTGGGAATGTATTACCAGCATGATGGCGCTCCACCCCATTTTAGGAATATTGTGAGAAATTTCCTAAATGACAATTTCCCAAATATGTGGATACATTGAAATGGACCTCATCATTGGCCTTCAAGGTCACCAGATTTCAATCCTGTTGATTATTATCTTTGGGGACATATAAAAGCAAAGGTATATGACATAGCCATTAATAGTAGAGAGGAACTTTTGGAACGCGTTAATAACGCTTGCGTAGAAGTTAGAAATAATCCAGATATGATTAGACGTGTAATTAGAAATATTACTACTAGAGCAAGGAAATGCATTCAATGAAATGGAGGTCACTTTGAACAGTTATTATAGTTACGTATTTATTATTTAAAAATATTATTTTTAAATGTAGACTCTCAAAATTAAGTAGTATTTTGATTCATGTGCACAAATCTACATCATTTTCAAAATTATTTTACAATAGTTCACTTACCTAGTCTAGAAGTGAAAGAATTGTCACTGCTGCAAGTTAAATTTTTTTGTTAATTAACCCTGAAGTAAATATTCAAGTTCCAACTGTCTCGACCATTTTAATGAAATTGGATTTACGGCAAGTAATCAAGGTTGATGAATAAAATGCGTAAACAAATTAAGTGAGCTACTCTATGCAGTTTTTTCCGCTCTTTTCGAATATCGAAACAGATCTACAAAATTTACCCTGTATGGTTGATTTTGACATACAACAAACATATTGTCAATTTTCTATTAAGCCGGACCTGGATTTCTTTTTGGTTTATTATCAAGTTCTATCAAGAAAAATAAGTGAAACATATATTCTAAGTATGAACCTATTGTACAGGGTGGTTCAATAGTTATGATCAAAGAAAGATTTGGCCAAAATCAATAAAAATCCTGTATCTCGGTAAGGAAGGACGATGGATGAAGTACCACCACTGAAATTTTACGGAAAACGATTTAGAAACCTTGAAGAAGCGACAGAAGATATTCTTTCATCGTCGCATAAGGACGTGGATATAATTATAATTCCTCCTGAATTTGATTGCTTGACTGACAGCGAGGATCTAGATGATGACAACTTACAATCTGAGAAACTCCCCAAAGATATTCCAGGACAAGTTGAGCTGGATTACGACAGTGAGGATGATATTCCTTTGGTCAGAAATCAAGATCATGACGATGATGAAGATGATGACATTCCTTTGTCTTTATTAGCTAAAAAATTGAAAGGTGAATCCTCTTGGACCTCCGATTCATGTGACATTCAGGTGACGGGCAGCTTTGGT
Source organism: Stenurella melanura (assembly GCA_963583905.1). NCBI lineage: Eukaryota > Metazoa > Arthropoda > Insecta > Coleoptera > Cerambycidae > Stenurella > Stenurella melanura. The sequence continues at coordinate 102,581,321 of OY757317.1, forward strand.
TTTCATGATCGACTAAATATTTTAAAAGCTGGATTGCAAAATAAAACTCCAGTTGAAATTTTTGAGAAACTATTTGATCCTTGTCTCCTGGATCACATTGTTTAACAAACAAATTTATATGCCACTCAGAAAAACAACCACAATTTTAGAGTAACTGTCAACGAAATAAAAATCTTTATAGGCATACTTCTTTTTACTGCCTATCACCGCTTACCAAGAGAACGACTTTACTGGAGTTTGGATGAAGATGTCGCAGTGCCAGCAGTAGCTAAAAGCATGTCCCGAAACAAATTTCAAGAAATAAAAAGGTACCTGCACTTTTCAGACAACGCAAACTTGGATAAATCGGATAAGATGTTCAAGGTTCGACCAATGATGGAGAGACTGAACAAGAATTTCCAGCAATGGGGTGTTTTCCATAAAAATCTTTCGCTTGATGAGGCTATGGTCAAATATTTTGGCCACCACCCCGCAAAACAATTTATTAGAGGAAAACCGGTAAGGTTCGGTTATAAGGATTGGATGTTGTGCAGCTACAACTTTGAAACCTACTGTGGGGCAACTCCAACACTTCAAAAAATCAAAGGGATGCCCTTAGGGTCAACAGTTGTTTTAAAATTATTAGATATCATCGAAGTGCCATCAGATCATATAGTGTTTTTCGATAATTTCTTTAGTAGTCATAGTCTTTTGCAGACTTTGAGAAAAAAAGGATTTAGAGCTACCGGTACGATTCGAGATAACCGAACAAAGAAATGTCCATTACTATCAATTAATGAAACGAAACAGAAAGAAAGAGGTTATTATGAATACCAGTATGACAAAGCCAATTCTTTACTTTTTGTCAGATGGAAAGACAATAGCATTGTAACTATGGCTTCTAACTACGATTCAGTCGAACCTTTGTCTCAAGTCAAACGTTGGAGTGTTGCAGCCAAAGCCAAAATTGATGTACAACAACCACTTCTGTTTTCTAACTATAATAAATCAATGGGCGGAGTGGATTTATTAGATCAAGCGGTGAATAATTACAGAATACCGATTCGAGGAAAGAAATGGTGGTGGACTCTCTTCACCCATATGGTAAATGTTACACTGGTGAATACCTGGAAAATATCACTGATAACTCAAAATCCAACAATGGATTTTATATCATTTCAGCGGAATGTAGCTCGACACTACGTTATATATGAACTTTACTAAATCTACTTTTTCTCCGAATCGTTCAATGGGGTCAGTACCACGGAGTATAATTAGAACAGAAGGTGGTCACTTCCCAGAAAAGATAGAAAAACAACTGCGGTGTCGCATGTGTCATTTAAGGGCTCGTTGGAAATGCCTTAAATGTGGTGTAACCCTTTGTCTTGAACGCCCCTGTTTTATAAATTTTCACAAACAATAATTTTTTGAATTTGTGTTGTTTGATTTAATAAAGCATATCTGGAAAAATGACTCTTATAGTGCCCACCGTACCCATACAAGTACACCATTTTTTTTTCAAAAAGTGTAGTAGATATTTATAAAATACAATTTTTTATATGTTTTTTAATTGCTAATAATCTACAAACCATAAGAAAAAAGCACAGAATTCGAAAAAAAATTTCTTGGGAACTAATGGGTTAACAATACTCAACATAATATTAATAATACCTACTTTGTAAATTCCCATGTGATGCTAGTATGAGAGAAATTTTTTAAAACTCGCGAACTTTTTGTATTAATTTCGTATAAATAAAGGATATTTTAACACAATATAATGGTTCTATATTTGTACTTAATTTTCTGTACATCTGGTGATCGTAAATGTTTCACCGACATGGTAACTCAGTGAGGTAGAGGGAAAATCGTACCCTCTTATTATATGTACAATTCCAGAAAGAATAGAGCAATGTAATTTTTCTAAACGAGTCATTTTATGAATTTGTGACAATAGTTGTATTTTATAGTTTAGGCTAATTAAATTTAAAATATTTCAAGCATGTAATTTTGCATGTCTACATCACATTTTTGTATAAAGAGCAGGTAATGAAGGAATTACCATAATTTATTTTGATGAAAATATTTACCCTTCTGCACATACCCGCCACTATTGCTTATGGGAGGTTATGATTATTCATCCATTTTTATGGATATATGTGACTATATATTAGGAGCAAAAAACGTATGTACTGAAGAAACAGCTGTTATGTATCTAGACTTGTTCTTTGAACGGAGATAGCTGCCGTCAGCAGTTGATAAATCTATGGCATGCGATATGTTACTGTTATATACAGGGTGATTCACGTACGCCATTCATTAGAAGTTTTTCAACTTGCAGTTGGATTAGAAACTTGAAATTTGGTGTGCAGCCATAATCGATCATGCCCGTTCTATCGAAAATATTTTCAGTCCTCCAACTATACAGGGTGTGCCAAAAATTGGTACCGACTTTCTTATTTTAAATGGAAACCTATATTTTTCTTTACATGGTTCGATTGGTCTTCTAATTCTGAGTTTAGAGAACCTAAGTTATGTTAACTTATCTATTACTATTTTTGACATATGTCCATTGCCGCTGTAGTAGTTTACGAACAAATTTGTAACTCGCAAACCTTTCAAAATTATTAAACCAAATTTGTGAAGCAGTTAACTGGAAGTCCAGGCTAACTTTTGATGTCCCATCGGTGGTCCCATTTTGTACCATATGGGCGCAGTCGATTTTCAAATGTCGCAATCAAAAATTGTCAAAAAGTCAATTTTTTCAAATGGCACCTACTATTTTTTTTCACACTATTCGAAACAAAATTGAATTTTAGGGTGAGTTACTTAAGCATTCCCTATACCTAACTTAACCCCATATCGAGTTATTCAATAAAAATCAAGAAATACCTTATCTTGCCGAGAGATTCCTTACTTCATCAAGTATGCCATGGAAACAAAAGACAGTTGTAATAATTTTTAAAGAAAAATATGGATTCTTATTTAATTACACACAACACCAACAAATTATTATTAACGAACAAGAACAATGTTGATGAAATTCTGTCAGTGAAAACGGTGCACACATTGAGCATTTGTATTGAAATAATTATTGTGTTAATCTGTTTATTTGCTGTTATTTTGTTGTTATTATTTATTATTGCAATACGATTTTTGAATAAAAATTAAAATGAAATGATTGTTTCCAAAGCCTACTACCCTTGAGAAAAAAAAACAATATTTTTTTCAAAAAATGCAAATAACTCAAAAATGACTGTAGATAGACACAATGTTAATAAAAGTGGCCCTAAAATTCAATTTTGCATTGATTTCTGGCGTCAGAAATGGTAGGCGCAAAGATGTGCTACGCAATCTGTTGAAAGTAGAATAATAGAATATTTGAACAAAAATATGGTGGTCACATTGAACATTTACGTCAGAATTCCGTCAACATTGTTCTTGTTCGTTAATAATAATTTGTTGGTGTTGTGTTTAAATAAGAATCCATATTTTTCTTTAAAAATTATTACAACTGTCTTATGTTTCCATGGCATACTTGATGAAGTAAGGAATCTCTCGGCAAGATAAGGTATTTCTTGATTTTTATTGAATAACTCGATATGGGGTGAAGTTAGGTATAGGGAATGCTTAAGTAACTCACCCTAAAATTCAATTTTCTTTCGAGTGGTGTAAAAAAAATAGTAGGTGCCATTTGAAAAAATTGACTTTTTGACAACTTTTGATTGCGGCATTTGAAAATTGACTGCGCCCATATGGTACAAAATGGGACCACCGATGGGACATCAAAAGTTAGCCTGGACTTCCAGCTAACTGCTTCACAAATTTGGTTTTATAATTTTGAAAGGTTTGCGAGATACAAATTTGTTCGTAAACTACTACAGCGGCAATTTTTTTCAAAAAATTGTACATATGTCAAAAATAGTAATAAATAAGTTAACATAACTTAGGTTCTCTAAACTCATAATTAGAAGACCAATCGAACCATGTAAAGAAAAATATAGGTTTCCATTTAAAATATGAAAGTTGGTACCAATTTTTGGCACACCCTGTATAGTTGGAGGACTGAAAATATTTTAGATAGAACGGGCATGATCGATTATGGCTGCATACCAAATTTCAAGTTTCTAATCCAACTGCAAGTTGAAAAACTTCTAATGAATGGCCTACGTGAATCACCCTGTATATAATACTACATTTACATACTTTCCTCTTTGGGAACAAGAATAAACTATACACATAATTATAATTGTTTATGCAACCAATATAACAGGCAGCTGCCGTCCTATGCCAATTCTAATAAATAACTTGTAACAATAACATAAACATGAATAACAAAAAGTACAACAATGTCAACAACTAAACAACAAAACAACAGCCTATAACAAAAACCATATTTCACATGTTTCATTGAAACTACGTTCTGCCTATTACTCTCATTATTTCCTACAATGGTTGAGTGTTACATCTAGGTTTGTTTAGGCTATGCGACAACTTGAGTTGTACATAGGGTGTTTTAGTTAACATTCCCTCAGCCGATATCTCGGAAATTAAGAAATATATTTTTATATTGCAAACGGTAGTAAATTTCTATTGTTAATGCTTTCTTCAGGAACTACAAAATACTATTATGACATTATTACTAGAGATGGCACTGCAGTTTCAAAATATTTGTCGATCAAGGGAACTTTGGAACATGTGCCATGTGATTAAGAACCAAATTTAAGTAAAATTGCCCGTATTCGGAGAAGTAAGATTTGCACTAGTCTTTGAGATATTTTATTTTCATTGTTAAATTTTTTAATGCCATATTTTTTTTTAATTGCTGTAATTTTCTTAATATTGGTCTTCCGATCGATGCAGGTTCTTGGTAACTTTTTTCTCTGCTATAAGAAATTTATTTACTGGTGGTAAATTTACTTCCGATATTACGAAAATGACTTAAAATTGAGACATTTAAATGGAAAAACAACAAATAACAACATCTTGGCAACAATATTTACAATAAATGTTCAAAATTACTTCCATTTGCTAGAATACACAATATTTCAACTCTGTTGTGGAGTATATGTCTTGGTAACTCATTTTCTAAAAATCTTTAATAACACTCACCAGTTAAATTTTCATGGTATAGAAACGGGCCTATAATATAACCATTTAAAAAACCACACAATACATTTATGGTGAAAACAGTTTGTTTTCTTGCTCTTTGGACTGTTTTTGGAAAAATATCTAGTTATATTTTATAATTATGCTATTACTGTGAAATTTGCTTTCGTCACTTCAAAGTATATTTTTTTAAAAGTACAATTTTTTTCATAAACAGCAAACTCAGCAAGAGACATTAAGTGACGGTTATAGTCCCCAGGCAGCAAATGATGTAGTAGGTGTAGTTTATATGAAAAGTACCTATTTTCTTTTAATATTCTTTAGCACAAAAATAGTGATAGTTGGCGGAGGCCTTTATTTGTTGCAATGATGAGTGGGAATTATCGTTAACGGTTTGTAAAACAAGAGCCGTATTCTCCTGAGTTCTTGCTGTTCTTTCACATTTTTTAAAACTCCCATATTCTATTAAATTTTTGCAGTAATTGGAAAAACTCTTGCAATCGGGTTGTCGTCTGTTTGGAAAGTGTAAATGATACATACGTTTGGCTGCTGCTGAATTTATTTGCATTTTTCATAAAGTAATAACATATTAAATTTGTCAACATTAATATGGGCCATATTTTCGACAAATTTAATAAATGTGTTGTTAAAATGATACACAGAAATTAAAATTATACTTCTGACAGGTTAATAAATAAAAAATTACCATTTTTCTCTAGTTAGCGAGAGTAAAAAGTCAGAACTTAACTTCTGTACCGTACCAGGCATAATCAAGTGGTTAGCAATCCCATTTTCCATGCGAGAAATCGAATCTTGGGTGGGATTCAATATTTTTCGATTTTTATTTTGTAGGTAATGTGGAAAATAGAATTAAAAATGCAATGAATACCTACATCCAAGTAAAAGAAAGTGCTGAGCAAGAATATTCCATTTCTTTTAATTAAAATTTCTCCATTTTAAGTAATTTCCGGTAAAATCCGAAGTGAACTTACCACCAGTAAATAATTTTCTTATAGCAGGCGAAAAAGTTACAAGAACCTACACCTGAAAACCAATATTAAGATAGTTACAGCAATTAAAAGAAAAAATACAACACTAATAAAATATTTCAAAAATTACTGCAAGTTGACTTTTTCGAATGAGAACAATTTTGCTTAAGATTTATAGGCTATTGAATGTCTTTTAGTAAGGAACAATTGCGTTAAAGGGTTTTTAATGCTTAATACTTGACACCTAAAGACGATAAAATCACAAAGTGCTACTGAATTCCGTGGTAAGTTTTCGACAGCCATCCGAAGAAGTCCATTTTTTAGTTTTTTCAAAATAACTCAAAAACAATGCAAATTTGGAGGGTTTTACAATACTTTTTGTGGAAAATTAAATTTGCCATCCAAATGCCGTGTTAAAATTATTTTTTTCCTATTTATAGCATTAAAAATAATTAAAATACAAAGTTAAAAATTGACAAAAATTCATTTTTTTTCTTTTCAGTAATTCGTTCACAACTGTTTTTTACGACATCCCAAGTATATATAAATGTTCAGAGAAAAGAAAGTTATTGAAATGACAAAGAAATTGCTTTTTTTTACTGCTCCGTATGACCAATGGTGACCGAGATATCTCCATTCAAAGTTAACCATTTTTTGCCATATTTTACCACACTTGCTCTCATACATTTTTTCACACCTGCCGATTTAGATATTGATAATGTAGTCTATATAATTGATGGTGGTTACTTGTTTCATAAAATAAGTTGGAGAACAAATGAGACATTTGCTGATATTAGTATAAAATACATATAATATTGAAAGTCTTCATATGTGAAGTGTACTGTGGTTTTCGATGAATATTCTGACGGAGTTGATAATATCGGCACTAAAAGTGCAGAACAAAGTGCTGAACAAAACAATTTTGTCCCGGTATGCAAGCAAAAGATGATTTGAAACCTCCACCAAAGCCAGACAATTTTTTTGCCAAACGAAAATTTAAAAAAAATGTATTGCTTATTTAATGGAAAAATTAAAAGCAGCTAATATTGATTCGAAGCAGGCTGATGATGCTGATGTACTTATTATTAATACTATCGAAGAAAAAGCAACACAATCAGTCAATGTGGTTGTAGTTAGCCAAGATGTGGATCTTCTGATTATATTATCATCATTACCCGATAAATACTACGTATTTTTATTGAAACCGAGTATTAGGAAAGTGCGAGCAAAATTGTACAGCTAGAGTAACTTTCAATATCCACAGTATCAAAATTTCATCGGCTTCATACACGCATTTAGTGATTGTGATGCCACATCTTCAAGTTGGAAAAAAAGTCCGTAAGTTTTTTATAATATATAAAGTTAGAAAAGTATGCGAAAGTTTTTTTAACAGATAATGCAGAAGAGGAAGAAATCGGTGCTGTAAGTGAATCCATTTCAATTTTAGTTACTATATGATTCAAAAGTGAACGATAAGTGCCTAGCTAAATGTCGATAACAATTAATTAAACGATTATTGAAGAATGCGGCGTTCACAGATCCAACAATGGAAGGAAAATATGTTAAGTCCCCTCCAATGGGGTCGGAAGAAAACAAACAATGGACTGATGCCAACTGTCATGACTCTGTCTCCTGCACCACAATCTTTACCCAAAAAAAATCATATGGCTGTTTAAAAGGCTGTCATGGAAATTGTAGTTGCAGAAAGTTTGGCATCGAATGCTCCATATTTTGCAAGGAATGTGAAGGCATTAATTGTGAAAATGCAAATGTGCCAGAACTATCACAAGAATAGGTCGATAAAGATATCGACAACGAAGTTGATATTGCCATCAGAAAAAATTATATTGAAGAATCATAATATTTTCTTACAATATTTATTTAAAAATCAGTTTATTTTAAAAAACGCATAAAATTTGATTTTAATATTATAAAGCTCAACCACAAACATTAATTGTCTGTAATATTACTTTTTCGTAAAAACGTAATATGTATTTTAGAACGTTACAGAAACATTTGTTATTATTAAATTATCTTAAAATTGTTGTTTTATTGCACAAGAATAAATTCATTCACTGGCAATTAAAACAAAAAATGTATGAGAACAAATGTGGTAAAATATGGCAAAAAATGGTCAAGTTTCAATGGCTATATCTCGGTCACCGTTGGTCGTCCGAAGCAGGAAAAAAAAGCAATTTCTTTTCATTAACTTTCTTTTCTCTAAACATTTATATATATCTAGGATGTCGTAAAAAACAGTTAATTATTTATTTATTGCATCCACTGTTCAACAGGTAAGATACCCAATTACAGAACAAGAATAAAGGCATACAAAGCATTAATTAAGTAAAATACAAGATATACAACCACATAGAAAAAAAATGAAATGAACACAAAATTGGCTTATACGTACGAACTATGAGCAACTAATGACACGAAGAGAGAAAAAAAATGACATGGAAAGTGTTTAAATATAACAACTATGTATACATATATATACACATATACGTTTAAAAGTAAATTAAGAAAAACAAAAATAATCACTAGGTATTTAATTTAGAACATTTCGGCTTACGTCATTAAGGCTGCAATTAAAAATATCGAAGTCGCTACATATTTGTTAGTAGTACTGCAAATTGTATATAAAGGTGAATTATTACGTAGTACGTTGATATGTGGCATAGGTAAATTGAAAACTTGGTGATTACGAGAAGTTAATCTGGGAACGTGAAAATTAAGCTTGCTAATTATTTCAGGTGCGTCAAAATCATTGTGTGATAATTTAAACAAAAATACTTGAGAAAAGTACGTACGCCTAGCCTCAAGAGTAGTCATAAAGTATCTTTCAAGCAAGTTACTGGATAGGTACCGTCGGATTTGAACCACAGTAATTTAAGAAATCTACATTGAACTGCCTCCAAGTTATTCTTGCGAACATCATAACTGGAACACCAAATTAGTGATGCGTAGTCAAGTTTCGATCTGACAAAGGATTGATAAAGAATTTTCAGAGTATCAGTATTAGTGAACTCTCAACTAGGACGAACGATGAATTCAAGGGCTTTGGACGCTTCAGACACAATGGTATCAATATTATTAGTGAAAGATAATTTACTATCAAAAGTTACGAGGTCGCAAAATGTTATAGGTCTTTGAAGTATATTATCTAACCTGTAATAAAAAATTGTAGGTGATGTTTTTAAAGAAAAGGACATTACCTTACATTTACTATTCTTGAATAATTTATTTACTATACACCGGTGTTTATTTTGTCAAGGCAAGTTTGAAGTTGAAGACAGTCATCGATTTCATCAGTTGCTGTGAAAATTTTTAGATCGTCGGCATATAAAAGGTGAGGCAAATCAATTTCGTTCACTATATCGTTAATAAATATGTTAAAAAACAAGGGCCCCAGAATAGATCCCTGGGGAACTCCAGATGTGGCAACAACATATTAAACAATAAAAACCCTTTAATGCAATTGTTCCTTTCTACCCCGTAATTTTGGACATATTATATAGCCTATTAGTTTATTAGTACTTAATCGAATGGCATATGTTGCAAAGCTTCCTTGATCGAAACATATTTTCAAACTGCAGCGCCATCTCTGCTGATAATGTCATAATAGTAACTTGTACTTCTCGAAGAAGGCATTAACAATAGAAATCCCAAATAACAACATATCTTTTAGTTTCCGAGATATCAGCCGAGGGGATGTTAACTGAAACACCTTGTATATTCTAATTCCCAACAATACCTTTATATGCAACGTACGGCTTAAATAAAACATCTGTAGCAACGCACTGTCTCAATACTTCTGAGGAATATACACACGAAGGCACCATACCTCTTTCTATAGCCTCAAAAGAAGGAAACAGGTACGGATATTTAGTTTTCGGAACATAACGACTCTTATTCTTTGCCGCTGTTCTAGAGGGACATCTATTACTTGAAATACTTTTAGCAAGCTTTTCACTGATTAATATATCGCCAATATCTGTTATTGTGGATTCCTCTTGCACATCTCCTATAGTAATATAAATTACTTTACGTGAAGGATCCGTACATTCTAGTGCACATAATAAGAATTTTCCTGAGACTAAGTCATTGAACCGTTTAACAACATGGTTATCCCAATTAAACTTGTGATATGGCTGCACATGACTCAAGCAAGCCCTTACAGCAAACTGGGGCACCCTGTACATTTTTTCATGGAGGTAGTAAAGGTTATCGAAACTTACTGCAGAGATGTAACCAAAGTCAAACAGAAACACCCAAGCTTTTTTCTCAAGACTTGCACTATGGGGTACGTTAACAATTAGGCCTCTAAAGAAGGCATTGTCTGTGTAAACTGTACAATATATATTTTTACAGGGTGTGTTTGAAGACATTTTGTACAGATCTCCATTTTTTGTGTAAAAATCCATCAAAAATTTCTGTAAAATCTCCAGCTCACGTTCCTTTAGTATTATCCAAAACTTTGAGGGATCGTAGACGTGCCCTATACGCATTCGGTAAGTTTCGGCAGTCTTCCAAACCTCTCTGTCATAATAAGAAGGTATTTCATACTTCGTTTCATCAAAGTGAGCAAAAATGTAATCAAAATCGATCCCTTGGCGTCTTACTTTCATTTTTAGTTCCTGATGTTTGTACCCTTTCTGCAAAAATTAAAATAAACGTAAGTGCTTTTCACATCGTTCATCAATTCAGTTTAGCATGAAATGAAATTAGGTTTTATTAGAATGCAATGAAAGAAATTGTTTTCAAACAATATGAAAATATATCAAAGGATGTAGCAGGATAAGTGAGGTAAAATGACCAAATTAGATGTCAGTGATCTACAATAGGAAAAGCAATAAACCCTGGTCTGGCGCCATTTTACCTTGCTTATTCTGATACACCCTTCCAATGCAACTATATAACTGAATGTTAATAGTATATTATTCAACGAGCATATAATGATGGCTATTATTCACGATGGTGAAGTTTAAGACGACACGAGCTGCAGGCGAGTGTCGTAAATCACCAGAGTGAATAATAGCCATTATATGCGAGTAGAATACTATACTTTGTCCACGACTAATAAATAAGTATTTAATGTTTAATTCATCTTCATTTAATTTCTTCTATTTAAGAAAGATTCATAAGTCACTATATTATATAATTTTCCGATATTTCGGGTAGCAAGTTTAATGAGGCGATTTTTGCAGCTTTCTTTATCTCTGACGGTGTCAAAGAAATCTCGTTCTCACTGTCAGTATCAATTTATTTAATGATATTATTCGTCTTGAGGCCCTAATATGTAAAATTATTGAAAATAACGTTGGCGTTGAAATCGCACAAATTTTGACGTTTCAAATCAATTAAAGAATACGCTTTGACACATTGGCATGGCTTACTAATAAAATAATACAGTTTGTAGACACGTAGCTAAATGGTTTCAAAAACAATGAGGATTGCCGCATGTTGCTAATAGATGATGCTTTGAAAAAAACTTACTAATGGAGCTTTTGACTGTTCATTAAAGTACCTTTTCTGCATGTACCATTTGAGTGCTTCCTAGAAAACTTAGAAAAACAACACTTGTTTTTTGGTTGCTGCAATTTTGACATTTTAAATTTTTAGTAAAAAGTCACTAATGTCATTTCTTATAAACAACTGACTGTCCTTATTATTCACTGCAACCAGTGAATAATAAAATCATTATTCACTGCAAGGAATAATGGATAGCATTATCCTTGAGAAAACACATACATAATGAGTACATTATTTACTAGTCGTGGACAAAAAGTTTTAGTGGCATTTTTTATAAGTTTTTGTTTAAAGGAAATTACGTACTTGATTAATAATCAGGTATATTTTAATTACTTAATTATTGGCTTTTGGGATTCAAGAACAAACATTTAAATTGTTATACTTATGCCTATTATATTCTGACAATTTATTTTATACTTATTTAGTAAAATGCAAATATAAAATACTTATATTGTTCCTTGTTTTGTAAAAATATTTAAAGGAATTTGTAATGATTTAGAATAACATCTGATCCTTGTCAGCTTCAACTCTTTTGTGAATTTGAAGAAGCTACAGAATTAATTATAAGCATTTTGCAACAAATTTCCTACAAATAATTTAAGAATGTTAATATAATGGTTTAATATAAAACTATTATATTATTGCAGACCCAAAAAATATTTTAAACTGAAAAAATAAAGCCGCAGTGTACATATTGTAAAAACAATTACAAAATCATGTCACATAATTACTTTATATTTCGATTTCTGATTTGAAAATAACCCTTACCTGTACACTGCCCTGAGATAGCAATTTTTAAGTTTTACTTTATCTTAAAATATAATCACGTGTACTTCGATGTAAACAATCAACCCAAACCAAACAAATAATTGTCTTCACAGAATTCTGTGCCGTCGTCACAGAATCAGACACAGCCGTTCTGACAGAATATTATTCTGTGTCGTTGTCTTGTCTTGTCGCACCCCTTAGATTAAAACATAAATATAGATGAATAATTCTGAGCGGTTTCGTGTAACCTACACAACTTGTTTATATTATCGGATATGTCATATGTCACATATTTGTACATAAACATAGATTGAGATAAAGAAGTTTTATTGTTCAAGAATCAAGGTTGATTTGTATTTTTGAATGGGCATGATTTTCATGTTTACATTTTTATTCAATAACGTATTTTGTAACTATTCTAATTAAATACTATTCTTTTTGTCCCGACAGACCCCAAAATATCAGTCGAATAAAATGATAATAAACGTGATGTATTGATTAACAAAAGGCCATTGACCGCAGTCCTTCTCAGTCATCAGTGGAATATTTTATTAGTTTTTAAAGGGTTTAGCAGGATAAGCTAGGCGAAACGGCCCCAAAAAGCAATCTTTGAAATAACTTAATTATGTTATAATATTGGCAAATCATAAGAATACGATTGCCAAACTTTCAGCCCCTGACATCCATTGGTCCTTTGAGATGATTGACAAAACATGCGCCGGCACGACTATTTTTTAAACTTGTTTTTCTCGAAAACTGTTTTAGCTAGACGAATGAAACAAAAAGGCTCTGTTAGACATTTTAGTTGGCCTATATTAAATATTTATTTTATATTTTTTAAACAATTTTAATTATTTGGAAAATGAAAATAAAAAGTTGAGAATAAATTTTCTTACGGTTACAGCCGATGTACAATCGCCAAAAAATTATATAAGATGAATAATTACCAGGGCCGGATTAAGCTGAATGGGAGCCTGTAGGCAGAGTTATGGTGGGGGCCTACTTACAAGCGCAGTGGTTTCAGAAATTTAAGGCAAGAAAATACCATTTTAATTACCGCCATCTTGATTTTTTTTTGAGGTTGTCTATAGACTAGGGGAAAAAAATACGGCACAAGGTTGTAGAGAATTTAATTGAAAAGAATTTGGTTTTTAAAATTTCGATCTGATGTAAGGAAGCAGAGATATTCAAGAAAAACTAAAAAAAGACAAAGATGCTCAAAAATGGCCAATACAAGCCTTCCGGCAAGGTGTGTCATTCGAAGTTAGTGAGAGAAGCAAGCCTTGATGTTTAGAAAAGATTTTAAAAAATTTGAAAGATTATTATGCACTTACACTTACAAATTCACTTCCATGTTATAGTTGTGAGCGGATCCTATATGGAATCAACAGTAAGTATGGCTAATTAAAAAAAACACTACTATGTACAACAAAAAATATATATTCAATATCAATATTACTCATATAACTCAAAATCTATTCTGTTAGAAGTATAGAAATTAGAATCTTCGCCGCATTTTCTAACCATTACACCAGCTTTAAAGTAATTTTCCTTGGCCCATTTAATCATTTGCCCCGTACTATATGGACCATGTATTTCTTCATCTTCTATTTTCCATTTGAACTCCCATGTTAATTCTTTCGTTACATCTTTACCTTTCTCTTCAGTGTTAAACTGACTACCTGAGGGACCTCCCAGGATTTTTTCTTTCTCTTTGGTATCAAAATCATCCGAGTACATATCCAGATATGCCTCTTTGGCTGTAGACTTGTTTTTATTTTCACTGCTTTCAATTTTGGCTTTTATTTGTTCATACGTCTCTTGGTAAATGTCCATATTTCCTAGATTGGTTAAAATTCGATTTGCCAACTCCGTCAGCTTTGTAACATCTTCATTGCTAGTTAATGTTCCAGCTTTCTTCCTTCTTAATCTTTCTACACTAGACAATTTCATATCAGCCCCTCCCAATCGTTTCAGAGCTTTATTTACAGATTCTTTGGGCTTCATGTACTCCAACATCTTTTTGTAAGTAGCTATTTCATCAAAGTCAACATCCATTTCAGGTTCGGAGTCGCTATCTTCGCCCAAGCCTTTTTCACCAATGTTATATTTATCTTTGGAATTTGATGAAGTTTTTATTTTTTGCCAGTCTATATTGTCTAACCAATTATCCCTTATTTCCTTCTCATTACTCCATATAAAATGGCCTTGCTTATCGAAATGACCTTCTTCCATTTCTTCGTTCATGTTAAAAGCAGTCATTTTTTGTTCCCCCTCTTGCCTTGCTATTCCATCTTCTTCGCCTTCGATGTCATCGGCGTCCAAAACATTATCCTCATCAACATCGTCCTCTTCATCACTGTCCAGGGTGTGTTTTTTCACCTGTTGTCGCCGATTTTCGGGTACACGATTAACGGAGCTTTCTAAGAAAGCAGTTTCATAATCTCTTTTGGACATATTCATTAACTCGCAAATTACTCGAACTTTCGATATTTTATAGGTTAGAGTAGTTTACCAAACTCTAGCGACAAGTGACAGCTGACAACTTAAAATCCATGTTCACAATATAGAAATGTATCCTGTGATCGTAAAATTACCGAAATGTTATCGTTCCGTGGTATGGGTAATGCTTTATATAAATAAAACTTAACACTAAATAAGTTATTGTGCTGGTAGGTATATTATTACCCGATTTAAATTTTTTTATATAATTTTGGGTAAATTATAATATCAAACTGGGCCTTGGTTTTAAAACAAATTGTTGCCGTGTAATTGATTCTTTGTGCAGATATCCATATAGGAAAAAATCCACAACTTCAGATGACCGAAAATTGAAATTATGGCAAACAAAAGTAAAATTGTTTAAATATATATAGTATTGTAATATGTCTATAATATCATGTAAAATAAGTGTAACCGTTATGGATATATATAGTATTATATAGTTCTTTTTTAATTATGATGGTTGCAATCAGAAATTCTGGTGATACCAACAGTTAGTTACAAAACAAACAAATAAATGTACTAGTAACAGCTGAGCCAAGCTGAGCTGTGAGCTGTTTTTGTATTTGTTTTGTTGACGTTTTTTGTTTTGTAGAATACATTGTTCGAATCATGAGTATTCCACTTTTTCCAAATCTAAAACCAAGACTAATGCATTCTTCCTGGTTTGATGTAGACCAACCTTGCGATGATGAAGATGAAGTATCCCAGATGGAAAGGGAACATCAAAATTGGGTATGTTAAGAAACCTACTTTTAATTTCTTTCTCATTAATTTTGTATTATTTTAGCTTCAAGCAATAACGCAGAGGAATTCTGATCTTACACCTATTGGAAAGACTGCCTCAGAGGTAGAGTGTATACATATTATTTATAGCATCTGTGGCGTTCTGCGTTTGTGATTAAAAACCAAAATTGATTTGTTAATATGCCTATTTTATTAATTATTGACAGTTTCTCGCAGCACAGTTCAAACTTCATGATGCTATGTAATTTAAACATGCAATGTATATGTTTTAATATATTTTAAATAATGCAGTACAATTTTTTTTAGAATATGGAAGAGGATGAGGAAGAGGATGATGAAGATGATAATGATGATGACGATGAATCTGAGACACATGATGAGGAGGAAGAGGACGAAATTGAAATGGACGTTTCACAAGAACGTAACTCTCCTGTTGATGTCAGTATTAGACTTGTACAGGGTCATGGAGTACGATAGATATAAAATTTTTTATGTTTAATGAATTGTTTTTATTTACGTTGTCATTTAAGTTTTATTTTTAAATAAATTGTTTCTTTTGAATTGATATTAATTACATTAGACCCATATAATAGTAATCCAAATGCAAAATATGTTAGCGTAGATGTCCTATAGATACAGAAAACTAATAAAGTTCTGCAGAATTTGTACATTTTAAATAACGTGTTCTAGTAAATTCAGAGCAATTTTGTGTGCATTAGATATTTACTTGAAACTGGAAATAAAAGTGCTTCCATTGTTTCTCCTTATCAGATGTAATGTTTTATAAATTTTCTGAGAATATTCTGCAAACATTTACATTCACAGTATATTACAGTATTATTTTTTCAAAGGAATCATACGTATGCAACCAAGAATACAGCCTGCATAAATTGGAATTGCCTGCGGTGCCGTGGGTATAATATTTTTTATTTATGTTGGTTCCCTGCCGTTTGACAACTGCTGTCACAATTAATGAGGCCATGTAAAGAACAAACATATTTTTAGGTTTCGTTTGCCCGAAGAGCTAACGAAATGATTCGATTCAGTTACTTCAGTTTCTGTTAAAAACTAAGTGCTGCAATTGCCAAAGTAGTTTAGCGATTATGCATTAATGGTTATCATTTGTGTTTAACAGTTTTGTGAGCAGTTTTTAATGACCTTAATTTTACATGTCTTCCCAATTTATGAACGAAGGAGTACTTACAACTAAGCAGAAAGGACCTAACCTAGAAATTTAATTTAAAGTTAAAGCAAAATGTTCCGTATTTGAGAAAATAATTAATTTTAAGAGACTATAAGTAGATGATTACAAGACAGTAACAGAAGACCGTCTTTAAATCAAAAGAGAAAGTCAAGAAAACTTAGTTTAAGGTAAGTGTTTATATATTTTTTAAATTTGAGGCATTTGCATATTGTGAGTTAATATAAAGCTGCTACGAACCCTCATAACTTTTTAATAAACAAATTTAAACAATAGGTCAAGAATTGGCTAATTAAGCAGTCTTGTATGTGGGATTTCCATGTGTATTAAAAACAAGGTACTTATCATATTTAATACATTATAATTTATACAAGAGTGGCTTTTTCTCAGAAATGGCTTTTTATATAAAAATAAATAGGCATTGTGGCCTTCACAGATGCAGTCAGATGATAATTTTTATTTAGTGGGATAGACGTTAAAAGCAAGTATGTATTCTTTCAGATATCCCTTATTTTTATGTAAACATTATCGGTTATATATAGATTTTACTTTATTACTTCTAATAGTTAACTCGATAATAAACTTCATATCTATAATTGCCATTTGGTTACAGCACGTTGTTTAAATTGCTTCTAATTGAACGTAGGGTTATTATGCGTAACATACAAACTACCTATTGCTTTTTAACTTTATCAGTTTTAATGCCCATTAGTTCTGCTACTGATTACCTAAATGTTTATTTTAGTTAGAATATCATATAGATTATTTTTGCACATTTTTACTTCTCCTATAAACTGGTTCACTTTCGTTATCTTTTGCTGTTTCAAAACAGAGCTGTTCTTGTGTAGGATAATTTTAATATGTTTGCTCATTTTCCTTTGTTGAAAAGCACAAAGATCTAGAAATGCACTAAAAGGTTTCACTTAGTGACTAGAACACACTTAAACTAGCCAATATAGTACAGTTCATTTAAAACTCGGCTTAAGGTGGCTATTTCCTAGAACGGGACATCCGATAGGAAGATATTTATTCTTTTTGGTCATAACTTTTTTTTTATTAGAACGTATTTAAAGAAAAACTATGACTCCCTAAGTAGAACCATAACAAGAATATTACTACGTGTTTTTACTTAATAATTTCAGTGATTTGCAAAATAGTTAGATTTAAAACAACAAAATATGATAATCTTTTACATTTAAATCTAACTATTTTACAAACCACTGAAATCATTGAGTGAAAATTCATACTATAGTCGAGGAAGTTTAGCACAAAAATAGGCCAAACTATCGAAAACCTGTGCAGTAAGACGGATCAAAATGAGGTTTTTTGCATTCGACTCCTTGATGCATTCATTCAGTTTGTTACCTATTTTGATCTTATACAAATGGGAAATTGCACTTGTTTTTTCCCATGCAGATTTTGAAGTAATTTAAAAAATGCATTAATCTGTAATCCATGGTGGAAATTAGCCCAATTTCGTTACTCAGGGGTTTTTGGAGTCGCTGATCATGAATATAATGTTCATGAAGTTCCTCGATGTACCTGGAGCCACAAACATGTTCCACGATTGGTATGAGAACAAAGGCCTTCTTGCTGTCTAGGTGATCTCCGTAACTTTATTATAATGAATATTTTGATCTATTTCATTTCTATTGTTTATTGTTATCAATCAAGATATATAAATTCGCTAATTTTATAATCAATTTGTATAAAATTATTTGTAATAATAATATCATACTTAATTTTCGAAAAAATAATCATAAAAATTAATTTAAAAAAAATTTTGTTCAACAATTTTAAATAATGATATGTTATAATCATGTGGGAAATCAGTGATAAGAATAAATAATAGAAATAAAATAGATAAAAAACATTCATTATAATAAAGAGAGGAATATTTTTGAAGCGATATTCATGATCAGCGACCTTAGAAACCCCCCGAGTAAAGATTTCGGTTGAATTTCACATTGAATTGAGAGAAAGACCACGAGGATGAGCTATACTACGGGGACGTCCTGGGCTCCAGGTACATCGAGTAACTTCTTGAACATTATATTCATGATCAGCGGCCACGAAAACCCCCGAGTGATAAGTTCTACTCCATTTTAAAACAAATTTCAAACATATTCCCGTAGATGTCTCGATAAACGGGTCATCCTGATCCCCAGTTACGTCGACAAACATTTTTGACATCGTACCCATGATCTATGACCTCGAAAACTCACAAATGAATACATTCATTTCAATTGAAACGGATTTGAAGAAAATTCCAGGGGATGATCGTGATACCTCGGTCGTCCTGATCTCCAGGTGTATCGATGAAGTTGTTTCATATCATATTTGAAATCAATGACCCCAAAAACCCCAAAATTCGATGCTTTTCAATAAAAACCCACGTAAACGTCTATGTGATGGCCTAGACAACCAAACACCCTGACCTCCAGGTATATTGGGGAAGATTTTGAGCATCAAGATCGTGATCAGCGACATCAAAAACCCCCCATGTAAAGATTGTGGCTGGATTTCAGAACAAATTTAGAATAAAATTACGGGGATGAGCCTCACACCAGGACTTTCTGGTCCCCAGGTATATCGAGGAACTTCTTGAACATTGTATTCATGATCAGCGACCCCAAGAACCCCGAGTAACCAAATTGGGCTAATTTCCACCATGGATTAACAAATGAAGATTTTTTTTTAATTGCCTCAGAAACTGCATGCGAAAAAATGCATTTTTTCAATGCACAAGTGCAATTTTCCATTTGATTAAGATAGGTAACAAATTGAATAAAGGCATCAAGGAATAAAATGCAAAAAACCGCATTTTGATCCGACTTAACTGTGCTGCTATGTTTTCTCAATTACTAATAGTCTTGTTATGGTTCTACTTAGGTAGACTTATAGTTTTTTAAATTACATACTAAGAAAAAAAGTTATGGCCAAAGATAATAAATATTTACCTATTGGATGTCTATTTCTTGAAAATGGTCGCCTTAATAGTAACACAATTAGAACATAATATTGGCTGGCACTTGATGTAATTAATGTTGAGTTGATATAGATACCTACTTTGAATCCATAACGAAAAAACTGGGCTGTTATTAATAAATATTGATATTAAAACATCGATATGCCTATTGTTGGTGATATATTACTTGTATCCATTCCAACCCCAGATGTCTATACAGACAATTTTGATAAATATCTATAAACATTCATTGATAAGTAAATATTATTATTGTAGTATTAAATATTCTGTATTTATATGCTACTGTTTTAATATTAATTATCAATATTGTATATGTAATATCGTGATAACGAATACTTATTGAATTTTAAATATTATAAAATTCACATTTGTCTATTGACGAAATTTTTTTAAAGCCATATCATTTAAGTACTATTTCCCAATGTAAGTAGATATTGATTTTACAATATTGAAAAGTTATTATCACATTTCTTGACGATATTCTTCAACAATTAATAATGACAAATTGATATTAAAATATCAAAGAATCTTACTCAGAGTATATTGGCAAACTCTTTTAACTCATATTACAAAAAAACATTACTTCTGTAATATCAAAATGTCTGTGCTCATTGATATTGATACGTAATAATGGATATTGGCTTTAAAATTTGAAAAATTTTATATTTCTCAGCTAGCAGTCATTTTTAAATTGTATTGTTTCAGATATTAACATTTACCTAGATAAGCCAACATTGGCTGTACAGTATTGAAACTTCTAAATATATGCTACACGGGTTTTGAATTACAGGAAAACATATTTATCCCATAACGGTTAACTCGCTTTGGAATCAAATTGTTTAATCTTAAGATACAGATAGTTCCTTTTACAAGTTATTTATAACGACAATTTACCTAAATGATAATGAAGAAGCGAGGAACTATAGTACCCAGGTGGTGTACTTACGATACACTATATTTTGTCTGTGGCGTATTATAGTAATTCTTGTTAAATGATTTTTCTGTTGTAATGTGGATGCTTGTAAATGTAATGTGAAATGTATGTAATTAAGTTTAGTAGGTAAAGAGGATTTTGTTGTGTGTAGGTAGAGGTATCCAACATTTAACTTACGCTTGTGATACAAAATTTACTGCAAGAATTGCCTTTTTTTTTTTCTTTGTCTTTGTAAGCTAAGAAATATGTATGCATATGTACACTTGTTTTTATTTTCATATCAGAACTTCAGTTCTTGGGAAATTGGAAACCTGTTTTAGGTAATTCCTCGGTAATTTCTCAAGGCTTTGGTGTTCCCATATATCACCCAAATAAATATGCCAAGAGTCCTTTAACTGCCGAATTTCGGAAGATGATTTTTAGCCTAAAATAAGTAGAATGCCTGAACGTAATCTTTGTTCTAAATTGTTTGTAAGGAAGTGAAAAGTATGTTATTTTTATTATGCGGCATTGACACACACTAAATTGTTACTTGGGTTAGGTTAGGTTAATATGTGAGTGGACTCTCGTCAGAACCTCCACTGTGACCATCAGGTCTGTTGTGGCTCACTCCCAGTTATAGTTCACCCAATAGATTCAGTTTTTTAATAAAGCCGGTATCTTGCTGGGTGAGAAACTGTCCAAGTCCTCTGGCTCTGCAGTGCAGGTTCTATAATTTGGTTGCCGCGCCTTCTCTGGCTAAGGAATCAGCAACTTCATTGCTTCGATGCCAGAGTGTCCAGGTATCCAGATCAGAGTCAGTTTGTTGTTTCTGCCCATTCGAGCAAGAACTTCTTGGTAATTCCAAACTTTTCAGAGTTGCAACGATAGGATCCAAGGGCTTTAAGAGCCGCTTGGCTGTCTAAAAATATTTTTATTGATCTGTGTCTAGGCTGCATCTGTTCTAGCCTCCATGCACACAGCTCAATGGCATAGATTTCTGCCTGAAATATAGTCGCATTATCCCCAAGGCTCGAAATGATCCGTTTGCGACTATATACACCAGCTCCATTTCCCTCAGGGTTTTTGGAACAACTGTCTGCCCTTTGTAGGTCGGTTTTGTTCCGATTCGTCTAACAGGAAGGAAACACAATTTTAAAGAGCTGTTCATGGTTGATAAAGGTAGGCATCACATCTGAACGTATTCCCAGGATGCTCCATGATGCTAGCCTGCAGCATATTAGTTACTGCTTGATGGATTCTGTATGTTGCAAATTGTTACCTATATTAATTTACCCAATTCTAACCTATTGGCCAAGGCACATGCTTCTTTCCCTTGTGTTGAGCAAGGCAGTTTTTCAGTTACATACAGTGACCATGGGTATCGGTTACATCAGAAATGTTGTATGTTATCAAAGGTGAAAGCTTATTTTATGTACACGTGTATTATTATAACCCATAATTTTGTAAATTAATTGCTGGGTGTAGTTTTTGTCTGCCATGAACGTTTTCAACAAATCTGTGTTTTATATTCATATCCTTGTTAACAGCTTA
This sequence comes from Stenurella melanura, assembly GCA_963583905.1. Taxonomy (NCBI): domain Eukaryota; kingdom Metazoa; phylum Arthropoda; class Insecta; order Coleoptera; family Cerambycidae; genus Stenurella; species Stenurella melanura. The sequence continues at coordinate 102,603,604 of OY757317.1, forward strand.
AACTTTCAGTAGAGTAAAATAAAGAAAATGTTATTTTAATGTATTTAATTTTCATTTGCTCAACAAATCATACAATTAACAAAATTTCATAATAAATATTCTAAGTATTAACATTAACAGCTTAGCAGTGGTCAAGATTATGGAATTTCCCAGTCTCGAAACCAAATTTTAAGGTCGTATAGTGACAAGGAAGGGGCTATGCCAGCGGGAGAGCTCTAACAACCCTCCCAAGGAGTGGAATTTTTTTTTTCAATTGGCGTATAGGAGGGGAGGTGAGCAGAATCATAATTAATCGATTATTAGCCCCCAAGGAGGGTGAACTTACCCTCCCAAAGGGATTCATTTTTTGTTTCTTGACGGTGAGGTATAAGGAAATGTTTTGACATTTTCTATTCAAATTTTTATTCTTTTCATAAATAATATATAAAACCCAATAAAATAGTTTCATGGTGCAAATAATTAATGTAACCTATGCCGCTTACAAATATAATTACATGTTCGATACTTCTCCAAATGTACACCGCATTCAACACTCTCATCTTCTCCTTCATCGCATTCATCGGTAAGAGATAGTGAAACACCGGAATTGTCGATCCGTCAACCCCTTGGAAGAGTAAATTCACCCTCTGTGGGGGTGAAAAATCGATTAACTATCACTGTACTCGTCTCCCGTCCTATATCCCAATGGAGAAACAATTTGCCACCCCTTGGGAGGGTGGTTTCAACCTCCAAGGGTTGTTAGAGCCCTTTCCCTCTCCCTTGTCACTAAACCTCCATGAAATCCCAAATTATTTCCCTCCAAACACGCATTACCCAGCATTACAATACCACAAGAAAGGGTCAAAAAGGGTGGTTTTTGCCCGTTCTCGGGTGGTTGAAACCTTTTTTAGCTATTATTTCCGAACAAAATAAAAAAACCGCTGCCTAAGGAATCACTACTTCCACATCCAGATTTTCCTTCCAAGTCTCAACTTCTTGACCATATTTGCACTTTAGTATCCGGAAATAGTAACAGAATTTTAATAATATTTGGGGCAGATGTCAAAAGAAGTTTACAAAGAGTTGCAATTTAGCAAGCTTCGTTAAGACATTGTAAATAAACTTGGCTAACTTTCAAGCCTGACATGATATTTACAAAATCTGCAAAATATACAGGGGATAGAAATAAAGAAAAGTTTAATATTACATTAACATTAATATTCCACAAAAAATGGATTTCGTAAAAATGCTAGAACATTTATCTAGTATCAAAATTTATCAAACACACAAGTTTTACAAAAACAACGCTTGGCGTCGGTCGGCGTTGGGACGTACCCTAATAATGCAAGAACATGAATTTAGATATCAAAATTAATCAAATACAAACGTCGAGATGTGAAGATACAAGAATATGAATCTAGGTATCAAATTGTATTAGTCAGAAGTTTGCAAAAACGACGCTAGGCATCGGTCGGCATCGAGACGAAAAAATGGAAGAATGTGAATCTAGGTACCAAAATTTATCAAATTCAGAAGTTTTACAACAACGACGCTAGGCGTCGGTCGGCGTCGAGACGTAAAAATGCAAGAACATATTTAGATATCAAAGTTTATCAAATACACAAGTTATACAAAAACGACGTTGGGCGTCTGTCGGCGTCGAGACGTAAAAATGCAAGAATGTGAATCTAGGAATCAAAATTTATTAAATACACGAGTTTTACAACAACTACGCTAGGCGTCGGTCGGCGTCGAGACGTAAAAATGCAAGAACATAGATTTAGATATCATAATTTATCAAATACACAAGTTTGGAAAATATAAAGAAATCTGAGGGCTTGGCTTCTAGTATAGGTATGCACCAAACCTTGTACTCTACACAGCTTCCCCTATTTACCTATATTTACATCCCCATCCCTTCAACGGAATCATCTCAAAATATAATCTAGTTCCAGATGTCGTTATAATACATATGTATAGAAATTTCAAGTCAATATTTCAATTTTATTTTATCAACCTCTTTAATAATGGAGTAGGGGTGGTGGGGGGTTGAAAAATATTATAAAAAATTCTGAGCCCTTGGCTTCTAGTACATACACCAAATTTCAAGTTTCTGTACTCTTACCAGCTTGCTTTATTTATTTCCCCCTATTTACCCAACAACCCTTCGCCGGATATGTTAAAAAACAACAATCCAGTTCCAGATATCGTTACAATATATACGTTTACAAAATTTCAAGTCAATATCTTAAAGCGTTCTGGAGAAAACGTGCGGACAAAAAAGTTAGACAGACAGACAAACAGACAGAAAACTTTTTTGCTCAAATTTAAAATCTCGACATTCTAAGAACATGTTTTTTTTAAATTACGCTACTTCCAATCCACTACGTGGATGTGGAAGTAAAAAGAGAATTTTTCTTCTAAACGTTTTTTACGATAACACATTTATATAATCTGACTCGAAATACCAGTTTGGATTATCCTGAATTTCAAACTAGCGGGGGTTTTAAATTTTGAAAATACTTACTGAAAATTTGACGGCTGAAGCATAAACATTAATTTATTGTCAAGTATCTTCTAAATTCATAGGAAATGAATAGTTTAGCACTTTAGATTTTGAAAACGCTTAATAAATAATTCAACAGTTTGGTTATTTGTAAAATGAAAATTTAAAATTAAGAAATCGAAAATATTTATAAATTTTTGTGACCTTGACACTGATTTTCATTGGAAAGCCCATATTTTTTAGTAAAAATACATTTTTAGATTATAATTATAAAAAATTAGGAACGAAAATCGAAAATCCGGCTGGAGGAATGTCAAAAAAAGCATCTTAAAATTATAATTTTACCATCTAAAAGTTGATTTGGGTGGAACACTATAGGTTTGCCCCTCTGTGGGTTGGATCAAAGATAGTTTGACTAGCCGGATCCAAAATTGCAAAAATACCTAGGCTGTTCTATTTAAACATTTTATTTTCATCTAAACTGGAGGTCACCTATTTTGGCCTTTTATGTCACGTAAGTAATTCAAAATTTTCTCTCATGAGTCATCACTGCCAAATTGGAGTATTGTCAATAATTTCTTGACTATTCGCCCATTCAAAACTTACAAGAGTGTCCCTATGGGATGGGCCACCCGGTATACTGACTGAGCAGTTGGTGCGAATTAGTAGATGATCAATCAATATCATCTGGTTCAATGTGTGTCAATTGAAATTCGCTATTGATTAGTATGTGAAGGTGTAAAACTCCTATTCGAATCCCAATAATCCAACCATTCACGAATGACACAACTCTAATCTCCGCCCAGTACTTCAATTGCCGCGGCGCATTGGGCAGCGGATGTCCGAGAACGAGTGTAGAAGAATATTTGTAAGACAAATAGATTTGATTTAGTTTGGTATTTATTCTTAAACTAGTTTATATTTAAGGAAAATAAAATTCAGCCGAATCAAAATTTTCCAAATTTTGAAAAACCAAGTCTAATAAAGATACAAACTAAGATAAAATGCATAAGTAGGTAGCCGACACTTATTGCTAACTAGTAAGATATTTTTGTAGAACAGACGCACTCGTCGTTAACCAAACACCGACGCTTCTACAATCCGATTTCAATTAACGAACGTTCAAAGGTCGTTTTAAAATTCCTCTTGGCAACAATCACTAAATAAAACACCAATAAACGTTTTTATATTATCAATTTAATTCACTACAAAAAAACTCATTGTTAATAACATTTCAATCTAGAATATCCACATCAACTGATAAGCCGGAATTGGTTGGCTATGATGCTATATAATTTTGCACACGGCACTTTTGCACACGGTGTTTTGCGCACGGCACCACGATAACATTGGGGACGTGTGCAATCCTGTTTAATAACAACGAAACATGAGACCATGTCATTGTCTTCTCGCCTCTCAAAGTTCTAGATGACAGTTTAATGATCGCTTGAGATAAGGTTCGATTATTCATGCGTAACATCAGCAAATCAAATATTTTCACCATGTAATTTTTATCGCCTCGTCATCCAAAAATTTGAAATCGAGATTTTTAGGGGCGTTTACTTGAATATCTCTAGACGAATCTCATTATTCCAGTCGCTGGGGTAGTACATTTTCCAAAGAATAAAGTTCATCAAAACAAAATTATTAAAGAAGTAATATTTTATTTTCAATTAGTACGGATTTAGCGTATGCAATGAAATGAAAAAGTAATATACCGACTTTGACCTAAAAAAAATCATCATACCTAATTGATATAGGCGAGTCTGCCTGGAGTAAAAAACAGGTGATTTTATACATTTTGAATACCATTTGAGTTAGCAACGGATTCTTATAGGAAAAATTTCGTTGAACAAGATTTTCTTATGAAAAATTTTCCTAAACCACGAGCTTCATGGTCAAATAATTTTTTTCGATTTTATATAATAAAATGAAAACGGTTTGACGGATCCGAAAAAATCTTGATTCAATTCATTTTGTCAACCCGTTCATTTGTTATAGCCAAAATAAATTTCTTAATTAACAAATTGATTACCCCGAAACTAATGAGGTCAGGATATTGTTTTTTTCAAAATACATGTCTTTTATAGGTACCAAAGAATGTACCATTTTTTTTGGACCGATATCTTCAATACTTTTTTATTGTTTAAACAATTGGCATAATTGTTAATTAGCAACAGGGTTGGCAGTTTTAAAACAAAATGTTTTAAACAAATGTTTTTTAAGTGTTTAAAACACATCAGTAACTTGTTTTAAACACATTTGTTTTAAACACGTTTAAAACAATTGTTTTAAACATGATTTTTTTCAATGCGTTTTTTCAGTGTGTTTGATGGACAATTTTTGGAACATCGTTATATTTGATAAGGTAAAAAAAAAAAAATAAAATAAAAAAATATGAACTTTTATGTAATGCAATGAAACTAGTTATAATAATATAGTAGTATAAGTACAAGGAACGAAACATATTACTATTATATAGAAGATTTACCTGTTATTATTCATTTTCTTAAGTATTAATTTTAAAGCGATTAATAGCACAGGTACACACAAAAAAAAAGTCGAGTGTGGGAAGGCAGACCTATGTATTCCCATGCCCCCTGTTGAACACGAATCAGATGTCCGTTTTGCCCGATTGGCTCATGTATTTTTCCTAACCTCAAAAAAACACCGTAAGAATGCCCGAGAAAATGAAAGTGTAGCTAAAAATCTGAAAAAATTCAGAGGTACGTAGAATGGCGAGAGAAATCGAATGGCACAAACTAGAATTCTATGGCTTTTTTGGTTTCCGATATAGAGCCTCGAGAAGTGCGAAAAAAACAAATTTTTTCCTTCCGGTGACTTTGAGCAGCTCTATCTCGAAAACGAAGGACCGTATAAATTTAAGTTTAAAAACATATTTTTTATTGTTTAAAACAAGTTTTTTTTCAACAATGAAAAATCCATGTTTAAAACACATTGAATTGTTTTAAATTTAAAAAAAAAAACGTGTTTTTTGATTAAATTAAAAAAAAAACAATTTTTGCCAACCCTGATTAGCAAATCACTTTTTTTCAAAAGTTTGATTGACTTGAAACAAACTTTAAACGATAAATATTGATGTCGGACATAACCCCCATAGAAGTCTGCACAAATGCAACTTTTTGCTTCTGTTGTATGTAAAGTTTAAATTAATTTTGCAAATTAACAAATGGAATATCTCGACTCTGGGTAAGCGTATCGAAATGGGGTTTTGTGCATATGAAAGTGCTTGGAAAAAGGAAAATTTTGAGACCAGAAAGAACTTCGGATCGGATAACCGGAACCGGAAATAAAAGTGATATTGTGTGAGAGGCTCTAATTTGTTTATTGACAAGTTTTTGGACACGAGGTTTGGTGCAAATGAAAGCTAACTAGTTTTTCCATCAACCACAAAAAATCCTACAAAAAATATTCAATCCCTGAAGTTATACGCGTTTTTGACCCTTAAAAAAATCTCTCCCGCAACGTGAAAATAGTAAGTTTTGACGCGCAATGGGGTGGCGGTTCGATCCTCGGTGTGGGCAAGTTTTTTTTGTTGTCAAATTCACTTTTTTTTCGTGCAATAAAATATATCCTATAATAAAGTAATTTTTAAATTGTAAAAAACGCTATAAATAATTATTATACTCTTCGCAAATATAAAACGAAGAGTATATTGCATTCGATCGGCACATTTCTAAAACCGGTAATATTGCTCGTAGAGAAAAGATTTTCCTATCACTGTGTTGGTGATCGAATTCTGAACGAAATGTCCGTCCGTCTGTCCGTTTGTCTGTCTGTCTGTCCGTCCGTCCGTCCGCTCGTCCGTCGCGTTTCTTGTAAGCACGATAACTTAAGAACGAAAAGTCCGATAGTATTGAAATTTGGACAGCAAGTTAACGTTAGTTAGAGGAAGAACCCTATTGTTTTAACAGAATCGATCAATAAATAAAAAAGTTATAAATTTTTGAAATTAAAAAAATATATTTTGTAGTTAAACAAAAAAATGTTTGATAGTAATATCATTTACAAAAAGTGCTGCGATAAGTGTCCTATAGAATGTGCAACAATTATATAACAAGTGTAGTAAATCGGCGAAGAGTATAATGGTTAGTTTGTTTATTCTTAAGAACTTCATTAAATCCGTAACTCTCGAGCTGATGCTGTGCACCTGCTTTGTATGCTCTACATTTAGTTGAAATCATAAAATAATAATGCCATTGAAATAGTTAAATCTTTTGATTATTTCTCGTTTACAAATAACAAAGTGTGTATTTTTTTCATGAGAAGTGAACTTTTTTTCATTATAAGAAAAAGGTGAAAAAAATATTGTTTCTTTTTTATTTTTGGTCTTCTTTCGACAGGCATCCCCCTCAAATAAAGTAAAACAAGCCTTCACTTTCACAAAAAGTGGTAAAGAAACAAAAACTACCGACAAACCCTCGTTGGACAAGAACAATCATATGTTTGTTGCAAGATAGCCATTTATTTAATGAAAATTGCAAAAAAATATAATTACGAGGTTTTTAAAAATTTCTCAGAAAGTAAAGATATTTAAGTATTATCATAAAAAAATACTTGGTTACATGAAAGAAAAACAAATTTGACGGAAAAAAAATTTGCCCACATCGAGGATCAAACCCGCCACCCCATTGCGCGTCAAATCTTACTATTTTCACGCTGCGGAAGAGATTTTGATGGAAAAACTTGTTAGCTTTCATTTGCACCGAACCTCCTGTCCAATAAGATATTATACAAATTAGAGCCTCTCACACAATGTCACTTTTATTTCCGGTACCGACCAAGGTCTTTCTGGTCTCAAAATGTTCCTTTTTGCAAACACTTTCGTATGCACAAAACCCCATTTCGATACGGTTACCCAGAGCCGAGATATTCCATTTGGTAATTTGCAAAATTAATTTAAACTTCAAATAAGCAAAAGCAAAAAGTTGCATTCGTGCAGACTTCTATGGGGGTTATGCCCGACATCAATATTTATCGTTTAAAGTTGGTTTGAAGTCGATCAAACCATCGAAAAAAAGTTATTAATTAACAAATTATGCAAATCGTTTAAACAATTAAAAAGCATTGAAGATGTCGGGCCAAAAAAAATATGGTATATTCTTTGGAATAAAAGGCATATATTTTGAAAACAAAAACAATATCCTGACCTCATTAGTTTCGGAGTTATCAATTTGTTAGTTATGAAATTTATTTTGGCTATAACAAATGAACGAGCCGACAAAATGAGTTGTGCCGGGCGCCAAACGACGCGTATTGAAAATATCTTTCGATTGAATCAGGATTTTTTCGGATCCGTCAAACCGTTTTCATTTTATTAAATAAAAACGAGAAAGAATTTGTTTAAACATTTATTTGACCATGAAGCTTGCGGTTTAGGAAAATTTTTCATAAGAAAATCTTGTTCAGCGGAATTTTTCCTATAAGAATCCGTGGCTAACTAAAATGGTATAGAAAATTTTTGGGAAACCTCCCAGGCAGACCCGTCTAATAACTTGCGGAGTCCTTTTAAAAGTGTTACAAATCACCGGCGCCTCCGCCGTTTCTTAAAAAACGACGTCTGCTCAAACAAATTTATTTATTTATTATGACAGTCTACGGCTTTCTCAAGCCAATCACAGGCTCTAAAGATAAGTCACGTCACATGGATAAGAACGAGAAAATAAAATATAGATATGGTAGGAGAAATGCTTACACAATTTCTATTTCTATGAATAAGGACGAGAGAATAAATTATAGACATTGTAGGTGAAATGCTTACATAATTTCTATTTCAATTTGAGTATTAAGTAATCTACTTTTTAATTTGTTTATGTATCACTGAATATGTTTAGATATCGCTGTAGTGAACCTCTTTGCTATTCTTACATAGTTTCTAGTTGGTGTAACATATGCAAAAGTTCTTTGAAAGCGTGTTCTTTCATCTGGCACATTGATTATTATTTTATTTAGGATAGTTAAGTCATAGGAAACATTATGTAGAAGTTTATACAAATAAATAATGTCAAAGTAAGTTCTTCTGCTATTTAGTGTCATTAAATTAGAAAGATGGTCTAAATAAGAAGAGTTACTGGTATACCTCTTCTGTAAAATAGAATTAATATGTTTTATCAATTTTTTCTGTACATTTTCTAATATTTGTATATACCTGGTATAAAGAGGACTCCAGACCGTGCAGCAATAATCCAATTTGGATCTTACAAAGGAAGAATATAACATTAAAATAGTTTTCTCACATTTAAATGATTTGCAGTTGCGTAAAATAAAACCTAAACTTTTCTAGCATTTACTGGAAATATTTGTCACGTGTTCATTAAAAGTCAGTTTCGAGTCGAATATTACACCCAGATCAGTTTTTGTATGAACTCTTTCCAAATTCTTGTTTCCGATTTCGTATTTATAATCACGTATATTTTGGCATAGCATGAAAGTCATTACCTTGCAGTTATTAATATTAAAAGGCAGCTGATTTTCGATAGACCAGTTAAATATTTCCTTATGTCATCTTATAGAAGCAAACAATCCTGATAATCTTCTATTTGTTTAAATATTTTCATATCATCAGCCAAAAGGGTAACTTCTGAATATTTAACAGAATCTACAATATCATTAATGAAAATTAAAAATAGAAGAGGGCCTAGATTTGAGCCTTGTGGAACTCCTGAATCTGATGTGTAGTAATTCGACTCAAAATTATTGATCATGATGTATTGCTGTCGACTTATAAGGTAGGTAGACATAAATGTTATTAGGTCACTAGAGATGGAAAATTTTTTAAGCTTATTTAGCAATATGCAATGGTCAACTATACAGGGTTATTCACGGAAAGCGGGTACTAGTCATTTCTTGAGATCCGTCGAGTTTATAAATATAATTGGTATGAAGGGGTTTTTGGACATGGCGGATCTAACGAAAATATTTTCATGCATGTGTAACTTCCGCTTACGCCTGATGTATCACTTAACTCTTATTTTAAATGGAATATCCTGTATTTTATTGTATGTTTGGATTCCTCATAACATTTTAGCGCAGGTTTATGTATCATAACATACTTTTATCTACCAGTTTTCGAGATAAATAATATTGTTGAAGAATCTTGATGGTTATTACCCTTCGGAAAAAAAAATCGAGATCTTCTATCATGTAGTCGATTAAGAAATTTTCTTTTCAAACTCATGTAAGTACCATATGATTGGACTAAAAGTGGTATTATGTTTTCACAATATTATACAGTGAATTTTATTTTCACAGTCGAACATTGTTTTAGTTCAAATGTCATTTTTTTCAAATGGAACCCCCTGTATATTTTCACATAATTTAATGGAGTAATAAATTCTACATCGATTGGTATTAATTAGCATACCCTATAACTATCTCTCGGTTTTTTATTATGGACCAATTTTTGTAAAATATACATCCAAAGTCGGTACTATTTGTTAGTAGCCAATACAAGTCATACCTAACTTGTCTCGTTTTTTTTTATCATAAGTAAAAATAATCACGTAGATAATTGATCATTATTTAATTATGATCAAGATGATAACATCAAAAACAAAATATCATATATTAGATTTTTAACAAAGACTTTGCCAAATGATAGAAGATATCGGTTTTTTTCAGAAGGGTAGTTCAACCGTCAAAAATCTCCTAATTTATTAATTATCTTGAAAACTGGTAGGTTTAAGAGTATATTACGGTACGTAAACCCAAGCTAAAATTTGATGAGGAATCCAAACATGAAATAAAATATAGGGTTTTCCATTCAAAACAACAAAGTTAGGTGCTACATCCGGTATAAGCAGAAGTAACACATGCTTGAAAATATTTTCGTTAGATCCGCCATATCCAAAAACCCCCTTGGCCCAATTTTCAAATTTCTAAACTGAACAGTTCCCAAGAAACGTCTAATACTCGCTTTCGATGAATAACTCTGTATACCAAATATTATTGACATATGTCACATTTTTTTCATGATTTATTCTCTTTAGCGAGTCCACCCCGTATATTGTATAGGCAAAGTCTATCCATTCTTCGCCGACAGTAGCGTCAACTTCCTACCAAAGAGTGTTCTGCGTGAAATAGTTTTTTAGATATAACGCCGATAGATAGACAAACTGACGGAATTGAGATACCTTAATTTTCGCAATCTACATGCTCTGAAATATGAAAATCCGAAGAAATCTCTATTACAATACTTCCTTCGCTAAATTATTTATCGGCACATTTTGTATACTATCTTCGAATTCAAATAGCCAACCATCTTCGTGCTATAGTAGGTATGTACTGAGCTTAATTATCCCTCTGTGGGATTTTTCGATCGAGCTCATCAAATAAACGTTTCATAAAATTCAAATTTGGGCTCTATGGTGATACATTTACTATCTTTCGTCAGGTTTCCTTCTTCACCTATCATTGAAATATTTGCTGCCGGTCATAAGGCGTTAAACCTTCTAACTTTTTACATGAAAACTTTGTTAGGTTTCATGAAAAAAAAAAAAGAAATTACAACACAGAACACATCAAATATAAGTTGTTGATAAACATGCTGGTCAACTTATATTTAAACCTGTATCAACCTTTATTTAAAGATACGCGAGTTCAATAAGAAGACCTCTGAATACACCGGCATACAAAAAAAATGCTCTGTTACAAAACACACAGCTATGTACCCCCATGGCCGCTGAATACGAGGTTAGAATTGGCCCGTCACCCTAGAATTTTTCGTGAGAGCCAAAAAGCCACAGAAAGACCGGGCAAAAACTGCATCCCGAGACCATAACACGAAAACGGAAAACGCAACGTGTTAAAGTGTATACCAGCACATTTGAAATCATATAAAAACTAAAATCCGGCGAAAACAGTCGGCAACTCTTTATTGAACATGGGCGGAGGTAAATAGAAATGCTTGTCATAAGAAAATGTATTAATTTTTATTATTTTTTGTTTATTAGATGGGCCATTTTTGTTCATTTATCCAATAACATATTTTCGAAGTATTATCAGTATCAGTTTTAGATATAAAGTCTAAATATTTGAATTTATTGGGTTTAGTTTTAAAGTTATCCCATACTATATTGAAATATGTTATTGCTCATCAAGGACCAACGAGAAGATATGAACATATCCTTGCCGGGATGAGGGGATGGGATAGGTTACATTGGCGAGGGGCAAGGATGTTATATAGTAAAAATTAAATTTAAGTTTCTTCTAAAATATAAATAAAAATGTAAGTTTCTTAACCAACGCAAAGAATTAGTACAACAAAAATAAATATTTGTATAGATGAAACATAAATAAAAAATTAAAATATGTCTCTAGAATAAAGTAACTTAAATTAAAATTTCTTGCCAACTAAATAAAATATATTCCAAGAAATGTAGCAATAAAAAAGTAAACTTCATACCTAATATAATAGCTAAATATTTTGTTCTGAAAATATATATTAAAAAAGTTAAATGCTTCACTTTCTGAAGAGGAATCATTATTCGGTTGAATTATAATCGGCGCAATGGGGGGTAGTGTTGGATATTGATTTTCTTTTTTAATTATATGCTTAACGCAATTTTTCCATCATTATTGTCGAGGTCATTTATTACTTCTCGTATAGGACCAACTACTATCGCGCTTAACGTTGGAGAGTCATTATGTTTTCGCAAACGATCTTTTAAAGTTGCTCAAATTATCTCGATACGATTAAATATGCAATAGTACGGAGGTAACCGCAAAAGTGTATGACCGTGTATATTGGATAAGTTATCAATAACATATTCCCTTTTGAAATTCTGTTATTTTATTATTTTCAGTAATTCGCGCTTTATTGGAACTTTTACAGGAATTTCCATATTTTTTTCTCTCATGAATCTTGAAATGTCTTCTTAGTACTGGTGTTTGGTATTTTATTTAATACTCGCGAGTGACAAGAAGCATTATCTAATACAATTACCGAATTAGGCGAAATATTTGCTGAAAGCTGTTCTGAAAACCATTTTTAGCACTGCACTGGAGAAATGTTATAAAGAACTAGGTGATGTATCGAGTCCACGTTGATTAATAACTAATATAACTTAAACACCGACCGACCAATCGGACTGAGGAATACCCGGGTCCCAAGCAATCGTCGCCACCCGTCCTCAAACCTAGGCCAATGACAGCACATCTCACAAGTCTGAGAAACGATTTATAAGTTTTTTTATGCTAGTCGGCCTGTCCGTTTTATTATCTTTAAACCAGTGCAGTCGTAGATAGTTCATTCAGGCTGATTACATTGCCAGTCTCGGACTCGTCTGCACAGTTTCACCTACTATTCAATTCTCGATACCATTGTTAAATACATAGGACAGAATATCAAGTTAAATGCGCACGGTCCTGTGCCTTAAAACTGACCAGTTTCAATTGACTTCGTAAACACTTTACAGAGCTGTGGTGTACGCCATTCGATTTGTCTCGCCTTTCTACGTATCTCCTGAATTTTCATATTTTTTGGGGCACTTTCATTTTGCAAATTTTCAAAGGTAAAAAATGTATACGATTTCGACATCTCACATTAATCGCTGTAACTTTTTCTAGACAAAATTGACCCCCCTTTTCGGCTTGAATTTCCTATCCGATGATATGGGGCACGATATTTTCCGATGATTTTTAGATATCGACCGCCAAAGTCCGAAGGTTTCGCTTCTCGAGCGACACAACCCAGCTTCGAGGGCCATTTCTCCCAAACGAAAGCTACCAAAAATTTGAAAAGAGTTATGGAAAATCGAACGAGAGGTCGAATGGCGCAGGAAGTCGATGAGGTCCTCCGTTTCCGCGATACGACCGCTCAAAGTCACCGGATGGTAAAAATCGACCGCTTCCCGAGACCATAAACTCGAAACGAAAACGAAACGAGATACGGAGCCGCGGTTTATCTCGCCTCCCTACGTACCCCTGAATTTTTTCAGATTTTTGTAGGTACTTTCCTTTTTTTCTCATGTAAACCCTATTTTGGCCGGTTTTCATATGGTTTTTTGGCTCTCAAGAAAAATCCTGTGGTGACGAGCCAATTCTGATTCAGCGGCCAAGAATACATTGGGGTACATAGGTGGGTGTTCTGTAACAGAGCTTTTTTTGTGTGTGCAGGCGTTACACATTCACATTGGGGCTATGATTCAGTTTTATTATTTCTTAATATTATGAGTAGAGCAAACAAAGCGTTTGGCTTCATGAGTGCCTGTCAGATACGGGACTTAACTGTTATTTACCTCGGTTGGTCGGCAAGATCAGTAGTAAACTGTCTCCGATTTGAACGAACCATGAACGGAGAAACGTTACGAAAGATTGCAAATATCTTACCATGACCCCCACAGAACCCAGATTTGAATCCTATCGAGCATTTGTCGAATTAGCGCCTTAATTTCACAAGGCTATCGATAAACTGAAGCTCAGTAGTTAGGCCGAGAGTAATATACAAAATACGCCAGTTAATAATGTCGCCTACTTTTTTTACTATAAAAACTGAGAGTTGATATTTTTTCATCTCCTTGCCTTCAAAATAATTATCTTTCGGGGCCACGTTAAAACTGTTGCTTAGTTTTTATTCTTTCGCAAATTTATCATACCGACAGCTCGAAACAATAACTTTTTCCAAAATCTCTTCTGCGACTTATTTACTCGAGAATATTTCTTAACTTATACGAAATTTTATTGAAGAAAATCTCTGAAACTATTTTTTTATCGTTACTCGCTTACATTGTTGAACAACAAGCGGCCAAATTTGGCAGCCTGTTTCTCCGTTGTTTTCTAACGAATCTCAGCTTTTTTTTCGTCAAGTTCGAGCTCTTTTTATGAACTTTCAATATGTATAAAGATAATTTATAAAAAAATGTCGGCAATATGGTAGATTTCAAATTGTTTATAAATACAAATTTTCGAGAAATTCCCTTACTTGCAAAATGTAGTTTTTTGCTTAAAAATTGTTGGTTCCTTGGTATGAAATATATCTACAAAATCTACCAATTTGTTCTAGTTTGGGTAAGGGTCCTGCTCGTACAGACCGATTAAAAAAAACACTAGGCTAATTTGTTTATAAGGCTATAAGTCGTAAACTATTTCACCTATACATTCCAGCTTTCGTGTGCATAATTTGCCTATAGCAAAGAATACCACAGGTTTACAAAAAAAAAGTTGTCTGGATCTGGGATCAGATCATACTTTTCTTATGTATTTTTCTACGCTGAATTCGAATCTGGTTTTAGTTTTGCTCTATCACATCAGGATTTTGAGATATTCTAACCTAAAAGTTAGATATATTTGAGGTTATGTAGCTTTGAGATTTTTTTTCTTAAGAAACCATGTATGCGATCTTAAAGTACAAATCTTCCTCTTTAAAGTGCCGTAGAGTTTGCTCAAATATCATTTTTTTCCGATGAGATATCGAATTTTTAAAATTGTCTGTTCATATATCTTTCCCAACACATTTAATTGGTACCTTATGGTCATTATTTAAATTCCAATATCTCGGCGAAAAGAAAAGATATTTGAGCAAACTCAACGGTATTTTAAAGGTGAAGACTTGTACTTTAAGATCCCACACATGGTTTCTTGAGAAAAAAAATTCTCAAAGCTACATAACCTCAAATATGTCCAACTTTTAGTTTAGAATATCTCAAAATCCTGACGTGATAGAGCAAAACTAAAAACAGATTCGAATTCAGCGTCGAAAAATACATAAGATACGTATGGTCTGAGCCCAGATCCAGAAAACTTTTTTCTTTTTATAAACCTGTGTAATTCGATGTAATATGAAGACATTATATTAATAACTTACTTGTATATGGCTTATTTGAAAATTAACGAAATAATGATAACGCAAAAATTTTTTGCAAATTGTTTGATTTGAAGTGTCGGGAAAATATACAGGGTGTTTCACTTAAAAGTCCCCAGGCCATTATCTCTAAAACTAATAAAGATATTTTATTTTTGTAAATGGCAGATGATTGATACCAAAGAAAGGTTTAAATAACGGTGATTAGAATTTTTCCTCAACAGCACACAGAGATGGCGCTGCGATGCAAAACTATTTTTTGATGGCTGGAACCTTGAAACATAAGTCATGTGTTTAAACAATAATTTGTGAATAATTTTGATGGTATAGAGAATTTACAAAAAACAAGCCGTTTTGGAGTTACATGAGTTTCTTTCATTAATGCCAGTACACGTGAATTTTGATAAATCCCTATAATTTATTTATTATTTATTATAGAATATTGGTTACCAAACACTTTTTTTCAAGATAAGGGAAGTGATATAATACACTATCATAAAATTATGTTTACCACTTCCGGCCAAACCGGAACTAACATGATGAACCAATATCCATATGTTCCTACATATTACTTTTTTTTTTTCTAATAACGCTTCTAATAAAACGGCTCCCAAAACTTAAAGTAAGTAAGACAACAAAGAAAATACACACTAATTTAGAATGGGCTAAATTTATATTAACAATTCAGTAAAGAACGTAAACAAAAGTTTTATAAACAAACATTTAAAAACTATCGAAATATTATTAAAAATGAAATTAAACTAATTTCTTTCTTATTAGTAGGTACTTATTATATTAAATGTTCAAAATTTCTCCCTTCTTCATGAATACACATATTGTACCGTTTCAGTAACATTGCAAACTTTTTGTAACGTATGTCTATTTATAGCAGCAACACTTGCATATATTTTATTATACAAATCGGCCATATCCTCAATAGGTTCAATGTACACTACACTTTTTAAATACCCCCAAAGGTAAAAATCTAATGGAGTCAAGTCAGGTGATCGTGCTGGCCATCTGACTACTCCATTAGTACCAATCCATCTCTGAGGGTACATTTCATTAAGACAATCTTTGACTAGTACTGAGTTATGGGGTGGTGCACCATCTTGGTGAAACCAAATATTCTCCTGGTTATGAGGGATAGTCTCTAATAATCCTGGCAATACATTTCTCAAAAATATCTCATATTTTCTTCCATTTAAAGTCCCATGGAATAGATATGGTCCAATAATATATGAATTTAATATTCCAGACCACATGTTAACTCCAAAACTTACCTGATTTCGGGTCATTCTCATCCATCTAGGATTATTTTGTGACCAGTATCGGCAGTTATGCTTACTCACAACTCCGTTGTTGTGAAAACGGCTTTCATCGCTCCAGAGCACATTTTTTTAAAAATTTGGGCATTCTTCAGAAAGAACTGAAAATTCAGCTAGAAAATGTAATCTTCGTTCATAATCATCAGGCCTTAAATGATGGATCAATTTTAATTTATATGGATGGTATTTATTTGATTTTAATGTTCTATGGCACGAAGATATCGACAGATTAGTTTCCGATGCCAATTTCCGGAGAGAACATTGAGGATTGTTGACAACACTATTTAACACCAGGGCTGTATTTTCATCGTTTCTAACTGGCCTATTTTTGTTACGAATAGTTTTCTTAAAACTACCCCAGTTTCTTAAATTTTTAAACAGCATGATAAATGTTTTTTTATCGGGTGTAGGTCTATTTGGAAATCGTAAACAAAACAATCGTTTTGCTTGTCGGGAATTTCTTTTGCATTCACCGTATATTAAAATCATATTTAACTTATCTTCATTGGTGTATCTACCCATTTTAAAAAAAAAAAATTTTTATTGCCTTATTTGGATTAATTTGCTTTGAATTGTTTCTAAGTACACTATTTCTGTTTGAAACTATGATTGAAATGCACCAACTACAAACTTTATTTAATAACTGTCAAACTTAAAATTAAATCAAAGCCTACTAATATCTCTTAAGTAGATTTTTCATTACCATTCTAAATTAGTGTGTATTTTCTTTGTTGTCTTACTTACTTTAGGTTTTGGGAGCCGTTTTATTAGAAGCGTTATTAGAAAAAAAAATGTAATATGTAGGAACATATGGATATTGGTTCATCATGTTAGTTCCGGTTTGGCCGAAAGTGGTAAACATAATTTTATGATAGTGTATTATATCACTTTCCTTATCTTGAAAAAAAGTGTTTGGTAACCAATATTCTATAATAAATAATAAATAAATTATAGGGATTTATCAAAATTCACGTGTACTGGCATTAATGAAAGAAACTCATGTAACTCCAAAACGGCTTGTTTTTTGTAAATTCTCTATACCATCAAAATTATTCACAAATTATTGTTTAATCACATGACTTATGTTTCAAAGTTCCAGCCATCAAAAAATAGTTTTGCATCGCAGCGCCATCTCTGTGTGCTGTTGAGGAAAAATTCTCACCGTTATTTAAACCTTTCTCTGGTATCAATCATCTGCCATTTACAAAAATAAAATATCTTTATTAATTTTAGAGATAATGGCCTGGGGACTTTTAACTGAAACACCCTGTATATTGTTGTTTGTGATTTTTAGTAGTTGTACACAAAAAAAACCTTATATCTCTATCTCAACTGGCCTATTTAATGGAGGATCAAAACTTGTGAGCATATTCAGAAATGTCTACTATTTTTATATCTAGAATAATCTTTAATTTTCTTCTTTTGCAAAATTCCCTGTTTTATTAAATTTTATTTGATGCAATAATAATGATAAAAATTGAACAAAAAACCAAAAAGATATCGGAAAAATAAAAATAATGCTCATTTTTTGTCAACCCGATATAATAATAATACCAACCAGGCAATGAGTGAAATTGTCAACGATGGGAAGAGATCAAGATGAATCTCGTTTAGATTTTAAGCTCTTCGCTACAACAAATAAAATAGGACACCTGCAGTTAAAATGAATTGATTAAATATAATTGAAAATAGTAAATTTAAAGTTGAACGCCTACATCTAAAAATAATTAACTGAAAAAAGTTTTAAAAAAGGTAAATTTGAAATTGAACTGGCATTTAATCGATTAAAATTTAATCAAATGGTAAATTTTCCTTTGTCGAGCTGTTGGACATTGTTTTTAGTCCTTTATTTGTTTAAAATAGAAATTAGTTGGATTTAATTTGTCGTTGAACAAATAGAGAATCAAGTTGTTACAAAATTGATTTTGTACGTGAGTTTGTGTTGTATTTTCCCAGAATAGTTTCCAAGCCCTGTTTAATTAACCTTTAAGGGCGATATTGTGTGTTATTTATTAAAAAGATATAGCATTTTTTTAAGCTCGTAGTCAAAAAAATATCACATCGTTAGCGGGCTGGTACTGTCGTGAGCAAAAAAAAAACTAGAACAGCTATTTTTTTCTGATGTAAATCTGTCCCTATTTGAATATGTAATGAGTAGTCGAAATAAAACAGTCAGCACTTGTATTATATTTTTTATTGTAATGCTGTAGTTATTGCTAAAGCAGAAGATGGATTGTCAGTGAGACATATTGCGTTATAACATTAACAAAAATTCTGTGTTTAACATTTTTAAAAATACACTGGATTGAGTATGTGGTAGGTTCCTTGTGAAACATCTTTAGAATAATTATTTTTAGAAAAGGGAAAAACAATGCTTTTAGATGTTTCAAATAAAAACTGTATTTTTATACACTCTACATATGTTTCGGCTTGTTAGGCCTTTCTCAAGAGCATTACAGATGAATACTAAAGCTATGAGGGTGGTTGTTCTAAAAATAAATGCAGTAATACCCAAACATGTGGAATTACGGGGATTTCAAGTAATAAAACTAAGGATCTACCTACTCGGAATAATTCAATGGGCTATTCTTAGAACCTTGTCTATTATAGGAGTGTTTATGAAATTTAATTGGTCATTGGTGGTATAAGTACCACCAATGACCAATTAAATTTCATAAACACTCCTATAATAGACAAGGTTCTAAGAATAGCCCATTGAATTATTCCGAGTATAAGTACCACCAATGACCAATTAAATTTCATAAACACTCCTATAATAGACAAGGTTCTAAGAATAGCCCATTGAATTATTCCGAGTAGGTAGATCCTCAGTTTTATTACTTGAAATCCCCGTAATTCCACATGTTTGGGTATTACTGCATTTATTTTTAGAACAACCACCCTCATAGCTTTAGTATTCATCTGTAATGCTCTTGAGAAAGGCCTAACAAGCCGAAACATATGTAGAGTGTATAAAAATACAGTTTTTATTTGAAACATCTAAAAGCATTGTTTTTCCCTTTTCTAAAAATAATTATTTTTAAAAAGCAGAGAATAAACAGTATGATTAGTAGAAATCTCGGATCTGGGCAACAAAGGGTATCCAACTTAGCAAGAAACTAAATATTAATATTTTGTTATTGCACAATTTCTATTTATAACTTCTATAAGTCTGTCTGGCATAGAATTAAATAAACTTGTACAATAATCATTAGTAATAATATTTTCCCATGCATTATTTACTACTTTCAGTAATTCTTGGGCATTCCTTGGTCTCACATTTCGTTTTTGGTTACTTCCTACGAGTAGTTCCCATACGTCTTCCATAGGGTTAAGATCTGGACTATGACTAGGCCAGTTACGAACATTAATGTTGCTATCTGGAAACCAGTTGGTCACGGTATGAGCAGTATGAACTGAACAATTATCTTGTTGAAATAAGAATTAACTATTAGAAAATAATTGTGACAGAAGGGAGCATAATATTGTCTAAAATCCTAATATACGCTTCGTTATTAAATCTTTCCTCAATATGCCACAATACACCAGGACCACGTGCCGAAATCCAAGCCCACATGTTAACGGAAAATCTACCACTTTTGTCATTGTTAGATATACTGAGTGTAACAGTATCATGGTATACCCCCTTTCCCCTTTAGTTTTGAAAATAATTGATTGAAATTTAGGATATAGTACATACATAATAAGCGGCACTTTTTGACATACAATTGATTTTTTTTTCACTTCCCGTTTCGCCGGAGGTGACACTAACTTTCGATTTTTAAATAGAACACCCTATATATTATTGCATTTTTGAATTCTGCATAATTTTCTGAATCCAGCGATGCCAAATAAGTGACACTTCAAACATCAATTTTTTTTATAATATAATTTTTAATTTTCCATTTAAGTGTGCCATGACGGTTCCGATTTATTCTAAATGACCCGTATAATACTACAAAAATCGAAATCCCGTTATGAAATACTAAATTGCTTGATTTATGAGCAAATAAAATTCAACAAAATTGTTTTTGGAGCAAAACTCAATTTTTTCACATGGAACCATATCGGTACCGTGGTACCATTTATTAGTACTATTAATAAGGAATTTATTCATATGTCATATTAAAATGTGTGATAAATACAAACAAAATTACAGCTAAAAGAAAATAAGAAAATACAATTTTATTCTAATTACCTTGGTTTTGGAATACGCCATTTTGAACACAATTAACAAGAATTTTAAACAATTTTTAGAGGTGTTTCAGAATCTCATGGGCCGCGAAATGCGCAAAAGTCAAAGTTTAATCTGAGTAATAAGTATGTTTTTGAAGACACTGGAGGCTGCCTTGCTGTATACATAAACAAGAGCTCGGGATAAATTGTAAACAATAAATATAATATTTTTAAGAAGTGTAACTGAGTCAACAGGACGGATTATGTCTCTGCGCATATGAAGGTCACAGCTCATGAGGTTTTAAAACACCTCTAAAGACACAATAAAAACACCGTTAAACCAACACATGTTTGACAAGCTAACTATTTTATTGTTTTCAAACCCACAAGTTACTTCTTAACATTTAATTAGAACAAAATTGTATTTTCTTATTTTCTTTTAGCTATAATTTTGTTTGTATTTATCGCACATTTTAATGCGACATATGAATACATTTCCTATTAATAGTACTAATAAATGGTACCACGGTACCGATATGGTTTCGTTTGAAAAAAAATTAGTTTTGTCCCAGACTTTTTTGGTGAATTTTATTTGCTCATAAATCACGTAATTTAGAGTTTTTAACGGGATTTCAATTTTTGTAGCATTACACGGGTCATTTAGAATAAATCGGAATCGTCATGGCACACGTAAATGGAAAACTAAAAATTATATTATAAAAACAATTGATGTTTGAAATGTCACTTGTTTGTCATCGTTGGATTCAGAAAATTATGCAGAATTCAAAAATGCAATAATATATAGGGTGTTCCATTTAAAAATCGAAAGTTAGTGTCACTTCCGGCGAACCCGGAAGTGAAAAAAAATCAGTTGTATGTCAAAAACTGCGGCTTATGTGTAGTATATCCTGAATTTCAATCAATTATCTTCAAAACTAAAGGAGAAAAAATGATCCTGTTACACCCAGTGTACTTCTCATTGAATCGAGTATTTGGAGGTCGGTAAACACGAATGCGACCGCTGTGTGTAGACTGGAAAGTTTTTTCATCTGTAAAGATTATTTACATCATTTTTCTCTTACTTGTCTGCGATCGGTACTACTCGATCCAGAAAAATTCGTTTCTTGGGCAGCCTGAATTACTGAGTGAAATGGAATTTATTTACCAATGGGCTTGTTCCATGATATTCTTTTTATATGGTTTTTATACTTTTTCATATAGTACTCGATATTCTCATTATGCAATTAAAATTTCGTATTATTAACCTTTTCCGTTCTCGAGATATAAGGAGTTGAAATTAATAATAGTTGCAAAAACCGAGCGCCCATTTGTGACGTCACTATACGCAAGTGACGTAAGAAAAGTAGCTTTCTGAGACCTTTCAAATTTAACCTGAAAGGTCGAAAAACATGAAATATTCAAATGCTGATAACTAAATAAATACGTCGAGTGGAAGTTCGTTCTATTCTCTACGGAAAGGAGAAGGTCGGCGATGAATCCTAATCATAAATTGCAGGGTCAAAATCGAAAATTCGTCCCGACAGGAGCGAGAGAAAATTGTAATTTTTTGACATTTCACCAAATCGTACTCCTCTACTGTCATGAAGTAAGCAAAACAAACAGTACTTCGAAAACACTTATAATGGGCTTGTTCCATGATATTCTTTTTATATGGTTTTTATACTTTTTCATATAGTACTCGATATTCTCATTATGCACTTAAAATTTCGTATTGTTAACTTCTTCCGTTCTCGAGATATAAGAAGTTGAAATTAGTAATAGTTGCAAAAACCGAGCGTTCATTTGTGACGTCATTATACGCAAGTGACGTAAGAAGAGTGGCTTTCTGGGACCTTTCAAATTTAACCTGAAAAGTCGAAAAACAGGAATTTTCAAACGCTGGTAACTAAATAAATATGCCGAGTGGAAGTTTGTTCTATGTCTCTACGGAAAGGAGAAGGTCGGCGATGAATCCTAATCGTAAACTTCAGGGTCAAAATCGAAAATTCGTCACGACAGGAACGAGAGAAAATTGTAATTTTTTGACATTTCACCAAATTGTACTCCCCTACTGTCAAGAAGTAAGCAAAACAAACAATACTTCGAAAACATTTATAATTATAACAACAAAGGAGCATCAAGTGTATTGAGATCGCCGAATCTATGCGTATAGTGACGTAGCGCCTGGCCACGCCCCATTTTCTCGAGGTGGAGATTTGTAATGGTTTTTAAGATACTAAACGTGCGAATAAGATTCTGATTTTTTGCAGATCCATTATTTTATACTTGTACTTTCGATTTATGAAATAAAAAAAAATGCTGAACAAGCCCATTATAACAACTAAGGAGCATCAAGTCTATTGAGATCGCCGAGTCTATGTGTATAGTGACGTAGCGCCTGGCCACGCCCCATTTTCGCGAGGTGGAGATTTGCAATAGTTTTTAAGATACTAAACGTGCGAATAAGATGCGGTAAGAGTACAGAAACTTGAAATTCGGTGTATGTACCCAAGGCCTCAGGTTTTTTTATAATATTTTTCAATCCCCCACCACTCCTACTCCATTTTAAAGGGGTTGATAAAATAAAATTGGAGATATTCACTTGAAATTTGGTACACGTATGTAGTATAACGACATCTGGAACTAAATTATATTTTGAGATGATTCCGATGAAGGGGTGGGGGTGTAAGTATAGGTAAATAGGGGAAAATGAGTAAAGTAGGCTGTGTAGAGTACAAAAACTTGAGGTTTGGTGCGTATACTAGAAGCCAAGCCCTCAGATTTCTTTATAATATTTTTCAGGTATAGTGGGTCCATCTCGGAGTATTCTCCTTTTTATGGTAAAAACCGCTCCATGAACCTTTTCTAAATTTTGCTTTATGAATTGAGCTCGACGCTACTGTGTTTTACGCCCTTCATCGCTATACTTTGAGGTACTTTCGCAAGATAACACAGGCACACATACACACATACACAAAATTATCTGATCCCGGGACCCGACATAGTAATCCCTATGCATTTAATGGTGCTGAACACGAATTCGGTGTCTGTTTAGCTCCATCACCCACCAATTACTTCCACATCCACGTAGCGGATGGGACGTATAGTAATCTTAAAATTTTTAGTAAATCGCAAGAATAACATAGAGAACCTGAATTTTTTAGGTTATTTTTGCGGTTTACTTAAAACTGGTGGGCGGTGGAGCTAAACAGACATCGGATCAGTGTTCAGCACGTCGAAGTACATAGGGGTTACTATATCAAATCACTTTTTTTTGTGTGAAAGGTCGAAAAACATGAAATTTTCAAATGCTGATAACTAAATAAATACGTCGAGTGGAAGTTCGTTCTATTCTCTTCGGAAAGGAGAAGGTCGGCGATGAATCCTAATCATAAATTGCAGGGTCAAAATCGAAAATTCGTCCCGACAGGAGCGAGAGAAAATTGTAATTTTTTGACATTTCACCAAATCGTACTCCCCTACTGCCAAGAAGTAAGCAAAACAAACAGTACTTCGAAAACACTTATAATTATAACAACTAAGAAGCATCAAGTCTATTGAGATCGCCGAGTCTATGCGTATAGTGACGTAGCACCTAGCCACGCCCCATTTTCGCGAGGTGGAGATTTGTAATAGTTTTTAAGATACTAAACGTGCGAATAAGATTCTGATTTTTTGCAGATCTATTATTTATACTTGCACTTTCGATTTATGAAATAAAAAAAATGCCGAACAAGTCCATTGCAAATCTTGCTGTTGAGTTGATATCCTTCGTCGCCCTGATCCAGGATTTCTACTAATCGTACCGTTTATTCTCCACCTTTTTAAAACGTTGAACACATAATTCTTGTTAATATTATAACTCAAAGAAATTTGTCTCATTGACTATCCATCTTCTGCTTTAGCAACAACTCCAGCTTCAACTAAATCGCTTATATAGGGCATATTAGTTTTGGCACACTTGCAATTAATTTTCGCAACTAACTGACAGTGTCACAAAAATTAAAGTTAGATGTACACAACTAGATTATAGAAAAAATACTTATAAGACTTGTCCTAATTTTTTTTTGCTCATGGCAGTAATATATAGCATATTAAATCAACGGTTATACAATACATTTGTGTGGTCAATTCCATTCAGAGTTCATAGAGCCAATTAAATCGGAGTATTCATCTATATGAATATGATAAGCCAACGGAATAGGAACTAATTGATACAGAATAATTAATTTGAACTCTCCTGAATCTCACATCCCCTTTTAAACAGATATATTCTGCCAGGGGAGTTTATAGATTCACATATGATATAGTAGGAAAGCTGGTGACATTTTCCCGTGATTATTTAGTTAAGGCCTATTTTTTGAGGGATTGTTGAGGGAGGGATGTATAAGTGTCATCTGTGAGGATTAACCCTGATAGCGGTATCGTTAAAACCGATATTTTGTTCTGCAAATAGAAATGTACACTTAAAACAGTTGACATAATAACTTTAAAAGTTGAAACTTAACTAAATAATAAAAATTTCGTCGTGCGCACGACACGTTTGAGGGGATCTGCCATCTATTTAATACCGGCCAATCTATCTGCCAATGTTATAGCAAGATTTATAAGGTAACAGGCAAACAATATAGAAAGTTACAGCCTTAACTAAATGAAAATTATTTTTTTTCTTCAATTCTTTGGGACTTCCTGCCACATGTATGTTTTCTTTTTAAGCGGTGCTCTGGGAATCTACAAAATATCACAATTAACCAGTATGTTACTGGTAAATAACCTCTACGCCTGTGACTTTTACGTCAAAGGATCAGTTAAAGGTTGCTTTTTTTAAATAACCAACACAAATAAGTATAAAAACTTGAAATTAAATATTTCGCCGACGTTTCGGAAATCAATTCTGTTTCCTTTTTCAAGGCTTTTTTCTGAAAAATCTTTTTTGCTGTGTATGATAAATACACAGCTCTAAGAATGTTTGTTATATTCAATATCCGTAGATACTTACTATTCACATAGAACTGTTGATATAGTTAACAGTTTTTTTAGTTCTTATACAATGTTAAGTTTGTGAAGTTCTTCTTTTAACATTGGCAACCAAGTTGTACAGACATCTACGGAACAATTCGGCACGCATCTATCCTCATTCAATAATATCGCGGATTCTTTAATTTTTCTTTTTTGCTATCTGCCTCTTTTGTTAAAATTTTTGCCGAGTCCCAGTTTACTCTGTGTCTATTCTCCCAAGCGTGTTCGCAGATCTTGGACCTCTGAATTCATTTTTTGTTATATAATTTTGATGTTCGCCCAGTCTTACACTAAAAGGTCTGGATGACTCACCCCCGTATTGTTTATTGCACTCACACGGAATACTATAAATGCAGTTTATTGAATTTTGCTAGTGGTTCTTCGGTTTCGTCTTTGTCAGAATAGATCTTAAAGTGTTGTTTGTTTGAAATACCGTCCTAATATCAAATCTATCACCGATGCGGCGCAACGTTTCGGATAATCCGCATACATAAGCAATTAACGCGTTGTAACGTTTTTCAGGTTTTTGTCGTACCTGATTGTTATTTTCAATATTTACAAAGGTTTTATCGACAAAACCCCCAGGGTATTGGTTATTTATAAGAACTTCCTTTATAAACCGCATAACATGTCTGGTTAAATGTATTCGTATAGATGTATCGTTTGCCATATTCAGGACTGAATTTTCAAATTGACAGTAGAAATACTATACTGGGATTAATTTCTTCTTCTGAAAAAATCCCTGTCAAAGGGTTATAGTTTATTATCTTTTTCCCCAGCTTTCTTTAGTCCAAAAATGCATTCCCGAGGACGTACATTCTCTTACAAGTGAGACAGAAATTATTTTACAACAGTTTTAGTTATATTGAAGATAAAATTTTCAAATTTTGACGGGAGCTCTATAAGTACTCTATATAAACTTGATAACCAAATGTCTTGTTTCTCAATTCTTTTTTATCATTTTTAATATTTGACTGGCTGTAATTTTTTAATCACCCTGTAAAACTACGGAATGCTTGAACATTTCTACGGAACATTAAAAGAGCTGCAAAAAGGTACTCTTAAACATTTTTGTAATAACAATCAAAATACAAGAAATTATAGTTTTTTCCTCTATTTGTATTTAACATTTATTTACAATTCTAGAACAAAATGTACTAAGAGAAAAATAGTTTATTTAAAAAAGATACATTAATAACAAATGCTCCACATGATGTCCACCTGTTTCAGTACACATATTAATACTTTTAAAATGTTGTGTAATATCAGCCAAAAATCAGGAATTACCGTTTTTTTTTTCTGTATGTCATAGGTGTCTGTGAAACAGGAAACCGATCGCCTTTGATAAATAAAAGATATTTGGTTGTTATCAAGTTTACATAATATAGTACTTATTGAGATACAGTTCCCATCAAAATTCGAAACTTTTATCTTCGATATAAATGAAATATTCGAAAAAAAATTTCTGCTTGACTTTAAGAGGATGTACTTCCTCAAGGATACATTTTTGGACTAAGGTAGGTTGGGTTATATTGTCTCAATATGAACTCGGGAATCACAGCTAGGTTCTCGTCCGGGAACTCAATTCTGGGATACCCTAGAGTATACATTATGTTGCGTATTTCAGCCTTTTAGGAAACACCCTATATGTATTTGTGGGTCCTAAATAATTTTAACAAGGGGTAAACCACAAACATTTTATTTAATAACTTACTGACTATACAATACTTCAAAATAACCTTTACACTTTGTTTACTTGATATTTAACCTAATTTTTTTCGCTACCAACTTCACTTTCCTAAAACTTCTCCTCTTCCGCCGGCAATCGCGCCTTATATACTCTGAAATTGCCTCCAGACTCATCCAGAACATAATCGAAAATCTTCTACCACACTCTAGAAAACTCTATCTCTTTCTACAAGTTTCCAGTCACTATTAGGCATAGGCGTATCATAGGGGGTGTAATGCATAACAATTATATTTCACCAAGGTCCTTTCTAAATATGAACACTCTGTAGTACCGCTCCTTGTGTATACGTTGCAGAGTATACATTATCTGATTCTAATAGATTATACAAAGAATATAGACTGTCTATACACTGCAAGTTTTTGTTTTGAATGTCAACATACCGCATTTTTGTGATTACTGGCATATATTCTCCCGACATATATTTTAATTGATAGCAACATAAACATTTTGTCCGGTATCGCACTATTGTTGTAGATTCCCCATGAAGACCTGATAAGAAACCACAACTTGTTTTCGTAGTTATCAGTATTGTTTTGGAATTCCGGTGCTAAATTATCTTGGGGTTTCTCTATATCCCGTGTAGTTTTAAAACGAGTTACGAAGTATTTTGTGTGTGACCTCACGTTTGACCGAGAGGTTAGTAATATATTAATAAATAACATTGTAAATTGATTAGCATTTTCTGATTTATAACACAGGCCCACAAAAACAAAAAATCTGCGCCATGAACCAGACTATGGTTTTCTTATGTATTTTTTCGCTCTGAAATCGAATCCGATGTCAGTTTTGCCCCTATACGTCAGGATTTTAGGTTATGTTCATTTTTTTGGAGGGTGGTCATTTCTTGTGGGAAGTGGCTTCACTCCCGGTGAAATTCGTTGAAATCGACATATGTTATTCCTTTCGAACTTCTGATCAAAAGCTCTCATGGACACAAGGTCGCAAAATGCACAGATATCCGGGGTGCTTATTTCTTATGGGAAGTGGCCCCAGGTGAAATTCACTGAAATCGATATATGTTATTCCTCTCGACCTCATGATCAAAAGTTCTCATGGGAACAAAGTCAGGAAATGGACAGTTTTCCAGATATCGGGGGTTGAAAAGTCGACTTTACACCCCCGATATCTGAAAAATTGTGCATTTTCCGACCTTATGTACTTAAGAACTTTGGATCAGGAAGTCGGGAGAATAACATATATACAGGGTGTTGCATCATAAGAGGGACATAGCTTAACAGGAGGCAGAGAACATCAGTGGTAATCAGAACTTCCCAAGATATTTCTCATTGGGCCTTCATTACGAAGTTACAGGGTGTTTTGTCATTTTTGACAGGAACTACTTTTTGTCATTACTTTGACAGGGAATGGAATAATGGATTCATATTCGGTACAGCTAATACAGTAACCATCCTTCAGAGGTACACGTGAGAGATGAAAAAAATTCCGATCCGGTGTCACTAAAATTTAGGTTTCTTCTTTACCTCTAAAAAACATGACCCTGTATATATTTTTTTGGAATTTCTATACGATATTCGAAAAGAACACAAAAGAATAAGCAAAATGGCCAAGATCACTTTTTTGTTACACCTTTGTGGTTATTTAAATACGGTGTTAAATGTACAAGAATATGAATTTCAGAATGGTATTACATGAAAGGCACGTGAATAATAAAATAAAAGTGTGAAAAGAAGTGCCCATTCAACAGTATTCCTAACAATTAATTTATTTATAACTGTAATCTTGTGATTCTTGTGTCACCACTGAAAGTGTTTGAAACTAATTCCTGTTTCCAGCACAAAATAGATTATTAACAGAAACTGGGAACTTAGTAATTATATAATTATAATTTTGGTGTTCGCCTAATCTTACACCAAAATTATATTAGAAAAAATGAAATTCAGAGGTCTAAGATCGCTTGGGAGAACGGACATAGAATAAACTGGAACTCGGCAAAAATTTTAACAAAAGAGGCAGATAGCAAAAAAGAAAAATTAAAGATACTATTATTGAATGAGGATAGTTGCGTGTCGAATTGTTCCGTAGATGTCTGTCCAACCTGGTTGCCAATGTTAAAATAAAAACTTCACAAACTTAACATTGTATAAAAATTTAAAAAACTTAACTATATCAACAGTTCTATGTAAATAGTAAGTATCTATGGATATTGAATATAACAAACATTCTTAGAGCTGTGTATTTATCATACAGAGCAAAAAAGATTTTTCAAAAAAGCCTTGAAAAAGGAAACAGATTAGATTTTCGAAACGTCGCGTCGACGAAATATGTAATTTCAAGTTTTTGACGTAAAAGTCACCGGTGTAGAGGTTATTTACCAGTAACATACTGGTTAATTGTGATATTTTGTAGATTCCCCGAGAACCGCTTAAAAAGAAAAAAAAATACATGTGGCATGAATTCCCAAAGAATTAGGAGAAAAAAATTAAGATGTCACAAATAACATTTAGACAATATTTAAATTAGAAACATGTTTCTCTTTATTTTCGAACCTAGCAAAGAAACGCGCAGTGCCACCATAATAGAAACACGTACTACCATAGGAAATTGTGTATGCGTCGAAAATGTATCGCAACATGTTGCAAACAGTTCCTATTTTATACATGGGAACAGGGACACTTGTTAGAAACGTTTCCGAAAATGTGTCTTAAAATGCTACTTGGGTAGCATCCATAAAAATGTAAATCCGGTCAGTTTCTCTCTATTTTTTCAGCATCCTACGGATATAGGGGTGACATCTCGCAACCCCGTGGTTCTCAAGCAACGTCGAACATACTCTAGTTTCTTTTGAGTTCCACACAACGCAGGTGTTTCAAACTTTTATTGAAGTCATGTTAACTTAATAGTTAACACTGTATAGTTAAATCTTACATAGGGAGTCGTTTTCACACCCTCTGAGGGTTGACGCTGTAGGACGTTGATGGTACGTAAGTTTTTAGTTCTATTTTAGAGGACTGCGCAATTTTAGCCAATCATAGCATCCATGAAGATAGAAATCCTGTTGGATTTTACGTTTTTCTTGTTTTTCTTGTGTCTTTTAAAGTTAGGGGTGGTAGTTCTCAACCTTGTAGGGGCAGTTTATGAGCTTTTCCAGTGTGTTTCATATTCAGGGTGTCCCGAAGATGGTGGGCAATCTCTCGGATTTGGGTAGGACTAGTGAAAATAAGGTCACAAGTTCGTATATTTTTCTTTCCCCCGAGGTACCCCTACGAAGAGATTCGCTCTTGAAGTTGAGGGTTAAAAATCGATTTTTCGCTATAACTTTTTTATTGTTCAATCGATTTTATTCCTTTTTGGGTCAGTATCATATTATTTCAATCCAGTTAGGTCAGTGTATTAGAATCTTGGATAACATTATTGGGGGCTCGGGGGCAGAGCACCCATTGCCTTAATGAGTTGTAAAGAAAATTTCAGCCTATTTTGTTTTATTTCTAAGGTTATTTTCAACTTTTTGAGCCCTTTCTACGTAAAGAACGTATACTTATTTCATGTCGGTAATATGAACCGTTTTCGAGATAAATGCACTTAACGATATTGCGATTATTAATCGCACAAATAATAGTAATTTTTAAAAATAAATAAACACGAGGATTATGTACAAAACAACATTTATTTCTCTATGAGATAGTAAGTACTTACCTACACTTATAAAAACAAAAAATCTTAAACACACTAAACACAAAATTTGAAACCTGACTAGAAAACTAATTAGGGACATGGAAAAATGAAGATTTATGAAATTTCATAACAAATGCTCAATATGAGCACCTCCTTCTCTAATGCATGCTTGTCCACGACGAACTGACAATCGTTGGACTCGCCACAACATTCCTTCGTTTTCTCTAATTGCATTTGAATAGTACATAATTCTCTCGTATAATTCTTCTCTTGTCGCTACTGGTGTGGCATATACAAGACTCTTTAATTTCCTACCCCCCCCCCCCACAGGAAGAAATCAAGAGGCTTTAAATCGGGTAATCGGGGAGGCCAAGAAACAGGCCCACCCCGACCTATCCACCTCCTTGGATATACTCTATTCAGATGACCCCTCATTATCAGACTAAAATGCGGGGGCGCCCCATCCTGCATAAACCACATGTTCTCTCGAGGAGGTGCAATGTCAACGTCTTCTAAAAGTTGTGGTAACTGCTGTAGGAGAAATTCAAGATAAAGTTGCCCATTCAATCGATTTGGTAACACGAATGGGCCAATAATTCCGGCCCAAACATTAATATGAAATTGCCTTTGATGGCGCGTTTAAATTGTGACGTGGGTTTTCCTCGGCCCAGACGTGGAAGTTATGGGAGTTAATGACTCCATTTATTCCAAAGCTCGTTTCATCCGTATACAAAACCTATCGAATGAAGGCATGGTTTTGTTCATGGTTCTGTATAAACCACTGCGAAAATTGCACCCTAGCAGGAAAGTTAGTTGGGCTAAAGGCATGTACTTTTTATATATGGTACGGATGAAGCAGTTGCTCTCTCAAAATTCTTCCAACGATCGATTTTGGGGCATTCATTTGTAATGATAATGATCTGTTACT
Source organism: Stenurella melanura (assembly GCA_963583905.1). Taxonomy (NCBI): domain Eukaryota; kingdom Metazoa; phylum Arthropoda; class Insecta; order Coleoptera; family Cerambycidae; genus Stenurella; species Stenurella melanura. The sequence goes on from OY757317.1 coordinate 102,635,743, forward strand.
GACAGGTGAATTCGCAGCGACTGCATCCGATACATTTTCTTCTACTTCAACAGTACGTGTTGTCCGCGGAGCACCCCTGTTTACGTCATTTGGCGCAAATCGACCTAAGTAGAGATAGAATTCTTAGATTTTTAGTTTTTAAAAAATATATCTTATTTTTTACCAGTTTCTCTCAGCCGTTGATCAACACGTTCAAAAGTTTTGCAATCAGGAACCCTTCGATGGCGATACCGTCGAGCGTATAGTCTTTTTGCTTTCAAGGCATTGCAAGAAGCCATTCCATACATTAAATGCATATCTGCGTATTCATTCTTAGTGAAAGCCATATTTCAACCGATTAATTATTTAATTAAAGTCGGTTTAAGCTAATACTGAAAAATTATGTCACTCCAATTATCTGATATTTTAATCCATGGTAACCATAAACTGTCATTATTACTCGTTTGGTTTTACATAAACTTATCTAGATAAGATGATGTAGCTGTTTTTTTTTAATATTTAAAGAAACTAATAACACGTTCAATGCGGACCCTAGAACTTGGGCTTCAGCATGTGCGGCACCATTTTTTGGTCTTTCTTTTCAAATAATCGACGGGAAGGTCATACATAATATGACAAAGTAAAAATGACTATTATTTGTGCGATTGAAAATCGCAATTTCATCGTTAAATGCATTTATCTCGAGAACGCTTCGTATTACCGACATCAAACGTTTTTTACGCAAAAAGGGCTCAAAAAGTTGAAAATGACCTTAGAAATAAAACAAAATAGGCTGATTTTTTTTTATAACTTATTAAGGCAATGGGTGCTCTGCCCCCGAGCCCCAATAATGTTAGCCAAGATTCTAATATACTGACCTAACTGGATTGAAATAATATGATACTGACCCAAAAATGATTAAAATCGATTCAACAATAAAAAAATTATCGCGAATAATCGATTTTTAACCCTCAACTTCAAGAGCGAATATCTTCGTAGGGGTACCTCGGGGGAAAGAAAAATATACGAACTTGTAGCCTTATTTTCGCTAGTTCTACCCAAATCCGAGAGATTGCCCACCATTTTCAGGACACCCTGTATATTGTATGTACGCTGCTATTTAACCTTAATTTGTACAATTCGATTGATTAAGAAGCAACAACTATTCTTGTAGCTTAATCTTCTTTTTACCTTTTTACCGCATTCTAGGAGTGTTCTTTGGCTCTAGCTAATGAGCTTAGTGGTGTATGATTTTTTTTACCTCGAATTCAGATTCAGTGACCAAAATACATACGAATACATGGATCTGGATCGCTGGTCTGATTTTTTTTTGTGGGGTTTTGTTCCCGACCATGTCCTCTACAGTCTACACCCCTTTTTTGAGCCACTGGACTAAAATATAACCTAGCCGGACATTCAACCGATTTTTTAAAATAAATCATGACTTGAATTTTCGGTGGAATCCAGCTCTCGCGTTGCAGCGACAGGAAAAACATATAAAGCACCGTATTCTTGACGGCCCCGAAACTTAATTTCTACAGAAGCTGTTTCAGCGTAAGCTGAAACAATTGGTAGATTCAATATTGATATGTATCTATCATTTCCCTTTCCCAGGTGACTAGATTTATCGTGTTTGTTGCTAAAAGAGCACGTTCTTTCCTCGGCTACATCAGGTTCGGTCTATACCGAGTGCTGGTCGGCCACTGCTGCGGTTTTATAATTTAGCGATATTAGCTCATATTTATTACTAATCGACATAGTGAATGGTGCTGTGAGATACTCCAATTAAATCATTACAAATAGGTCAGTGAACAATGTCTTATTGATTTTTAATTGATTGTTAATGATAACGTCGATTGGTGATATAATGCTTGATATTTGCAAAGTGTAGTTGCTTTTAAAATATGTTGTGAAACTAAAGCGATTGAATAGGCGGAAAGTTTAGAAAGTATATGCAGACGGAACAGTAATTGTGTCTTCAGCGTATCTTAAAAAGTTTCTCCTGCGGCGACTTCGGTGAACAAAGTAAGAAAAAAATGTTGTTTTGAACTGGATTTGGAAAAGCGTCGCTTGAAAGGGTATGTGGGAAACTCGTTTCTTTTTGCCCATAAAAACTTTATATAGTCTAGCGCATTTAATTGAAAAAAGTAAGTTATTAGCAATCGAATGGACGTGAATGGATTTGCTTAAAAACTATTTAAATGGCTTTCTATAATCGTAAATTAAGTTTTCTACCACTTTTTCTCGACAATTTTTCTTAGAACGTGAAAAAGTCCATTTTGTGAACAGGTATTTTTTAAATGCTATAACTTGAAAAATTTCGGTTATTTTATTCTGAAAGTATTTACCCAAGGGTCTTCGAAGCAGCTGATTACGAATCTGGCGTTTAAAACTTAAGAAATAAATGCTCTGACTAATAGTCCAGTCGATAAAGTAAAAAATACACCAGAAGCTCGCAAAAAATCTTATCTGAGATTTTCCTTCAGTAACTGTTAGTGGGAGGATTAAACATCACAAAGCCACAAAAAAATCAGTTTTGGGGTGCCGCGCAACCCCCCCTAAAAACCACCTCTTCGGTGAAAAAAGCCTTATTTTACTGATAACTCGTTAATCGTTGAAGATATAAAAAAAATGCTCATCTTAAAAAGAAAGCTTGACTAATTGCCTTAAAAAAGTCCTCTTGTAATTTTCTTGTATATGCCATGGTTTTCGAGAAAATCGATATTGACAAAAATCGCGAAATTTGTATTTTTAATGCGCGCGAATTTTCGTATATTTCAAATTTTTTGTGCGCGGCCTGTAGAAAAAATCGAATTGCTCGAAAACCAAACAAGCTTGGAAGAAAATCAAAATGGGTTTTAAAGGAGATATAAAATACTCTCTTGTGGTGCCATTTTTGATGGCTGTTGATATTTATTAGTTTATAAAAATAACACTTACTATTCACAGGCCCATAAAAATAACTGGCTTTAATATAAGTTATAAATGCATTATCTGTTAGTTCAAGGTGGTAGTTCAATGCAGAAAAAGTTAGGAATATAAATATTCACATTTACAAATTTACCAGCATGCTGAAGTTAGCCAAAAAATCCAAGAAAGGCTGCATATTCAATTTTTTGATATTTTTTATGCAATTTTTTAACTATTAAATGGTTACAAACAATAGTTGTATTGTTATGAATTGCACCTCCTTGGGACTGGAAATTGATACGCCTATGCCTACTAGTAGTGACTGGAAACTTCCAGAAAGAGCCATGGACTTTTCTAGAGTATGTTGGGAGAAGATTCTGGTTTAATCTAGAGGTAATTTCAGGGTATTAAGGCGCGATTACCGGCGCAGAAGAAGAAGTTTATTAAGAAGGCAGTTTATGAAAATGAACAAGTTGAAAAGTGAGGTTAAATATTAAGTAAACAAAGTGTAAAGGTTATTTTGAATTTGAAGTATTGTATAGTCAGTAAATTGTTAAATAAAGTGTTAGTAGTATTTATCTCTTGTTGAAATTATTTTAGAACCCACGGATTCTTACAGGGTGTTTCCTAAGAGGTGGAAATACGCAACAATATGATATATAAACTGAAAAAAAAATTTTGAGCTAAATTTTCAAGATGTTTGGGTCTTTCTTTTTATTTTTAGGAAATAATAAAAAAAGTTACCAAAATTTGGCTAACTTCAACATGCTGGTTTTGTAAATGTGAATATTTTTATTCCTAACCTTTCCTCCATCGAAATACTATCTTGAACTAAAAGATAATGCATTTATAACTTACATTAAAGTCAGTTATTTTTTGTGGGCATGTGAAGAGTTAAAAGCGCAAAAATATTATTTTTATATACTAATAAATATCAATAGCCATCAAAAATGGAAACACAAGAGAGTATTTTATATCCCTTTTAAAACCCATTTTGATTTTTCTTCCTAGCTTATTTGGTTTTCGAGCAATTCAACTTTTTCTATAGGTCACTGGCACAAAATTTCAAATAAACGAAAATTCGTACGCATTAAAAATGCAAATTTTGCAATTTCTTTCAATATCGATTTTCACGAAAATCATGGCATATACAAGAAAATTACAAGAGGACTTTCTTTTGGAAAATTAGTCCAGCTTTCTTTTTTATTGTGAGCGATTTTTTATATCTTCAACGGTTAACGACTTATCAGTAAAATAAGGCATTTTCCACCGAAGGGGTTGTTTTTGGGGGGAGGGGGGGTAGCGATAGCCAATGTAATTATGTAATTATAAACAGTTCACTGACAGATGATGACAATTCGAGGAGTTCTAAAGAGCAGGAGAGAGTAAGCGCCCCGGGCGGCGGCTCAACTGACTTGCTCGCCCGTTTTCGTTCCGTTTTTCCTCTTGTAACTCGCGCGGGCGGACAATGTATGGACATCTGGTACTTATGAACTTATGAAATAGGAAATAGAAAAGTCGAATGGAAAGACTTTTCTCAAAATTTTCATCCCGGCCCGAAACCCCCACCGTCTCCATTCTCCCGCTATACAGCAAAAACTTTGCCGGCCTGTATCTCCCTTCTTAATCATCCGATCGCGATTGCCGATTGCCGGGCGGAAATTGAAGATAAAAAAGGTGAACTACATTTTTCTTAAAATTATTTTACAATAGTTCACTTACTTAGTCTAGAAGTGTAAGAATTGTCACTGCTGCAAGTTAAATTTTTTTGTTAATTAAACCCTGAAATATATATTCAAGTTCCAACTGTCTCGACCATTTTAATGAAATTGGATTTACGGCAAGTAATCAACGTTGATGAATGAAATGCGCAAACAAATTAGTGAGCTACCCTATTCACTTTTTTCCGCTGTTTTCGAATATCGAAACAGATTACAAAATTTTGTCATACAGGGTGTTGATTTTGAACACACAACATATTGTCAATTTTTTATTAAGCCGGACCTGGATTTCTTTTTGGTTTATTATGAAGTTCTATCAAAAAAAAATAAGTGAAACATATGTTTTAAGTATGAACCGATTATACGGGGTGGTTTAATAGTTATGATCAAAGGAGGATTTGGCCAAAATCGTTGAAACATCCTGTATCTCAGTAAGGAAGGACGATGGATGCATTAATGCCGGGTAATTTGGAACCGCCAAAGTGCCCTATATCCACAACTAACGTATGTACCTTTAACTTTGAAACAACCTGTATGTGAAACACTAGTCAAACTTCATTTCACTTGTTACACCAGAAATTAATCAAAATAACGCTGCAGCAAAGAAATTTCTTATTTATCTTTTTTATGCTCTGATTAACTCCATTTATATCTGTGTTTTAAGTTGAACTACACTTAAACTAGCGAATCCAATTAGGTAGAGACTACCAACAAACTATTTCTATAAATTATTATTTTGAGCAAAATAGAAGGTCTTACACATCCCTTCTAGTGATAATATCTCCTTGATTATGTACCTACATTTTATTAACATGATAGTGTTACTTTTTATTAGGTACATACTATTATTAAAACTCAGAAAATAATATTTTATACTTGTATTTAGCCTTATTTGCGAGCAATAACCTTCTTCGGGTGAATGTTACTTTCGGTCTAACATTGTTCAATATTGACCTTTCATGTATAAGCTAGATATATTTTGATTTGACGTTCATAAAAGCTGAGTAAGTATACCTATTGTGTGGCTTGAGGATAAACCGTCGCTAAAAAGAGTTTTAAAATTGATAGGTATATATTTTTTTCCTATTGTTCACAGTATTTGCCGCAGTTTATTTCCCTGGAACCTTCGGTGTCACGTTGTCTTTAAAATAACTTCCGCAAGCACCAAATCATTTAAAGATACTCGACGCGCCTTTCGCCAACCACGTTGACGTAATTGGGAGATCATTAAAATGAAAGTACAACTAAAGATATGCTTATTCAATCCTGTCTTTCCTACCTAAACTCTGTCATGGTTCAACGAATCGGACTATTTGGGATAGATCCTGTATCACTATTCGTACTGTTTTTGCATTTTTTGGCTTTCAAAAGCATCCGACTGTCTATTATTATACTCTTCGCAACTACGAAAACCAACTCTATTCGCTGATAGAATCCCGGTGTGACGTCAGGAACGTCTAAACTAAGATGCCGTAGGCTCGTTGGTGTTTTCGAATGCACAGTGGCGTCGCTTTGTTTTACATTTTACTTGATGTATTTAATTAGGTTTATCGAAAGGAAATTGAATTATAAGAATATATAATACATACTATTGTTTTATGGTAATTTAAGTTAAATAAATAAATTATAATATTGAATTGTTTTGGTTTCAAGTAAAGATATGATGGAGCAAATATACAAAATAAATACACTTAAATAGTTGCAGCTAAATCATATTTATTCATTAATAGAATTTTGTCAAATAAGTATATGTAATCTTTAAATAAAAATATACAGTGTGTCCCAGGATAGATGTAACAAGAGTTGTAATGGACCAAACATTTCGGAATTTTGGAATGGTATTAAGGGATTGAGTCCTGCTTGTTGTGAAACTAACGTATACCAAAAATGACTTGATTTGGTGTTCAACAGGGTGTTTTATAAGCAAAGTTGTAAAAATCACCACTAATAAAGTACCTTTATTTTTCAAAATATGAAAAAATTCCACTAAGAAAAGTTATTTAGGATGCAATTGTATACCTCTATACCAAAATTCAGGAATATAAAATAATTTTTTTGAAACTTCCCATTTTTTCAATAAATTAGTATTTTATTTTGAACCCTTCAATTAAAACTGCATAGAAATTATTTTTTGTGAATTAATATTTAAAGTTATGTAGAAGCTAAAAGTGGGCTATAAGAAAAGCAGTGGATACACATTTATCATTTATTATTGACATATCTGTCAAACGTAGTCAATATTATCCTTAATTTATGTTTCAAATAACGAACCAAGCATAAAAAATTAAGTGAAAATGGTACTCACAGTGCGTGAAAAAATTTATATTGTGCAATGCTACGGAATTGGCGGTGAAAACTCGTTAAGAGAAGTGGTAAGCCAATTTAATTTGAAATTTCCAAACACTGCTTTGTCACGTACTCAGGCCGTGAGAATAATTAAAAAGTTTCTGGCTACTGCTAGTGTTCTTAACATGAAAAGAAAAATAAAAGCATATGATGAAGACAATGTTGGGGCTATTATAGCTCATGCCTCTGTCATAGAAAATCCTAGGATGCCACTAAGAGAGAGGTCAGCTCTTATTAATATTAGCAAGTCTAAACTCCAAAGAATTTACAAGGCAAAGAAAATTAGAGCATATAAAGCAAATTATAAACATACGCTTGAAGAGGGAGATGACGGCCGTAGGTTGGATTTTTTTTTTGACCATTAGAAAAAAAATCATGGAAGAGAGATTTTTTCATCATTTCATAATTTTCTCAGATGAATCCACATTCACAACCAATGGTGTTTCATCTCAGAATTGTCGGTTTTGGGCCTCTGGAAATCCAAATTTTAGAATTCATTGTAGAAGACAATATTATAAAAAAGTGAATGTGTGGTGTGCCATTTCTTATCACGTTGGAGTCATTGGACCTTATTTCGTTGAGGGAAGGTTAAACCAGCACACTTATTTACAGCTTCTTGAAAGATTTTCTGAAGAACACTTAAATATTTTAAGAGATATGCCTTCAGTTCATTTTCAACATGATGGTTGCCCTGGCCACTCCACAGAAATGGTTATTCGGTGGTTGAATTTAAATTTTGGAGAAAATTGGATTGCCAGGAATGGACCGATCTAGTGGCTGGCGAGATCCCCAGACCTGTCAATATTGGATTTCTTTTTATGGGGTCGCCTCAAGCAGTTGGTTTACGCCGAACCACTGTCTAACGATGTAGCAGTATTGAAGCAGAGAATTACAAATGCCGTAAACTCCATGCCGTTAGATCATATTCGAAACAGTTTTAAGAACTTCGGGCGAAAGATCGAAATGTGTATGGATGTGGGTGGTAGCTACGTCGAATAATTAGAAAATTGTAAACATTGTTTTGTATTGATCAATAATTAATTTGTTTGTGAATCTGTTAGGTTTTTGACTTTTATTACTTGTTATCATTTTTAAACCTCATTAATCTTCTGTTAGTAATTGTTTCTTGTTTTACAGTTAGTTCGATTAACATTATACCTTCTTACATCTCATATATTCAATTTTTTATTTGCCAATAGCCTACTTTTTGAGGTGATTAACATTAGCGCCTACACAACTTTAAATATGAATTCAACTCTTAATTCGCAAAAAATGGGAAGTTTCAAAAAAATGATTTTATATTCCTGAAATTTGGTACAGAGGTATAAAATTGCATTCTAAATAACTTTTCTTAGTGGAATTTTTTCATATTTTGAAAAACAAAGGTACTTTATTAGTGGTGATTTTTACAACTTTGCGTATAAAACACCCTGTAGAACACCAAATCAAGTCATTTTTGGTATACTTTAGTTTTACAACAAGCAGGACTCAATCCCCAAATACCATTCCAAAATTCCAAAATGTTTGGTCCATTACACCTCTGGTTACATCTATCCTGGGACACACTCTATACTTAATACTAATCATGCCGAACCGTATATATAACAAATATGGTAGTAAAATACTAGTATAAGATAAATACATGAATTTAGTTTTCTTTGTCAGTGTCTAATTTTTCTGAAACTTCATCGTCGCTTTCATTATTAACACTTATAATGTGTGGCATAACTTCTTCAGTATGAACCTCTCGATCATATGCCTCTAAAATCAATTTATTTGTGTGATTTACACACTTGGACCAAACTGAACTCGACACATAAGATAAAGCCTCATTCCACATAGCAAGAACGGCTTCGTCACTAAAACCATCTTTCCCGATGTGTTTGTCGAAATTCTCCTTACAATTTCCCCAAACAAGTTCTATTGGATTGAACTGACAGTGATATAATAGAAACAAATGACTAAATATATTACCAGAAAACACTAGTAATTATTCTAACTTCTACAAAATACTTATCACAGATAAGTTTAAAACATATCTCCTTATACAATTATAAGAAAGAAAATATGCCCATTATACAACTATTATCATAATGGTATTTTTAACTTAAAGTATCCTTTCATTGGACAGGATAATGTAATTGTATAAGAAGGAGATATGTTTTAAACTTAATCTGTAATAAGCATTTTGTAAAACTTTGAATAATTACTAGTGTTTTCTGATAATATATTTATTTATTTGTTTCTATTGTTATAGAGCTTTTACAGGTCCAGGAAGTTGCATTTGCACCTAATTGTATTGGTAATTATCCCTTTACGGGGAATTTCCTATAATCTAATTTTAATTTTTAATATCCTGTTTTGGTAATCCATTGCTATAACACGAGTATTTGCTTACATATTTCAGTTGATTGTGAACTTTAAAAGAAGCCACACCGAAGAGACATAGATGTCGAAATACGTGTCTGTGGATGTTCTAAAGTTTTGTGTTACTGTTATATCGGTAAGTGCTTTTGTTTTAATTATCTTTGGGTTTCATTGAGCAGGATAATTTAAATTAAAAATACCGTTATGATAACAATGGGCTTGTTTCATGATATTCTTTTTATATGGTTTTTATACTTTTTCATATAGTACTCGATATTCTCATTATACACTTAAAATTTCGTATTATTAACTTTTTCCGTTCTCGAGATATAAGGAGTTGAAATTAGTAAGAGTTGCAAAAACCGAGAGCTCATTTGTGACGTCACTATACGCAAGTGACGTAAGAAAAATGACTTTCTGGGACCTTTCAAATTTAACCTGAAAAGTCGAAAAACATGGAATTTTTAAACGCTGATAACTAAATAAATACGTCGAGTGGAAGATCGTTCTATGTGTCTACGGAAAGGAGAAGGTCGGCGATGAATTATAATCGTAAATTGCAGGGTCGAAGTCGAAAATTCGTTCTGGCAGGAGTGAGAGAAAATTGTAATTTTTCACATTTCACCAAATTGTACTCCCCTACTGTCAAGCAGTAAGCAAAACAAACAAATACTACGAAAACACTTATAATTATAACCAATAAGGAGCATCAAATCTATTGAGATCGCCGAGTCTATGCGTATAGTGACGTAGCGCCTGGCTACGCCCCATTTTCGCGAGATGGAAATTTGTAATACTTTTTAAGATACTAAACGTGCGAATAAGATTCTGATTTTTTGCAGATCCATTAATTTATACTTGCACTTTCGATTTATGAAATAAAAAAAATGCCGAACAAGACCATTGTACTGTACATAATGGACATATTTTCTTATAATTGTATAAGATGGAGATATGTTTTAAACTTATCTGTGATAAGTACAGGTTGACCATCCTAGAATGGCCGATGAGATTAGGATGCGCAGTGGTCGAAATCCGCCCACCTCTACGGAGCTCACTTGTTTATGTTCCTTGCTCGTGTAAACATCGGTGGTACAGTCTCGAGAAAAGTGCTTGTAGGGTATAACTTATATTTAATGCACAGGTACCTATTATTGTTATGTGTATTATCACTAGCAGTATTTATAAGAAAATACCATGGTATTTGAAAGTAAAGTAGAACATAAATCTTTGTCAAAGCCGAGAAATTATGTTTTGTTTTAAAATTTATGGAGCAGGAATCTACAGCTGGAGCTCCTATTATATCATTTTGAAAAGTATGTGTACAAATCTAGTATCAGTTGTGTTATGTATAGCAAAATATATTTTATTTTAATTGCATAAAAAATTGTATTATAAATAGTGTATAAAAAGGTACATTTTTTGTAACAGCGGCTGGCCGCCGGGTATCACGTGTTGAAGTGTCATCATCAGAATCATTATCATTATATTATTACCGACTACTAATAATCTAATTTAATATTGTTTACTGGATTACTTCGGAAGTTGGATAGAGCAGAGGTAAATAAAATATATATTGTAAGCATTTATCTCAAACCTTATAATTGTATATATTTTGTGTATTTTCTATATCGTATTGTTTACTTGAAACTAAAACAATTAAATATTATAATTTACAAATACTTCAAATATAAAAACATAGAACTGTTGTTCATTCGAAAATACAAATTCACGTGTGACATACCAGGATTCTCGGTGAATAGAGAGCACCTTTTACTGAAATTTGTTCCCCGACTGTACTGCGTTCATAGTTAAAAAACTTGTCTCTATCCAACATCCAACAACGACAATATTTCTTCTCTCTCTGCGCGGCCATCGGCCATCTTACAATGGTTTACTTGTATATTGTAAAAGTTTGAATAATTGCTAGTCGTTTCTGGTAATATATTTATTCATTTGTTTCTCTTTCTCTTGTTATAGAGCTTTCACAGTTCCAGGAAGTTGCATTTGCACCTAATTATATTGACAGTGATATGGTGGAAGCCGCAGCACTTCATGTCCATGCTCTCTAATTAAATTGTCGGCAACATTGTGTTGCTTTGTTCTGTTAACTCCAGCTATTTGGAGCAATTCGGCTTTAAATGCGGTATCCCCGAACTCTATGTTTTCGGTCTTTAACCAGGTTTGTATTTTTTCTTTCGTCCAAGATAGATGTGGTTGTTTTTCTTGAACTCGAGAGTTTTACTTAGCACTGCTTAAAACAGTAATGCTTGGAATTTGTAACCCCGGCAAACGTCTATCTGTCGGCCACTTTTCAAAATTTTGAGAGTTCATATTGTCATGGTAATCTGCTGACTTATTCTTGGTGAAGAAAACTAAACTTGCATCTTCAGCAAAGCCATGAATGGATCCTGCATGTACAACTATAAATGTTTTACCCTCTGTAGCTGTACGACGCGTTTTCCATTTACTGGAATCGTTATGCCAACGTTTTAATCCTCCTCTTCTAAAGATCCAAGTTTCGTCTAAGAACACTACATATTTGGGGTCAATACTTTTCAATTTTTGTACCGTTTTAGATAGATTTGTGGTCATTCATAAAGTACTTTTTTATTGTCATCTTTTTTAAAGGAAAAGCCTAATTTTTTAATCATTTTGTATAAACTGGTACGGCCAACATCAACTATTGCTCTAGATTTTAGCTCTTCTGAAAGGGTAGGGTAGCCAAGGAATATGTTTATGATCAGACACCATATCATAAATAATATTTTTTATTTCATATTTTACAGCATCGTGTAATTCTGTTTTGGACTTTTTACGATTCCGTTTGACCGAAGTTTGAGGTTCTACATTTTCTGTGTCGTTTTTAGCTACTTTTCTTAGTCTTTTCATCGATTTTTAAAGCTTCATCCACTCGCCCATAAACAGTTTTTATTGGCGATAAAAATCCACCATTTATATTTTCCTTTTGAAAATATTCTAACAAATTCAAAACTAATTGCTATGATTGCGGATTTAAAAATTCACCAGGATACATGTTTACTATGTTAACAATAGAACAAGACTAACATTGCCTCTTAGGCACTAATTGAAATAAGTGCACTCTACCTTGCTATACCTGATTTCCGATAAAATCGACCCGCCTCTGAAATCGCCAGCCACATTCGACGACGATATGCGTTACGCAAATTGGTTTGCTGTCGAATAGAAATGCTGCACGCACCTTGGTCATAACTTGACCACAAAGATTAAAACTTTCGTTACAGATTATGTTGCAAACAACATTTCAGTAAAGATAAGGAAGGATAGAGCTCCGGACGATATTCCTTTTACTTTTACTTTTACAAGAATATATCGACATACTTATGGGCAGATGCTAAAGCTCTCTTTACTTTTTAAGTCACAAAAAAAAATTATTTAGTATTTTTTTTTAAATTGCGAGAGCGCCCGAATTTTTAAGAACTATCTAATACATGTTTTACAGTAAACTTAGCCTCGTTGAAAATTTTAACCCACAGTAAGTAATCCATTTTTAACTATTTTTCTGAATTGTTCTTAGTAGTCGCCAAGTGTCCATTTTATAACTTATGTATAACTGTAGCAGCCCATAGTGTATGTTTGATAAAGATTTATTTTCATTTATTTTTATTTCATTAAATACAAAAAGTCCGCTCAACGCATTTGTGTGTGTCTTTTAAGTTTTGATATAGTGCCTATCCTAAACCAAGTATGGTTTTATAATACTCTCCAGATACTCTCTGAGTAACGCTTTAGATAATTCATTAAAACTTGAAAGTTTTAATAGTACTTTTAAAAAGACCCTTCTCTAGATGGGCTTCTGTGCTCTTATGCAGGTTTTAAATCTTCTTCATAGAGTCCTTCCAAGCTATTTACGTTTATAAGTAGTCTTGGAAATAAGTTTTTAGGATAATTTATAGACTTTAAAACTACAATTGTTACTTGAGTGGGTACATTTTTGCACTTCGATTTTCCCTGTTAACCATTTTGAAGATAAGTTGCTGATCTTATTGTGGACACGATGTAGCGCACCGACTTCCCTGGTTTGTGTCTTTGGCAAACATTATTATTCAGGAGATACATGTATCTGATGTTTTATTCCTGGTATAGTAAGATTCTTACAATTGGATCTAACAAGTTTGTAGTAGGGACCATTATTCTTCAAGTTACGAAGTCGTATATAAAATAACCACCTTATTATTTTTATCGACTTTTAAGAAGAGCAATCTTTCCCTCGTAATCGATTATTAACTGTTTCCAAAACACAAATCCAAGTTCGACTGCCTGAGAAAGAGCCCGCACTTCTAACATTATGAAATTTGCCGTTTTGCAGGAAGTATGAGTCCTGATGACATTTGATTCAGTTGTGAAATTAGATTTTATATCAAACAATTAATAACATAATTATAATTAATCCAGCCCTCAGTGCATCAATTAAAGTACATCTTCATATTTCAGGCGTTAAAGTAAATCCTTTGTTTAAGACCGACTTAATTAAAGCACACTCCTCTTTAATTACATTTTACAGAATGGAAAGTTTGAGATGGATTTGCTGGCTAATTCTGTTAAGATATTTACTTAAAGGTTGAAAACGGTTTTCCAGAATCCACCAACTCGATATACGTTGTGTTGTTATTTTATTTTCACATCCACGTAGTGGAAGTATAGTAATCGTAAAAAGAAAATGACCACCTTAAGATATTGACTTAAAATGATTGATCTCAAATTGACTTATACACGTGTGTTGTAACGAAATTTTGAAGTGTATTTTATTTTGAACTTATTCTGGTGAAGGGTTGTGGGTTATAGTCTAAGAACCAGTGACAAGCAACCTAAAGGTAAATTATAAAACTTGAAATTTAGACCAGTGTCTCATACCTGTCACCCATGAGACAGGGTCTCGCTAAGCCCGACGAGGTGGACTCTCGAGTTACTTAGGAGCGCCAGGTATGAACATTTCACCAACTTTAAAAGTATTTTTTAAAAGCTGTCGTTTAAAAACTTTAAAATATACAATCATTATTATTTAAAAATAGCAATGGCAGACGATTATCGCGCTTCCAAGGTCATGGCAGACATTTTTGAATGTAACAAAAATTATAAAATTTCAAAAGTATTTTATTAAATCTGATTTTTATGTGTTGTTCATTAAAGTATTAAAAGCTTATATTTATCTCGACAGGCGTTTTTTTTGTGGATAACATACCGGCAGACTGCAAAAACTTGCCTACTGCCCGTGCATACACATGTATAGAACGCACGCCCTTTTTTATTTATTTAATTTGCATGCAACTGAATTAATTATTACGCTTATAAAATCTGATATTATTACAATAAATATTATATTTACAGTTGTAAGACAGATGATGGGGAAAATGGTCCGTTATAAGGCAATAATAAATATTAGCTTAGAAGTGTGGTGGAATTAATGTAATTGATTTTTTTATTATTTTTCATTCATTTCAGATAAGCTAGGGTAAAAATATAAAAACTCGGAAAAAATATAAAATTTTAATTATTCACACAAATATAAATAATGTAGGTTCGCAGTTTATTTGATTTTATCCATCAATATCATCTTCTGAATCATCGTCATCTTCATGTGACAGATTGTCATCATCCATTGGATCTATTTCTGTAAAAATTACATTCAAATTAGTTAATTTAGCCAAACATGTTCTTATTAATCAACTTACCAGAAAGTTTTTCGATCAAATCACCCACATAACATGGAAGTTGATCTCCTTCGAACCATTTGAAGACAAATGAGCTTTCTAGTTCTATTGAGCCATACTCTAGCGGGTTCAATGTGGTTGGGTTTTTTTGAGAAACATTCTTCCATATGCTCGAAATATAATGAGCTCTCAAAAGATGTTGGTAGAGCTCACTTTTACACGGTGGTATAGAGCTTGCGTTAAAAGTTCGTACTTTTTTAGTAAAGTGTTCATTAACATCTGAAGCTTTATAGCTAGTGACAAAAAGTTGGAATCTACCATCATCCACGTCCTTACTTACACTTGTTTGCATTATACATTTGGCAAGTAAACTTTTGTATAACATTTAACAGTTCTTGTAACTGATCTCCTGTTAAATCGAGGTCACCCAAAGTTGCAAAAGCTTCTTGGAATTCGATAGTCTTTGTTAATAAGGTGAAACGTTTTTTTTCTTTTATTAAAAAAAGCAGGATTGAAGTCACACCCGGTGAAAGCGTGGAAACCAATCAAGCTTTTAGCTAGTAATTCACTAAGTTGCTCATAGATTTTTGATACGTCAATGTACCTTTCTTTATTCCCTGTCCCAGTCAGCATCCAGACGTGGGAAGCAGAATTCTTCAACTACCTAACATGATCATCAAAATATCGGTATCAAAAGCTCTAATTACAACAGAGATCGTGAATAATATTTGATTGAACCTTTTCATCAACAACTTTGTAAGAATAACAATTTGGGAAACTTAAATGAATCAAGTTATTACCTAGAAATGATGCAATTTCATCACTAGCCCAGTGAATAATAAAAAAGTCGATGAGTGCTTCTTTAAATTTGGTATTCTTCATTTCTTTTGCAAAGTCTGCTGGTCTTACTTGATCTGGTCCAGAAATTTTATAATCTATTAACGATGCTTCATGCCGTAGACATCGTTCGTTGTCTTTTATCGTAGGGTGTAAATATTGGTCAAAGATTACGTCAATTCTTTGTGCAGGATACTTGGTTATCATTTGGAGAAATTTTTTCGAAATATTTCCGAAAGTTTTCGGAACTTCCTTCGTGGAGTGAATAGGATATTCGAATAATAATAATAATAATACCAACCAAAAGAAAAAAGACCGAGTAAAATAGTACTATACAAAAAAACAAAGAGAGATGACTATATAACCTATATACAGGCGTATGCACGGGCAGTAAGCAAGTTTTTGCAGTCTGCCGTGGATACCATTATCCACGAAAAAAACGTCTGCCGAGATAAATATAAGCCTTTAATACTCTAATGAACAACATATATAAAAATCAGATATATTAAAATACTTTTGAAATTTTATAATTTTTGCTACTTTCAAAAATGTCTGCCATGACCTTGGAAGCACGATAATCGTCTGCCATTGCTATTTTTCAATAATAATGGTTGTATATTTTAAAGTTTTTAAACGGCGGCTTTTATAAAATACTTTTAAAGTTGGTGAAATATTCATACCTGGCGCTCCTATGTAACTCGAGAGTCCACCTCGCCGGGCTGAACAAATTTAAAGCTAAATTTCCAACGCTGCAGTCACACAAGCGAAGTAGGAATTGATTGCCAGCGTTTGGTTTGAGGAAAAGCTTGACAGATGGCACTAATTAATTTTCTTTTACCTTTTCCAAGCAAAGCAGATACTGTGTCCTTCGCTTGACGTACTTTTAAGTTTTCGGCCTCAAATTTACTCTTTAGCATCGATATGAGACGATGTTTATTCTTACCGTTTGACAAAAATTTGTCTTGAGGAATTGTGGGTATCATTGATGCATCAAAAATTATATCCACCAATGAGTGTTTTCGTTCTCTTCTCACTTTCCGTGAATTTGGTTCTGAGATTTTCGGCGTCCTCTGGATAGCCATCAAATACGACGACGCATTTTGTTGTGTATTTTGATCGGTCGTATTTAAGCATTCAGGAACCTTTTTTGTTTATTTCTTTCTATATTTTAAGCCATTTTCTTTTAAAAATTAACAAAAATTGAGTTTGAAAGAAAATCGTTTTTGGCGCCATTTTTTCAAAATGCAGGTATTTCCAGTGAGATTTTTTGGTGGGAAGTGAAAAATTCAGAATCAGCGATACAAAAAACAAAGTTTGCCTATAAATCCTCCTATTTTTTCCAGGTGAGACCTTTAGTTAGTCTCTATTGCCTGGAGTAATATTTCAAAACAAAAGTAAACCAAATCCTTTTATGCTTAACACTTATTTATTAGAGATGTTTGTTTACTTCATTAAAACTCTAGCAAGCAGTTGGTTTTATGAAGGATTGACCTGAAACTTAGTGATTTTAAGGCATATTAGATTTAATTAATTCCATAAAGCAATGATAAAACCAAAATCTTCTCCTAATCTCTATAAAACTTGATCGTCCTAATTTGAACTTAACAGCTATTGCAAGTTTTATTGAATGCTTGACAATTATTTTTTTTTAACGTAAGTTCTTGAAGGCCTCTTTAAAACTTTCTTTAAGGCAAAACTGTCTTTAAGTGCATTTGGCATTTAATCAATCTGGCATAAATTAGTGGTTTATGAGGTGGTCATTATAAAACACTGATAAAACCTAAATAAATCTAAAAAGCATCTAAATTGTTACTTGGGGTGAGAGTCCTTAGAATAGCCTAAACAATATGAGGGACAAAAATCTGGCCCGATGATTGAAGAACTGCAATCTTTCTACTGCCAGATAAGAAAATATGAATATCACGCGTCGGTGTAATAATGCTAAAAGAATATAGATATAAAACCCATCCATAACATAATCAAGTTCAATTTAATTATTTAATTAAAATCAAACTTCAGAGAATTTTTAACATACCTGAAAACAAATAACCAGTTGAGGAACTTGTGTTGCGAAGGTCACAATTATTTATTACTAGAATGTCAAATCGAGATGCTAGGTAAAGGATGAAAATTTTTTTTTAATGTTTACTTGCTAGTAATAGTGTGTGTACTTCCAGGCAACAAAATAATTAGGTAACTTTTTGAATTAATATTAATTATTAGAACTATAGAAGGCTTATACTCCATGAGGTCGTTGGGAAGTACTTATTAAAATATTAGTCCAGACAAAAGGTAGTTTTCAAAGAAAAAGAAATGCTAGCGAGAATGTATACCTCTTAATATATATAACTATTGTACGTTAAATCCAACAGCTGAAAATTAGCTCGCCTATGTTTAATTAACAAGAGAAATTATGAAAAACGGGTTTTTGGCTTGTATAAATTTATCTTCAGGGTTTACGAAAATACGTCCGAAAAACAAGTTAGATATTAAAAATATCTACAAAATGAGCCCAAATCGGTTAATTTGTTTTTTAACAAAATGCTGGTTCTTAATTAATTTTTGACTTAAAAAATAATGAATGTAGACGTGAAAACTTTGATAGATTATACGTTTTGCTGTGTAGAATGGGTGATTTTTTCTTTTGGAAATGTGTATTTGTATAATTTTAGCAAAAAAGCATTTGCTTATTAAAAGGGCACTTTATAAAAAAAGGGATGTCTTCTTCAAGAGTTGCACTTTTGATAACAGTAACATCAACACTTACATGAACAATAACAATACAAATAACAACAATTGTTGCTAAGGCACATGCAGGAGAAAGGAAAGTTAAAGGAGGTGACCGTTTTATGGATTGAGATGCTCTTTGTTTGCAAATCTAATGCAATATTTCGTTCTGTCTCATCGAGCTATCCAAATAGATTGGCATTAATTTTTTGTACGTCCACACGAAGCCGAGATAATAATGATTTTGCGAGCACGTACGATTATGAACGTCCTCTGCAGAGGACGCAAGGAAAACTGAACTCGCATTGATTACTAGTGTATTATATGAGCCAAATATGAACTTGTTATTACATTCCTTTATAAACAACCAAAATAAATTTTGACAAAAATACCTGAAACACCCTGTATTTCAGCAAGGAGTGCTCAACTAACTAGCTTTTTCAATGTGTGATTACGATTACCCTCGGTGTCCTCGATCTGCCATTAAAGTATGTCCCTGTGTGTTGATGATTTGCTTCTATACAGTGTGTCCCAAGATAGATGTAACAAGAGGTGTAATGGACCAACAATTTTGGAATTTTGGAATGGTATTTGGGGATTGAGTTCTGCTTGTTGTAAAACTAAAGTATACCAATAATGACTTGATTTGGTGTTCTACAGGGTGTTTTATAAGCAAAGTTGTAAAAATTACCGCTAATAAAGTACCTTTATTTTTCAAATTATGAAAAAATTCCACTAAGAAAAGTTATTTAGAATGCAATTTTATACCTCTGTACCAAATTTCAGGAATATAAATTAATTTTTTTGAAACTTCCCATTTTTTCAATAAATTAGTGTTTTATTTTGAACCATTCAATTAAAACTGCATAGAAATTGTTTTTTGTGAATTAATATTTAAAGTAGGCTATGAGAAAAGCAGTGGATACACATTTATCATTTATTATTGACATATCTGTCAAACGTAGTCAATATTATCCTTAATTTCTGTTTCAAATTAACGAACCAAGCATAAAAAATGAAGTGAAAATGGTACTCACAGTGCCTGAAAAAATTTATATTGTGCAATGCTACAGAATTGGCGGTGAAAACTCGCTAAGAGAAGTGGTAAGCCAATTTAATTTGAAATTTCCAAACACTGTTTTGTCACGTACTCAGGCCATGAGAATAATTAAAAAGTTTCTGGCTACTGCTAGTGTTCTTAACATGAAGAGAAAAATAAAAGCATATGATGAAGACAATGTTGGGGCTATTATAGCTCATGCCTTTGTTATAGAAAATCCTAGGATGCCACTAAGAGAGAGGTCAGCTCTTATTAATATTAGCAAGTCTGAACTCCAAAGAATTTACAAGGCAAAGAAAATTAGAGCATATAAAGCAAATTGTAAACGTACGCTTGAAGAGGGAGATGACTGCCGTAGGTTGGATTTTTGTTTGATCATTGGAAAAAAAATCATGGAAGAGAGATTTTTTCATCATTTCATAATTTTCTCAGATGAATCCATATTCACAACCAATGGTGTTTGTTTCATCTCAGAATTGTCGGTTTTGGGCTTCTGAAAATCCAAATTTTAGAATTCATTGTAGAAGACAATATTATAAAAAAGTGAATGTGTGGTGTGCCGTTTCTTATCACGTTGGAGTTATTGGACCTTATTTCATTGATTGAAGGTTAAACCAGCACACTTATTTACAGCTCTTGAAAGATTTTCTGAAGAACATTTAAATATTTTAAGAGATATGCCTTTAGCTCATTTTCAACATGATGGTTGCCCTGGCCACTCCACAGAAATAGTTAATCGGTGGTTGAATTTAAATTTTGGAGAAAATTGGATTGCCAGGAATGGACCGATCAAGTGGCCGGCGAGATCCCCAGACCTATCAATATTGGATTTCTTTGTATGGTGTCGCCTCAAACAGTAGGTTTACGCTGAACCACTTCCTAACGATGTAGCAGTATTGAAGCAGAGAATTACAAATGCGGTAAACTCCATACCGTTAGATCATATTCGAAACAGTTTTAAGGACTTCAGGCGAAGGATCGAAATGTGTGTGGATGTGGGGGGTACCTACGTCGAATAATAAAAAAATTGTAAACATTGTTTTGTATTGGTCAATAATTAATTTGTTTGTGAAGCTGTTATGTTTTTGACATTTATTATAATTTTTAAACCTCATTAATCTTCTGTTAGTAATTGTTTCTTGTTTTACAATTAGTTCGATTAACATTATACCTTCTTGCATCTCGTATATTCAATTTTTTATTTACCAATAGCCTACTTTTTGAGATGATTAACATTTGCTCCTACACAACTTTAAATATGAATTCAACTCTTAATTCGCATAAAATGGGAAGTTTCAAAAGAATAATTTTATATTCCTGAAATTTGGTATAGAGATATAAAATTGCATTCTAAATAACTTTTCTTAGTGGAATGTTTTCATATTTTGAAAAATAAAGGTACTTTATTAGTGGTGATTTTTACAAATTTGCTTATAAAACACCCTGTAGAACACCAAGTCAAGTCATTTTTGGTATACTTTAGTGTTACAACAAGCAGGACTCAATCCCCAAATATCATTCCAAAATTCCACACACTGTATATTAGCTTTATATTAACATACAATTATATGCATAAGAAAGGTGACGCTTCCAACTTTAAAATAATTCCTTAGTCTTTAATTTGTTAAATTTTGTTTGTCTAAGCAAAGGGTTTTTCACGCTCCAAGTACTGCAAAAGGCGCGTTCGGGCGCGGGCAACCGCGCTTCATCCAATATCTCCCGTTCACTATTTTTTTATGGAAAATCCGGGGCATTAGACGAAATTTTTGTAGATACATTTTTTGTTTGAAAACGTATGCTCTTTCTAAAAATATTTTTTATTTTCTCCTACCTCGACCCATTTTCGATATTCTTGGAAAATACCGGAAACCAAAGTTTTTGAACTTTTTTTTAAATGCTGATCTGGAAGTCATGTAAATTTTACGTGATGTTATTGCTTACCATCCAAAGAACTCATTAAAAAAAAATCATCCGCCTCCGATTTGTTTAGAGGTAAATATCTCTATTGACTGGACTATTGGCTACTTCTCTCTTAACATTAAGACTCGGTAGATCAAGGCCTCTAACAGTATATCCTTGTTCTTACAATTACTTTTGACATAACCATAACGTTATGTTCTTATTTAAATTGGAGGGAATGATTTACACTGCATCGAAGTCTCCAAATGCTTACGTAATTACCATCCAAAGAATCCATTAAAAAAAAATAATCCGCCTTCGATTTGTTTAGAGGTAAATATCTCTATTGACTGGACTATTGGCTACTTCTCTCTTAACATTAAGACTCGGTAGATCAAGGCCTCTAACAGTATATCCTTGTTCTTACAATTACTTTTGACATAACCATAACGTTATGTTCTTATTTAAATTAGAGGGAATGATTTGCATTACATCGAAGTCTCCAAACGCTTACGTAATTAGAAATTTAGATTAGTTTCACTGACGGAAACCCCTGAGAAATTAACGTTAAATAGTTGAGCAACTAAATAGTTATTAAGTATTGTTTCTTATAAGTAGTTATATAATGATTAAGTTTACGTAATTGTCAAGGTATTTCCAACTCAAACTTAGAACCCAGGAGGATTCTTTGAAAGTACAGCAAATGGTGTCGTTAAAAAGCTGTTCGACGTGCGGCGTTTTTAATCGACTTCAAAAATGGTTAGTTTTTACTTGGGGGAGCTGAATAATTCGGTATGACTCTACCTCTGAAGTAGTTTCCACCAATACTAAAATTCTTGAACACAACACTCGAATCACCTCCTGATGATGCCAACGTGGTTAGCGAAACGCGCGTTGAGTGTAGTGTTTTGGTATTTGTGGAAACCACTTCTCAATGTTACATGTTTGCGTTCGTATAGTTTATGTAAAGTCAGTTTGAAAGATTAGTATCAATTAGGTAACTAGAAAGTAAGTACTCAAGTATTTAATTTTTTTCTTTAAAATCTTACATTATTTTCTATGTAACAAAAGATATAAGTACTTTAAAGTTATTATATGTGACAGCTGTCAACAATAAAATTATGATTTGACAGATCAGTTGCTTTTTTGTAAAATGGAAATTTAAAATTTTTGTTCTTTTTTTTCAATTTAACAACTGATTATACTCATTCTTGGGAGTATTCTTACAAGAGTATTTCCAGACAAAATAACTGTATAATTACACATGGCTATAAAAAAAATCGCGCTGAGTTTTGAAAATAAAGCTCTCATTTATAGTCGAGTCGCTGTATCGAAATTTTGTAAAAACCCAAAAAATGTTTAATACTATACCGATTTTTTTGATACTTTGGAAATATCTTCTTGGGGTCCATAAATCGAAAAGTTAAGAGTTTTTCTTTTGTCGGTCGAACCTCCGTTTGTTTTTTTTTTATTTCTGGAAAACGGTTTAGAATTTTTGAATGAAATAAAATGAAAAGTTAAGCCAATAAACATACATTTCGACTGTTTTTGTTTGACATCGATATCTCTAATTGTTTTCAAATAAACGTACTTTTCGACTGTTTTTTGTTTGGTACCAATACGTGTAATTGTTTTCAAATGCGACCCCTCATAAGCTCCATCCCACCAGCGTACATCTGGAAAACCGCCCCGTTTTTTTTTTATTTCTGGAAAACGGATTCGATTTTTTGAGTGAAACAAAAACAAAATATTTCTAATGAACGCACCTTCGAGTATTCTTAGTTTCTAGCAGATTTTTATCGTTTGTTGTTGTTATAGTCCAAAATCATGTTGAGTTCTTTAATGATTTAAGTTCACTTTTCCAACGAAAAAATTTGTGTAATATTTTCCAGAATATGTGGTATATGTGGAATTCTATTTTTGGTGTATGCCTACATACGATGTATCTATAAGATTCACATAAATATATGCCTATGATAATATATTATACTTATCATCGTTTATTTGGAAATGCGCGCGAATTTTTGTATCTTAATAATTTTTTTGTTAATAAACAAATACTTTTTATGAATTTTTAAATTTATATATGTAATCAGCGATCCCCAAAACCCCCCTAAAAAAAATTCAGCCATTTTGAATAATTATTCAGGAAGTTATTCAATTGTTAACTTAATTTGTTTATTTAACAATGTCGGAGGTTCGACTGACAAAAAAAAAACTCTAAACTTTTCGATTTATGGACCCAAGATGATATTTCCAAAGTTTCAAAAAAATCGGTAAAATATAAAAAAAAAAAATTATTTTCGATATAGCGACTCGACTATTATTAACTGTTAAATGATTAACTATGCACAGAAAATTAAGGATATCGTTCCATACAATCTTTTTCGATATTGATGCTTTGCATAGTTTTTAGATGTCCAGAATAAAGTAATTATGCCCCCTTTATATCACATTCTTGTTTTTCTAATTTTCAAACAAATGCAACGAATTCTCATTATGTAGTTATATCGAAGGCACGGATATCAAAAGTTAAAGATTCAAAATAGCGATGGGTTTGACACTCGCGCCTTCGCCATAATTACAAAACGCGAATTTGTTGCATCTATTGGAAAATTAGAAAAATCAAGAATGCGTATTTTTGTTCGTAACCTTTTTACTTTTGGCATCTAAAAACTGTGCAAAAATATACAATATGGAAATATTTTTATTCAAGTGTACTTTTTACAATATTCTTAATTTTCTGTGCACAGTGTAATTGCTGCTGCCGATTCCAGACATCCAATCT
Source organism: Stenurella melanura (assembly GCA_963583905.1). Taxonomy (NCBI): domain Eukaryota; kingdom Metazoa; phylum Arthropoda; class Insecta; order Coleoptera; family Cerambycidae; genus Stenurella; species Stenurella melanura. Next base: position 102,660,070 of record OY757317.1, read on the forward strand.
GGATGTTTTTATATACCGTCGGACCGGCTGCATACGCTGTGGATGTGGGACGTGCTTGTTGCCATTAGCGAGAGCCACTTGACACATGGGGTAAGAATATAGGATGGAAAGTGTAGGGTGTTTGTGAGATGCTTCTTTTAAGTTTCTATTTCTATTTATTCTTCTTCTGAGTCTTCCGTTTCTGAATCTAGCAGTGTGTACCTCTTCCTGCCCGCTTGCGTCCGTATATGGCTTCATGTCTCCCAGAAATCTGTGCTTTCAATTTCCTGCATCAGTGCGTCCACTTCGTTTGTCTGTCAAAACGCTTTAGCTCGCCGCAAGAAGTTTTTATTTATTAACTGTTCCACAGGTAAATGTCCATTTACAGTGGAAGCGCAAGGAAGAGCCCCGAGCCCCAGCAAAATAAAAAGTAGAATCTGCAGAAAATAAAAAGTGATCTAGGAGAACATTTGAGATGCTCTGTATATCAAGCAGACCCCAACTACTTTGATCTGAGAGACATTTCTATATTCGTAAATAACCCCAAAATATGGACCATGTGACAGCTGCTAGTTGAAAGGTTCCTGTTGTGGAACCCGCCCTCTTTTTAATGCACTTTTAATTTCAAGAAATTCAATTGGGTTTAGCAATTTTTAGTATTGAAAATACTACTGGGCGCATGATATAGGACCCATCTTACGAAAAACGTATCGACAGCGACATATCTGTCTAGGCCGCTGCGCCGACCTTGTAACCGTACCGTTCACTCAACGCCATGCTATTAGGGATATCACGTTTCAATAACAATCCAAGCAGTATCTCGAAACTAAAAATAAACATAAACACTCCTAAACTTAATGGTCTCTTGTGGTACATGCCGACACTGCCATGTCGTATGTCACTTAGTTTGCATAACTTGCGTTATTTCTTACAGAATACCGTCACTTTCAAATTAACATTAAAAATACAGCATAACCCAATAAAACATGGACTAGCTTAATTCGATCGTATGGACAAATATATTTAAAATTATGTAAATAAAATTATCAAACACATCTAAGTATGATATAAAAAAGTACAGTAGAAAAGCAATATACAGGGTGTTCTACAAGCTTTATGACAAAATTTGACAGATGGTAGCTGGGTTAATCTAAAAATTTGTTGTCAATGAACATGGGTGCAATTACAATGAACCCAAGTGGTATTATTAAATTTGATAAAAGTTTTTATTTTTTTAATTTTATCACTAATCGCTAATGGTACCTAATGCAAATGCTGAAAATGCCTATCATCCTAGCCATCCATCCTTGGACTCCAAGAGCAGTATAGTTGCATCTGGTATTTTCAATACGCTTAAGATACTTGCGAAAGATGCAAGATCTGTGAATTTTTTAAAATTAGGTTTATTGTTAATAAAGTAATAGAGAGATATTGCAACTTCGGTTTACAGATCCTTTAATAAAAGTTTCCTTTAATTTGACATGTACGCATGCGCATTGAAAATAGAGAGATATTGCAACTTCGGTTTACAGATCCTTTAATAAAAGTTTCCCTTAATTTGACATGTACGCATGCGCATTGAAAATATCGTTAAGCATTTTCTTTTAATAAAATACAGGCATCCCGTATTTAACTTAAATACGGGCAAGGCTTTCCTTTATTTAAAGTACCTTAATTTTGACACATTTAGGAACTTTTTGTCAATTTAACGTCGACACTTGCATCAGACGAAAATTCCCTAGGGAATATTCTAACCTATACAACGTGATACGCGAGTGACAGTGTCAGTGTATATGCAGTGTGCATTTGATTTTGATCTACTTATTCAACGTGTAAATTGTTGGCGATAATGGCACAAGAAAAAGATAAAAAACGTGTAAGATTCAAAGATGAGCACGACGTAATTTCGCAATCGTATTATATCCCATCTTTGAAAACGAAAATTAACCTCTATTTCAACATCAGTCATATTATTGACATCGAAGTTCACAGGGTCTACAGCGTTAATTTCTTCATTACCGTTATAAATATCAATTATGTTATGTAGATGTGACATTTCAATTGCTTCATCATTAACATCAGCTAGAATAGCTACTTCTAATTGTTCTTCCATATTCATTTTAAACTTGAGCAAATGATAATAGTACCGGCAATGCCCAACTTGGATTTTTTAGGTTAGGGATAATTGTCAAAATAAAGTATCAACGTAAGGTATGAGGACGACACCGTTGCAATAACTCACTTTAAAAATGGATGATAAATAGGAATAGGCCAGTAGAATTAGCTCATGGGAAGGCTAATCTTGGATGAAATTCCTTACAGGTAACCACATGGTATATTCGATGTATTCATTGATAAGGAACATACCTGTGAATTTCCTCCCATTTTACAGTGGGGGAACATTTTTTAATTCACGCTTTTTTGCGCAAAAATCACGAAAAATCGTGTTTTCTAAGCGTAGCTCTAAGCCAATTGACAATAGCCATATTTGATGTTATACGTTTCGTAGGTGATATAAAGACAGTTCATTTGCCATCCGAATAATTTAAATCGGTTAATAATTTTTTTAAATAATCGAAAAGAACTGTCGAAAAAATCGAAAATTTCAATAATTTTTAATTCCGTGAAAAATTTTCTTATATCCTTAGAACTTGGTAAAAACATGTCTTATGTAACCCTGGAGCTATCATAAAATTTTCATCAAAAAATATGTATGGCTTTTCGAGAAAATGCATTTGTTTATAAAAAAGGTCTCAAATGTTTAATTCAATCTGACGCAGTTCCCGTCATCAAAGATGACTCATCCGGAGCTCATTTTTTTCGTTGTGACGTCTAGTTTACGAATACATTGTTGGCATAATGATTTTTTAATATTTTCATCAACAAAATGGCGTTTGAAAAAGTACGACTTTTTCGGACAGCGTTTTTTGCGAATATCTTAATAACCAATTAATGTACTGGCATAAAACTTTCATATTCTGATAGCTGGTATTTTTACACGAATTTGAAAAAAAAAATTATTGTTGTAAGATGTTTAGAAGCCGAGATAATTTTTTTAGTTGTTAATTACGCCATTTGTTTATTTACTAACATAAACATTTGAAATTTACACAGTAACTAGACGAAGACTTGATTTTTGTAATTCAGTGAACTGTCACGTATCATGTTATGTATTAATGCACGTAATGTCAATTTTTGACGTTTCTGTTTTGGTGAAAATTTTTGCAAGTATTGATACTGTTCGTACTGTTTATTACTGTTTTAACTAGTAGATGAAAGTAGCAACGTGGTATCTGTGTGAAAATGTACTAACTGTCTTTTCCGATTTGATCAGTTAAATTTCAATTTTCAAATATACTGATTAACAAAGTGGTGTGCTCGAATTAGGGCTTATTAAATTCTCGCGATTTTATCCAAATGGCTATGACCTCAAGAATTTCCAGAGGGGAAGGGAACATAGATGATATTTCGAAGGAAATTGTGACAGTAGATACCGTTTACCAGATTTTAACTCAGACAGTCTAGTCATTTTACTGAGTTAAAAGAATTCCTGTTTAAACCCGGTTTATCCCCAAAGGAGGCAGAGACTTAAAACATATCGTCCATTTTGTTTATAATATTTCATGCTGCCTCGAGTCAAAACCACATGCACAATTTTCATATATTTATTTGCTTATATAAATGTATAATAGTCCAGGGATTGAGCATAAAATCTAGGTGAAACAAAATTAATTAATTATCCGTACATTTTGATACTTAGAAAAATTTTCCACATCAACTCCGACAAGATACCACGTGGCCGAGCTAAATTTTCACACAAATGCACCGAAATTAAATTTTGCCAACTTTTCACACATATATGCTGACCGCTCCTATAAGCATGATTTTACTGTAAATAATTGCTTACTATTGCTTGGTATTTGCACACCGTTTTCTTTGCTTACTACTTACTGCTGTTTTTACCGATTTATTTATTTCTTTGCTTCTTACTTTTGCTATCAATTAAAATGTTGATACCAATGACATCGCCTGCCTGCCTACCACCATTAACTTGCCAATAGTCTCAGAAAATAGTAAAAAATTTGGCTACTCACGGCCTGATTCGTATTTTCTATGCACTAATTAATTTTTTTCTAAAAATAATTTTGAAGTACCTGATACGTTTAAGCTCTGGTTATTCCGTTATTTATTTATTTGGTTTTCTCTTTCATTGTATTATTGAATTTCATATGTTAATAAACTTTGTTATCTACCAACACGTGTTTTTTACTGCTGAATGTGAGTGAAAGTCTAATTTGCCATCCAGGACCCCTGGGCATAACCGTTTCTCCACTGTAGCTATCCCAGCCCTACTGCAACAGGCGCTCGAGATAACCGAAATCACGCTCAGCGTCAAAGTAACGCTTCCGCTTGTTTATGCGCTAGACAAATGGAAGAAAGGACGTCACAATATATTATTTAATAATTTTCTTACTTTTTATTGGGTATTTTGCCACTAAAAAATATTTAAAAATTTTAATGAAAAAACCTCTGCGCCAAACTGATCAGACAGAGGTTGGTTCTTGAATACTTGACTATAGCTTTCATTTTCAGTTTTTAGTTTATTACATTGTTCTAGTTTATATATTTTTAGGTGTGAGACTTTTTAAAACAGTCAAGTATTCAAGTACCAACCTCTGTCTGATCTGTTTGGCGCAGAGGTTTTTTCATTAAAATTTTTAAATATTTTTCAGTGGCAAAATACCCAATAAAAAGTAAGAAAATTATTAAATAATATATTGTGCATTTGTCTAGCGCATAAACAAGTGGAAGCGTTACTTTGACGCTGAGCGTGATTTCGGTTATCTCGAGCGCCTGTTGCAGTAGGGCTGGGATAGCTACAGTGGAGAAACGGTTATGCCCAGGGGTCCTGGATGGCAAATTAGACTTTCACTCACATTCAGCAGTAAAGAACACGTGTTGGTAGATAACAAAGTTTATGAACATATAAAATTCAATAATACAATGAAAGAGAAAACCAAATAAATAAATAATGTGTCAGGTACTTCAAAATTATTTTTAGAAAAAAATTAATTGGTGCGTAGAAAATACGAATCAGGCCGTGAGTAGATAATTGTTTTGCTATTTTCTCAGACTATTGGCAAGTTAATGGCGGTATGCAGGCAGGCGGTGTCATTGGTTTCCACATTTTAATTGATAGCAAAAGTAAGAAGCAAAGAAATAAATAAATCGGTAAAAACAGCAGTAAGTAGTAAGCAAAGAAAACGGTGTGCAAATACCAAGCAATAGCAAGTAATTATTTACAGTAAAATCATGCTTATAGGAGCGGTCAGCATATGTGTGTGAAGAGTTGGCAAAATTTAATTTCGGTGCATTTGTGTGAAAATTTAGCTCGGCCACGTGGTATCTTGTCGGAGTTGATGCGGAAAATTTTCTAAGTATCAAAATGTACGGATAATTAATTAATTTTATTTCACCTAGATTTTATGCTCAATCCCTGGACTATTATACATTTATATAAGCAAATAAATATATGAAAGTTGTGCATGTGGTTTTGACTCGAGGCAGCATGAAATATTATAAACAAAATGGACGATATGTTTTAAGTCTCTGCCTCCTTTAGGGATAAACCGGGTTTAAACAGGAATTCTTTAAACTCAGTAAAATGACTAGACTGTCTGAGTTAAAATCTGGTAAACGGTATCTACTGTCACAATTTCCCTCGAAATATCATCTATGTTCCCTTCCCCTCTGGAAATTCTTGAGGTCATAGCTATTTGAATAAAATCGCGAGAATTTAACAAGCCCTAATTCGAGCACACCACTTTGTTAATCAGTATATTTGAAAATTGAAGTTTAACTGATCAAATCGGAAAAGACAGTTAGTACATTTTCACACAGATACCACGTTGCTACTTTCATCTATTAGTTAAAACAGTAATAAACAGTACGAACAGTATCAATACTTGCAAAAATTTTCGCCAAAACAGAAACGTCAAAAATTGACATTACGTGCCTTAATACATAACATGATACGTGACAGTTCACTGAATTACAAAAATCAAGTCTTCATCTAGTTACTATGTAAATTTCAAATGTTTATGTTAGTAAATAAACAAATGGCGTAATTAACAACTAAAAAAATTATCTCGGCTTCTAAACATCTTACAACAATAATTTTTTTTTTCAAATTCGTGTAAAAATACCAGCTATCAGAATATGAAAGTTTTATGCCAGTACATTAATTGGTTATTAAGATATTCGCAAAAAACGCTGTCCGAAAAAGTCGTACTTTTTCAAACGCCATTTTGTTGATGAAAATATTAAAAAATCATTATGCCAACAATGTATTCGTAAACTAGACGTCACAACGAAAAAAATGAGCTCGGGATGAGTCATTTTTGATGACGGGAACTGGGTCAGATTGAATTAATCATTTGAGACCTTTTTTATAAACAAATGCATTTTCTCGAAAAGCCATACATATTTTTTGATGAAAATTTTATGATAGCTCCAGAGTTACATAAGACATGTTTTTACCAAGTTCTAAGGATATAAGAAGATTTTTCACGGAATTAAAAATTATTGAAATTTTCGATTTTTTCGACAGTTCTTTTCGATTATTTAAAAAAAATATTAACCGATTTAAATTATTCGGATGGCAAATGAACTGTCTTTATATCACCTACGAAACGTATAACATCAAATATGGCTATTGTCAATTGGCTTAGAGTTACGCTTAGAAAACTCGATTTTTCGTGATTTTTGCCCAAAAAAACGTTAATTAAAAAATGTTCCCCCACTGTAAAATGGGAGGAAATTCACAGGTATGTTCCTTATCAATGAATACATCGAATATACCATGTGGTTACCTGTAAGGAATTTCATCCAGCGGTTTTTCTAATTCTACTGGCCTAGAATACAGGATACTTTATTTAAAGTTTCTTTTAATAAAGTCAGCCCCTTTTCGTTTTGCAATAACTTTCTAATATCGTTAAGCATTTTCTTTTAATAAAATACAGGCATCCCGTATTTAACTTAAATACGGGCAAGGCTTTCCTTTATTAAAAGCACCTTAATTTTGACACATTTAGGAACTTTTTGTCGAAACTTGCATCAGACGAAAATTCCCTAAGGAAATTGTTAGTTTTATTGGCGATAATGGCACAAAAAAAAGATAAAAAACGTGTGAGATTCAAATATGACTAAGACGTAATTTCGCAATCGTATTATATCCCATCTTTGAAAACGAAAATTAACTTCTATTTCATCGTCAGTCAGTATTTAAATCGAAGTTCACGGGGTCTACAGCGTTAATTTGTTCATTACCGATATAAATATCAATTATGTTATGTAGAAGTAACATTTCAATTTCTTCATCATTAACACCAGCTAGGATAGCTACTTCTCATATTCATTTTAAACTCGAACAAATGATAATAATACCGGCAATGCCCAATTTGGATTTTTTAGGTTAGGAAAAATTGTCAAAATAAAGTATCAACATAAGGTATGAGGAGGACACCGTTGCAATAACTCACTTTAAAAATGGATGATAAATTGGAATACAGGATACTTTATTTAAAGTTTCTTTTAATAAAGTCAGCCCATTTTCGTTTTGCAATAACTCTCTAATAATTAAGTTAATAAAATCAATTGTATAGCTTAGCTTTCTGTGGTGCCTGTGGTTTTGTGATTGCAGGTTTATTTTCTTATCTTGGTCACAGCTGGTGTCTATATTGCTTTATAAACACACGTCTCTCATTTGACACTAAGGACTTTCTTTACCAATAAACACTTGAAAGGGTCTCTGGGTATCGGTCTGTTTCCGCCGACGGCCAGCGTGCACGTATTTACTTTATTTTTGGTACCATTAAAAAACACTTTAGCAGTAATTTTCAATTATTAATTCGGTATGTTTATTTATTATGGCTTTTCGCGTTACACAGAATTTCTTGATCTACCGATGAATTTTATCGAGTTTAACAGGGTGTTAACCGATTTTTTATCGCTTTTTTCGGGAGCGTCCTACAATACATCTATACACTATACTCTCAAATTCCCCTTAATTTTCTGTGCACGGTGTATTAATTAATAAATGAGAGTTCTTTTTCAAAAATCTGTGTGATTTTTTTTATTATAACCATGAAGTAATTATGCAGTTATTTTTTCTGGAAAAGCTCTTGTGTGAATATTCCCAAGGCGCATTCTTGGGGTATTCACACAAGTTGTTAAATTGGGAAAAAAGAGAACAGTAATAGATTTTTTTTTATCATGACGTACCTCTTCAATCGCTTTGGCAAAAAAACGCGTTATAGGAAGATTCTTAAAGATGATACAGAGGAATTATCGTAATTGTGCTTGCAGAATATCTGTATTAAAAAAGGTTCTTTCGTTGAAAAAGACGGAAGGGCAGCTACCATGCTTATCCTGTTACGTCGTTTCATTGTAGTTACGTTTGAGATTAAAAAGAACGAACTTTATTTCAGGGTTCAATGATGAGAATTATTTTGCGTCAACAACGCTTCGAGCGGAAAATCGAAAATTGATGGTTGCCTTATCACATATTCGTATGCTTCACGCTAAACTTATTATAATACTGTCACGTGTCCACCCCTTAGGAAACCACCCTATAAAATCTTTGTGTTCAGAGAGAAACACTAAGACATTTTATTGAATAACTTGACAACTTCACAATACTTTTATTAGCTAAAATACACGTTTACTGACTGAGATAACCTTTAACAATGTTTATTATTTAATATTTTCACTCTACTGTTCACTTTGTATCAACTCCGAATTATCTAACCTCAATTCATTTCCAAAACTTCCTTCCCGCGTGTTTACACTGGCTTATAATCCGGCTAATTAGGCAATAGTCTTAACAGCAATAAATCTGTCGCAAATGCGATAAGGTGATGAACCAAGCTTTGGCGGCTTTCATTTATCTCGCAGTTATGCAAGGCCATCACTCGTTACTACAAACATACATTATTTTTTATTTACAATAAAATGCGGATAGTATACTAGGCTTTTTAGTTCGGTCGTCGACGAAGGCAGGCGCGTTTTAAGTGGATCCCACGAAATCTCGAATAAACTCGGGTAAGAACGGTGAAGAACGCGCGGAAATGTGTTAAATTAAAGCGCGGACAATCTTACATTAGTTGATATAAATTAACAAATTTGGCTATTTCATATAGCTGATATTTGATTATAGCACCACTAAAAGCGTATATAAACAACTAAATAAAGGGTTCAAACATCTGGCAGCATAAGATACTCTGCTAAAAGAAAATAAACACGTACAGTGGAACCAGTGCCTAGGTACAAGCTGCATCATGTCATAAACTCGTAAATTATCTTGCAGCAATAAACTATAGGGAATGCAGTGACTGATATACCTACGAAGTGAAGTGTAAATAAAGAAGTCAGAGGACAGACCAACAACCAAAAACCATGCGATTACAAAAAGCTAAGCTATATTAATTTAATTTATTAACTTAATATAATAACTTAATTTATTAACAACTCAATTTATTAATTCAAAACATAATATTTTCTTATTAATCGCAGAAATAAATTTGTGCTAAACATAGAGAAGGTAATAAAATAGAAAAATATGTGGAATTGGAAAGCAACTCGCTAGTGTTTATTAGTTTATTTCTTTATCAAAATTGAAAAAAAAAATTAAAAGTAAAATTGAAGAGGTATTAAAGATAATAATAATAATCATTTATTTCCACATTAAATGCGTAGTGTTTCCAAAGTAAACAATACACAAGAAATACAGCAAAAGTCAGAATTTTACAGGATATTAAATAATATAAAAATAAAAACATGTCAGGCACTTAAGAATTAATAGAACAGGAACACATTGCACACATTATTCAAAAAATTCGTCTACACTATAACAATATTCTTGACTAAAGATGACGGTCTCGGATGATTGGGGGTCGAGCTTGAGCTCTTTGCTCCAATCATCGCTGTAGACCCGGACCGGCCTCGTAAGGTGGGCCTGCTTTTTCGCCTATCCCCCCCGCAAATGCGGACGGTATTGGCGATGTTAGCAGACCTCCCCTGGTCCTGGCTGTTGGACCCTGCCAGCTGGGTCGTTTCTTCTGGCGCTCTTCTGTCTTGGTCTTCTTTCTTCGCTGGCATGTATAGGCTCCCGGGAGCGTCTTTCGTCTGTCGTGAGAGGGAACGGCTGTTACCGAGCCCTCTCGGAATCACTTAAATGATTATAAAATAATAATAATAATAAGAATAATAAAGCATTTATTATTTACCCAATTTGACAAATTTAACAATAGTAAATTATACATGTTTACACAACAGGTAAATAAAAGGCGAGTAGTTCAGTTTACTGGCAAGCCAGTAAACTGTTCTTCCACTATTGCCTATAAAT